>OZ012677.1:35440289-36087322 GCA_963942445.1 Argyra leucocephala | reverse complement strand
CTGTAAGTTTCATTTCGTGATTGTCTTATTTTATTTTAAACATTAACTTGTGTCCCTAAGAATGGCTTAGAAGAAATAAAATCTCATTGTACTCCTCTCGAGTAAATATATTGAATGAAAAGTTAAACTTTAACATAAGTTTTTGAAAAATTTAATAACTAAAATAAAATAAATTGTGCTCAATAATCAAATCACTTAGTAATATTATTCTTATAACTGAATTCAATACTGGATTACAAAATACAAAAAAAAACTAATCATTTAAAATATTTCATTTTTTAAATAAATAGAATAATTTCATTTATTTAAATTTATATATTATTTTCTTTGTAATTATATTTTTAATTTATTTCGTTTACCATTCATCACACTCTTCACAGACAAGTCGGATGAACATTTTTTTATATTAACATCACGTGGAAAACTTTATTTAAAATCAGATAATCAGGGTAAGCTTAAATATTATAAATGAAGAGAGAAATGTTATAATATTCAGCTGACCATTATTTATTTATTTTTTTGTTTTCATTTAAATTTTATTACTTTAATATTATATACCTATCTATTATGTATGTACATATTTTGAATGAATACATATCTAGTGTTTTTTCTAGATTATTTGTTAATTTGCATATTTTTCAAATTTAATTTATTTTTTGTTTTTTAAATATTTTATTTAATTATTATCCTATTATTTTATTTTTTATCTAATCCATGATTGTCATACATTAATTATTTATTTTTATAATATACAGCTATTATAGTTTAAATTTAATAAAAAAAATAATATATATTTATATTTAAATAAATAGATTATTATTTTATTATTATATATACATTCACATAAAACTTTATACATAAATTTAGACATTGTAGATGTACAACAAGGTATGTAGGCTAAATTCAACACCAACTCATTAATAAAACCAAACATATACACACCTTTATATTAAATCAATTTTTTTTTTGTTATGGTTTGTAAAATATAATTAATTTTTTTATTTCATCGTTACTAGTAAAGTCATTTTATTTAATTAGAGAGTTATACCCAAAAGCAGATTACTTCATTAAAGTAACAAACATAATAAGGATGTCATTAAATGGTGAACATATTTTTAAATAAATTTTTGCAGATTAATCGCTAACTTGCTACAATTTGAATTTTTAATACATGTACTTTGACATATACTTTTTTATACCTTCAAATTTTAGATTCGACATTTCTGACTGGATAATTTTGATTTATTCACTTCGTTCAATATGTCAGGTATTTTCATTTTGATTTTATTGGCTAAGTTCACACCATTGTACTACTTTCGACATTATACCGGGTGGTCCAGAGCACGCGTATCAGCTTTTTAAGAAGGGAAGGAGCCGTTATTTTGAAATTTAAAAAAAACTTTATTAACTAAAACAAGGGTATTTATTAGCTTAAAGTTTCTTATTTTTTGACGTAGAATCCGAATTTGGAAAAAAAAAGTAGCCTTTCCCTATTAAAAAATTTCGATTTCGGGCAATTTCAGCGATTTTTGGTTTTAAAAAATCGATTCCCTTCCTTCCCAGAAGTTGAAAATATCACCAATCGATAGAGCACCCTCGATTTAGTTAACAAAATTTTTAGTTATTTTTAAAATAACGGCTCCTTTCGTAAAAAGCTTATGCGAATGGTCTGGAACACTCCGTATATTTTACTTCAGACCATATTATCGCCAATTATCAGGATCATGTGTTTCTCGAAAAATCTGCTTTTATAGATGATTTCACATATCTTGTCTTAAGCAGGGTCCATTATTTTAATCCTTAAGGCAAACATTTACTCTAGTTTGAATATTTAATATAATTTTTGATACTTAGTTGATGTATACTTAGTTGATCGTTATTCGGTCTAAAATAATGGTAAAATGTATATTATGTTTTTTTTTTGTTTTTGTACTAGCTTTATTCAAAGCTTTTTAATTTATTATACTAACACAACGAAAAATTTGCGGGTGAACGAATTATATCCCTCCTTATGACCACATCGTGGTATTGTTTTTTCTTTGGTGTGATACCTGTTTAAAATTAAAAATATCCAGATAAATATTAATAAAATTATATATCCAGTTCTAGCTTAGATTAAAAGGAAAGGAACTTTTATTTACAACCTAACACAATTGAAAAAAATATGCATAAAAGTAATATGTCAATTTAGGTCTAATAATATATCAAGGGTATACAGATATTAAATTAAAACAAAAAGTAAGTGTATTAGAATCTAAGCAACTACAAACATTTAAAACAACGAATCTAACCAACTTTAATAACAAATCTTATGAATTGATCTGTTAATTAAGTCAACATATACTTAAATATACTATGTCAAATTCATCATTCACAGATAAAAAATTTCTTAACACAATTCCGGTTCAATTCAATACATTATAATGACAATACTTTTGAGAGCAATAAAAGAATAGGCCTAAGAAAAATATCAAGAAAATTTCACTTTAGAACTTATCAAGCAAATTTGAATAATAAAAAAAAAAATATTACAACCTTCAAGCAATGGTACAACTCTAAATTAGAATACATAATATAAAAGAAATTCGAAACAGAAAAACTTTTGTAATTTTTACATAAATTCTTATCAAAAGTCACGTACCATAAAACAACTCGAGAAACATTCCTTCAATTCAAAGAAGTCAAAAATATGGAAGAAAATTTAAAATAAAATAAAAAGGATATTTTTCTATATAATATATTCCCTATCCCTAAGAAAACAAACATAACCACATTTAAATGCCCTCCAAGCATCCCTCCATCCACTACGTTCTTCATTCCTTCATCATTCACAGTACTAAGAGCTGATTTCAATGCTATGTGGGTAAAATTTGATGCTTTTTTTAAACCTTTTTTTAAATTATTCTGAAACTAAAGAGACTGAAGTTGTAATTATTGTTCCTTGTGAATTAAATATTATGTTAGTAAACTTTTCCTCCCATTCTCTAGCTTTTCATAGTAAATTTTATGAAGCACATAGCCCTTTAAATTTTTTTAGAGTTAGTTGAACTTATTAGAAAAAACCTGCGAATTATTTAATGAAAGAAAAAAGAGGGAGGGTAAAGAAAAGAAGTAAATAAATAAATAAAAAAAAAAGATAAAAAAACGAACATATTAATGGACGTTAATGGTGTTTAAGAAAATGACAACGACAAAAACATAACAACAAAATAACTTCAAATTACCAAAAACAATAAAAAACAAAAGAAAAAAAACTTACTAACATACAATAAAACCCATAACAAAAGTGCTGTAATTGCAAAGAAAAATACAGAAATAAGAAAAAACCAGTTGAAAATCACAGATAAACTTATAAAAATCATCTAATCAGTTACGTTGAGGTGGTAATTCAATGCTTAGTTCACGTTTATCAGGGTTTCAGTTGAAATAAATACCTACCTAAGTAGTTAGAAATTTTGTATTTACTTATTTAGTATATTTAGTATATTATACTAATAAAACTTGATTTTATTAGCACATGCCGAAGTAGTATACTAAATACAGGTACAGTATTCAATTGAGAGAACAAAATGTTGACTTATTTCGAAAGAAGCAATTTACAAATACAAACTTGAGATAGGACAAATAAAATAAATATGTAAGCCAAACATGTAGTATGGATAAAACGATTGTTACAGTATGGTTAAATAAATATTTAGGTACCGAATAGATAAAATTATAGGTTACAAAATTACAGATAGATCTACACATCTCATATATACATATTATACAAGAGTAGGAAACGGCGACGCGGGTGAATATGAGAGCAATAAGAAGAAAAGCAACAAAAATATTAAAATTTTTGTTTCAACAAAAAAAGAAAAAAAAGTTTAGCAAATATCACAACCAGCAATAACAAATATAAACCAACAAATTTCATATGAAAATATTTTACAGAATGTCAGAAATGCAAAAAAAAATGCATATATAACTGAACATTTGGGGCGGTTGCAAGATTGATATAAAACCATATGAGTCGATAATGTTGTTGTTAGCAAAGAATTAAACCACTACTGTTGTACACGAAAGCTAGTAAAATCAAATAGCTATTATGTGCAACAAAAATGCATATACTGAAAACTATATATATATATGGAAAAAAAAGATTTGATCGCTTAACTTAAACGCTTTTCATGAGAAATTTTGAGCTGATAACTTGTAGTTTAGAAAGAAAAGAGTATAATATACCGTTAATGTGTATGAGGCAGTAAAATTATAATACTTATGTACCAATTAATATCCCTATAACAAAATTGATGATCTTAAACGCTGGGTAGCACTGTAGGGAAACGAACCTGGGAAAGGCAGGCAAAGATGAAAGCAGGATGAAGCAAAAAAAAATGCTTTAATAGTTTTTCAACCTGTTTCTGTACCCTTTGTCATTGGGATAAAATAAATGATAAAAAATAATTGAAATTTTAATCTGGTAACAACTTAAATGCTATTCTATAATATAAATAATAATGAGTTCCAGTAATTTGATAAATAAATGCTCGAACTATTGTAGATATTGTTGTATAAACTTGCAGTACCGTACTTAATTAGGTACGAAAGAATGATTCTACATAAGTTACTGTCAAGAGAATAAAAAAAAAAACCAAAAATTGTATCCATAAAATGCAATCATAATATGCATAATTCTCTCACCGAATTTTTGTGTAAGTACGCATGTTTTTATGTCATTATTGAAAATATCAGCGATAAATATAGGAAACATTTTTGTGAAGATATGTGTTTTTCAATATTCTCCGATGTTTATGGCGACTCACTCGATATTTCGCCAAATTTTATGGTTATTCTTTGTATATTTTAATATTGTTTCTCTATCACCCTTATCGAATTTTTGTATCTCCTGTCTATGCATTAACCATTTTCCGATATATCAGCTATATGAAAACCGCCCTTAAGAATTGTGAAAGCTCATATTATATTAACCTATTTCGGCAGAATTAGGTACTAAATGTTATTAAAGTTTTTTTTTGTTATAGCTGTATATTTTTGACTAAAATTTAATACATCAATAAATTTTGGACTCTTAGCTTTCAAATAAGTGTTTTAAATTTAAAATTGATTCACTCGTTTTCAATATAGTGGGGGTGTGAAAAAACTCCTAATTTTAACGATTTTTTGGAAATGATAACAAAACGTATTAAAAATTTTTAATTCAAAAAATCAATGATGAGGTTTTCTTGTCAAAGAGTCATATTTTACAAATTCTTATATTTTTGGTCGATTTTATCATATACGAATAATATAGCGAAAAATCGAACACTGGCTGCTATTTGACATTTTGTTTTACAACTAATATTTTGATATATTTTCATACTTATTATTTATTTATGATTATTGTTCAATTTTTTCAATCGGGAACAATTTTTTTAATCGTATATACTATATAAAATATTCATATAATTATAACATTGTATTCATTTATAATACTTATAAAATTGCATTGTGAGAAGTAAAAGTGAACTCTACTGAAGTCTACTGAATTACTACATCTAGTGCGAAGGTATATAACGCATTGTAAAAATAGCAAGTTATAATAATCAATTGTAACATGTTTAGTAGATATACCATCAGAACGATATACCAATGATGGCTCAAATTTTAGTATCAACCTGAACAGATTATAATATATATTATGTTTTAGAATATAACCCTGCAACACAGTATTAATTTAAAAATATTTTATTTTATTTTATATAAAGTAATACTTTAGTTTCAATTAAATGAAATATTTTAAAAATTAGCTTTAATGTGAAATAATTATTTTCTTTACAATTAAATTGAAAGAAGAATATGAATAGATTTTGCAATGTGGTTGTAATACTGTAAAATATGGTGAAATTCTTTTTTTTCTATTATTAACTGCCGTTTATTGGTTTTTTTCTTACTCAAATTACTACAAATAATTTGAATTTTGTACTTTCAATATGGTATTATAAATTTTGTGTCAAAATTACAACATCTTCTACACCTTAATTTCTGATCGATTCGATATATTTTTATCGATACGATTTATTATTATGTTAAAACATCCCCTTGCCATCCAATATTATCTATATATACATGTGTGTATCCTATTATTGCCAATAACAAATATTAACTGTAATTTATTAATCTGGTATATTCAAATGAAAAGAACTGTAAATTTAAAATTTATTATGTTATTTATAGAATGAGACAGACATTTCGTTTTTCCAATTGTTTTTCATTTTGTTTAATTTTTTTTTTTATTTTTATGTTTTTTGTTTATATTCTTAAGAGTTGTCCTTTTAAAAATAAAATTTTTTTTTTTTGGTTTGTTTTTGTTTGTTTTATTTTAACTTTTACAAAGAGTTTTATAATACGACCTAATTAATTTTTATAAGTATTTAAAAGTTTATTTTTTGTTTGTTATGAACATGTTTATGTAGGAATGTGTACTTGCTACCTATAATAAATATGTTTGTCATCTCATAATCATATACAGGGTGGTATAACTATACAGTTTAGTGGTTATTATGTCATTTTAACTACTAATAAGTTGACTATAATGAAACTTAATGTAGGAAAAGTTTATTACACATAATTGCTGGAATTAGTATAAAACTAAGGGGTTTTTATTTATTTTTTATCCTGTTATCATTAACTAAGATAGAATATCTTATTGTGCATTGAAGTACGAAACTAAAATTTATTACGTAAGGTTAATCAAGTCTTATCAGTGTTAATTAATTAATTTAGTAATTTTCTGATATGTCAACTAATTAAATGTGGAAACCTAAAACTACTATCAGAAACTAGATGCGTATTGGTGTATCTTGATAGTGCAGCTCCATTTTATTTAAATTCAAATTCTAATTGTACTCAGCAAATTTAAAAAAAATTAATTATTTTTATAAATAAAATTAAATTATACATTTTTGTTCTGAACAGAATTCAAATCCGGACTCTTCTGATTAGTAGTCAGATGACGATAACTACAACAGCATGTAGGTCAGCTTATCAGAATTCTGATCTAAACTATAATATATAAACAAATTTAAAGCATTTTAATACGACAATTTTTTATTTGTGATGTTTAAAATATTTGTTTTCAAATTGAATTCTCTAATAAACCTATTTTTTTTTATTTCTATGAGACTTATAAATTACTACTTCTTTGTTTTTGAAGAAAAATAAGTCGATTTTCTACATATCGATCTATGAAAACAATCCATCCTCTGATCCACTAACGGGGTTATAGGACAATAATGATGATGAAAACTATAATTCATTCCGTGAAACATTTAATTAAAGTGTGAACAATACTGATATTTAAAATTAATAGGTTTTTACAAAATATATTATCTAACCGTGAATGACATTTGATGACAATTGACTAAACGTGAATTGATACCTATAAACCTACTCTAAATTTGTTTAGCTTTTACGAAAACTGAATCAGAATAAATGACTTTTTCATTAATAAGATATCAATGAGCTCTGCATTTCATTATCTAAATATAAGCCGCAATTCGGTAAAGGATGATCCAAATTATGAGGCAGTTTATTGTCCTCCCCTATAACATATGATCCAATGTTTGGTAAAACATGGGGATTATCTCCACAGATAACTGCATGGCTCTTCAAATCTATAATTAGACCTATATAATATCTTACGCGACATTTGTATGGTGGCTAAAAATAGAACAGATGAAATTATGTGCCAGGCTTACTCAAATAGAAGTATCCAAAGACTTAAACAGGTAATCAGGGATACTAGATTCAATGTCAAAATGCTGACATGATTTATCACAGATCATGGCCCATTTAACAAGCATCTGTTCAAAATTGGTAGAATGGGAGAATCCTTACCTCATATTATATTTGTTTGCGACGCCATAGCTCGCAAAAGACATAAATATTTACAGGAATATACACTGCCTGTAAACTTCTTCAGTATTTCGTACTCGACTGAGGACAGAAATCTAAAATCGTCTTATATATTTTTATTGCACAGGTAGCAATTTGACGTTTTTCGCAGCTGGATGGTTGTTTATTATCCAATGAAATAGCACAGGTAGAGGGTTGAGTAATAATATTATTACTTATTTCATTGTTGGTATTTGAAATAATATTTATTTATTCGACTATTTTCGACAATTATACAAAACATTTTATTCTAACGCTAGAAATCAAGATAAAGACATAAACCTACAATTTTGAAATAAACGGGGAGGTACAATCGATCTTGAGAGGTCACGCTTACATAGAACTCCCCAATAAAAAAAAAACATATGGACCTGCTCTTATGGACGATATTGTAAAATCTGCTAGGGAAGGTAATTACTAAAATAAGAGATTTAAACTAAGCATTCGGTCATCCTGTTAATATCCACATACGCAACGCAATTCGTTTATACATACATATATATATATATATATATATATATAGTTAATGTGTATACATACTATTTTGCTTTAGAATTAAAATCTTTTTTTCATTTTTATGTAATAATAATCTTAGGTTATAATTACTAACGTGACACCATTAACATTATTACCATAATATTATTATGATTATTAATATTATTATTCTCTAATAATGTTACTCTTATTTAACGGGACCATTTCTTTATAATATGGATTTTATTATGAAACGAAAACAAAACTCTTAGCAAAGTTTTTTTTTAACTTGTAAATTGTGTTGAATTTTTTTTTACGTAACAAGGCAATGAAATTTTATAATACTTATATGTAATATTTTTATAATATGTATATAATAAATTCACGTTCCTCATACAACCCATATAGATGTATCTTTATAGTTTACTATACATCTCAGATATTAATATGATTTGATATTATTTTTCTATATAGTAAAGCGCTATTGTTGTAAAGTTTTAACAAAATTCTTTAACTAATTTTCTATGGTAATGGCACGTTATTTTCTTGTATACATCAAGGTGTAGTTTTGCATTCGTCGTTTATTCATTCATTCATTTGTTATATTCTTGCTGTTTTTAAATGAATCTCTAGTGAATACATAAAAAAAAAACAAAAAAAAAAACAAAAACGAAAGGAAAATTAAAAAAAAAAATCTTTGGTTGTTCCTATATAAAACGGTTCGATGCGTACAATGGTGTTATATTAAAATTCTAGGTATAATATGTGACTTAGAATGTAATGTAAAATTACACACGTATAAATGTAAAATGTCAAAATGTCACATATTATTATATGAATGGTGAATGAATTTTGAAACGTTTTTCATTTTATTTTTATTATTTTTTTGTTATTTTTCTCATTTTTCGCTTGAGGCTTTTAAGAAATTTTTTTTTATTATAATTCATAATGTTTTGAGGTTATGTTATGAAAAAAAAGTGGTAAGAAAAAAAAAGAAATGAAAAATTTCATGTAATTTTCTTGTACATAATTTATAATTGAATAACAAATTATTTTTGAAATATTTTAAAATTTTAAAATTGTAGAAAGAAAAAAAAGAGGAAAATAATTAGTTTTTGACAGCTCTAAAATTCTGATATTGTTTATTCCTTGCCTGTTGAATTTATTATGTTATATAGTAAGTTTATTATCCGTTTTTGGATATTTTGTTTTTATTTTTGCATCTTAGAATTTATTATTTCTTCTCATGACAATGTATAAAGTGTTTTCATTTATGCAGTCCAATCAGACATAATATTTTAAAGGATCAAATGCTTAATATTAAAGTCTTTAATTTGTACAATATAATCAAATTTTATATTTAAGTGGTCAAAAACTCTTGATATAACTAACTAGCTCATTATATTTTATTTGCTTTCATTGTCCTCTAATCAATATTAATTTACATGATTTTATAATTTAAAGAGTTTTAGGATGTAAAATGGGGGTGGTGTAATTGTAAAGTAGATTTGAATTTTTATATATCGTTAATTATTCCTTTAAAACACTGAACGAAAAGATATTAGCAAACCGATGAGTTAAGTCAATATAAATATATATATATATTAGTTTATTTCTAAAGATGGGTTTTAGTTGACCAACGTTTTAAATTTTTAAATATTTTGTTAGCTCTACAAAGGGAGATAACATGAAATAACCTTATACTATAATAGAGCTCAATGCGTTGTCGTACGAACAGTAAATATTATTTACCGGAGATATTTTCACAAAAATTTTGCATATCTTCAAAAAGTTTGGAACATTATAGTTTAATAAAGTATATTTTTAAAATTTTTTGAATAAATGCATATAAAAGTAAAATATTTTTTTTCAACAATGATTTTAACGGTTTAAAAATGTTTCTTTGTGTATAAAATAAATTTTCCTAATAGAAATTGAGGAAATTCTATACAGCGATTTATTTTTTTCTTACATACAAATTCAATAGGTAAGCCAACAAAATATTTTTTGGAGCCAACAAGATATTTAAAATCTTAAAATGTTGGCCCACTAAAGTCCACATTAAGCTAGGTTTTTGTAGTACATTAATTATAGGTATACTAGACACGTACATTAAATTTCTAAGAAATGTTTTGTTATAATAAATTGATGATACCTAATAGTGGTTCTCATAAACAAGCCACATTGCATTATAACACATATTAACAAAATATTTTGTTCATAAACAAAATGCTGCAAATGAAGTTTGCTCATAAACATTTCTAAGTTAGCAGGAAAACTGCAAAATTAATAACATAAAACTGCAAATGCAGAAAATTAAAATTTTATTAACTCTGTCAAAAAAATTTTTTTTTTGCAGTATTTTGTTTTTGCAGTATTTTATTTTTGCAGTATGTATTTATAAAAAGCTCTAATAGATTTAAAAGAAAACTGATTTAATAAGTGAAGAGTTATGTGAGATGGCTTCTCTACTATTTAATATTAATTCTAATCCTACTCTTCTGGTGTAACATTTTAAATTTGATTTTGGAAGTTGACTTGAAAATAAAAACAAATTTTTTTTTGTTACCACAATTATTTAAAAACGCTTATAATATTTGTAAGGCAGCGTTTACACATCAATATTCTTCAATATTGACGATTTTAGATTGAAGAGAGAGACATTTGTGGATACACATCAGTTTTACAATTAAACTATTTGTAAGTTTTTTCTTATATATTCACCAAAACTAATATGAAAATAAAAATTTTTTAATGAAGTAGTTAACCTGTGAATATAAAGCTGAATGTCAAATAAAAAAAAAAATAAAAAAATTAACATATGAATGTTGCTAAGTTTTTCATTATTCGCCATATTTAATTTTGTCTCTCTATATACATATATTGATATCAATATGTGTTTACACATCAGTATTTCTTCAATATTCTCATTTCTCACTCATCAGTAAATACTGTCAATATATATTGATGTGTAAACGCTGCCTAAGAATACGTTTGGAATTTTTAGTTAAAAAATTGATTTAAAAAAAAAACAGAAATGTCAAGGATATTTTTTGTAAATTTTGTAATTAAATGCGAATGCTATTGTAATTTGTGTAAGTTTACCTAAGTTTTGAATAGCAAGACCGGAAATCGCCAAAACTATAATAAAATTTATACAGACAAATAAATCAAGACCAAACGAAATATCTGTTCGTTTGTGTTGACCACGTTTGTATTGGTCGTTTATCTCAAACAAAATCAGTTCTAAAATCGTCAAATTTCAGTTTTTTAACTCATAAAAAACTACTGTAGGAAATTTCATTCAAATCGTATTAAAAATAAAATTTCTTGACTGAAAGGGTTAAACGAGAATATTTTTTGTCTTTCATTTCTACACTGTCCCCCTATTTTGTTGAATAATTTTCTATAATTCTGATGCAATTGAATTTTCCTCCTTTTTTACATCTAATATTATTGTATATTGGTGACTCAAATGAAATTTTTTTTCACAGTTATTTTCAAATACAAAATATGTATTCCATCTTTTGGTTCACAAATTTGTGTTTCATGAATTAAAACCTATTCAAAAATTTAAAAAAAAAGCCATGATGGAAAACATATTATATTTTTTGTTATTGTTTTTAGAAAATTCTTTAGTCAGTTTTTTTTGCTTTTTGTTTGAATGTGAAAAATGGTTCAATTGAATTCATTCTAACCATAAAAATGTGTTTAATATTAAATAAAACCAATTTCTGTCACCCACAACAACTAAAATCTTTATCCTTTTAGCTTTAATTTCCAACTTCAATTTATTCCTCTTTCCTGTTATTGAATTCAATTTGAAAAAAAAAAACAATAAATAAATAAATAAATGCGTCAGCTGTAATCATATTACAGCTGTAAATATCGAAAAAAATAAAAAGAAGTAAGTTCTGTATTTAATACCGAATACAGTAGTGGAAATCCGTACTCAATTTTCATTGAATATGATTAAAACGATTGGGGATTATTAAATTAGCTATTTTAGGGGCAAATTTGTAAGTAAAAATTTAATAAATTAAATTTGAACACGTGCATTATGAATACAGAATACATAAATTATACTTGTGAGAAAATCATTTTCATTGATTTGTTGCTTATAATTTAGTTAAAATAGATTATAGTTGCCCAATTTGGTTGTTACATAAATGATTGTTAAAATGTAATTTCTCAAAAAGCATTAAGCTTGTAACTTATGGAATTTTCTTTGGCAACATAATGTACATATGTATTCCTTATTTACAGTGCAATGTAGTTAACAGAAGCATAATCAAAAACTGAAATCATCAGTACAATAATATGCTCTCGTTTATGTAGTTACGTTATGCAGAATATTTAGCAAAATTTGATTCAGTTTACTAAAAGTTTCATATTAATTGATTGATTGCTTCCAGTACAAACCGTACTAGTATTTCCAGCCAAGTATCATTTGATACTTTCAGATAATGCGTTTACAACCGTTTACAATTTAAAAATTTATTTGGTGTTAGCTGTTTTGTTAATATTTCTACTCTTCAGAAAAACATAAAAATTATAAATTGAAATATTGGATTCTCCGGTTCCGTTTGTATTAGAAATAATGTGTATACAAATACATATTGCGAAACAAGAATTGCGTATGAATTCTAAAATATTAACAAGCGTTAAAATTTATTATATACAAGCATGGGTCGTTCCTACTAGTACTGTTAATTCATATAAGAGTCACTGCACTTGATACATTTGGAGAATGCTTCTATTTCCAAAACAAATTCAGTAACTGATTTTTATAGATATATGGCTAAATTAATTTGTCTTAAATAAGAAAGGCGAGAATTGTTTGTGTGCAGAAAATGTTCTTGAAGTACATTTGAGGATGGAAATGATTTTTTGTAGTATTTTTTACTGGATAATTTAGTCGGTTATTGATTCACAAAAAATTTTTCAATTCATGTTTTTGCAATTACATTTACAACTCTACAATTCCAAATATTATCTACATTTTCCACAATATCAAAATTTGATTCCAATGCCCTTGAGATTGTTGAGTTATAGTTTATCACCCATATCCTTGAAAACTCATTTAGACGTGGACGAAGCTCAATTTTACATCAATGACGAGTGTATAAATATTTTTATTATTCTATAAACTATTCATTTGCCACCACTGTCTGTCTCTGCATTCTACAAATCAAAACCGAAGTACAAGAAAAGTACAACATGAAATAAGGATAACGAAGGATAACAAATTCTTAAAACAAAACAAAAAAAATAAAAAATCAAGAAAAAGTAAATTATGTGGATTTTTCTTATATCTACCAACTCCTTATATATTAAACGACCATACCAATTATCACATTGTACCCTGCCTCCCAAATATATATATATATATACATATATTTTTTTGTTTACCATTCCTTCCTCCATTTCTTTTTTTAACATTAAATTTTTTCTTCAGTTGTTTTTCTGGTTTGTAAAACAGACCCAAAATTTAGGAAAGAATTAAATCTTTTGGGAGTTCAAATATTTCAAATCCAATAGAGAATTATATATTTCTGCCATCTATCGAATTTCAAAAATAAGATGAAATAATTATTTCTGAATGCGGTGTAATTTTTTTATTCTTATTCTTTTTTTTCTTTCATTTTCGTTGTTGAGTTTTTTTCTGTTTTTTTCTTTCAATGGAAATTTTCAGGGTCGTTTACGCTCTTATTTGGATAAAAATTGAAAATGAAATGTCACGGTTTCGTAATTCTTTCGTAATGTAGACCGGTATAAAAAGGAATAAAATAAAAAATTAATAAAAAAAAACAAAAAAAAAAAAAATTTATTTTTTGTTCTGATCCTGAAGACTTTCATGTCAAAGGTGTTTTGGAATATTTTAGCGACTTTTTTATTATCAATGGAAGCATTTTGCTTCTAAATGATAAATTACTGTTAATGTATAAGCATATTTATATGAAAATGGAAATTGTAGCAGACTAAGTTAAGAGGCTTACGGAGCTTAAAAAATTTAAATGTGGTAAATGTGAACTGGGTAATTTTTTCATTAAAGTTACTATCATTTTCAGGACGGGAAATGTTATTTTGTAAGGCTTTGTTTTCTTTTAAAGTTTTGTATTATTTCATGTAAAATGACAAGTTTGTTATCCGAAAATAAAGTCAAGGAAAATAAGGTCGATTATCTTTGTTTCCAATTTGAAGAAAAATTAAACTTGGAATAACAAATTTTTGAAAATTTGACTGTGTAAGAAAACTAGCTTAAAGCTTTATCAAATCAATCAATTTTTAAAAAGGTTTTTCGTATTTTCCTCTCACAATCTCAATATTAAAATCAAAAAATTGTAGAACTTAGAAACAAAATGATATTTCAGTTGTGTACATTTGTTAGTATAAGATCTGATCTATCTAAAATTAATATACTTGTATATTAATGTGACCATATGTGTGAATAAATCAAAAATTTGACCTTATTACTATTTCGGAAAGGAAATAAAGCTGATTTGATATTATTTCCATTTTCTAATCGTATTTTTATATTTTTTTCTCAAATAAACTGTAATACAAAAATTAAAGCCATAATTTTCAAATTTGCTTATAAAATTTCTTATTAAAATTTTCAAAAAGTTAAAATGTTCTGCGACGAAGTCGGCAGAAAGCCTCACGAATCATATTACAGTAAAATGATGATAGATAACATCTATCCTGATCGTTTGATTAACAAAAAAGAAAATTCAATTCAAAGTTCAATAAACAGATATTTGACAGATCTAAGAGGTAGAGTAAAAAAGTGGCATACAAGCTTAAATCCCGTTATTTGTTCAGTTGCACTATACACTGACACTGTGCATACTAAACTGACACTATGCAATATCTACGATACACCATACGATTATGAAGCATCTAATATGTATTACAAATTCTGTCGTTCTCTCTCTCTTTTAGTTTTTATGCAAAATTAGAAATTTCAGCACTCGGTATTTTCTTGCTCTTTATACTATCCTGTATTACCCAAGTTAGACGTGACCACATTTTGTAATTTGACCACAATAAATTTTTTATTTTTATTTCAAAAAAATGTCCTTATCTGATATTGAATTGTTGTTAATTTCACCACGGAATACTTGAACGCGCTTACGTTGATATAGAAATAAAACTACTACCAATGTCAATATTGATAAGTCTATTAACAGAAAATTTTCTTGATTTTTCTCTCCTTCACCAGTATTCATTTACATTTTGGTAAATTTTCGTTTTACCGTAGTCTCTTCTGTATGCATTTATTTTGGATTTGATTTTCATTTATTTCAATTATAAAAACAAAATTTCAAATTCATTTAAATTGGATGGTAGCATTTTATTATGTGTTATTGTAGTATAAACCTTAAGGCATTGGTTAATCGTCCTTGAAATCATAAAATGCGTACTACCTACAATAAAAAAATATTTTTTTTTTTCATAATGACCCAAAAATATTTTTTTTCTCTTTTTTAACATTTTATTAAATTAGGGCAAAGTTCTTTTTTAAACAATAGTTTTAAAAATCAAATAATAATTGTTAGTGAATATTCTAAGCTTTGGGGATTATAATATAATGGCTGTTGTTATTGCTTTATTGTATTAAATATGTATTTATAAAAAAAAAAATCGTATGTAGTTTTTATCATTCAAATTGTAATTCTTGCATTATATTTACAGACTGGTAGAAAAAAAGAAAGGTCGATCCTGTTTTCCAAAAATTTGATATAGACTGTTTTACGATATGCTTGTTCAGAAAAAGTTGTTCTTGTTTGAGCAATAACATTTTATTCGTAACTTTTCTTATGGCTTTTAAATAGAAAATTGATGTTTAACGTCGTTGTTGATTTTGAAGTTCGAACCACTAAACATTTTAACGGAAGTATTTATTTCTGCTGGTTATTCAAATATATATTTATATGATTTATCAGATTTTTCTGTATTCTTCTAAATTTTCCTACTGAACTATAAAATCAAATATTAAGTTTGTCAAATTTGTATATTTTAAGCATGTTTTGTGATTCACAATATTTTACTGAAATAAAATTATTTCTATTATTTTTAATTTTTGTACTAGTACTTGAATATTAAAAACGGCTTATCTAATTCCAGTTCCTTGTTTAAATCCAAATTGCATTCTGTCCATGTGCACCTCACAATTTGTGTATATACGATTATGTAACACTTTCAAGAAGATTTTGAGTGCATATGGCGGGTCATTAAACTTATTAATCGATGATCATCGCATTTTTTGACATTAGTTTTTTTTCGGAAGGGTGACAAATATTGACTTGAGCCAATTTTGTAGGAAATTTCCCGTATTATAAATATTGTTGAAATTATTTTGAAGCACAAAGAGCTTTTCATCATTGATCAGTTTAATTATTTCTGACGGAGTCTCGTCTGGTCCTACCACTTTATTATTTAAGACTGACATAACCGCTTTTTTGATTTCATTTTTGGTTATATGCGTTTCGGATGGATTTGTAGACGTTTCAATATTGTAAACGAAACCAGTAGAATGACAAAACAATTTCTTACTACATATGAGGTTTTATTTTTTTCAGTGATTATTTTACCGTTTTCATTAAGAAGTGTGCCACCCTGCTGTTTCTATAAGCTTTTTGTGTAGATTGAAGTCATCATGCAGGTGTTGTGTAGTTTTTCAATTTTATTGCATTCCTGTTTTAACCCATTTTCTTTTGATATTCTTATTTTCGACCTTATTTCAAGATGACTAATCATTAACAAGCTTAAGCGCGTGTTTTTGTTCATTCTAACTATAAATTTTATAGTCTGAGTAGCATATTATCCTTCAACACAATCTTAATCATTGTAATTATATAAAATATTTTATAATGGTCTCTGACGTAAAACTGTATCGAACATCAGGTCTTAATAAATCTTATAATTTTCGTAGTAAATTTTAATACGTTAAATTAAGATGTTGTTGTAATTATGCAGCTTTTTTACGGAAAATAAAGTTGTAGGTTTTTACAGAGCTACATTTTTTTGTTTGTTTTAAATCTTACAATGACAAAGGGGGACTAATCAAAGATAAATTTTTTCAGATATGATTAAAATAAAATAAAATATATTTATACATATTTTATTTGTATACACAATTCTAATTTTAATTAAAAATTGAAATATGGGAATGAAAAATATATTTATCTCTATTTAATGCTCGCAAACTATAGAAAATGCTTATACATTCGTATGAATTGAAACCTAAGTTTAAGGTGACGACTATCGAAATACAAATTAATTTAATTTCAATTTAAAATAGAACCTGTAAACCCAAACTGGGCTGTAATATCTGATAAAAAAAAAATGTCATAAATGACAGTATACTGTGATACAAACTACAACTATTATAGTTCTAACGAAAGTATTGTGTCTGTTAGGAAACAAAGTATTAAATAAACTATTCAGAATAGGAGAGATTGGAAGTATTTTCCTAAACTACATTTTATTTAAGCTAAAAAAGTACATAACAGCTAAAAGCCAGCTTATTTATAAATAAAATAATTTTTCAACTGAAAGAATGTCACCAATTATTGAAGATGATTGTATTAAAATTGTTATGTTTCCAGAGGGAATAACAGAAAAATATGGATGATGGCAATTTATTTTATGGAATTTGTGTTTTTTTTTATAGATATATAGGTATATAAAAATATGAATATTTAAATAAATAAATGAGCTTTGTAATATTATTATTTTAAATATTTACTTTAATAACCTAGAATTTACTTCAAATTTTTTTTTCTCGTCCTTTCTTATATTTCCACTTTTTCTGTTGTCCTTTTTTATTATTTTCTTTTATTATTCATACATATATTATATATAAATATTCTACTTATTTTTTTTTTTGTCCTCCTAAGGAATAAATGTAGAGTATGTATGTATATGATAAGTTATTATTACAATGCTGGCTGTCATTTTATGCTTAAAATTCCTTAACTTTTTATGCTTCATATATTTTTATATATAACTATATTTATATGTATGGAAAATATCCATTTAAATGGGTATGTTTGTGTAGATTTACTTAATTTTTTTTATTTGCTTGTTATATAAAAAATAAGTTAAAAAAAGAAAAAAATATACAGTTTGAGAAGAAAAAAAAATTATGCAAAAGTTTTTCTTTTTTTTTTTTATAAAAATTTTCTTTTTATATATTTTCAGGACGTGTAGGTTGCCCCCATTATATGGCACCCGAAGTAGTTGCTAGACGAATTTATGGTAAAGGATGTGATGTATGGGGTGCGGGTGTTATGTTACATGTACTATTATCAGGACGTTTGCCTTTTCTTGGTTCTGGAAAAAGATTACAAGATTCAATAGCTAGAGGGAGAATATCGGTAGGCATATTAAAAACTCATTATAATAGTTTTGTGGTTATTTTTATTTTGTTTCTAATGAATATTGGGGATAGAAATAATTTTAAAAGGATATTATTATAAATGTACATAAAATATCTATATAGATTTATTTAATTTTATAATAAAAAAAGAATGGATTTTTGTAATTATGATCATTGATATCAATATTCGTTTTCTTTACATTTCATTTCATTTTAAGATTTTATCTTTTGATGATTCATCAAATAAACAAAAAACAATAATTGTTAATTTTTTTTTTGTATAGCTTGATGCACCCGAATGGAAACCAATTTCAACAGCAGCCAAAGATTTAGTTACAAAAATGTTAACAGCAAATCCACATCATCGATTAACGATATCAGAAGTACTGGATCATCCATGGATGAGAGTAAGTTAAAAATAAATTATTATTATGACTTAATGAATATATATAAATATTTATTGTCAATTGAATTTATGTTATTATTCTATATTTGACAATGAGAAGTAAATTATAGTAAATTAGTGTAGAATAAAAAAATCAAATTTTGGAAAAAGTTTTGTTATGTTGGGGTTGTTAAAAATAGATTAAATAGTTTTTGTTTGTTGAACATTTAAAACGTATATAGGCTTCTACTATATAAATATATGTTTTATTATAATATTATATGCTCCATGATTCCATTTAGAAATATGTGAGATATATGTATATTGAAGGAATCTATCTTACTCTACATCATTCATCTCATAGAGCAGCTTTCGAAGGAACGGTCACAAACTATAGTGTTATAGTCTTTGATACGAGTAGATATAAAATATAAATAAGTATTTGAGAACTTGGCTCATATTTAAGATATTTTATTTCAAATATGTATCTACAAAATTTCTGAAGTGCAAAAGCAAAAGTTAAAAATATTGTTATGTTTGTTGAAATCATTTTAAATCTATTCGAGACATAATACTAAATGTGGGCAATAAAGTGCTCTATTCTTCGCAATATTCGCTCGCGAGAATTAGCCTCACTTATATTTATTTTTCAACACATTGAAAAAACTAATAGAAAGCAAAAATATTTTTACACTAAGAATTTAAATTTTTGTATCGTGTAAATATGAAATTTTTTTATTTCTGGTAGCACTTTTTTGATATTTAAGGAGATCAATATTGAAAATAATCTAATAGTATACAATTCCTAGTTTATTAAATAAAATAAATCTTTTTGAAAAAAAATTGTTATCTGACTTTAAGCCTAATCGAAAAGAACGCAAATTGCAAAAATGCAATTCAACTATGTTAAAAGCACCATTAGTGGTAGGTATAGCAGTGACTGTTGGTTTGCTTCGATACATGACCATAGAGGTTTATTGTGATATCATAAAGCGGTGGAGGTCCTTATTTTCAATATCACTCAGTAAGAAAAATACTACTAGATGGGTATTTCTTTTATAAATTTTAAGAGATAGTTTTTTGAAAAAGTGTGAACTGATATAGTGTTACAGTAATTATGTCATCTAATTGACAATCAGAAGGTCGTGAGTCGGAATTCCATGTATTAAGGGTAGAGATTTCTGTTTCTTTCAGTATTTCGAAAATAATATGATGGATTTCGTACATTTCGTACATTATAAATCCCTCTAGATCTATGTCAATATTTTTAAAAAAAATACTATCAATAGAATAATTATTAGCTATACTTATCGAAAATTAAATTTTTAAATTAATCTAAATATACCCGAACTATACGAAATTGCAATGCTCTCAAACTAAAAAAAAAAAATTAGTGTTGAGTTAAAACGATTTACCATCGGTAACCATCAAACTTAGTCGGTGCTATTCACGATTTCTTCATCAAAATTAATAACAAATAAAAATATTATGCAGTTGAAAATTAAAATAATTCTATATAATTATTATAGGATAGAGATAAATTACAACGACAACATTTAGCCGATACTGTAGAAGAATTAAAACGTTATAATGCTAGAAGAAAATTAAAAGGCGCTGTACAAGCTGTTGCTGGTGGTATTGCTTTAGATCCATTATATGGTACCGATACAGATACAAGTAAGTATTATTTTAATTTTATTAAATTATTTAAAAAAAAAACATATTATGAATCAGCATGAAATAAATTCGGAAAATGTGTTCTTTAAAAATAATTTAAAATTGCAATCTGTAGGAAGAAAAAAAATTCATGATCGACTGATTTCTAAAGCTAAATTTTGTACAGCAAAGCAATATACTTATAAAAAATTTGTTTGTTTTTAATTTTTTCTTCTTTTTTTTTTAAACTGTGTTACTGTAAAAGTGTTAGCGATCCTTAAGCTACTAGCCCCGGCAAACATCATAAATGATTGAAGTTAAATAAATTCTACTTTTCTTTTTTATTACTAGAATTTTTATTCGGAATTTAAAATAAATTCTGATTTACTATTTTGTCAATAATTCATTTTAGAATATAAAGTTTAATTTAATAAAAACTGTGATGAAAATATTAATAATGTTGTTAAAATCCTTTTCTTTTGTATCTCCAATTAATTTCACCACTATTTCACAATAATTATTATTTTATTAATAGTACACATACCTATATAATGTAATTCATTGCATACAATCAGGAGTTTATTTATTTATTTGCATTTAGTTGCAAATTTGTTGAATTACCTACTGTGGTACACACGGAACTAAAAGTAAATTATATTAGGAACACTATATTTTGCAGAAAGGATAGTTTTGGCGGATTTGTTATTAAAGCAAAAATTGAAATGAATTTTTAATATGAAATTTTCTCAACCTTTACTCCCCTAATCAATAAATATTTGTTTTTTGGTTTTGTGACATATATTTCGAAATGCCTCAATAATTTGTCTTTTGTACTCTCTTGTTGCATATATTGTGATTTTTATAATGTTTCTCCAAAATTCGAATTCAATATAGCAAGCTAACGTAAATGGCTAGTTTTCGAGATGAATTTAGATTTACAAGTGCCTCTTATAAATGTAGAACTCTATTATGGAACAATTTTATTTAAAATCATTGAAATTGAATATATACGATCAATATAGAGCAACTACAAAACTATGACAATGTACAAAATCCAGAGGTAAAAAAATATGTATAGCAAAAAGAGTGCTTGTATGTTATAATTATTTTATTTATTTATTTAAATAAAGCTTAGATCAAGCAGTTACAAATTATTTTTACAAATCTATTTCAATTAAGTTATATAAAAATTACATATTTTGAAAAGAGAAAAAAGAAAACAATTACAAGTTAATTTTTTTTTTTTAAATATAAGCATCATAAAATAGGGACCATACCTGACTGTCATATTCCAAGTTAGATCGAATTAAAGTCGTATACAGGGCTTTTACAATGTAGAGGTCTGAAAATTCCTCAGACTAACCCTTAAAAAAACCTAGCAAGGAATTTGATAGAGACTGGTTAGCACATTAAAGCACTTAATATTAAGAAGTAAATTATAACTGTTAGAGCAAAGGTAAAAACTGTTCAGATCAGTTTGAGTCACCAGGGTTGAGTCTCCAATGGATTTTATTTTTTTTGAAGAATTTCATGTCATCCGCGTAAATTTTAAGTTCACTATTTTCAATTATAGATGCAATATAATTCACCGAAATATTAAATAGAAGAGGCCCCCTGAGGTGGCCACAAAGGGTATTGATACAGACGACCTAAATAAGACATTATTTGGGACATATCAATTAAATGTGACTTTATCTACTTTATGAAGAGTACCGGGAAGCCTAATGTTTTTAATTTCAACACTATGAAGCAAAATTTCTAAAGCTTTGCTGAAATAAGTATAAATTACATCTGTTTGCAGGTCTTTCTCCGTATTATTCAACCTCTATATATCCTACTTAGAATCCGTTTCTTAAATATTGTTTTAAAAACAAAGATTACAATCAGTTAGATATATCAAACAAAATAATACATCTACCTTCAATATAGCGTTTTCCACGTTGTACTTAAATAATTTTTATATTAAAGGTATTCCAACACAACAAATTTTCTTTCAGGTCAATTTCAATTGAATAAACATCTGCAAAATTGTTTAATATATTACCTATAAATGTGTACAATGTTATTATATATTATGTGAATGTGAAACGATTACATTTAATCTTAAGTCTACAGTCTGTCTATCTATCTAATGTTATAATCAAAATATGCTACGTTACTAAAATTACCTATATATCGAACTGTCTATAATTATAATCTTTCTTCGGATTCATATATTATATTTGAAAAATAAGACTCCAGATTCAGTAATAGGTTCTAACTGTTATCTTCGTTCTTTTGAAAAACCTTACTTTTGATAAGTCTTGAATTCGCCAATTTGATTTGAATCAGTTCTTTCAAAGATACTCTGTATTTCAGATATAAACAATTTTTGTATCACTTTATACATTACAAAAATTAATTAAAAAAAAGTAGTAACCCTATTGCATAAAACATTTTGTTAAACTGCTAATTTCAAATTCAACAATTATAAATAACTTTATCATTATCATAATTTTCTATTCAAAACTTATCTTAATCTCATTAAAATTGTAAGCATCATCACCTTCTTATAGCTATGAAGATGATAATTTCCACTCAAAAGAAAATATCTTAGAATATTTAAAAGAGCAGTTGAACATTTTTTTAAAGCATTGCAGCTTTAAAACAAAATCAAAATTGCAAGAACAAAAAAAAAAAAAAATTTAAAGCAGCCTTCATTTTTATCTTCCGTATATTAACCATTTTCCTCATTCTTATTTTCTTCCTACTGCTGCTAAAATAAATTACAAGGTCGTTGCAATCTGATGTTGACTACAACAGCAACAACAATAACAAAATAATTTATTAGCTCGCTGCCTTACGCCTTTTTTGTTTTTTTGTTCGCCTGTTTTTAGATTTTAACTCTATTTATTTAGGCTCTATTTAATCTACTTCCTTTTGATCGTCCTCCTGTTTTTCATCTTCACTCTTTCCATCATGATTCTTTCTATTAACTTTATGATTTTCTTACTTTAAAAATAATGAATAAGGATAATCTTCATAATAAGAATTTGGTTTATATTTTATACTAACATACGGTTTATATATATATATATATATATAATATATATGTATATATGAGTATATATAACAATTTACTGAATCTGAATATGATTGTTCTTAAGACAGAAGAAAAAAAAAAACACCAACATTTTTATTTTTTTATTTAATCAGGTTAAGTGGTACTTAGTTTCTAGCAACACTAGTAATGATGGTTGTTATAACAGCAGAGCAGTTCTCCCTTAAATCGTTATGTAGGATACTAAGTCTAAACTTAAAATCATATTCGTATACAAATATTGTAATCATGAAATATTACTTTGTTATATGTGCGTGTGTATGTATGGATATGTATACTATGTGAAATTATTTTCCATATATATATATATATTATATCCTATGTTATATCCTATGGGGTAATCTTAAAATTTCTATTAAAGTACAGAGTGTTTGTAGTGTTTCAATTGTTTTTTTTATATATATATACTCAAAAGATTAGATAAAGACTTTTTATTATACCAGTTACTATATTTGGGCTAGGCAAGTAAAGAGATGTTGAGAGTGAAGAAGGACATAATTACGAACAAAGTTTTTAATATAATTTACAGAATATGTTGTAGTATCTAGGTGAAACATTATTAAAATTAAATAAATATTAGAACATTATATTAATCGATTTCGGTTATCATATATCATCATCACATGACTGAAGATCTTCTAATAACCGAAATTTATAATTTATAATTTAATAAAAATTGTGAAACATACCTAAAATTTATTTAATTTTAAAGTTTTTAATATTCATCTTGAATTTTTATACATAGGTCATAAGTCCAACATTATTCATGTTTGATAAATATATGCGCAGGAGTTAGACACCATTTTTGAAATTTAAATAATCTGTATTTTCTGGCCTTCAGATTTCATTTGATAATTCAATATCGCCACTCGTGTTTAAGAAGAGAGCGCTCGGGAAGAGGTTGTACAGAATTAATTTGCACTAAGCATGTACGCATGCCTACATGATATCTGTAAAATAGAAAGAAATTACTTTTCAACTTTATTTATGAAATTGAAAATTTTCTCAAAGACTTAGCTAAATTACAGAAAGCCTGAGTTTTGTTTCCTTTTTTTCAATGTTTTTATGGTGAGAATAAGTGTTGAAAAGGGATAAAAGAAAAATGTTGAAAAAATGGATTGTGGTTGATGACTGATTGATGGATGGATATTAGATTCAAGATAGATCAGAATGGAGGAACATTGGGAACAAGATCAAGTCTCATCCGAGCTATAATCTATTATCTTAATATAAAAATTATAAATGTAATTTTCATAATATATATGTCTGCAATCAGTTCTGTTTGTAATGCTTTAGTGAAATCATCAACTTTAAATTTCAAAAATGTATACACAAACAAGTATATAAGATGCTAAGAGAATAAGAAGAGATAAATCAACAATTTAAAATACATTCTTCTTGATTGCAGTCAATAAATTTGAAAGTGATGTAATCGATTGGAAACATATACCACCATATCTATTTCGACATGAATATTTCTGTTACAATTTTTATTAAAGGAGTGATAAACAATTAAATTACAATTTTCTCTAATTTGGGATTAAAAGTTATAATAAAAGAAAATAAAACTGTAATTGATTTTAATTCCGTTAGTTGTGATGGATTTCGAGATTTTTTTTTGTTGACGTTTCCATCATATTCGATTGCTAACTACTTGTTCCCACGTTATGTTTGTTTTTCCTTTGGTCCTCCGCCAGAGGTTCTCCGTCAGATGATCTCTGGACGACCGGGCCTTCTTATACTTTGAGCGTTCCATTCTAAGCTCATTCGTGCCATGTTGTTTGACGGCTTTCTGAGTGTATGGTCTTATCGATCTCCATTTCCTTCCTCTGAGTTGTTTCGACATGGGTTCTTCACCGTTTAGTATAGAAAGGTCCTTGTTGCCTATTGTGTTTTGCAGAATATTCGGCTTATTATCCTTAGACATTTATTAATCAAGACTTGTAACTTCTGGCTTAGGGTTTTAGATGTTAACCAAGTTTCACTGCTGTGTGTCAGGATTGATTTTACAAGATCGGAATATTTTAAGCTTAGTTGTTCTGGTTGTCCCACCCACTACGATATTCCAAAGTAGCAGAAGATATTCAGAAACTCTATTTGTGCTCCTTTCAACATTAGATGTTCTGTGCTGGTGTTATTTATTCTCATTGGTTTTCCCCATGTTGATTTCTAGTCCAACATGTTTGGCAAGTTGTTCCAGATGTTAATTAATTTGTTCTGCATGTCGCTGAATTTGTACGAGAGAAGGGACATATTATCGAGGTGTTCAAGTTGTTGTTTCTAAAGTTTTTGAGCAAGCCATTTCTAGTATATTGTCTAGGACGATTGTGAAGAGGCGTGGTGAGAGCGAACATTCTTGTTTCTTTCATTCTTGCGATGTGGTGGTAAAGGTAGGGGAGGATTATGGGGCTAGCTTGTATATAATATTGTATTTGTTATCTTTCATAAATATGATGGTAGTTTATTTCAAGTAAATTTTTCTGCTACTGACTGTATTTCAATATGACAATTTTAAATCTATACTTTATAACATAAGATCCTGTGTTGTTGCTAAAGGAAAAATGTCTTAACTTATACATATAGTAATGAGTATTAAAATCTCTAGGATAAAAGAAAATTATTTTTTGTTTTGCTTTTTTTTTTGTTTTTGTAATATGAATTAAAAATTCAAATTCGGCTCGTTATTTTTTCCTAAATAAATGTCCTGCAAGGAAATTTTCCTTTTTTTCTCTTTCATTTAAATTTCATAAAAGCTGTTACACGATTTAAAATTTTCGAGGCGTTTTTAATTTGTTTATTCAATGTTATTTATTTTAGGTTAAAAAATTTAATTGTCACTATTTAGAAAAAAAACAGGTGCAAGGTTTTTACTTTTACTTTATTTGTGATTCTTTTTTTCAAACGGTTTTTATATCTTTCATAGAAATAATTCAAAGGATTTTCAGTGTTATGTCAATTGAATTTAAGAGTCATTGAAATGACGGTGAATTTACTTTGTAGAATTTCAGAGCTTTAGTGTGAGAAATAAAATTCGAATAAAATACATTACACTTGAACTTGATTAAAGTGCAGTTTTTTCTTACTTTAAAAAAAACACGAATTATTTTTTACTTAATTATTAGAATGTTAGAAATGGCATCTAAATAACACAAAACTAAATTATTTATTTCTAAGAAAAATTTTCATAATAGAAGGTTTTGCATCAACATTTTTTTTTGCATGAGTTTCTTGAACTCATGAGCATATTAGTTTGTATTATCAAAATAATCTAATTGGATTTGGGTTAAATTGTATAATTTTAAAAGTGAACTGAAAAATTTTTAATATTATTATAATTAATGTATTTTTGTTTAACTCTTTCTATTATTTTTATTTATTTCAGTGCCAATTGGAACTGCATCTGAAAGTTTAAATGAATGGGCAGATGAAGAGGCTGGCCTTGAAGCTGTACAAAAAGTTTTAGATTCATTAGATGATATATATGCTTTGCAAGATGGTTTTGTTGATCCAGAAGTTTTACGTGATATGTTACGAGATACGAAATTACATCAACTTTTACAGGTAAATATTTCTACATATATATATATATATATATATATATATATGATTATCTTCAAAAAAGATTGTAAAATTTAATTTAATATAATCAAAAGTAGATAATATAAAACGAATTTCATTTGTACATGAAAGTTTTCTAACTAAAAAATAAAAAAAGTTTTTCACAAAATAGCAATATTTTATTCCAATTTAAAATTGTAAAGTTTATTTTACAGTTATTCCATAGTTTGAAAATATTCAAAAGTTATTTAAATTGAAAATTTTTTGATGCAGAAAATATTCAAAACTACTTAATAGGTATTTTTACATTTGAAAGGAAATGTTCGGAACTAACAACCGAAATAAGAATTAACAAAAGTACAGTTTTTTTTTTTTCGCTGAACAGTCCAAATATTTAAAATAATGTTGAATATAGTTAAGAATTCTGGACTATAGTAATTGCTAATATGGTATCAGGTTCCAAAATAAGTTTTTAGTATTACAAAGGTGAGTTGGACACTTTTTGTTTGTAGTCCCAGTAGTGCCAGTAGTGCTATCAGCCAGTAGTCAGCCAATATGTTCTATCAACATTGTTAAAATATTTGATCACAAATATACGAGACCATCAATATGATCTAGCACCGAAATTTATTTAAGCAGATTTAAAATAGATAAGTTACTAAAAATAACTAGAAAGAATTTTATTTAGAATCAAATTTAGTAAATGAATATACAAATTTGAAATTATTTGAAATTAAATGAGTACAAGTAAAGTAAATAATTTATTTTGCTTATTACTTAAAATAAAATGGAACAGTTTTAGATTTTAGAACATTTTTCACATTTAAAAAAATTAGTTGACATCACAAGAAAAATTAAAGCAAAAAATATTGTATGCCATTGATTGTGTATATCAACTTTTCCAAACAAATTTTTGTGAGATGGTTAGGTAAAATAGAAAAACTGATTATTAAAGATATTAAAAGTGATAGAAACAGATCTTTTTCTAGAGTCGATCTGCCCGCAACAACCAGTTAAAGCTTTTAAGGGAATCACTGCAAAGTTAACATTAAAGGAATAAAACAGGTTAACCTGGAAGCTAAAAAATCCTGATGTTATAAAAAAAATGTATTTTATTACCCCATGAAGGAGCACGAGTTCAAACGCCGTGAGAATAGAAAAAATTTTCAAATGGTGAAAATTACTGAAAATGTAATTTTCAATACAACCACATCGGTTCAAATATAATTTAATAATTAATAAAGATATAATATAACTAATAAAAAAAATAATATAACTATATAATATATAAAAATATATACCAAATATTTAATATAATTTAATAAGAAGACCCACATTTCGAAAGGGAAAAGGGCCTATAAAATTGGCCTACAGATTTATGTGTAGGATCAACTGTTAAAATAAATAAGTAAATACTCCGTGAATATAATAAAAAGATAAAGAAAAGCACACCAAGTCTCTGTCTAAAAGTAGTTAAGATGTTCATCACATAGTCTTGGAATTTGGAGAAACAAAACTGTAGATCCAAAAGTAGACCATACTCAATGTACATGAGTTCATGACAATAAAAAAATTTGAATAATAATTTTTAAAATATTACACAGTGTAATTATTTTACTTGATATACTAAAAATTAGTAAACATAATTAAAACGATTTATTTTAAATAAAAATAAAAATTTATTTAAAAAAATTATCATGATAGACAAACAACGGTTCTGTTCCTTTGTAAATAACTTAATTGCATCACAAAAAAACAGATTAAACCTACTTTATTAGGCCCATTTCGAATTTAAATATAGCCTAGCACTCTACTAAGATACAACCAACTCCAACTAAGATACAAAGAATTAAAATTAGACAATCTATTTCATCAATATGAACTCCCCGAAATAATTACGCTGTTAATAACTTAATTTTTATATCCATAGTACATAGTAGAATCAATATAAATCACCGTGAAATACGATTGTGAGACGGGTTGTTAAACTTTTATTATCACAATATGAAAATCGTGTGTTTAATTTGTAATGTCTATACAATGTATTATTTGACGTTAATAAACACTTCTTGCAATTTTACGATAATTTGTTTTTTGAATGTCATTAGACGAAAAAATGAATAATAATATACCAAACATATTAATTAATATTATATTTTTATTGTTATATTAATATTATATTGTTTTGCATTTAAAAAAGAAAATGTAAGTATGAATTTAGCGAGATTTCTTTCTTGTGTTTATTTCTTTTCCGTATTAAAAATGTCTGTTACGAAAACAAAAACATTTTTTTTTTATTTATATTTTTTATTTATTATTTTTTTTTATTTATTAAAACAAATAAAAAACTAACTCAATTGATTATTTCCTGCCACATTTAAATTTTCCATCAACGTTAAATTTTCTATCAACGTCAAACAAATGTCTTTGAGAAATTCTCGATATCTTCTTTGCACATTCCAGGCGTCGCGAATACATAATTTAGCGTTTATAAACTCAACACATTGTATTATAATTTTTATTTGACGAATGTAAACACAAGACATTTAGACGTTTCGATCGAAAGTCGAGGATCATTTATATATATGTTAAATAATATTTGAAGGTTTTTTAAATTTTGATGTCACCCCAACAATGCACAAATAAATATAATTAAATTATCTTCAAAACGAATTATATAATTTATATAAAGATCTATAGCGTCTTCTCGTCTTTGAAAATCTCAGATCTCGTCCAATCATTCATTACAGCCCTCAATCAAAAGACTAATGATTATGTTACCGTTGCGCAGTTAAAATAATGCAGCCATTTAATAAATATTGTCAGTGGGCAGATTAGACTTTAAAGTAAATTCAAAAAGACATGTTTTTGATATAATATTTGCCGAATTCCTTAACAATACCTGTCATTCCAAATAATTTCTACAAAAATAATATACTAATTTTATTATTATCAACTTAATTTGGAAAATTTAGTTAAATATTTTAATAAAGTAAGACAGATAAAGTTTAGTATTTTTATCGGAAAAGACTTGTAGATTTTTTTATCTAAGAAATGCTCCTCACTAGGTTTGATTATTTACAGGAATTATAATGAATATTGATTTACAACTTATTTACAAAAAAAATATTGAAACCAACCGGTACACGTAGCATACCTTAACGTATACGAGAAAAAGAAAATCCCCGAAATGTTTCTTTTTGAAAAAATATATATGGTAATAACCAGCGTTCAGACTGATGAGATTAAAATGGTTTAATACTGCTAAAGAGTGTATCATCAATTATCACTTGATATTATAAATTAAAGTTTAGTATGTCGATTTGAGTTGTGAGTCGTCAGCCACGTTATTTTTTTCTTTAAAATATCTCATATTACTAAAATATTATTAATACTATACATAAATAATATAATTAATACATTATTCTCATATTATTAAAATATTTCATACTATTATTAAACAGTATAGAATACACTTTATACCTGGAATCAGAATTTCAAATCGAAAAAATTGTATCTCTTCGAAATATTAAATTAGTAAACCTCTGTCCCATTTCTTAATCTGAATAAGTTCAGCAAATTTTCTTAGAAAATTGTATTCAAAAAATTTAAATCACCGTTATTCCTTTAACTTTATTACATTTATTTTTATTTTCATATGTTTTTTTAATGTAATATTACATTACTTTTTTTTTTTAATTTTACAGCTATACGATCGTATTAGTTGTACTGTTATGTCACCTGCAAGAGCACCACCAGGTGATGCTGTTTCAAGATGTCGTGATGCAATTGATGCTGTTTCAACTTCATCTGGGCATAAATTTGCTAGAGATAAAGGCGAATTAATTCAATTATTGTCTCTACCACATTTACAGGTAAGTTTTATTTTGTTTGTTTGTTTTTGTACAAACATAATGAAATACAAAATGAAAACATGTTTTTTAAAATAAAAAATTAAACAATAATAGAAAAAAAAATATTTTTTGTTCATGGTGAGTGCTCTTAATGAAAATCGAATCGAATCGAATATACCTAATGTCAAATATAGATATTATTTTTTATTGATAAAAGGTGTTTGTTTTTATGACTTGTATTACAGGATTGGTTATTATGAATCTGAAAGATGCTTTTGTTGATATATATCTTAATACATATAAAAAATAAGAACAAATAATTGTTGTATAATAAATAGTTTTTGGAGATTACCATTTTGTATCTTGTTATGATCGTAAAATCGCAACAAAAAGCAAAAAAGATTTTTCAATTTTCTGCAAATTTTGATTTTTTTTTATTATTATTATTATTATTTATTTAGCATGGTTTAATTTTGCTTAGTTCTAATTTACTTTGCTTATACTAATATATTCCTTTTCTATAATATAATTTTTTTAAAGCGAAAATGGCAAGCAAAACCTTTTTAATCAATTTATCTTAAAACTTAAAGAGTAACTTACATAACTTATTTTTTTTAATTCAATATTGTATTATTAAAAACTTAATCTTCAATCGCTCTTATTAGCCGATTTTATGAATTTAGAAAGCTCTCTAGAAAGGCAGATGATATATTTTTCATTTGTCCCGAAAACAGTATTAATTAATATTTGCTATGATATGTAATCTGCAAGTGCTAAAAATTAAAGGGTTAAACCATAATAGTAATTTTAGTATCGCAAATAATTTTGTCTACTTTGTAGCAAATTCTAGTTTGTTTTCATAGCGTTCTTCCAAATTGGAAAATCATACAAAAGAATGTTACGAAAGATGGCTTTCTTCTTCTTTTTCTACCTATCCAACTGTCAGTAGTTCATATTTCGGTCCACGCATTATGTGACAAAGAATAAGCGCTCTTTCACCACTTTACTATTACTATTTGGAGTAGTTGTCAGATTTTGTGCATTTTGTTGAGAACTACAGTATTTGATTTTATTCGTATAAGAACTTCAGTACAAAATAAAGCATCAAGTGTTCCCATTCCATTCTTAAAACATGAACTGTGAACGTCATATTCGTTTTAAATTCAAAGATAGCTTTAAGTATTGATAATTTGTTTTCTACATTTAGTCTGGATTTTTTTAGATATAATTGGATATAACATTTTTATATATAGGTCTTGTTGAGTTAATACTGGCCTGGTTTTATTGAGAGCGTATATATGTAACTCTTATAACTAACATTGGCAATATTAAAATGAATATAATGGTGGGTATATTTTAGCTTGTGACATTACTACGGGTATATTTTATTGACAGTCTTAGCTATAAGTGTTTTGAAGAGTAACTTTTTGTCTAAATGTATATCACAATATTTAGCGTCATTTTTCTCCCATATTATTTCAGTACTATTTAATAACAAATTTCTGTTTGGAAACGTGATTTTTTAATTTTGTGAAGAATAATCGAAAAATATTTAAAAAATTTCGAAAAATGTTAATAATGTAGTTTTAAATTATTTTTAAAGAGAATGTGAAACTACTTTAAACAAAATTTATAATACAAATTTAAATACATTTATAGAATTAAGCATTGCATTAATACTCTGAATTGTATATGAACTTTAAAATTACAAATAAAGAAAAAATAAAAATAAAATAAAATAAATTTTCTTTATTTCAAACGATTTTGGAAAATCAGGAAAATATTATTTTTTTTAACCGGGAACACATTTTTTTTGATTATTTTATCTATTAACACCGCTTATTTTACGGGGTACTGTAACGACTTATTGACTAAAACATTTATATTTATATCTTTTTTTCATTTATGTTTGTTTCATTCAACACGTATTCTTTTGAATATATTCGAATGATCCTACTTATTTTCTCACATAAATATAAGGTTTTGTTATTTTTACTAAATTTTTTCTTATTGAATTTTATATTATTATTTGTTCCTATTAGTTATTCTAATAAACTATATTATAGCTTTCTTTTTGTTTTTGTTTTTACTTTGGTTAATTTTATTGAATTTATTATATTAGTTTATTAGATTTAAGAGCTTTATGTTTTGTTAATATTCAATTTTAATTTGATTTAGTTTGTAAAAAATTTTATATTTAAGGAAATAAATTAATTTTAAATCTAATCTAATCTAATCTATTTTTACATCAAGACTGAAAAATGTGAATCCAGTCTTGCCAAATGTAAAAAAAAAAACAAAATCGTAATTTTTATTTCAATCGCATAATTTTTGGTACGTTTATTTGACTATTGCGGTGATTTATTATTTACGTATACATTTTTACGTACTTACAATTCAAAGTATACTTTCAATTCTAAAACGAGCATTTACCGTTGAAATGAACTAAATTCTGCAGTGGTTACAGTTGGCCAAGAAAATATCAGAACATGATTTGCATACAATTCTTCAAAATGAAAATACTGTGAACTGTGATAGTGTGATAGCACCAGCAAAGTTATTTCAAGTAATAACTTTGCTCGAACTTTGTACTCATAAATGTTAGAATATACATTTTATCAGTATAACTTGTATTATTAGAAACATTGTTTAGAATTTTAATCATACTATAGCACTGAGGTTTAATTGTAATCTATAATAAAAATTCAAAAAGTTTTTTTCTTAACGTCATCATGTCATGTCTATTTCGTATCTATCATGTTGAAATATCGCTTATCTGCCATTTTTTTTTTTTTGTAACTTTTATTATTTGCCTTAAAAGTACAAACTTAAAACTAACTTAGCCTAGAAAAACTACTTTCTATTAACATTTGAACAAATTTTAATTTTGATGTTAATTTTATTTGCTTACTACTTGTTTTATTTCACTTGTGGTTGTCAATGTTAGTCAATACATGGTTAATCTTATATGTATTATAAAAATGCAGTGTACTCCTCGTTGTCATAACATATATACGTGATTGTGATTTTCTCATTTTAAGCTATAGAACTAGCATTTGATGCAATACGAGGCCACAAATCGGCACATTCTTTAGCAACAGGGCCTGTTATAGCTGAACCTTTCATTTCACCTTTATTGTTCACTATTACGCCTGCATTGTCTTCAAAGTATATGAATACAGCGTCCCGCTTTCTAAATGGTTTCCTTTGTCGACTGACGACAGCAGGCATTACCTTTTTTCTTAATTCTGGTTTACCCTTTTTGACTGTTGCAACAAACATATCTCCAACACCTGTTGAGGGTAGACGATTTAATCTGCCTCTAATTCCATGAACAGCAATTACATACAAGTTTTTACCACCTGTATTATTGGCGCAGTTTATAACTGCACCAACTGGTAAACCCAAGGAAATTCTGAATTTACCCCCCGCCGGAAAATTTAAAAGCGAAACAATTTTCTGAAGTGCTTTGTGTTCTGTCATAATGTTTTCGAATTAATTTTATCAGAAAATTGTCGATCCTGATTATGTTTCCTTCGTTGTAGAATTATTTATTAGAATAATAATATACACCATATGCAAGTATTGGCCTTATTAATGTTATATTATTTTGATTCTTTTACTTAAGTCTTTACTATAGAAGATTTTTTTAACTATTATAAACGACTTATTGACTTATTGCCTTTTTATGATTCATATACTCCGAGTAGTTCAAATTTTGGTTAAGAAAAATTCCGAGATATTTAACCACATTTTTGTTTGCTAGAGGTAAGGAATTTGGAATTTTTATTCAAAAGCGTTTCCAATTTATTTTTATGTCTGAACTTGTTTTGTCAACCATGTTACGAAAGAACACAGTTTCGCACTTGTTAAAGTTTACTGTTGGCATTGCTGTAGCCAACTTTTGCAGTAGTCCAATATAATATTAAATGTATTTTGAATTTTGTATTGTATACGAATAACTATGTTATCCGCACATAAACTATTACATCGTCGGCGAAGGCTAGTTCATAACTATTACCATTTACTCGATTTAATACGTGAAACAGGTATGTTAAATATATTGAAAACAGGAAGAACAAGTTAACAGTGCCTTGTTCAACAATTTTTGATTATTTCCAAAAATATATCTTTCTTCTTCATTTTGTTTGAAAAAAAAATAAAATAGATTTAAATTTAAAAAAAAAGACTTAATACTAATCAAGATTGGAGACAAAAATCCCACAATACATACGAACACAAAAGAAAAAAAAAAAATCTTTAATAACATGCTGAGTTAACTGAAGTGCCAATTGATAATTTCCAACACAAAAGAAAAAATCTTTTCTTTGTTAAAATATTTTCCAATGTTTTCTTTCTACATCAACTCATTTCCTGTTAAGTATTCAATAGTAAAACTGATAAAAAAAACATGTTTCTGTTATTTTCCATCATGTAAAAAAAAAAAAAAAAACCAAACCGAAAACAGCAACACAAGAAAAAACAATAATTTTTTAATTGAATACAACATTAATCAATTTGTTGGGATCCCAGTGGTGCAACAATAAAACAGAAAAAATCACAAGAATATTAATTAGCGGGGATTCTTATTTAAAATTTTATACACGCTATCAAATAAAGGATTTATTTTTAGTATTTTCAAGTAAAATATCCTTGTAATCGGAAATATGCTCATTTTTAAGTCATTATCTCTCTCTCTGTTATAATATCCAACACAGTATCTTGTCGTATTCTTATATATATATATGTACATACCCCCTCTGACTATTGATTGTCAAAGCGTGGTAATTTTTTTGTTATTGTGACAAAGGCGCCCAAATGTATGCATATGGAATTTCATTATAAAGGAGATTGTTGTTAATGAAAATGTTTATTTTTATTGTTACTGTTTTTTTTTTTTTTTAATATATTGTACATAAATTTATACGTGACGAGAAATAAGAACAAAAATTATTTAACAATAACAGAAAGTCTAAAGAAAATATACATATATTAATTTTTCGTTATTGTTATATTTGACAGCAATAAGTAAAATGTCATAAATTGAAATGAAAAAAAAAAACAAAAAAAAATATTTTTTTAAAGGAAAAATTTGAAAGTTATTGTCCCAAATCTATTTGAAAAACAGCTCACAAAAATTAAAATCCTTTTATTTCTTATTCTGTTTTATTATGTAAATATCGAACTGAACTTTACAAAGTGAACTCAATATTAAAAAAAAAAAAAAAAAAACAAATAAATTCAGTTGGAATTTAAAAACTTAAAAATAAAATGCTGATGATATATAACTGAATATAATTATGAAGACGGAGAATGAGAGAAGCTCCAGAATATTATTGAGAACTTAATAAAACACAATGTAAAATATAAGTTTGCCTAATTCGCGGTTGAAGATGAATTAGGTTTACTTATTTACAACAATTATTATATAGTGTAAAAATCTTTGAAAATAAGATCTTTGTTAATCCTTGTTTCGAAATTAAACTAAAAATTATCAATATTAGTGTAAAATTCTGTCACATTATTGTAACTGTTATTTGACAAACTATCATTTTGATTTCGTTTACCGTGGTGCCAGAGCCGGCTCAAGACTAAATGGCGCCCTAGGCAAACTTTTTAATGGCGCTACTTACCAAATATAATATTTTATTTCAATTGTTCATTATAATAACTATAAAAACTGATTTATAAATTATAAAAAAATAGAAAATTTAATATATTAGAAATTTTTTTTCCTCGACTTTAAATCTGAAAATGTTTCGATTGATTCTTTTATATTTATTTCATTCAATATCTCATTTTCAATAGAAATAATAGCCAGTCCATTGAGCCGATCCCCTGTCATTGTTGAACGAAGATATGTTTTTATTAATTTGAGCTAGCTAAAACTTCGTTCGCATGTTGCTACTGTAACAGGAATTGTCATTAGTATTCTCAGCGAAATATAAAGGTTTGGGGATAATATTTCCATTGATCTACTTTTTATATATTTCAAGATATCTTTAATATCTTTCTTAAGACTGTTATTTTATTAAACTATATTGTTAACTATAGTTAGTGTCATAAAGTTGTGATTTCTTATAAAATAATTCTCTAGTATTAAATTTAACTACTAACACAGAAGTAAAAATAAATTTTCAATAATATTTTCACAATTTTCGGTATGTTGGTTGGCATATTTAAGAAATTTCAGCGAACTATGTAATGGCAGTAATTTCGGCGCCCCAGGCAATGGCCTTGCTATCCTATATCTTGAGCGGGGCCTGCCTGGTGCTGTATTGAATTAGAGAATTTCATTGACATTGAATTTCCATTTTTGCATTTTCTTCTTCATAACAACCTTCTTCGCAGTCAATCCATCTTTTATCATCGACAGAATCATGTTTATGCTGTTGGTTGTTCATTACTTAACAAATCTACATTTTCAATTATTCTTTTATCAAAATTATTGTCATTCACAACTTTTCTTGAAGATCTTCATTGTTGTCATACATTTGTTCACCGTCTTCAAAATAGCCGGTTCTAAAATATCAGCACGTAAAGCTGAATTATGTGATTTTCTATAAAATATATCATAAGTATCATCTTTCTATATTTATAAATTTTGCAAAATCCTTTACAAAATACTTCATTTGAATAATATTGACATTTATCAGTTATTGTGAAATTTTTAATAGGTACCTTCAGAATCAATCACTACTATTATTATGCTCATGTTTTACCGTTTTCGAATTAACGAATGAATTAGTCGATATAGAACTTAAATTACTATTCTGACTACGACTGGTTCCATTACCAGGTTCAAATATTAGAAAATCACTTTTATTGCTATTATTTTGAATATTTTCATTATTATAACTTTTCAATAAGTTCTGATTTGGTGAAGAAAAATTTCGCAAGGAATGATTTGATTAGGTACTGTAACATTTATCTGATATTGTTAGGCTATGGTTTGAGTTGGAATGTTATCATTTGAATTAGAATTTGCTAAGCAAATGTCAAAAAAGTTGTACCAACACATAAAATAACAGAATGTCCTGTCACAGCTAAAAGCGATATCAAACAATTAATGCATATCACTCGAACTTTGAATGACACTAAATAAATCATATACGAACGTAGATGAATTAGGTTTTTGTTTTATAAGTTACTATTTTTCTTTTATTATTACAATATATTTTTAATTTTAATCATGTAAGGTAGAACAAAGGTGTTGAAAATCTCCAGTAAAGTTTCTATTCCTAAACAATAATGGTAGTGGTTTATTTATTTAACAAGTTCCGTGTACAAAATAGAGAACTATTTTCAGATTATGATTTTGAATTGTTGATTCAAATGTATATCATCACTATAAGCACAAATATTATTTTCAAAATATACTAAATCAAAAGTTTTTCTCACTCAATATTAAATCAACCATAATGTGTTATATTATATACACATACATTTATATCTAAATATTCTTAACTAAGAAATCTTTATAAAATAAAAAACATAATATTTTCTTCCGTCTTAAAGTTCTCTGACATTTAATCATTATTTTTATTGTCATATTATATTCTTTATTAAAACTAAATAGTAAAATTATGATTTTATCATCATATTTTCAAGGATAGCAAACAAAAAGAAAACAACAAAAAAAAAGAATAACAAAAACAAAAATTAACCTTATACTTATTATTCAACAAGCATCATATAAATATTATCGATAGAAAAGATAAAATAAAAACATTCTTTTTTGCTTTTTTTTTCTTTTTCTTATAATTATTATTATTTTGTTTTTTTGTTATTTTTCTTTTTTTATAAAAATAAAAATCTATATAAATTGGTCTTCCATTCATGAACTTTTTAACAAAATACAAAAAAAAAATTATTTTTTTAAATAATCAACATTGTCGTTTTGTGGAGGGAAGGTGCGATACTAACTATTACAAAAAAAAAAAAGTATTCAATTTATAATATTGACAAAAATAATAATAATAATAATAATAATAATAAATAATGATAATAATAACTATAACGAAATCCTCCATAATATTATATACTCTTTTACAGCATATCATTATATCCTTGCACTAATATTATATGTATGGATACATTTTTTATATCATTACACCATCATATCATACTATATTCATGTCGTCAAGTATTCACAATAGTTTTACAGACTCATATAACAATTTTGAATTTTCCTATACCCATTTTAAATTATTTCTCATCCTTAAAAATTCGAAATTAAAAAAAAATAAAAATTCGAAATTTAAAGAAATTTCTTCAATCAAAACAAAATGATGCAACACTTGATTTGAACAAAAATAAAAAAAAAATAACAACAATAAAGAAAAATCAAATTTAACAAGGATATTTTATTTAATTATAAGGACATGCGTATATAATACATATGTTGTATTATTATATTATATACTATACTATTTTATATTATTATACTTTCTATCACATTTTTTTAAATTTCAAAAGAAATAAAACTTTCTCTATTCACCACTATAAAATTTATTGGCGCTGGTATCATTAAAATCTTTAATACTAGTTAGAGGGAAATACGTTTTTGTATGAATATTTAATTTGAATAGGGTATAATTGTTTTAACAGGAAATTCAATTTGAATGCATAGTGAAATTTGTTTTTCTGATTTAAAGGATATTTGCGAAATTTCTATAGTTACTGTTACTACTCGGTAATTGGGTGCAGAAAATCAAAACAAAAATAAAAAAAGGACTAAAAAAACACTATAGTAGTAATTTTCCCCTTTTCAATATTATGATTGCAATTATCAAGAAGAAATTTTCGAAAATATATTTTTTATTCTTTTTTTATCAATTTTGTTTTTATTTATTTTTTATATTATATGTTTTTGTATGTATGTTTATGGGATTCTATTCAATGTTTATTTACAGAATTTTTCTTATTTCTCATTCTTCCTGAATATTGGATTTTTTTTTTTTTTTGTATATGCTGTTTTTGTTTTTGGTGTAGAATGATGCATGTTTTTTATAGACTGTTGTATTTTGGCGCTGAGTAGTTTACCCTGATTTCACGAGGTGGCAACGTAAAAATGTATTGTGATCCTTAAAAAAGGATTTTCTATTATTTAGTTTTATCGTGTTTTATTTTTCTATCGTGTATATAGAATCTGTAAATATTATATTTTTGCTTTTTTTTTTTTTATTAAATTATTTATTTTTTTAAAGTTTTATTTGGAGGTTTTTTTTTGTTTTTAAAAAGTGGTTTTTAGTAGATAGAAACACAAAAATAAATAAAACAAAATAATAAATATAAATTACGAAAAAAAAAATTGTAATTTTCTAAATTAAAAAATATAATTAAATTGTTTTAAATTAGTAAATTTAATTTTTGTTTTTATTATAAATGTTTAAATTATTATTGTTAGATATTTGTGCAATAAATTGTTATTAAAATTGAAAATTAAAAATTTTAATTAAAAATAAAAAATAATAAAAAAATAAAATGTATTTTTCAATATTTACTAAAGAAATTTCCATTATAAAAAAATGTAAAATTTAAGTAGTAAAAATAAAAAATGATAATAGTTAATATGAACCAATTCAAAAAATTAAGTACTGCAGTATTTAAATGATAAATTACTATTGGGTTAAGTGAGCCCCGAGGATAATCTCACTTAACATTATTAAAAATGTTTAAATTATATAAAATCAGAAGAAGAAAAAAGGAATAAAAATATCAATAGTAAAAAAAAAACGCGCCAAAAAAATTTAATTCTAAATTAAGAAATATATTTCTGAAATTTTATTGTGTGATTAATACTAATAAATATCATTAAAAATTTAATTTTTTGTTATAAATAATAATTTAAATAATAATAATACTATAGAATAATCTGATTTATTAGTTTAAATATTTTTCCAGAAATCGATTTTTTCGAAGTTTTATTATTTACAATAAAATATATGTACAAAATTTATTAAAAAATGGTATTAACTATAAATCAAAAATTATAATTTTTTACTTTTTGATTTGGTGTTTCGTTCATATGGTATTATCTCGTTTATATGAATTAAATTAATAAAATAAAAATCAATTGCCACTTTTTAAAAGTTGGCTCTCTTCAACGTATTTGTTTTGTAGGAGAATAAAAATCATTTCCGTTTTAATGTGACTTTGTATAATAGCTTTTAAAGTGATAGGCCTAGCCTTGTTTCATTGTGCTTAGAAAACAATATAAAATTAAAGCTTATGATTCTTGCGTTGTTATTGCTTCCAAATATCTTTGATTTTGATCTATTTTCACTTTAAATCACTATAATTGTGTCTTTGAAATTAAAAAGTATTCACTGCTATACTCTAAAGTTATTCAATATTTACTATAACCTAAAAATGACTCAATTGGAAAAAAATACATAAACAGTCAAAATTTTTAAGCTGTCAAAATTGTTAACTTCCAAACAAAACATTCTTAAAGAACGCTGAATGTGAATCCTATATATAGTTTGGTTAGTTGAAATTAATTGCTATACATTGCAGAAAACTAGCAAAAAACCAATATGTCAGACAAGCCCATCACCACAAAAATTAATTTTTTTTTTTAAATTATGATTAAAATTCACTCGCGCTATTCGTACGAAAAATATCTTCGCTATTCGTAGAAATACCATATCAATAGAACACCATGTATATCGTATCCTCATTTATAGTTTTACATTGTTTTATTTTCATTAATTGCATGCCTCTGGCAACATAATTCATAAAAGACAGAAATGAGGAAAAAAAATTCTCTTTTTATATAATTTTTTTCTTTTGATTTTTTCATTTTTTTTCTGAGCCATCAAAAATTAGTCCTACAGTATTTTACATATCTAATATTATTCATTTAGACTCGATTAAATCATTATTTTTTGCTATTTATTTAATAGATTGAAAATATTTCAAATATTTTCATTCAATGTGAAAATTTATACAGAAATATAGTAGTCTCTCTCTACTGGGCATTACCATTTTGCATCTTCTCTACAACGGATCTTATGATTGAATTTTAAAATATTTTCATACAAAATTGGGATACATATCTACTTGTAATACAGGAATTGTTTGTTATGAAATTTTAAGAAATATTTTGTTTATAATAAAATTAATTTAATGTCATTGGCCAAAAATTTAATTAATTAAATCATTCAATGACAGTCGTACAGGGTTGTCCAAAATTTTGGATAACCCTGTACAGAAAAAAAAAACACTACAATATAATTCAAATTAATTTTGATTGATATTGATAGTATCAATTTTCTTATTTCTTCAAACTTTTCTTCTTACACTGATTTATTTATACAAACACACAGCATATTCATACATCATTATATTGATAAGCATATACATATGTATTGTGTATGTAAATATATGTATATAGTTTTGACAAAATAAAAGAAACTTTTATATTTGGATTTCTTTAAGTTTTTATATTCTTTTTGTTTTATTTAAGTGAGTGTAATAAAGTCCTTGAATATCCTTTTTAAAATAAAAACAATAAAAACAATTTTTTTTGATTTATTGTTGTTTCTGTTTTTTTTTTTTTTTTTTTTGCTATGCTTAAATTTATGATGATTTTGTCATTATTTTGTTTTTTATTTTTTATTCTGTGTTATTATTTTTTAAGTATTATCCTAGTCATGAAACATTTATTGATCAAACATCACGTGAAATTGTAATATATGAAAAATTAAATTTCCCGCCTATTTTTTTTTTGTTTTTTGCAACAAACAAAATTTATGTACTTGTGTAAATATTGTGTAGAATGAACAGGGTGGTTTTTTTTTGTTTAAAATTATGTTTTTCCATTTATAGGGTGCTAAAGTGAAATGGGTCTAATAAGGTGGGGATGCATTTTATAGTCATTGTATTGAGCTTACGTCGTATTTTCCTACTCTCAACTTCACATGGTGGTCCGTGTTAACCTTTACGAATAATACGGTCCCAATCCTGGTGTATTAGAATAGGTAGGGAACAGAAAAGTGAAGAAGCATGGAGTTGGAGGTAGCAACCAAAGTCTAATGACCGATCCATACCCAGAACTGGGTAACTTTCATATTTTGAGTTTAAGGGTTTTTTCCGTGACAATGTATGCAGCGTTTGCATCTCCTCGTTGGAGTGGAGGTGACCCAAATGATACAAAGGGTACCGTGTCTTTCATGTTTGAGCTTATGATTTTATCACCCATATCTCAGAAAATAGGATCAAACAATTGATAACATTTCATAAGATATAATTGTAACCAAATCACGGTGATTCCTCCTACAACCTTGGTTGAGGTAAACCGTACATCACATTTGTAGGTGCGGCATATTTCATGTGGTGGTGTCGAGCACAACACCGATATAATATAATTGAGAATAAATTATCGAAATCACCCGTGTGGAAAAAATGTTGGCCTATGCCCCAGGGATGGGGTTGCAGGACAATGATGATGAAGTGAATTGAAGTTGAAAAATGTATTCTTCTAGTATTTGATAACAATAATTATTGTCATAATTTCAATGAATTTTTTGATTCCCAAATTGTTTTTTCAAAAATATGGACATCCTAACTCAGATAAACAAATTTATAAGAGAATATAATAGAATTGTATAGAATAGAAGAGTTAGTATACATAAAATTTACAGACAGTTCAACAATATCTTTTATCTTTCATGTCACGTTATCAATGTCACTTATCACTTTCAAACATAAACTGCAACAATACTTTTTTAATGAATGGGACCACTAAACATTCTTCATATTATGTATGAATTATAATTCCTAAATAATTATTTTATTAACTCACATATAGAAATTTGTTATTTAATATTGTATATAAAAAATATTGTATTAATTGTATATAAAAAACATTTTAATTGTAGATAAAAAATCTTTTGTTTCTAAATTTAATTTTTAATTATATTTAAAATCAAAACTTATTGTAAAAAGTTTTGATTTTGCTTGTAAATAAATAAAAATACCTTCAACTCGAAGCATTCTGTATTAAAAAAAAAATTAACTGCAGTAAAATAATTTTTTTGTATAATTTTTTTAATAATATTATATACATATATATTATATGTAAAGAGAAAAAAAAAAATATACTGCCATTTTTGAATTACTGTAGTTGGAATCATAATTCTTAAATAACAATTTGTTTTTGTTACAAGTTAAATTACCAAGGTGGTTTTTTGTTATTTTTATTTTTCTGTCATTTCTGTTCTACACCTTTCCATAATTTGAAATTTTCTTTAATACAGTTAAAGTGCATTTTGTAAATTTCTATATGAAGTTGGAAACTTCTGGTTGTTACAAAAATTCTGTATATTTCTAAAAAAATGAACACCTTGTTAGCTTTAATTTATTTTGAAAAAAAAAAAAACAAAAATGTAAAAACGTAAAGTTACTACAATTTGTTTTTGTATACTATAGTTTTATACCAGTTTTTACTTAATTATAAAATATAACAGTTTTGATGTTTGTTTTTTGTAAAGATGAATTGTTTCATTTGTAAGATTTAACTGTATATCTGTATCTGTAAATATAAGTAAGTGTCATATATACTTCCATTATCTAAAATTTTTGAATATCATATTAAAATTTTATAAAGGATGAAAATCTAGGATTTTAATTGCAGTTTTTTCTTTTTTATGTTCTTGACATTAAATTAAGTAGTATTATCTTTTCGTACAATTAAGTACGATACTGTAATTTTTTACTACAAAATTATTTATTTATTAATTTTCGTGGCTTACCAATTCATTTAATGTAGAAAACTACTAATATTATCACTAATGCCTGATTAACTGCTTCAGAACATTTTTTCCGAACACATGCGCTTATATAGTTTCTTCAATTTTCAAATACATAATATGTATGTTCAGAATATTTTTTTCTCTCAGGAACAAAAGTTGATTTAAATTTAACTTTTGTTATCGAAACAATTTTTTTTTTTGTGTAATTTTTAATTTTTTCGACTCTTCTCACATTGAAAAAAACATTTAGGCATAAAAATATTTTTGTTTGTTCTAATTTTTAAATAATTGATTTTTAATAATTAAAAATTTACCAGATTGGAATAAACAAAAATCTAAAAATTAATTCAAATATCAATTTTAATTGTTTAAATTTTTTGAGCTTGGAACTCAATATTCTGAAGCTATGATACGCAATCGTAAGATTTCTCTTTTCATAAAATTGTTCGGAATAAAATGTTCTGAAGCAGTGAATGAATAGAAATGAAGCCTTCTTAAATAGCGTATTTTAATTTTATGTAATTAAGTATCAAATTATTTTTTATTATTTCTTTTTACCTCAATGATGAGGGGAGCTGGACCAGCTCGAAAACCCATACAAAATTTTTTGCCTTTGTCGGGAATTGAACTTGGTCCCTTTCGGTTCAAATGTAGGCTCTATACTTACAGCGCAATTCACCGTTTGAATTCAATATTTTTTTTTACCTTTTCAGCATAGAGTTTTGTTATAGATATTGTGGTTCCTAGGATGTGCTTAAGTATCTTGAATTTACTAAAGTAATTTCCTAAAGTAATTGATGAATATACTTACAAATGGTGTCGTTTAAAAGAGTTGGATTACTTTTATTTTGCTCTCTTACCAATAATACTATAAGAATGACGTGGTAAGAAAGCAAACTATTTAACAAATACATCTCAATGTAAATGCCTAGATCTGGCTGTTTATTTACACTAGCTGAACTATTATATAATTCTATCAATTATAATTTTTTGATATGAAAATGAAATACAAAAATTTTATATACATATTTTATTGAAAAATATATCACGTAGTTTGTTCAATTAATTAACCAATGTTGTCTACTTACTATTTTTTGTCCATAACTATTTAAATATTATGTCATGACAGGATTTAACTTAATTTTGCTGATGTTTGATTTGTGTTTCTTCTTTCGCTACTGAATTTTTTGATGTTGTAATATGTTGTAGTATGTTGAATATAATCCAGGTTCACGTAGCATCCACATTTGCCAAAAAAAAAACTACTTCTTTCCATTTGAAAATCTCGATTTCGGTTAATTTAGGCGAATTTCTGGTTTAAAAAACCTATTTCTGGTCTTTTTCGGAAGTTGAACATATCACGAAGAGCACTTCTCAATTTAGTTAAAAAAAAAAATATTTAAATTTTAAAACAACGGCTCCTTACCCTCTTCTAAAAGCTGATACGCATGCTTTAGACCACCCGGTATATTCTTGTTGAATTCAATTGAACATAGAATTAATATTACCTACCATCTCTTGCAATTAATTTTGTAGAAAATTGCGATTTGACATAGTACGTTGTTGAAATCCAGTAATAGTAATATTAAGGAAACTGATTTTGAAAATATTTGCAATCGTAGACCAAAAATCATATTACAAGACCAAAAACAGTAACTGCCCGGTACAATTTTTCATTCTAAAATCCTTTAGGTTGTTATTTCGTTCAAGATGATTGCCACGCCAACAAATTTTTATTTCTTATTATGAATTAATTAATAAATTTACTACTAGGCGCATTGCTTCCCATATTTTTTTTTAACCGGAAGAATCTAATAAATCGTAAATATTGTTTGCTAAATTCAAATTGACTATAAAATAAATTTATTAATACTGACTTTTATATATATATTTTTTTTATTTTATTTGTATATCATATAGGTACTATTTAAAAAATATTTTTTTTTGTTACAAAGCACCCTATACAATAGACAACTTATTAAAATACTAATCAGCTTTTTTTTTAAAGTAAATATTTCTAGGATGAAAAATTGAACTGAAAATGTTCCTAAATAAATTATGTAAATTGAAAAATTTTCTCCGAACAATAGTATTAGAATAGCTTCAGTAACCGAAAGGTTCAAATAATATAACCAATTTAAAAAAAAAAATTGTTTATGTAATTTTTTAAAAATATTAAATTTAAGAAAAAAAAATTAATATGTTCTATATGCTCCAACAATTCAGGTTAAAAGGACCAAAAGTATAGAGAAACTAAAAATAAATTAGCTCTGCATCATAAACTTGCCTAAAGATGTGTGGTCTTATTTAAGGGTTTTATTAACTCAATTTGGTATCTTCCTTCAGGTTGTATGTACATACATATATACCAATTTTGTTAAACTAGGAGCAATGAAATCAGATAGGTAAATTTACACATTTTTAAGATATGTAAATTTAAAAATTTATTTTTTATTTTTTTTTTTATTTATAAAATGTAAAATTTATTCAAATCGATTTTTTTTTTACAACACTGTTGAGGATGAAAATTAATTGGAATTACTCGAGTTCACTTAATAAGAAAAATTCTTGGATTCACTTACATGACACGATTTAAGTTTAAAAAAAAAAAATTATAATTTAATATTTTACGTCATAAAAAATTCTATGTTATTATTTTAATTATAAATTAATTTTATAAGCCAAAATGTTTCAGCTTGAGGCGTACACCATCTTATTGACTTTGAAAGAAATTTTAAAGTGATTTAATCTGGAATATCAAAACAAAAATGAATACAGAGATTATGATTAGGGTAATATGTATTCATGATATATGTAGGTGGTGTTATTTAATTTTGGGTGTATAATATGAGATGCTGTATGATGTAAATTTGTTTTTGGAAATAATAATTGAAATGGGTTATATAATGCTATACTAACTGAAACAGTTCTTATGAAAATATCCCGCCTTATAAAATAATTCAATAATTTTCATGTTATGAATAAGAGTAGAGTTATACGGTTGTATTCATTACAACAGTCTGAGCACTATCTTTTTATAAGAACTTTGATTGCATTTGTGTTACTGTAGCAGCTTTCTTATGCCTTTTTCAAATAATTTTTTTCTTAACTTAAAATTACAGTTTGTTGATATTATTCTATTTTTGAATAGGTCCGAAATTTTATTAAAAACATTTTTCTACTCATCTATAACTGCAGAATTAAAGTATTCAGATAAAATCGTAATGTATTCTTTTTTTTTTAATAAAATTTTTATTTTTATTTTAAGTTTTATTCAAGATCTGAACCACATTTACCAAAATAAACAAAAGAAAGTATATTTGGATTAATACACTTTACTGGTCCGAATGGGACACTCAAAAACTTAACTCTAAATAATAATAATAATATTTAGTCCAAGTTCTACTATTAAGATATACTAAATTTAGTATTTACTTTGAAAAAAAAAATTATTTTCTATTATTTTTAAGATAACCTAAACTTTTATCTTCTGCGAAATGTTAATAACTAACCAAGGGAAAGAAGCAGAGAAAAGGGACAGGTAAAGGATTCCTGAACTTCTTTTCATCTTCTAATATAACCACCAATAACTAGTTTTTCTTTATATTTTGATCATTGTTTTATATGTTAGCATCAAATTGTGAATTGTTGTAAATATTATTTGGATTATAATGTTAATTGGTTGTTATTGGCTCTTCTGCTAACATGATAAAAGGTATAGCTACATTATACTCTCATTTTAAATATAACACTTTGCGTCTAAAAGGAAAAATACTTCTGATGGTGGTACAAAACCACTTTGGAGCGAAGAAGCTATATAGCTGTCATTTTTGTATTAAATAAGACTAATTAAGCTAGTATTGTTTATTTACGAGATTCTATCAAAATGTTTTCTATTTTTTACTCTTGTAAATATATCAATTTGCTAAGTTGATTGTTGTTGATATTTGCTAAGCTATACCAGGTGTACCAGAATGAAAATTTGCATAAAAAAGTACCAAATACAATTGAAAAATCTGGAATTTGGCGATTTTTGGTCTTATAAACCTTTTTCCGGTCGTTCCCGGAAGATGAAAATATCACCAATCGATAGAGCACTCTCGATTTTGTCAATAACTTTTTTTTTAAATTAAAAAATAACGGCTCCTTCCACTCTTAAAAAGCTGATACGCATGCTCTGGAGCACCCACTATATAAATCTATTTAAATAATAATGCTGCTAATTCCTTTCAAAAATTCTTAATATTTCCATCAACGATGATACCATATTGCCGAAGTGTCAATGTTAATGTTGGTCTTATTAAGGTTGCGTGTGAAATCATTTTAAGTTTTGTGAAAGAGTTTTTGAGTAAAATAAATTTTTACACATCATTAAAGCTTTGTTTGCTTTGGTGATCTGATTGTTTATATGTGAACGTTACAATAGCTACTATATAGTTAACTTTTAATTTCCAAAAATTAGTATAGTCCATTATAACGTCGAGTATCTTTTGGAGCTCTATTTAGCAGTTGTATGCAGTTTCTTATTTGCCACATAAATAATTTAATCATCCGCAAAATAAATGTTGTTCTTAAGTCCGTATAATGAGTTTAATTTGTTCAATAGATCGCTTATATGTATATTAAGTAACAATGATGAATTAATGGTACCTTGTTGTAACCCGTATACTGTTATTATTTTTGACACAATTTTCAACCTAATATATTGTCTAACTCTTTACTTTAAAATTAAATAAATTTCTACAAATTATTTCAAATATATTTCATTAAAAATTTTCCAACTTTATAATAATCATTTAATTTTAGACTTAATTTAAAAAAGAATTAATTTTCTATAAAAATAATATTAGCTAATTAATTTAGCATTAATTTAACTTAAGTCATTTTCAAAAGTAATATTACTTCTGATTACGCCCAAAGCATAACTTATTTTACAGAGTCTTTTATAATATTTTTCAACTTAACATTTTTTTGGCGGTATAGGTACAAATCAAAATCAAATTTTATAACAAATTTAATTTTAAATAACAATGATTTTCCAATCTACATTGCATAATATCTGTTATTGGTTGTTTTATATTCAAAAATAATATTATAAAAAGAAAAAAAAAAAAAAAACTTTGAATTTAAATCAAAACTAATTAAATTTATAAAATTCTGTTTTACTTGTCTTTGAACACATTATTTTTTTTTTTTTTGTTGATTTGTATGTGGGGAAAATTGAGTGCAAAAATTTAAATTAAAAATACTTTGTGAGTTAAAAACAAAACTAAACAATTTCTGTCAGTTATTCTCAAAAAGTTGGTACACACATTTACATACATACGTATATATATTATATGAATGACATATGTATATTATGGATACGCATATAATATCAGGAAGTCAAAGAATTCACAACCCAACCATATACATACAATATTATATGGTTAGAATATAAATTCTTTGTCTTCCTGGTAAAGAAAAAATAAAAAAAAAAAAATTAAATTGGTAGGGATATAATATGTTAAAATTGTTTAAATTTACAGTGAAAGTTAGAACTATTTGTACAATCTAAGATAATTAATATTTTAAAAAATTTATTATTTGAGTTATAGAAATAATTATTTTATTTGATTTTTATATTTTTTTTTTTCTAGAATATTGAATTTAAATAAATTGCATTTTATAGCAAACAAAATTTTACTGTGTAAAACCGGTTATGAAATTATGTAGATACTTGCTATTTAATTCAACTTGATTCAACATTCTGAGTTCAATATTCCACATTCAATTTGATACTTCGATTCAATACTTGGTACATTCACTTAGTATTTTACATTGAACTTGACATTTCCATTGCTATTCGTTGCGAATATTTTCAAATTTTCCCGGTATTACGGCCGAATCAAATAATTGACTAATAATTGAATTTTGAGGCCTGGTAAAATTTTTTTTTTTCTGCAATAGAAGCAGTTTTCCACATTGATTTTTAAAACGGAATTCATTTTTTTTTATAATTTTTCGTATTAAATCACATTTCCGAAAGAAAATAGTTGTAAACAATAAATCACAGATGCTTCTTCTTCTATATATCCTACTCTATTCTATTCTATTTAAGAAGGCTTAGTTCCTGACAATAGCAGTAGTTTTAAGTATTTAATGAGTTGATAAACCAGTAATTTGATAAATAAATATATTATAATGATACCAGATTAGCGTTGTTCTTTTATTATATTTTATCTTACTGTATTCTTGCTTTAAAATGTTTTTTTAAGCTCCTTTATTATTTTAACCATATTTTATCACGTATAATAATCCTTTCTTGCAAATTTTCCTCAAATTTTCATTTCTGATTATAAACTTCCCTAACATTATAAACATTATAAAAATTAAAAAAAAATTGTGAAATTTTTCTGTCAATTTTTTTATTTTTCTTTAGATGATTTTTATTGTCCTTCAAAAATTTTCTTTTAAAATTTTTCTGTACTTTTTAGTAGTTTGTCATTGGCACAGTACACTTAGAATCAATAATACTTAAATTTGAAGAATAATTACTGTATCCATTATTTTTTGATTCAAAGTGTAGGCGTATTTATATATATATATATATAAATAATTTTGTTTTAGTTATGCAACCTAGATCCATTTATTTTGCAATATTTGTGCAATGAATCTATTTAAATCAAGACTCCCTTCATTCGCTTATTCACTAGTTCATTGATTCACTGTTAAATAAAATAATTCTACATTCATATAAACACACATATAGATCTATACTATATATAATATATATATGTGTTTTAATTTTATAATTCTTGATTTTCCTATATGTATTTAATGTTACCTATATATTCTTATAGCAAAAACAACAAAAAATAAAAAACAAAAAAATATATTTCAGTTTACCTGCAATAAAGTGTAACAAGGATAATTCATTAATATAATGTTTAAATAGATAAATATATATATACTTTATATATGTATACTTTTTTAAATTTCCTATTTATTTTTAGTAATATGTAGATTTTTCACTTCAATGTGCCTATGTAATATTATCATATTAAAAATAGAAACACACACACACACACATCCATATATGAAGATTATTATAGCTCACATAGCATAGGACATATTTTTTTATTAGTTGTTCTGAGTTGGTTGATTTGTTTTTGTTGTTTTATTTTTTCAAATCACTAGGTATAACCAAATTTATAAAAATGTGGAAATTATTCTAAGCTAAATTTTCTTTTTTGGTTTTCATTTTGTTTGATTTTGTTTTTCAAGTTGTACAAAAAGAAAATGATTTTCTAGTTTTTTGTTTGTTTTTTGTTTAATTTTTTCTTTTTGTTAATTTTTAATCTTTTTTTATGTGTTTACAAATAAAAACCGTTATTGTAAAGAAATCTGCTGCCCTATACGGAATTTTAATTTTGTAATGACTTGGTGTCCTCTAGAAGTTGAAGTAAATTTAAAAAAAAAAGATTATAATACGAATAATTTTCGGATTTTGTTACAAGGTATGACTGTATGAGTAGTTAACTTAGTTCAAGTTGAATAATTAATAACCACTGTTAAAAGAGAAATTTTTTTTAATGCATCTGTTAAAAGTTAAATTAAGGTAAATATACACATGTACAGGTGTATTGTGTATTATATGGTATAACTAATTTAAGCTCACGTAATATTGGTTGCTACATTTTATTTGTAGGTCTCATTTCAAAAAGGGTGAAAGAACCAAAATAATAGTGTAAATCACACTTTAGTTAAAATACGGAACAAAAATATATTCTGTAATTGATAAAAACAGTTATAATTTGTAAGATAACTTCTTTAGATTAAACTTAAAATATTAATCGTAAAATGTGGGTTAAAATAAAGAAAAATACGTATTTCCTTACGAATTTATCTCACCTTTATTTTTTTATTAGAACGCTTTTAATTACCATATAAACAGAATATTTGTAGTAAAGTTCAGATTTTTCTATTACCTAAGGGCCATTTTTTTTTTTTTTTTTACACTCTACAGTAACTTAGGTAGAATCACCTTTTCGTGCTTAATTAAGTACGGTACTGCAATTTTACACTACAATCTACAATATTTCGAGTATTTATTTAACAAATTATTGGCTTACTCATTAAATGTGGAAAACTACTGCTATTGTCAGGAACTAAGCCTTCTTAAATAGAATAGTTTCATTTTTATTTAATTTGTTACCACCAGATTATACTCTCAATTATTTTTTGCCATTCATTATATCCTAATGACAAAGAGTACTGGACCATAAGGCATTTTTTTTTTTTGCTCCATCGGGAATCGAACCTGAGACCTTTTGGTTGAAAGGCAGGCGCTCTACCTACTGCGCCACCCAGCGTGTTGCTCAATCATTTTAGCGACATCTATACTTGTACTTGTCATTATTGAACATTTATCGTGCAATTAGGAATCAAGTTAATTGTAGTAACATTATACAAAGCTGCGTAAGTTCAGCGTCAAGTTTGAAAAAAACGATCGAAATCTTATTAATATGGGTAATTTGCTTGTACGAGATTGCCAGAATCTCAATGTCATTGCCTTATTTATATTAGTATTTTAATCTTATAATATTTATTAACTAATACGCATAAATATAATATTTGACAATGAGCCACAACTTAACAAAAACATTTCTAACGATTGAGTTTTGATTTTGCACGTGCAATAGAAAAAAACAAAAACAAATCAAATGGCAGATTTAAAAAAAACAATATAATATTTTTTTAATGATGAATAAAATAAAAAATCGAGTTGGAAAAAAAAATTTAAATGAAAAAATTTAGTACAAATAAAAAGGAAATGTACTTAGAAAACTGTTCATAACTTGTGAACCATTGATCGGCGTATAGCATTTCGAGGATTTGTTTTGAAGGAAAATAAATTTTCTTTGATTATGTGAAAAAAAATCATTTTAGGACTTTCGCTATTGAATTATAAATTTAAAAAGAAATAAAAAATAATAGTACAAAATTTCATTTAATTTATTAAAAATTGTGCATATTGCTATTTGGTTGTTATTGTTTTTATGTGTTAATTAGCACCAATACAATCTAAATAATACCATAATACATACTACATACTACATAGATATATATATATAGTTATAAATTTAAAATATATACATTAAAAAAACTAATAAAAAAAAACAATTTAGATTAAAACAAATTTAGGTCCAATACTTCATTTGCTCTTGTTTACTTTTAATTATATGTAATATTTAATGCGGTACCGAAATATATTTATTTTATGTTCATAGCCACAATTGACTGAAATAGTTAATTTCATTTCATAAAAGTGGTACTCTGTTTTGTTTACTTTTAACTATTTTTAATATTTAGTGCACTTCACTCTGAGTACCAAAATTTATTTATTTTATTTTTAAAAAAAACATACTAAAGCAAATTTGTATATGTATTGAAATTTGTATATGCATTGTAGAGTTCCGTCAAATTGACAGATATTTGCCGGAAACTATAAAATATAATTGTAAGCAATTTGAAATAATTTTTTAATTTGTTAATTTTTGCATATCCCCTCGTTAAATGTCAGTGTTATGTTGTGTTTAGAAGAAAAACTGATTTTTTTTTTTACTGAAATATGTTTTTTAAAGATTTTCTTTATGCCTCTGATATTTTTTTAATACTTCTTATACTCTACTTTAAATATTCCTTAACTGCTACCCACTATCAATATCATATTTTTTTTTTTTGTAATTCTCTTTAGTGAGAGAAAATTTCGTATTCCGATTGCAGTGTTGAATACTACAATAATTGTTTTTGTTTTGTTTTCTATTTTAAATATTTAAACAATATTTTGTAGTTATTATTTAAAAAAAAAATTTTGTGTTGATTGTTTTTTGACACTGGTTCAGAATAGTTTTTATTTTTGTCTTGTCTTTTTTTAATCAAAACGAGAAAAAGTAGCACAGGATTTTGAAAATTAATTTATATTAAGACTACCCAGTAAAATTATTTAGAGCCGTTTTATTTCACACAAAAATTTCCTTGTATTTGAAAATAATTTTTGTTTTTAAATATTTTTGCACGTATTTATTTTAATCATTTAATTAATATTTGTGGAAACATGACAATAAAATATCACCTATTTAACCAGAATTATTATAATATATTTTATGTCATCATTATAGGCTTCATATACATATTTTCTTTGATTTAATTTAACATATTTCATTTGAAAAAGGCATATTTTTACATATTTTCTTTTTGAGAGTTTTAATAGGATATTTTTGTGTAAAAGTGAATAATTTACATAACTATAGCTAATATTATGTATACTATATAATATTTCATCAGTCATTACCTATGAAATTTGGTCTCAGTTTATTACAGATTCAGTCAGATCACAGTCGATTTGTTAAACAAAGATATTTATTTTGTTATAACCTTCAAATATTTTTAATTCAATCGTTTTTATTTTGTAAATATTTATTTTTTAGTTTTCCTTCAATTATTTCTTTTTGTTTTTTTTTTTTTAAATGAAACTGAATTCTATAATTCGCTTATCTAGTTCTGTATAATATACTTTGGTACCTTTTGAAGATCAACCACGTAGGATATACCTGACTGAGTAATGATTGTTATAACATTCATTTTGATAATTACAAATTAAGGCGAAATATGCTCCTCATATGGAAATGAATGCTGTAGCAATAAATTTTTTTTTTGATTTTTCAAAATTCTATATTTAATGTTTGTGAATTCTAAACATAACCCTAAAAACCGCATGATCATATCTCTCAAACTTTATATAGTTATAACTAGTGTGTTTCTGAGTTAATTTCTTTCTAAATCAATGTAGAAAACTACATCTATCAAGCGGAACTCAAAATCGAGATCTTTTGCTTAGTATATACAATATTATATTATCGATATTGTATATCTGTATAGTGGAACATGTTTTTCTCAGCATTTCGAAACACATAAACAATGTCGAATATAGGTATGTAGGATCAAAATGAATCTTTATTAGACTACTTTCAGTTTAGAAATCATTTTTCAATCTTTTGTTACTAATTGTGGTCAAGTCATTGTTAAGAAAAACATAAATACGTCTGGCATCAATCAGTTGTGGTGTATTATTATTTGTTTTTCTGGAACATAAAGGTAGTATTTTTTAAAATATTACTAATTTTTTTTTCATTTCTATTTATAAATTTATATAATTTTCTTTTAATTTGCAAACAAAAAAGAAAATTGTATACACATTTTCTTAGAATACCACTCGTTATTTTGTAATTCTGTAATAATACTTCCTTATTGAGCCTCGTTTAATTTACAATTTTGCAATTAAATGAGCCAAGGATATAATATACAGTAATACCTCGTTTAACGTTGTCCCTATTGGGGTGTTATAAAAGTATGGGATCGATGAAAAATAATTTACTGCATTTTATAAAATTCATTTAATAAAAGACTTAAGATCATGAAGAATAATTTAAATATTTTTTTAATAACACTAAACAAAATAATACAAATTCTCACCCTTAAAAACTGAAGTTTAAAACAAAAAACTTATATTTTTACAATAAAAACTGTTCAAGTTGAAGATAATGTTTTTTAAAAAATAATTTTCGAACAGAATAAAAAAAATTAAACGTTTGAAAGCGGATTTCATTTGTTTTTTCAATATGTTTAGATAAACCATTTATAGAACCATGTTTACAAATAAATATTTTTAATAAATATGTTTTATAAACTTTTTACGGAAAATTTAAATCTTCGTTTCATTTTTTCGTTTTACCTTTTTTACTAGCGTTGTTTCTGAGGCAACAAGTCATAACCGCTTATATCGGAAATTAACGTTTTGAGTAAAGTCAATGTTCTAAAAATATAGTAACGGGACTGTACCAGTTTTAACTTTTTTAAAATCGCTTAAATTGTGTATAAGTGTTTGAAATTCAAAAACGTTATTTTGTAAAAAACGCTGATGTTGTTCTAAGATGTTAATATTAACAAATAAAATTTTGTGAAATAAACCAGCAGTTTTAACACATACTCAATACATTTAAAAATTTCAAAATGAAATTCCAAATTTGTAAAAAAAACGCTTATCAATTTATAATTATATTTTTATGGCTAATCGCAGAAGTATGTTTAAAATATTGAAAAGTTAAACAAGCGATTATGACAAAAACATTTTTAAGTTATGTTGACATAAGCGATTATGTAGCCTAGCAAAAATATGTCTTATAGTTGTCAGAATAAAATCAAATTTTGACAAGAAATAATTTCGAAAATTCTGAATATGATGGTTATTATTGATCTCAATTTTTTCTTATGTTAACACAAGCGGTTATGATTTGCTAACACAGATTCAATAAACGATATTTTGTTTAACGTTCTAAAAATTTGAATCGCAATATTCGAACGTTAAGCGGAGTATTACTGTATATAATAACTAATATATAAATATATATAATACATAAATACCAAACAATTTTTTTTAAATGTTATAACGGTCGTAACATATTGCAGCTGTGAGCTGTAAAGATTAAACTCTTGAAATATGAATATTTAAGTTTTTCTTTTATTATTATATTTTTGTATTCTTGGTTTTTTTGTTGTATTTTCCTCGTTTATATATATCTAGGTATAATATACATATATAATTGAAAACCTGAAAGTAGAAAATAAAGATACTCATATATTTTTCATTTTTTTTATATATTTTATTTTTAAATTTTTTTTTATTTCACTTAACTTAACTTTCAGATGATCGTAGTATGTGTTAAAAAATTCTTACGGGGTATAGTTTTGGTTTGGTTTTTCTTCTTTTTTTGTTGTTTTTTTTTTTAATTTTGTCCTACATAATTATTTGTATTATTTTTAATGTACCTAACCTATAATAATTATTATAAGGCAAAATTAGAAAGAGAAAGAGAAAGAAGGACATTGCAATTTTTTGCTGTTTTTTTTTTCTTTTTGTTTGTATTGTATTGTGTACCTTTTTATATATAAAAAAAAAGCTTAACAGAGTCCTTAATAAATTTTTATAACGAATCTTTCTATTTTTCTTGTAACATTAATTTTATCTAACTTATGACATAAAAATTCATTTGGTTTTTTTTTTTTTTGCTTTGCTTTTCTTTTTTTTTTATTATATCTCATTAATTACCTAGCATTCTTGTGCTCGTTAGAGAATATAAAGCGCTTAGGTAAAAGGATGTATCATCATCATCATTTGAAAGAGAATGAAAGGAATGAAATTAACCAATCGACTGTGAATTTTGTTATGTTGTTTTTTGTTTTGTTGTTGTATTCTAAGTGCATGTATCAAATTCACATGCATGTACACATATTAATATGTATACAATGTCTAGTCAGTCAGGAAATTTCAAATGAAACTGTTTTGTTTGAAAGGACTATTCTAAGAGTTGGAAATATAAATATGTAATTACAAAAATAATTATTTGAAATTAGAAAATTATTTGAAATGAGGATATATAAATCCTAGTTTGCCAATAATATATTTTAATTATAAAACAGATATATATATATATATATATTAGTTATAAATGAATTAAAACACTTATTTTTATCCTGCTTTACAAAATATAATTTTTTTATTACATTTTTTTTTAAATTTAAATTGTTTATTATAATTATTATTGTTTTTTTTTTTTTTTTTTCTTTATGTTCTTGATAAGTAACATTACCTTTTCGTGTTTAATTAAGTACCGTACTGCAAGTTTTCACTACAAATTTTACTCAAATTTTTTGAGTATTAATTTATCAAATTTTCTGGCTGATCAACTTATTAAATGTGGAAAACTACTACAATTGCTAGGAACTAAGCCTTTTAAATAGCATAGATCCATTTTATTTAATTTGTTACTAGATTACATACCTAAACTCTAATTTATTTTTTGTCATTTATTTGATCCCAATTGCAAAAGGTACTGGACTAGGTCGAAAAATCATAAAATATTGTGTTTTTGTTTTTTTGCTTTTTTTAATCGAACCTGGGAGCTTTTACTTGAAAAGTAGGAGCTCTATCTGCTGCGGCACCCAGTGTAATAAATATTATTATTTTTAAAATGTTTTTTGAATATCAACTAATAAATATATGTACTTATTTATGTTTATCATAAATTTTATATCTATATTGGTAGCCCTGTATTGATATATTTGTAGGATGTTATGTCTATATTTATATCTATTTTGGTAGCAGGTGACAGAATGCCCTGATATCAAAATAAATTTAGCTGCAGATTACCCAGCGAAAATAGTATATTGGGTACGCTTTTGACTGGGTTAAGCGTGTTCTGTATGATTCCCCTAAATATAATTAAATCGCAGATCAAAAGTTAACTGTAGAAAAAATTGGAAATTTGTGGGCTTATATACCTGACAACCGATCAAGCGAAAATGCTCATCCTTATACCCTCTTTTCTAAGCATCAACAGGAATCATATACGAATAATGTTAGGGACAATAACTGACCACTGCTTAATAAAGAAGAAATCTATATAGAATCGGCATAACTGAAAATAACTTGTGCAGAATATGTCAAGTTAGATGAAGAATCTAACTTGTAAAGTGAATGCAAAAATCTCATTTCGTATAAGGCTTTTGCATTTCTTAATAATCGGAGATAAACCCCGTAAACTTATAAGCAATATTGTGACTGTAATCATTAAATCATAAATTTTTAATTGTATTCAAACGGGCAGTGGCAAGAAACGTATTTGCAGCTGTGGTGACTCTGGGGAAATACTCCTACGCTTTACAAATATCTTTATCTATTTTTTAGGCTTCAATACAAGGTTTAAAATGACACTTGTGTTGTATAGCGCCAAATAATTTTATTATAATAATAATATGTCTACAAAATATTAGGTACTTTAATTTGTTTTTGATAAATCTGTTCTACATTTTGTAGTCCATGTGAATTCAGTAAGACAATGAATTATCGTAAAGAACTGAACAATCGTGCTTTATTTAGAAATGATGTAACTGTGTTTCCTTTTTTCAAAATGATAGAAACGTAGCGACCAGAGCGAAATTTATGCGTGATACAAGATAATATAATATAATATACCAATATGTCCTTTTTTCGCTTGCAACCCTTATTCTGTAAATTCTTAATTTATCTTTTATATGAAATTTTTCAATGAAATTGTAAAGACAAAAAAATAACTTCTGTTGTACTAAATTTCATGCAATTAAAATTACTCTCCAAAGAGTCATACAATCGTAATTGTGTTGCAAAATTTTTGTGGTGTGTAGTTTTGTCTAAATTTATATTTTTAAATTTTATTTTCATTGCTATATCTGATGCTAAAAAATCAGTATAAAACATCTGACATTTTGTACTTACTAGAATTAAACTACTTCGTAAGAATTTAAAAACAAAAACTAAGTTTTTCTACAGAGTTTTGGAAACTATAAACTTATCTAAATAATTTATTTAAATTGAATGTAAAGTTTGAAGCAAATTCTTAGACTATAGTAATGCCATTTTACTAAAAATGTATTTATTGAATATGTATAAATAAAACTTATAACATTCTAATGGTATATATAGTGATAATATATGGTGATTTGATTATAGAACAAGGTGTTATTCGCTATGCTTATTATTTTGAATAGGAAAAACGGAAAATGTAGGTTAAAACATATCCGTTTTCTTTTTTTTTTTTAAATGAATACTTTTTGAAAAGAAATTCAAAATTTTTAATTAAGTTAATCCACACTACCCCATCTGCAAGATATTATACCATCATGATTCATGATATAGATAATACCATTTTCTACTACTGGTATTTTAATTTTTTAGTCTTGGAACATTTAGCGGTGGACATTTATTCATTATATCAATTATTATATTCATTTAACATTCAAATGCCTATTGTTTTATTAAATTTTATTTGGACAGATTTTATTATTAAATTTGTTATTATTTTTATTTTATAACTTTTTAACTTAAGAATTTAACTACAGATATTAAGATTTTATTCTATTTGCTTGTCCATCTGAGACTCAGTTTTTTTCTAACAACGGTGTCTTTCATTTCCGTGCGTGCACAGCAACCGGAAATAGTAACCGGCTGAAATATATCTTTGACAGACACCACCTATTAGATCTATTACATAATATATGTTAATCAAAACAAAATAAAGTATTAAATTCTAATATCTAAGTTTTTTATTAATTCTACAGCTAAAAAGATTAATTCGATGAAGTCGTGCTTATATTGCCTCCATATGCTCTGATGTAGTAGTCACTTACTTAAACTTACATATGTTTAATAATTTGTGGAGGAGAATCGAAATCAAAAAGTGGGATCGTGATTACTTCACCTATCGTGATTACTCCACCTATCGTGATTACTCCATCTATATATAGAGAATCATCGCATTTGCCATAATTTGTGCAAATTCTGTTCAACGTTGACCATTTTGTTAATGCGGTATATCAAAAAACTGGTCTTTCATTAGTTGGGCTTTCTATAGTTATTTCATCTATGTGTTTAGTTGATGTTCAAGATATTGCCAATTCGTGAAGAATATTAATTAGATGATTGGCTTTGTTTTTGGTGGATGACATGATTTTGATTTTAGCTGCAGTAAATATTCATATTATTATATTTATATTTATATTTATATTTATATTTAGCATTATTTTATTATGAAAATAGTTGACTTTTGTTTTTGTTGAGTTCGGCCAAAGTCCTCATTTCTTGAAATATATTATGTCTTATTTGTTAAGGTCATTCTTGGTCATGTTCTTTCTGAAATTTCTAAGAATTTATTTTGAGTAGCGATTGCTAAATTATCACTGTAATAAATATTTTGTGACTCGGTATATGAGGTAAGTTATACTTATGTAGAGGGTAAAAATTAAATGTGCCAAGAAAGATTCTTGAGGTAGCCCATTATTAAGCTACTTTTTAGCATCGTTAATAAATATCTAAAAATATCGATCTGTTAACATGGTGTTTATAATACGGAATATTTTTATCAAAGATAAAATGAATTTTCAATGGCAGACCCAATGAACGGACATGGTATAATTTGGATTAGTTTGTACAGAAGTCCTTATTTCCATACCGTGTGGCTGCAGTAAGATCAATAAGAGTAATTGATGTTTTTGTCCGGTCTTGAAACTAGTTTTAAAGTGAGTAATCAATGAAAGTATCTAATTATGAATCATTGTTTGATAGAAGTAATGTGTAAATTATGATGAGTGACTTTTGACTTGTGAGTAGGTTTTTATGGTGATTTTTTTTTTCTTGAATTTGTTATAAATAATACATTTTGTTTTATAATTCATGTATATCAAATACGTAATTGATAATTAAATTTAGTTTTATTGATCATAGCTTAGGTTTAAGCTGTCTGATCTTATATAGTATTTTTTTAATATAATTCAATTTATTTTATATAAGCCAACGAGATTTTATTAAGAACACCAAAATTATATAAAATTAATTTAAAATTAATATAAAAATAAAAAATAAACAAAACCGAAAAAAAAACAAATTTATAATTGTAAAGTTATATAGTTTAAATTTTTCCTGTTTTTTTTTTAATCATCACATAGTTTAATATTCCCTATTGATTTTGATTTTGATTTATTGGGTTTTGATTTAATATATATATATTTTTATTTCATTTTTCAAAATTCTAATTGAATCAATTTGTTTAAATTTTTTCGGTAGTTCAATATATAACTTCAAGCATTTAAACAAACAATTATTCTTTTGTAGCTTTGCTCTAAATAATGATAAGTAAAAATTAGAACAATTTCTTGTATTATGACTGTGTATGGTTTCTATGTATGTTTATTTAGAATAAAATTATGTTTAAGGTTATTTTTTATATCCTTAAAGGCCGTGAAGTATAGTTCACGTATGCAAATATTGTGGACGCTAATTTATTTTTCTGAATATAGCATATCAGTAGGAAATGTAATTGGATACAAAATGAACAAAATTATTGCTAAAAAAATAACGTGAAATTACCAAATTTTAATTGATGTTTTAATTTCTAAAAAATATCTCATTTATACAATACAGACTTACATATATCGAAGTAACCTAATTGCGCAAACATATATATTTGGCTGTCTTTAAAATCAATCATAAGTATTCCATTTAAGTTTAACATAATTATACTCTGAATTTATTTTCACACCTTATTCTATTTGAATATTATTCTTGACATACTTTCGGAATCAGATGCGCATTAAATATAAAAAGCTATACAGACATTTTTCATATATGTAAATCCAATTCCATGCAAATAAAATCTACTAGACTATATAATTTTGTTTATATATAATAACAAATTCCCAAATGCCAGAACACTAACTGATATAATACAAAGTTGATATAAACAAAAAAAAAATAAGCAACCTACATGTTTTGTTTTTGAATTTTTATTTTTTTTTTATTTTGCTGAAGATTAGTGTAAAGTTTGTCTTTGATACATCATTCATCAACCTAGGGAAATCTTTTGTAAATGTTTACACTTACATACATATTAACAGGAATTTCAAAAGATTTTCAAAAAGACAATTACAAATTTGTTCTCAATTCGCGTATTTATTTAAAAAAAAAATATTTTAAAGTCTGTAAATTTTATTTTCATCTAAGCCTGAAAATAATTATAAAATCTCCTAATCCAGATAATTTATGTAGTACTGCATAATGAAAAAATGTGAATACATTTATACAAAAAGTGTAGTATTATATTATTATTATTATAATTATATCTTTATTTACCGTAATATAATTAAAATTATAACAAAAGAAAGTCCCAACCAGCTGCGAGTGCTATCGGCATTCGAATATTATATATTTAAATATCGTATGTAATTTTTTTTTTAAATTTCCCTATTCTCCTACTCATCTGAATGTGTATCCCATTATACTTGCTCAAAAAATGTAATTCTAAAGTAATATTTTATAAATCCCAGTTTACAATCAATTAAATATCAATATATTATTATAGAATGTTGTAATTTAAATATCCTTAAGGATTCACTGATATCAAATAAATTATTTCAATTTCGATTAGGTATTTCATATTTATAAGTGTTTGTATTAATAACGGTTAAGTGTTAGTACAAAATTTATAACCAAAATAAATTTTTATTTAAATTTCCCCAATACGAAAAAAATATATTTTGAACGACATGATTCCACCTGTTAGAAAGTAGAATAAGTTTTTACAAGTAATTCATATTATGTATTGCCATGTATACGGAAGTAGAACAATTGACAAAAAATAAAAGTAGTTGTGGATGTGTTAAGTGTTGTTTTCGAACACTGCCATTGAAAATTCATGTTATCTTTGATAAAAATTTCTTTTTTGAAAATTTTCCGTTTTTTTGGGAAATATTTAAAAAGTTTTGGGAATTTTTTTTATTATTATCAATAAAAGTTTCAATAGTTTTATGAAATAACATAATTGATTTATTCCACTTTTTAGGTTAGAAATTTATATTTAATTGGGAGAAGTTCTTTATTCATCAAGTATTACTGTATGTGTGGTAGATGTGACATGTGAAAGAATAAAATTCTGTTACCGCTTTTTTCAAAATCTTTCTGTGTGAGGGAATAGTTCTGTCTGAACAAATCTCTTAATACGGGCGTACTTATTGTGAATCAAAGAATTTAATATAATCAATTCCATTGTGGATAGCCTGTTATGCTCAAACAAATATTGAGAGAAACAAATCGGCACCAATCAACATATTATAAAAGCAAGAGAAAATCTAGATTTAAAAAATTCGGTCCTGGCAAAATCTAGACTTGTTTTAAGACCTGCATGCAGCATAGAAATATTTCGATTCACAATATTTAGATGAGAAAAAATTTAGACGCGGCCTAAATCCAGAATAAACAAAATTCAAACTAAAAAATTATTCAATTTTTTCTTCAAGGCTTCACGGTGTATAATTTTCTGCTATCAAGATGCAAGCAAGATTGTAATAAGCTGAAGCGATGGTATAAAACCGGTAGTTGTCGATTGCAAACGAAAATTGTATTTATTATTTTACTTAATGTCTTACTATCTACATTTACCTAACACCAGCAAAAAAGGAATTTCAACAAACTGTAGTATGGGTTTGCGGCAGCCACCGGAAAAAAACATATTTTTAGATTTGTTAAATTTATTTTAAAGTGTTGCCGTCTATATTTACCTGTAGTTGGGAAAAATGCAATTTCAATGTAATTCCCCCGCGGTTTTTGGTCTCAGACCCCAAATTTATTTATTTTTATATTTTTCATTATCGTTTTTAATTTTTGTCAACAAAAACTAGAGTCAATAAATTGGAGAGGGGGCTTGATGGAGGTGCATTTGAGAAATGAAATTTAATGCTTAATTTGTTTTGTCGATAAAACCATTTAATTAAAATTTTATGCACGTGCTTTTGGATTTTCTGTTTTTTTTCTTAAATTATTGGCTGGATTTTGTCGCATCTGAACTGTATTCTACTACCCAGGTTTTATTGTAACGCCTGAGATCCCCAAAATAAATATTAATTGACACTTGATTAACTACTAATTAGATAAGGTCGAATTTAGTATTTTTATAATATTAATCATATGTTAATTGTGCCAAACTAATTGTACGTGATTTAATTCTACCGAAATTATTTATATTTCCAAAAAATATAATTATTTTTTAAATTTCGATTAAATATTAGCTCTCAGCTTAATTATGCTCAATTTTTAATTTTAATCTGTTCCGTTATAACTTAAGAAAATGATTCTATCCCATCGAATTACCATATTAACATAATCAAGATTATCAAGTAGGTGAACCAATGCTTTGTTTTTGTTAGTACGTACATGCCTTTTATTATCTTTTCTAATTTAATTCTTGATTTTAACTGCGAAATCTTTGTGAACATCGTCATCACGAATACTAGAGCGAAATCTCAACCGATATATTCTACAACATTTTAAATCGTTGTATTTGATTGATTTGATTTTCATAAATTGATGATTTGACTGTTAGTCAAAGTTAATGTCTAGTATTGATGAGAAGGTGAATTTTTAACATTAGATCGAAACATTAAAATGTCTTTTAATTTACTTTTCTTTTTTAAAAAGGTTTATATTCATTGCAGAAGTCTATGCCAATGTTTTAGATAAATATTTATTGTGGTTATATTATATTGATTCACATATGACATGGTTTTTGACTGAAATATAAATCGATTCGACTCTCATTTTTTGAGTTTGATTTTTTTATTCACTATTGAGTAATGGTAGTTTTATCCCAAACTTAATTATATTTATTACTGGACAGTTTTTTGTTTTGCTTCGTTTGAGTATTTGAATATTTTGGATCTTTCATTCTATTTGAAATTTACAATAATGTTTCGATATTTAAACAATGCAATATAAAAATAAAAACAAACGCTGGTGTACTGATTTTATTGTCTTACTTTTATAATAAGACCATTTTTTTCTGCTAAACTCTGTTGCTAGTTGGGAAATTTATAAAATTCAAAATTTTAATGTTATCTTCATCAGTAATTATTCCATCATAGCTTAGGTGGCTTCTGATCATCATTGTTGAAGTTAGTATTTGTATTTACAATAAATAATGGTAATTATCATTTTATTTATGTAATTTAAAATAATAAAAAAAATAAATCTATGTAAGAATTAATTTGTACCATATGTTGAGAATAAATTTTGAAAAGAAAAATTATTTTCATTTTAACAATTTTCCATAAAATTAATTCTTTTAATTAAACACAATTTTTCACTTGCAATTAATTTTCCTATTTATTACTAATAATAAATCTAAATCAATCAAATAAAATTTAATGTAGGTAGTTAGATAAATTTTATTTTTAATACAAGTCTATACTTACATTAAAAAGCCATGTATAATCCTTTGAAAAAAAACAATAACAACAAAAAGTATAACATTAATAGAAATAACAAAAATAACAGGAAATAAGGATAATATTCAATTCGAAATTCATATTGATCTCTTTAATAACAGAGATCTCTAAATTTTTATTTAAATAGACGTTATTAAAATGCATTTTAAATCTAAAAAGCTAAAAGCGTATTTTTGTTTATTTGTTTTTTTTTTTGTTATTTTAAAAATAATCTCTAAAAGTAGAAAGAAAAATAAAAACCAGTAATCCTTAAATACACTTCAAAAAAGTACTTCACATATTTTTTATTTTGAATGTGTGTATGTCTATGTTTTTTTTTTTAAATCTATCCATTCTTATTCCCATTTTATGGACGTTATGTAGTAATGTAGGGTATTTGAATAAAATTTTAAAAAGTAAAATGTATTAAATTTTATTAATTCAGATTCGTAATGCTTTTTATCGTTATCACATAAAGTATTAAAGTTCGATTCCTGTTCATTAAATTTCTCGAAACCGATTCTGAGCCATATATATTTGCCCAAAATGTGTATTTGATCACCAATTTTAATGTGTAATTTTTTAATACTGAACAAACTAGTCATTTTTTAATAGTTTTTGCCCTTGCTCATATACATTTTTGCTTGCTTGAATGTATATATCATATTTCATGGCAAATTTATCGAAATAAGAATAATTAGATGATTTTTTCAAACAGAAAGAAGTTTGGGAAAATTTACATACTTCAATATCTAACAATGCAATCACTAACATCCAGAAGTTGATTGACAGAGGAAGAAGATTATATTTCAACCCTTAATTGGCTTCATTAATTTTTTTTGTAAATTTTGTATATTCTTATTTATGGACATACTGTTATGCTTCAAGGATAGAACAACATTGACGAATAGTCGAAGCATTTTAGTTATTATTCAGGTGATGTTAAGGTATTTTAAATTAAAAAAGTATTTTATTAGGATCCATTGCTTAGATTTCCTTCCAACAACAACTTTTACTACAACTTAAGTGTTGTCAACCATTACTATTTCCTCTTTTGAATTCTATAATTGTGGCGATTTCTCTTCTTCTATATACTTCTTCTTCATATACGATAACTTTATTTTTCTTTTTATTTTTATTAATTTATTTTTCATTTTAAAAAGACCACATATGCATAAAAACAATAAAAAAAAACATTTTTCCTTTTATTTCTGCCATTTATTAAAAAAAAAACACAAAACAACAACAACAAATTCAGTAGTTTTTTGTATTGTAGCTGATCGATGTCAATAAAATTTTATGTAAAAAAGAAAAAAATAAAAAATATTCTCAATAAAAATAACAATATAAAAAAAAAAAAAAATACAAAATAAATAAAATAAAAATCAAAATATTAAAAATAAAAAAAAAATAAAAATAGTTAAAAATGAGAAAAAAAAAGTATATAATAATCGTTGAAACGTAAAAGGATTCGAATGGAAAATCCTTTCAATGCATCTATAGTTCAACAATGGATCGGCTTGGAAACCTTACATTACATCCCATCATATGTTTTTCGTTATTACAACAATCTGCATTTACAGGTATGAATCGTTATGTACAAAATAGTTTTACGAAAAATTTTAGGTACATTGAAAATTGGAAAATTTCTATTATTTCAAATTAAATGCAATCAATTTGGTGAATTGGTTTTTTACTTTATTTGTAATTAAATTTAAATTTATTTCATCTTTTCTGAATACTTTTTCCAAACTATGAATTTGAAATATGTTTAGTGTATTTATTTATTTCGTTTCATTTTCAGTTTTGGATAAGTCTAGATATTGGAACATCAATCCATCTACGAAATATCAAGTATATTTTGTAAATGGATTGACGTACAGGACATCATAAATACTTTTATAAATTTTTGTACCTGTATAGCCTTAAAATGCATTCTTTTTGAATTAAATAAATAAAAATAAATAAATTAAATCTGTTGTACCTTCACTGAAGTATTTTACTTCTTAAGCACGAAGGGCGACATATGTACGCAACTATTACGATATGGAAATCACTAATTTATTATTAACAAAATACTTAAAAATGTGGAGCCCAAATATCACCTCATGAGGAGTTCTTCATTTACGATCTATACAAATTCAAGATAAGTATTAATACATTCATTCCAAATATTTTTTACAATCTCTTAAAGACTAGTCGTTCTTTTTTTTTAAAAAGGTTATAGTATTAAAAATTTTGAAGAATAATCTAGGAAATCACATGTAAATCCTGTGAATCTTGTGAATAAACCACAAAGTTCTGGCTAAAAAGTAATTTCTATCTATTTTATTTAACTTTTATCGGATATCCTTTTATTAAGATTTCTTATTTTGGTACAAAAATCGATATATCGGGAACAAAATGCTTGCCATTAACTATTCTCAACACTTCATTTTTTTACTTTACACGTCCCTTGCTACCTATTTTGCTTCAATAAAGTAACTGTGACACCCATCGCTACAATAAAGTAACTGTGTTTATTGTCACCCATAAAATAACTGTGACGGATGATAGGAACTAAACAGGTATGTGCTGGGAACGTGGTTGGACCCAAAATGGGGAACATTTTTTGGGAGTGAAACCTTAAGTTTTAAAGTAGTTGGGTGGTGTAATAAAAACGTTCCAGTTAAGTTCCAATGTAATTGCAGGAACATTTACATTAAACTAATAGATTAAAATTTTATAAAAGACATTACCTGAAGCTGACAACAAATTAAAGCGGGTCGATTCAAACTTAGTTTGAAAATAATCCCCATCAAAATGATGAGAATTGCTTTTCTTAAATTCTATAGTAATTTGGAAGCCCCTTCAAATGACAGATATGCCAGTTACTATAAGATATAAGATTTATATGTGCATTCCATTTTTTTTTGTTTTTCGTATACTTATACTGGTATACTCATATTTTTTCTTCTGGAACCTTTAAATTGTCACAAAGTAGATTATCTTAGATTAGCAGAAGAAATACATTTTTCTCATTCAGAAGATTTGAACTAGAGACCTTGCTATACAATTGAATTTAATTATTTTCGACTAATGACATACCAAAAATGGGTTGGATATAACTAGTACTCACTGTTACTGTTATTAATGATTCGTTTAGTTCATATGGTGATAAGCTTGACAGTGAATGCTTTCGATTGAATTAAAAAATGTAGTTGTAACCAAAGTTAACGGCGCAGTTTGTTCTAGTGAATTTCTTAAGTTAGTTTGTTTTTTAAATAACGTCACATGTTTTTAATAACATTGAAACTAGAACTCTAAAACGTCAAATTTCAAACACTGACCCAGAGACCTTTTTTTTCTGTTTTTTTTAAATAGCTTAGAATTTATTGAATCTTTCATTCTATTTGAAATTACAATAATTTTTAACAAATACAATTAAATCATTCATAAAATGTAAGTATTAAAATATAAAGTGGGTACGTATTGTTTTATTCTAATGATAAGTCAATTTAGTTATTCTACTAGACAGCGAAAGTCTTCTTTTTTGATCTGCTACTCTGTTTGGTATGTTTAGCAAGTTTCTTGTCAATGAATTTGGATGATGCGACAGTCTGATGCGACAGTCAGATGCGACAATCAGGGCGTAGTTAGTTGTTATTTTATATATTTAAGTCTTTATGAAAGTTATTATTTTATTTTAACACACTAATGGACATTCGTTATGAATATTAGTATCTTTGATTGTTCTCTTTGTATTGTTTTCATATTAGAGTTTGAAATACCAAAAAACTTAATAATATAAATTTCTACAGGCTTAACTTCTATACCAGTCAATATTGTTATATGAGCTTTTATATATCTACATATTTTCACTTTTGTTGGTTGTATATTTTCATTTTGACTTGTTTTCATCAAAATCTTTATGATTTACTGTATAGTTTTACGACTGTATTCATATAACATTTTTCGTTGTTTTGCTATATTTGAACTAAACCATTGTCTTTCGGTATTATTGTCCATATTTGTTGGTTTATACTACAATATAACTCATTCTGCTTGAATTACTTTCTCTGCGATTCAAACAGATCAAGCGAATCATTTCCTTTTACATTTAATTTTGGTTGTTAATTTCATGATCGAGCCAAACCAATAATGTGTAGTGTGAATGGTCAAACATTGTAACTATAAATGACTACGCTCTACGTCTATTATTCTACGTCTTATATAAATGACTGTCTAGCAATGCCCTGTCCTCTTTTTACTAACTACTTATTTTCTAATGGTAAATAAATTTCTTGCTATTTCTAATTTTTTAAATTTCTCATTTTGGGTGTACAATAAATTTTACTTAAACTGTACTTAGAGTATTCTGTACTGTATTAGAGTAAATATATTATTTACCATTTCTAATATAAAGTATTTTTATTATTGTTATTGGCGTTTGTGTTTTGTTTTTGTTTTTGTATTTTGCTTTCTTTTTTTAAGTTTTCATTTTGAAAATCTCATTTTTAGTTCTCTGGTTAGTTTGTTATTATTGTTATTGGTAATGGTGGTGGAATTCAGAAAAGCTTTCAATTTCTTATTTGATATGATAAGAAGTAGTGATGTAAAGGTTATACATAATAATCCTATGTTGGATAATATTGTTGCGAATCGGTGGATATTTTTTTTGTTTGCTTCTTTTTAATACAAATGGAATGAATACCAACCAGATAATGACAATAAAATGAGATTTTGTAATAGCTATTTCATTTTCATTATATAAATATAATAAAACAAAAACAAAAAATATATTTAAAGTGTATTTAAATTGTATTGCAAAAGTATGTTATAGGGAATTATCAGGAGGGGACCTGTTCAAAATGATGATGAAAAATAAAATAATATATTTATTTTTAAAATTTAAAAATATTTTTATATCGCTATTCGAAATGAAGAAAAATTGATTATACCTAAATGTAATTTAATCGTATTTAAATTTTCAGCCTCTTTGTATATGGAGTAAATTCCAAAATACGACAATATTTAGTTTTCTTTCTTTTTGAAATTTACAGTTAAATTGTAGTGGTAAGCAATTTCCTATTCAGTGAGTCTTTCGTTTAGGTTTGTTTTTGTTATGTTAAATCAAAGTTGATGAATTCATTTTGAACTTCATCTCAATTTTATGGTAGGGTTGTTTAAGTTACTGTCCACTTTTAAGGAATATTTTTAAATACTATTTATTCCTATAGTTACAAAAATAAAATATATATGGTGACAACAGTCTAGAAAGTTTTTCAAATCACAAATTGTATATATATATATATTTTTAAACTTTTTAATTAATTTTAACTTGCTTTTCTCTTTTTTGTTTTAAATGTATTGAAATTAAAATTATTCAAAAAATAAAACTGGAACAAAATATGGAAATTTGAACTTATTTTAAATAGAAAAAATTAACTAATTTAGACTTTTAATTTTGTCTAATTATACTCTAGGTTTATTAATTTGTTTTAAATTTCACTTCACATACAAGGTTATTTATGCTCTATTAAAATAGATTTTACAAAAAATTAAAAAAAATGCTACAAAATTATTTTCACTTACTGTCACATACTACTATGTATGATTGTAAAATGTATACCAAATTCGTAAGTCGGCTGAAAACAAAAAACAATTTATTATATGTATTATTGCATAACTGTCTCTACAAAACATGTTAGTTGATTTTGAAAAATCTACGACACTGCATTATTGTCATTCAATCCAAAAAAGTTGAGTATAACAGTGAAAAAGTACTAGATCTATTAATCTATTACTTGAATTGGATCAAAACTTAATATTAATTTTGTAGTATTATTTAACACCTCTATATAATTTAACAACAACATATTCTAGTCGAAGCTTTTCAGTCAACTGATCTTTAATTCTTTATGTATATTTTTTTTTCTGCTACGTTAATTAAAAACTTTTATGTGAAATAAATTCTATCCCAAATGTGTAATATTAATACAATTCTATTCAATGTACCAGAAAGTAAAAATAATAAATAAAAAAAAAATTGTTAAAATAATTATTTTAATTGTATTTTGATTCATCATTCGTTAACGAATATTTTAAAGTTCTAACTTAAATTCCCTATTTTACAAACATTTTTCTAGTTTAGAAAACGTAAAGTACCTTAACAACACATATACCAATCGAGAGTATGTAGTACTATAATAAAAAAGTCAGTAATTATATATTATATTAATATATATTGTATAAGCTTTCATTGTAAATGGATTGTTATTTTAAGAACCAACATAATTATTAACATTAGTACTTGTATAGTAATGGTGTAAATATAGCAACAAGATATAAGTGGTGGTAGTACTGGTGTATTATTAGTATAGGTCTTAACAAAATTTTATATCATCACTTAGCATAATAGTGAAAAGTAATGAGCTCAAAATTAAATTGAATAGAATTTATATGCATGTACATATATTATATATATGTTGTATATACAAAGGAATATATTCTTTAAAAATTCAATTTATGTTCAAATATACATATATATGTAGGTATATTTACATTTCAGTTAATTTACTGTTACAGGATGTTTTTCAACAATGCTATATAGTGCATAGTTATTATAATGAGCCAAAAATTTCAACTAGATTTACTAGAACTAATGATATTAAAAGTAAAATTACACTGTTATGTACTTTTATTTACTTTTACCTACTTCTGGATGTGTGTGTATACATATCCATGTTTACAAGAAATTTCTTTAATAGTATTTTAATGTTTTTGTAAAATTTCGTGAATGTTTTTCTATTTGAATTAAAAATTATATGTCGCAAATAATATGAAAATGGAGGAACCAAAAATACGATAAGAGTAAATTTGTTGTTGCTGTCGGAGTAAATAAAGGAATAGTAATATTTAAGAAACATCTTTTTCTGTCCATTACTGCATAATGTAATCAGCAAGGAAGTATATGTTGATTTTAATTTTTGTATTTTTTTGTGGAATATGAATGAAAACGAAATTCTTTCGGGAATTTTGTTGACGATAACTTAAAAATCGGAAATACTTATTTGACAATAATTTTCTATGATAAATTCAAAAAAAATTTCGTAGCATTTTTAATATTAATATAAGGCTGAGAATTGAAATAAGAATTTGAAATTTAATTTACTCATATTTATTGAATTGAAAATTTTGTTTATAGATATTTGAACTTTTAATTTGAATTTCATGGGATTTGACAGTTAATGAATACGGTACAAAAATAGAATAATATTGAAAAAAATCACTCATGGACATTTTGGCCATTTCAAAAAATTTATAATACATCTGTCTTTTTGATTAGAGAGAAAACTCTTTGCTCTGTTGATTTAATTTTATGGTATGAGTAAGTAGCACTGGCGCTGTGAGTAACATCAGAATGAACTAATTCCAAAGGAAGGAGTTAAAGAAAGGGAATATTTTCCAGAAACTTACACTAAACTATTTTGTCTTTATTATAATTTGTTTTACTAAAGCCTTTTGGAAATTTGACATTATGACCGTGGACATTATGACACCCGAACTTCTCTTATAGTATTGTAATAGGCGTTGTGAATTAGGAGCGCATGATTTAAGTGCGCAAATTTAATTGACCATTCTGACATTATTTCAGGAAATAAATTCACATGTGGAGTTATTGCCCCTTGCCAAAATTTGACGTCTTAATAGAAATGTGTACTTACACTAAAAGCTGATATATGAGCTGACCTTGCTTTTGTTTATTATAAGCAAGTCATTAACAACTCTTGATTTTTCGAAATTAGCTTAAAATGTTGAATGTTTTCTAGTTATAGAATTATTAATTGGAAATATAATAATGTTTGGAATTAATTAAAACAAAAGCTATGAAATAAAGAGTAAAATATAAGTATGAATTGTGCTCAAATATATTTTTTGCAAGAAGAAAACAGTCTCCAATTGTGACATTAGAAAAGACAGACAGTTGTATCTATTATATTTTTTATTATTTTTATTTTTAATATAATTTTAAAAATCAAGTTCATACAATTTCAACGTATAACAATACAATTGTTTGAAATTGGTACTGTAGAGAGCATAAAGGTATCAAATATAAAAAATAAAATAAATGAATTGTGTTTTTGAATAATTTGAGTGTGTCTGATAGTCTACACTTTACATGATTCCGAATGGTACATTTTATTTTTTATTTTAAATCTTTTTTTAATGGTATTAAAAACTATTATATGCTGACCTAAACATAATTTAAGAAAATTTACAAAAAAAAAAAAACAAAAAAATACACAAATTTAAAATCAAATAACTAAATATCTTTATAGAGAACAACAACAGGATACTCTGTTAAGATCATCACTAAATTATCATTAAGATAAGAGCACTCGCATTGAACAAATTAAATATTTTTCTTACTTTTTTCTGTTTCTTTTAACGAAAAATACAATGTAATCATTTTGCTTTTCTTTTTCTATATTTAAATATATAAATATATTAATTTTCTTTTCTTTTTCTATTTACAGGTAAGATTTGTAACAGAAAACAAAAAATATCAAATTCTTTACAATATATTTTTGAAATGTATGTATGTACCGAGAATAACTAACCTACCTCTACTTATATGGTTTTAAAATTCATTCCATTCGATAAATTCTACGATTTGTTCTATTATCTATAGCAAAGAATCTTGATTTCTTACTTTGGATGCAGTAAGTCGGTTGTTTATACTGTTTTTTGTATTTTAAAATGTTTTTTTTTCTCTTTTTGTTTTATTTTATAAATTATTTTCACTTTATTTTTCATTTTCTTTATTTAAAAGCAAAACTAAAGCATAAAAAAAATAAGAATGCGAATTAATATATATAGTTAAAGTAAACAATAAAAAATATGAAAAACAAAAATGAAGAAAGAACTCTATACAAAAAAAAAGTAAATACAAAATTTTGCCCGGAAGCTAAGATACGGAGGAGGGACATGGCGTATATTTCGAAAAAAAAAAAAAATACGTCTCATACGTCTTTGTATTGCATTACAATTTTATAAAAGAAAATTATTTTCACTTACTATACTGTATTTATATATTATTCATTCCATTTCATTATTTTTTCATAAAGGAATTAAATAGTGTTGCCATTGTATGAGTATAATTATTACAGTATAGAAATTGGGAATGTAGTCGGCAATATGAGTGGGTGAAGAAAAACAATTGTTTTATTTTAGTTATTTCGCAAATGAATTAAATAGTGTTGCCATTGTAGGAATATATTTATTTCGGTATAAAAATTTCATGTAGATATTTGTTAGTAGATAACATTTATCATTTAAAAAAATAAATCTAATAAAAAAGCAAATAAACATGATTTTGTTTTGAATTTTCAACTTAATGTTGAACCTAAAATTTATAAAAAAGCGATTATATAAAAATAAAGTGTTTTACAAAAACCCCTCCAGTTTTTGTAAAATATTTTGTAACTTTAATAAACAATTATTCACTGCGCGTTTTTCTACGAATACAATATATGGGTTTTACCATTAGCTACCAAGCTTTTATTAGACCCATACTCACTTATGCAGCACCTATCTGGTACAACATAAGTGCTAGCCTAATGGAAAAAATTAGGAAATTTGAGAGAAAATGTATAAGAGTGTGTATTAATGAAAGTAGGAAACCGGAAACAAATTACGTACATTTTTACTCAAACAAATACATATACAAAAAATCAAAATTAAAAAGAATCGATAATTTTATAATTAAGTTGATTCGCAAACATTTTGATAGAGCAATTAAAACTCCTGAAAATGGTTTAATATCTCATATATTCTACCATAATGAGGAGTATATTAAAAGAACATTAAAATCAGGGTTTATAGCACCCGAACATTTTATATATCTAACCAAAGCCATGTCCCAATACTATTTCACTATAGTAGACGGGCTACGTGCACTAAAATAGATTATGAACCAAGTGATATTGACATCGGTAGCTTAAAATTCGATACTCATATTCCTATTAAAGATATGTTTGATTACAGAGATTATTGGTAGTTAAAAAATTAAATAGAACCTAGTAACTTTTACCCTTTAGGGTTATTGTAGGTTAAGTTAGTTGTTAAGGCTTAATTTAAGTTTTTATATCACAAACTAAAAGAAAATGTATTGATTTTTTTAAAAATTTTTTTTTACAATAGTTGAAAATAGAAATTGAAACCTAAATGTTAAAATAATCAAGCATCATAAAACCAATAATGATATCAAAATTAACAAAAAAAAAAACATTATATATTTTTTTATATGTTAATAAGTATTTGAATTTAATCTAGTTTTGTAAACTTTTTACTGGATACTGTAAATAGAAGTAATAATAATAAATAAAAGTTAAAAAAAAAAAATATATATGGGTTTTAATAATACACGTAAATACAAAAATAATAATGAAATGATTCAACATCAGTGCTTAACATTTTAGTACTAAAGTTGTGTCAATAATATTTTTTCTTTTTTAAAATATTTTTGTATATTCACTTTATGTGTATCATATATATATATATATATTTTTTTTTTTATTATTATTTCGAGTTTAAATGCCTTATGAGATTTAAATCTCGTTTGTAGGCTTTATAGCTTATAAAATAGTTTACATTTTTATTAATTATTCATTAACAATTTTAAATTCATTTATAAATCAATTTTTTAGACATTAATAATTAAAAAAACAAATTAAAAATATATTGCTAAATATTTTAGAAAATGTAATTATAAAAAAAGTGTAAAAAAAAGTTAATATTAACCGAATCGAATCGTGGTGTAAAATTCTGGATGTGGTAACTGAAATTTAACAAAATAATGTTTCCATCTGTTGAAAATCCTAAAAATTTGTAAAAATAACGAAATCTAAACAATTTTGATTGCTTAGAAACTTTCTTGTATATTGAACCCCCGAATCTAAAATTCCGAATCTAAAACTATCTAAAACTTTTAAACTATTTTTTAGTTTTTTGCTGAATACTGCTGGATGGGCACTGCCCAACTTGTCCAATAGGACGAAGTCTCACTGCTAATTAGTTAATTAATTATATCTAATTTTATTTATTAACTGTTCTATTTTAATTTAACATTTTCTCTCTATCTAATGTGACTTCAAAGACATTAATGTTATGGAAATTCAATAATGTATGACATGTAAAATATATGATTCTATTAAATCCCGATAAAACCGTATTATTTTTTGGATCATTAATTTGAAAATAATTTTTTTATATGTATTAATTTTTTCACGTTAATTTTAGATTACAAATTTCTGATTTAATATATTTTCTTAGACCTGAACAACAAAATGTTTTGACTTAGACTTGTACTCCTAATTAACATGAAAAAAGTATATGTACATATCAATAAGGTTATTACAGAGTAGCAGGTCAAGTTCACTTGTCTATGCTTTTAAATAAAACTTATCATTAGAAAATATTGTAACTATTTTTAAAGACATAAGAAGATCAAAATATAAACTTCCGTTATTATATTTTAGATTTTCAATTTGAATTTCCTGTTGTTCTACTATTTACAAAATGTTTTGATTATTCGAAAATAATATTAATTAATATTTTTTTAATGCCGAAAATAATGCCCAAAATAACTAATCAATATCTTATAAAATCCCGTAATATTTGTGTCGAACCTGACGTCAATTGTGATATCAATGGCAAGTGTTAAACAAAAATTGTTTAAATGGGTTTTGATCAACCAGTTTCGATACTGCCAACATGTTAAATAACAAATTAAGCGTAAAAACTGTAGATTTTAAATATTTAAAATATTAAATAAATTCTATATGTACATTAAGTTGAAAATTCAAAACAAAATTATGTTTATTTGCTTTTTTATTAGATTTATTTAGATATGAATAATATAAAGACAATAATTATTTATATCAACAACGACTTATATGTCAACTATAACGTATAATTGCTAAGGTTGATGTAGAATGTCTTTGTAATGAACCAAACTGTCTTAATTTCAGTTTAAACTTAAGACCAGCTAAATATGACTAACTGTTGTTTTTCTGTAACCTTTAATTTCCTAAATCACCAAATACCTGAAGATTTTTCGATCGATTTATACCTTAGTCTCACATAGAATAATGTTTTATGGTAAAATATTATTTTGTTCTGAAGTGTGTTACAGTTTTTACAAAACTGCACATATATCTGGCAATGTTAGTCAAAACAAAAAGAAAATTATTATTAAAAAAAAGTGTAAAATTATTAAACGAAATATTTTTTATTATACAAAAATTTTATTTTTTATACGAATAATTTTATTTTTTTATTATTGCATACTTTTAATTTTTTTTTATACATATGCATACTTAAATATGTGAAACGTGTATTTATACGAATAAAATATCACCACTTTATATTAACATTAGGCTTCTGTATATACCTATATAAAAATATTACATTTCACGTTTCCACTGTTCATATTTACTACAGTGTTGTACACATAATAATGTATTGCATACAATGTACATAATATATTTAAATTTACATTCCCATTCAACTTTACGTAATTTTCATTCAATTCTTTTAAATTCCTTTCATATTACACACATTTAAACACAATTCTGTAATATACGACAACATTATTTAATATTGCGAAATATACAGAAATACGCACATATACATAAATATATAGTTTATATCATAATAAAGATTATAACTGTAATATTGCATAATTTTTTTTTTTTTTGCAATATGAATGACATTTACAGAAAAAAAAGAAAAAAATGAAAGAAAGCCGTTATAAAGCAATTTTAAACTACGTTCATAAATATGGCGAGAAAAAATATTATTCACGATCATTTCTTGAGGGCATTATAACTTTACAATAGAGTGCAAGTAGGGCAGTATCGTCGTAGAATATCCGAGTGGTATATTATTATTATATTTTTATTTAGTATAGAATTTTGTATTTGTATGCGTTACTTGAATATTTTGTATATTATATATATTGAGAATGGATATGTAGTTAAGGATACAAAAGGATAATTAAAATTTCATAATTTTTAATTTATATTTTTAACTTTGTTTTTCGTTTTTTTTTATGTTTGTTTTTTTTTTTGTTTTTGCAATTTGAAGATGAAGGTGAAGTGTAGAGAAATATAATAAAAACTAATGGTACCTATTACATGAGTAAATTTATTAATGTAGGAATTTATAAAAAAGAATATGAAGGCAAGAAATTTATGTCAATTTGTTTGGGCTATAAAAATATATATATATATTTTTTTTGTTATTTATTTAGTTTTTTTTTTTTATAAAGTAATTTATAAAAAAAAAAAATAAAATTCAGAGTAAAATGTAAAAAAATTAGAATAAAATGTATTTACCGCCCAATTTTTTTTTAGTTTATTTAGAAAAGAGTATACTTTAAAAATAAACGATTATGAAAACTTAAAAATATTTGTGTATAATATGTATTATTTTTATTTATAGCTGTTTTTGGAATATTGTGCAATAATTTTTTTTGGTTTTAATGTATTGGAGACTGAATTGAATTTAAGAATAAGAGCTATATTTATATACTCTGTATGACGATTGGACTCAATTGAGAAAAATAATGATATCAATAAAATAAATAATGAGAAATATGAGAAATTGAATATGGTACCAACATTATAACTGGATAATATCTTACATTCTAATTGATCTATAAAGTATTTATTTAATATTACAGCGGTATTACGGTCAAAATATGCAATAGATGCAAAGAAGATTTTCCCATGTGACAATGTTTAGGCAATTTTTTGTGTTTGGGTAATTTTCTGTATAAGCATTTTGCAATGTGAGAAACCTACTATATAATTGTATATTTTTCTGGTTACTAACTATGATAGTTATACAACATGAGTATGTTTAATATATAAGAGCTTACGATGTCATATCATATGTATCGCATAATAAATACAGGATATTTTGTGAGTTTAATGTCTATATACATATTTGTAACTGTGATACTAACTTCGATGATATATGCTCAAATGTTATTTTATCATCTATAAGTCCCGAATTTTTCTAAGTAATTGAAAAAAGTTTACATTAAGTTTATTTATTTTTATTGTTATACAATAATATGTACATATATAAGTTACACAATTTGTAATCGATTGAAATTGATAAAAGGATGTCTAAATTTATTGAATTGAATTTAATATATAAAAAAAAGGACTCAATTTGCCTACTTTTCAAAGAAGTTTGTGTACTTATCGTAAAATTACGTAAAATCAATCTTTTAGCACCATATAACTCCTACATATTTATATGTATATTCTAAAAGGTTTTGGATTAACTTTAACTGATATTCTTCAGCCAATTTATAGCATTGGACTTTGTATTGAATCCAGGTTAAAAAATTGATTTAATCATTGTTGATTATTTTTCATTTCTCATGATAAATTTTATTAGTTATAAATTCTGTTTAATTTCAAATTTCTGTTTGAATTTAAGTTATCTTTGGCTTTTATAAAGTGTTCAATTAAAAAGAGTTCAGTTTGCTTTCTGAACTCTTGATCTTAGTATTAGTTAGAGTATACCGTATGTAAATGATATATACTTCCTACCTCATATAATTTCCTAAACGTTGGGAATAGAACTAGTCATTCCTTTCAATTAATTTTTCCCTTATTTCAAACTTCAAATCTCAACTTTTGGGTTAAATGGGCTGAAACGGAATTGATTAAACCTTATTCTAATTAATATTTTGAATTAATATGTTTTTTTAGCTAAATAAAAAAATATTTCAGTAAAACTTTGGTTATCAAGAAGAAAGCAAAGAAAAACTTATCGTAAAATATTATTGTTTATAACATAAATCATGTCACAATAAAAAAGAAAATTTTTATTTCTATTATAATTTGTTTGCTATATAGTCTTATTTTAGTACCCTGACATAATTTTTTTATAATGTAGATAATGTAATAAAATAAAGTCTATAATTTTTCGTTTAACATTAATTACTGCCTTTCAGGTGCGTATAGCATTTTAAAATATACTATTCTATTAATATACAGCCATACAAATACATGTATAATCAAATATAGTTTTCACTTTAATTTTATACAAAATTTGAAAATACATATATTAAAATTTTATAAAATTCTTCAGATTTGTTAGGTAGTTAATAAAATGAATCAAATATTTTGTATATAATTAGGTTAGGAAAATCAGTTATGAACACAAAAACACTATAGATATACTATATATATATCTATATGTGTATATGTTTAATTTATTGTATAATATTATATTTAAATTATTAGTCCTCAATCTGTTTACACTGTAGTATACAATGTATTTGAGGTATAGAGATTGAAGACATTTTGTAAACATTAACATGTAAACATTTCAATTTAACATACGTGGTGAATTAAGAAATTTCAGGATATAATGGACTTATTTTACACCTAAAATTTAATTAAAAAAATATTTACCATCAGTTAAGTTTTTATTCGGAAATTTTTTAAGAACAGGGAGATTCTAGATTCTGAGATAAAATTTATAGAATAAAAAAGGACGAAATCGTTCTATGAAGGATATAAATTAATACATTTTTTTTTTAAATTCGATAAATCATATTTTATTTTAAATTTAGTGAAGAAAATTTTTCATTAAAGTTATAAATAATTTTAAAATGTTAGTCGTACTTGATAGTCTTGTTCGATGATTAATATCAGTTTGATTTTAATCGAAAGGTTTATTATATTTCGAATAAATAATAATTTTGATATAATACATTTTTTCCAATATTTGTGGTAACACAATTGACGTCCTTTATTTAAGGGTGCCAACTTAGACAACCATTCGATCCTACCCTCATAAGTATTCAATTATCAGACAGAAACAAAATTTGCTCTTTGATATATCATAAACAAACTTATTCACCTCCAAAATTTAATATGGTACCAACACTATATTACTGGAAAATATCTAACATTCTAATTGATTTATAAAATATTTATTTAATATTAAAGCGGTATTATACACTTCAACATTATTATAGTACACACGGGAATTCACAATTGTCCCAGAAAATATAAATTAAAACTGAATAATCATTACGTCGCAATGTCCTTTCACCAAAAATCTACGGGCTATTATGTTGTAGAATAAACTACAAAAATGTCGTTTCCCGACATGGACGTGGACCTTCCCACAAGCACCTACAACATTTGATATGATTTCTAATCAAATCTATTTGCAGTATCAGTTATTTCTACAAATTTTTTGATAAATTGTTATCCGAAAAATCGGTTGAAAAAATTCGCAAATTAGGTTCGATTATTGTATAACAATTAAAATTCATTGGAATATTTGTACATTAATAATTTGCTGAATATTGTTGAAGGAAATTATTAACTATATGCGTTAAACTATATCCGAAAGTGCACACGCAGCCACTAACTCATACTTGTCAATATACGACCAAGCCACTCACCTCTGTTAGTATATGATTTTCTTGACACCTCATAACAAAACTTTTTATTATATTAGAATATTAAAAAAAAAAATTAATTAAAATTTAATTGAGCTGCGAGTAGGTACATTAATTTCATTTTCATCTATATATCAACATGAGTGGTATAATTTTAATAGATTTAATTATTAAATCGTTAAGTATAAGTACTTTTGAAAATTATTAAAGTACATGCTAATAAACACCTCTTTAATTATTATTTAACTATTCAAACATATGGCTTATAAGAGATTATTAATTGAACATTTGTTCATATTTTATCATAAATTATTATTCTTAAAAAAGGATTTTTATTAGTGTTTATACACATTATTTAAAATTGTTACATAATTTGTTACATTTTCACAATTACACTTATAAGTTTTCAATTTATTACAAAAAATGTTTTATTATAGTTCCAAAAACAAAAAAAAATCAATAACAATAAAAATAAAATTAATAAAAAAAAAAATCGTACGGGATTATTTTTTAACTATTAAAATAGTGTTAAAATTGAAAGAATGTGTATGGTACGTGATTCACAACAAAATGAATTCAATTTAAATATTTTTAATTAAATATTCAAAATAAATTTTTAACGAAAAAATTTCTTAGTAAAATCGAATATAGCTACAAAAAACAATTTACAGATTTACAAAACAAATCACTCACATAAAAATTATATGATAAAAATGCTTTATACAAATACATACAGTCAGTGTCAAAATATTTTGAACAAAAATAAATAAAATTATTTAGGCTGATGTTTACTGTTATTGTAATTTTATTTTAATTTTATTAATAATAAAGTAAAAAATTAAAACTATTTTGACATTTGAAATGTTTAAGATTTAATTCAAAGCCATGAATATAAAGTGTAATCAAATTATATTACTTGATTCTCATGCTATTTTTAGTGAACTTTGATTATCAAATTGAAGATATATTGGGCTTGGACATACTGAATGAAAATATTATTTTTGGTCTTAAAAAGACGGCTTACAAAATAAAAATATAGTTTAACAAAAAAAAAAAAAATGATTGTTAGTAACAAAACACAGCCATGATCTATTCGACAAATGCATATAATAAAAATAATAATTCTTTATTTCATTAACAACTTAAGCTAACTTACATACTAAATTTACAAAATTATATAACAAATTAATTCAGATATTAGCCTAGTATTTTAATGAAATAGCAAATAGCGATTGAACCCTTAGATAAAAAAAGAAAATCAATTTATTAATGTGGAAATTGAGTATAAAATAGAATAAAATATTAACATAATAAAATAATAATTATTATGCTTATGCTAAAAATTAAAACAAAATTTTAAGGGCAATTATATAAATAAATGAAAAATAAAAAGTTCAAAAAAGTAACAAAATGTTTAGAAAAATATAAAATTTTGAAATAATTGAAATTTAAAAGCATAAAAACATTAAAAACAAAACGAAAAAGACTTGGAGTACTACGTTTGACTTTGCACATAATACGAATAGCATATTTTTGCTTGAGAAGCAATGGTTCAATTTTATTGAAATATGTACCACCCCAACAACAGATCCCGTAATTTAATTTAGACTTAATTGCAACATGTTATTATAATTTTTGACAATTGAGATCTTTTTAGAAGAAATTTAAATACAAATAACTGTTACAATTTGAAGTAAGGATTTACTTTAATTCAAAAAACATAATTTTTGATTTTCCTATCTTTTACAGATGAATGCTATATAATTTAATGACTTCTTCATTTCTAGAACTAAATTTTATGATTTCATAACTCCAAGGTACCCTAATATTATAGATAATTTTTTTTAGCTAATTTTAGTTAATATTTTTGTACCTTTGTACCGTTATATTCCAAAATTAGAACTAATTCTATTATATATATTTATTCATTTATTCCGAGCTTAAATCATGCAATTATCAGGGACTAGCCGAGTTTTCTTTTATGACCTAGTTTTCTTTTACTGACGTTATGTTTCACCAAATTTTACTCTCAACATATTTTATAAAATTTTATTATTTTATGAATAATGAACGAAAAATTGTTACAGTGATAATTGGATAAAAATTTTTTATAAGAATATTCTTACATTCTTTCTTTGTATTGTTAATATTATTCTGGATAATATTGAAAAATGAATTAAACACTTCAAATCAAATTGTAGTACTAACCTGGTCTATTTTTTTCTAAAGAGATATTTTTTTGTAAGTGACAATAGTGTTGCTATATTTTTTATTTAAAAATTCATATTTTCAAAATGTTCATAAAAAAAACTAAGGTCAAATACATTAAAATTATATTACATTGATGTAAATAGTCTAATTCGACAAATGAACCTCTTTATGACATAATATGTATAAGTTTAATCACAATTTAATTTAAATATATTTATAAAAATTGTATTCGTGTGAATGAATTTTTCAAATATAATTTACAAAATTGTCTAAAAGTATATAAAAGCTTATTATTTCAAAGAAGTTCCGAAATTACATTATTCGATCACAAAAAATACATTGATTTTTACCGTCATCTAAATATTAAAACCATTTATTTTTTGAATAAATTTTTGAAAAAAAACACTGGTTTTTGATTATAGCACAAATTTATTCTATTCCCTAAGGCTAAACTAAATTGATTATTAAACATAGATTCTCTGTCTATACATATTAAGTAAAACTAATAAAATTTCAATAGAATTTATTATTTGCTTTAAGTTATTTTAATGTTTTACCCCTGTTTTACACTTCATAATAATATTTATTTATTTAAATTTAGGAAATATAATTTTTTTTAAATGAAATTAGTATAATAAAACTCTGAATACAGTCACGTCGTATTAGTAAGTCCATTTTATTTGTTTTAGTTAATTGTATTATAAAATAGTATTTCCCAAAGGACTAACCATATGAATAATTTCAAATCCATTTAAATAAAATTATTAAGAATTATAAATTAAATTTTAGACAAAATAGAAAACTTGGTTTGTTATTTTTAGTGCTAATCAACTATACCTAAATATACGATTAAAGAATATTTGAAATAAAATGAACTGAACTCTAAATAACTTTAATATTATTTAAAACATAATATTATAAATTATATATTTATAAGTTAATTAAAATTTAAATCTTTTATATACTAATTAAAGTGATTATTAACATTGTTTACATTTTGAATTTTCAAAAGGATAAAATCTAATTGAAATATAGAAATTAATTATAATATTTACCGATTCATTTTAAAATTTTATAAATACCTACTAATACGCAATAAAGCGAATAAAAACATTGTTATAGGATATTCAAAACATTAAAAAAAATTAATTTAATTACTAAGCTAGATCAAAATAATGAATATTGTTATATACGTGAAAACTATATATATGTCTGTATTAGATTTTGATAGATTTTTTCTGGCCTAGATCCAGTTGGTTTGCATTGTTTATCATTGTTTATTATTATTCGTTAACATTTCAGTTGTTGAAAAATGGCCCAATATGTAGTGCACCTAACTTTCAATCGATATGTTACAGGTTTGATTCCCGATGAAGCCAAAAAATGCTTTATGGGTTTTTTCGACCTGATCCGGTTCCCTTTGGTCATTGGGTAAAAATAAATGACAAAATTGTATAATTTGGTAACAACTTAAAATAAAATTTAAGAATACTTAGTTCCTGAGAATATCAGTAGGTTTCCACATTTAATGAAGTTCTATGCCACTAATTTGATAAATATATATTCGAAAAATGTAAGTCAATTAAAATTGCTGTAACGTACTTTTATTAATATACGAAAAGGTAATTTTACTTAAGTTATTAATTATAGTAAAAATATTATTAATTTAACTGTAGGTACCCCATTATATTTATTTTAATTTATTTTTAGTGATTCTAATTTAAGGCTAAAATGAGGTGAAAAACTTTTAATATTAAAGAGAGTGGCAAATATACATGGCCATGAGTGCCATGTCCAACTAAATATAAATGAAAAATATAAAAAGAATAAAACTCAAACAAAGAAATTGTGAGAGTAAAATTGAAAATTATTAAAGCAAAACTTACTCACATACATATACATTACTCATATAGGGTTAATGCGATTATATATAATTTGTAAATTTAAAAAGTACGGAACAAATATCTGAACCATTTCACAACCGATTTTCATATTCTTTTAAATTACAGATATTTAAAAGAAGACATAGCGAAATTAAATATTTGTTCTAATTTTTTTAATTTTCAGTTAGAAATTTCTTGTATTTAAGTTAATTTAACATACAAAAATTTTAATTTATCAAGTTGCCTCACCCATCATCAGAATTAAAGTTAAATTTAATTTGTTTTTATATAAATACATTATTACGTATGAAGTTGTTGTCTAAGATTCATTAATGCTTGTTTCATTAATGATACCTATATTTTGGTCTAACAAATTAGCAAATGAGATGTTATGTAAATTTTGTACGCTTTTATGGTTTTAGTTTTAATGAATTACCCCTTTAATAAATTTAATAATAAGATTTTTATGCTAATTACATAGTTATCAAGATTAGTTAACAATTTAAAAAAATTTGATCTCACTTGGTCTCATAAAAAACAATAAATAATTAAAATGTTTCGTATTCAATAATCAATTCAGTTTTTGTTTGTTTATAGATCGTTTTCGGTTATTACACCATCTTCAGACGATTCTGTATGATGCAGCAATCGAAACAACTGAAGATATTCATTAAACTTAGTGAGATATATCTAAAATTATTAAAAAAATATTTCATCTGAAGCCTATTCAGTAAAATATTATTATGTTTAATTTTGATGAAATTGTGAAACTTAACAGTAGGGTTAATAATTTCAACAGAATAAAATCTAGTTCAGCTTCATGTACACAACAAAATTAAATTTCAAATAAAATTATCAAAAGTAAAGAATAAAATTGATAATAAGGATTTTAGATTAGTAAATAACAGTATATTAGTAGATATCATTAAATATTCAATTAAATTAAAAATTATAATATTAAAGTAGTGCTGTATTATACATCTATAATAATTGTCTTTACGTAAGGTTTATTTCAAATTCATAGCAATACTAATTTGTGTTAAATACATTATTATATCTTACTCTATACACTACATATTATTATTATTCAATTTTTTTATTTTTAAAATTACAATTAAAATTATTATTGTTACTTTTATACAATAACTGACTTCCTTAAATAATTTATACCATCCTTACAATTCATTATAATATTATAGAATAGAATAATTTCCTATAAATAATTTATAAGATTTAAAAGAGTAGGTAATAATAACTTGTCTCTAGTTTTTAGATTTACCTGGCCTAAATTGATTTTGTTGACAATATTTCTTTGATGACGTATACTCGTTTGTTTATAACTTATGACCGATATATAGCTATCATGTATACTACAATATTGAGTTGGCCTTTTGATATCAAATAAAATAAATTTATCTGAAAATAAGTAGCTGTTATAAAAAAAGTTAATATCTGTAAAAAAAAAAAACGTTAGAAAAACTTTTGAGTTTATTGTAATTTATAGTTTTTTTTTTGTTTTTCTGTTTTTTTTATTATTTTAAACAAAGAAAAAAAAAACTTTTTCTAAGTTTTGTCTTTAAAATTAAGACACACACACACGTTGAATATTTATATGTATAGGTACTGGAATCTTTAACATTTCAAAAAATAACTAAACTACTTTTGTTTTCAACATTACGATTTATGAGTTATATTCACCATTAGATTCTAATAAATTTAGAATCATGAAATACTTTCGGTATTAGAAAAAGTTTTTAATAGATTTTAAAATAAAAGTTTTTATTAATTTAAATTTAATCAAATATCTCTTAATTTATATAATATAGTTCAAAATATAAGATATTTCAATTATCATTATTATGATATTCACCTTTCATTACTATTTTGAGTAAACAGAGAAGAGAGTAAAACATTTTTTTTATTAAGTTTTTATTAAATTTATAAATTAAATTTTTCTAACATTAAATATTTTTGTTTTACTACTATAACTTTACTATTTTTAAATTAAGAAAGAAAAAATTATTTAAAAATTAATTATAAGAATGTTATTTTTCATTGTATCAACAGATTTCCAAATAGCTACTGTGTATTTTGTATGTCACGATTGTATACGTTTGTGTGTGTAATCAATTTTTATCATATTTAACATTTAGGTTGACTATTTTATTGATATTTTAGTAATAATAATTTTTCAAATAACGATATTTCGTAAAAACATTCTACTTTTTTATCAGCACTTTTACCTAATTTGAATAAATTTTTAATTTTACTATTAACTATATAATAAAAATAAATTTCATCTCATACAAATTTTTAAAATATTATTTTTTATATATCGGGTCGCCACATTACAACCCGCTCTCTCATTTTATCTTCAAAACAATTTGCTCTTCAAATCTTATACGAATTATAATTTATAGAATATGCTGTAGGCTCTAGGTGAAACATTATTAAAATTAAATAAATATTAATCTTCTAGATATGTTTAACAATTTTATTAAATATCTTATCTGTCTCAGTCTCCTGAAGATGGTGCAATAACCGAAATCGATTAAGATAGTTAATAAAATTGTGAAACATACCTACAGTTTTAATATTTATATAATCTTATACGAATTACCTAATTCCGAATATGATATGAATATATATAGCTACTATGTAGGTAATAATAAAATATCAGAATATCAATGTAGGTACTATAGTATGTAATGATTGAAATAAGTATGTGGTTGAACATACAATAATGGAGTCAATGATAGAATAACAGAATCTATATTAGTAAGGCATTAGAAAGTATATTAGTAAGGCATTACTGTGAACTGTCTATGGAATACGGTTTTGTTTTTTTTTTCTCAGAATTTGGTTGGATATCATATTTCTATTCAATTTTAGTATTTTTAATTTTTGATAGATTGTTTATGTGTTCTTTTTGTTTGTTTATTTATTATAAGATATACATTATGTTATAAATACCTATTTATATAATGATTAATAAACACACAATTAGGCAAATAAAAAAAATGTCTTCACTAAAAATTTAAAAATATACCTACTTTTTAGTATATTTTCTAATTAAATAAATATAAAAATCTATATAAAAAAATTAATGAACGCGCATAAATTCATTGGAGATCATTGGCGTTTAAATTCTTTTATATTTCTTACTTTGAACCTTTGATTTGAAAAAATATTGAAGTATATCTACATTGATGGACTGAATAGTGTTATATTTATTTTTAATTTTTTTTATAACAAAATTATAATTATTCTGCTTTGTTCTCTTCAGTTTTTATTTTCGTTACATTTTCTAACCCGGCCGTACGCAATTAAGTTGACAAAATTGAAAAATACCCAGAGGAGACTTCTTGTTATTATTATTCTTGTATATTATGTTCTTTGATATAAGTGTAACAATAGTTTTCTTTTCTATTGAAAATTTTCATCCTTGAAGAATAATTGCTAAAAATAAGTGTACTTATGATAATACCAAGATGGCCCATATTTGGCTAAGTATGTCGATGAATACCGGCAGTCAATACTACTAAGTAGCATGTAGTTATATTCAGTTTTCTTGTGTTAGACTATTTTTTTTTGCTAATCAACTATTTCGTAAGAAATCTAATTTGACTAGTATAACTGTTCAAAAATTCTTTATTGACTTAACTTTCTATTTGGGAAATTGGTCTAAACTATAATTAAATATAATTAATTATTAATTTTACTAGTCTAACAAATTTCAGTGTTTATTCGTATTATATGTTACCTGTATAACAATCAGAAATTAAAATTATATATAGCTAATATGAAATTATATTTGCTGAATAATTTAAATCTATATGAATGTTACAATAGAAATTTGTACGATTTATATCCTATACATAAATATAAACTAAAATGTAAAATATTAATTAAAATGTCTACTATAGAATTTATCATAATATGAATATCGATATTTTTTGATTAGACCACCTGTGGTAAACGTATCATTAGTCATTGAATTCTATTTATTTCAATCGACTCAATATTTTCAACAGGAAATCATAATTAAAAACAGTGCCTTGCAATCTTTTTGAAAAAATTTGCCATAAATAAATGCCAATTAAAAAATCTATAAATTATAAATTTGAATTTAATTAGGTATTTTGAATTTATAGAATTTAAATTATAGAAAAAAAATATCAAATTTTCTAAGCGAGATTACTAATTAAATAATATAATATAAAACTGAAATTAAAATTTCTTAAATTTCATTACTCTTCAACTACACAGTAAGGCAGTTGGATCTGCTTTTAAGGAACTTAACATTCAAACAAAATAATGTATAAAGTTTTTTCTTTGGAATTTTCTACATTCTTACATCCTATTAAAAAATAATCCATTATTTCTAAATTTTTTTTTTTTTACTAATACTTTTTATTAAATATAAGAAATTCTTAATTTTGCTAAAACACAATTTTTGTGATTTTTTATAATTATTAATTTCAAAATTTTGACAGTTTTTTTTCAAATTATTTCAATCTTCATATAGAATCCGAAATCAATTATTATAGTATATCAACCTGTTTTTAGATCTTTAAATACATATGTTTCTAAAAATTGTATTCATCCATTAACTAATGTGAAAGCATGAAATTGAAAGTCAACTTTTTCTTCTTCATTGTTTCCTTAAATTTAAGAAAAAAAAGTTAAAAAAGAATTTTCCGTAAAAAATTATTGACATCATGAGTGATGAGGAATATTTCAATGGCGTTTACAAAAAAAAAACATAGAAATTGAAAAGTCGTTTTGTTTTTAATAGACTAACTAAAAAAAAATGTATCAAAAAAAAATTAATGGATTTCAAAATTACTGATTTGGTAAAAAAAAAAACAAGAATGAGATTATGTGATTTGTATTTATGTCATATTATCCTATAATATACTTATAATAAATCTAAATTATGAATGTACATGACTCTAACGCCCTATGGTAAACAAATTCATAGTAAAAAATAAATTTAATGCTACTCTTTGTATTCAGCTTCATCGTGTTAATTTATGCGTCATCCTAATTATTGAAAATTACATATAAAGCCGTCTTTAGTTTATTTTAGATTCTTTAACTGCTATTTGGATATACGACTTATTTGAAAACATGAAAATCTTCCGTTAGATTTATTCATTTTTTTTTTATTAATTGAAAAACATAAGTAATTACGGTTACTAATAAAAAATTAAATTTCGATCTTTGCCATTGGCTCTATGATCTTTAAAATAGTTTTTGAATAATAAATAAATAAAACTAAAACTAGCAATTAAAAAATAAAAAAAATATATTCAAATCAATTCAATTTTGTTTTTTCTTTCCTGTAAAAAGTTTGTTTTCCTTAAAATTATTTGCAAATTGCAAGTATCTAAAGAGCAGTCAAATAGTCAAATATTAAATAGTTCAAATTTGCAACCATATTTCAGCAAACACTTTTGCTCAATACAAAAATATACCTATATACAATCTCCAAAAGTTCAAGAGTAACAAATTTATTCAAAATGTCCCTACTGCTCAAAAAGACATTTTTCAATCCTCAATTAGTCCAAACTGTGCATTGTTGTATTTAAAAATATGGCTTGAAACCTAATGTTTTGCTTAACTTAATAAAAAAAGTCACTTTATTTTTATATTGAATAATACTATATTTTAATGAATCAGAGTGTGTTTTCGTTTACATTTTTTTTTAAAATTATTATACAGGTTGACTACCTTTATATATTTTAGTTTTTATAAAAAATGTTGTTAGTTACGTATGAATATGATAATAGCGATATCGATTTATATGTAATATAACATACAAATCTTAAAAAAATATCATGACAGTACACAATATATAGAATGCAATTTTCAGGTAAATAATAAACAACCATCTTCATACCTAGTTCAAGTATTATATATATATACATAATGCACCTGGTAATGATTCGATTCGTATTATTTTAACTTCTACTTGGTTAAAAGTTTTTGCCTTGGATAATTCATTAATAAACTTCGGTGTGCTCAAACCATTGTCTTAAGTTTATTCTTTTGTTTATTGTTATTTATTTTCAAATTCAATATTCTATTGTTTTTTATTTCTTTAAAATATAATACGATTTTACTTAGCTGAATGGAATATAATACTCTAATATCAATAAATAAGATTTACTTAAAAACTTATAAAGAAAATTATTTTCTAAAATTACGAGTACAACTAAATACAGATAAAGTTGAGAAATAGAAAATTCGATTTTTTGAAAATTAAATTATATTATGTAAGTAAATGCTCATGGAAAATTAAAAATTGTCAAAATTAAATTATTAGATTTTGTTTTTTGTGTTAATGAAATTTTTTGATAATGGGAGTATATTTTTTGTATAAAATTGAATTTATTTACCATTTTGAAAACCTAATTAATTAATTTGTGATTAAAAATTTGATTGAAATCTATCTCTGTCTCTGAAATTGTGAAAAACATTAAAGGCGAGGCCACAAGTATTGTTAGATCTAAAACTTAGTTTTCAAACTAAGATAAATTGAAAAATGTTACTAAAGAGAATAAATTAACAATTTTTTATTAAGTTAGTCATTTCATTTGAAAATACTATGCTTGAATGCCGAATATATTTTTTCCTATTCTATTCCTGTAATTAACATTGGGAAAATAAATTATGAAGAAAATATCTTTAACTCCGCTCAACGTTTCTTATTTTATTATTCTATCATTAAGTCAATAATTAGTTACAGCTCATTGGATTTGTGTAGCAATCGCTGAACGAAACCATTATGAATTTAAATATTCGCCGATCGACATAAGAGTTACGTCACATCGCTAATATAAAAAAAATGGAATCATATTTGAAATCTAACGAAATTGCACATCCAAAAATACCAGTCGGCAACGGCAAGCCATCATCTAATGGCCAAGATACGGTGAAATCGGGTTAAGTTAGCATAGTTGAAAGCTTTGGAAAATAATTCGAACAATAAAAATAGCCTCAATTGTTATCTCCAAGCTTATTTACTGGATTATAGAAATTCATTCCTGCTACCACAGGATAGACCAGCCCCAATCATGCTTAAACGAAACATAAAAACAAAATTAAATTTATTAAGTCCAAAAAAATGTAATAAAAAAATTATTTTCAAAATATTTAAAATAATGTTAAAGTTAGTATTAAAAAACCAAAAGTGTATTATAAAAGTGACAAACAAAGTAAGTTTAAAATAAAAGATCTAGTAATGATAAAGATTATGCAATTCCAGGTTCACTAATCCTATTGGTATTTATTATATTTTTGAATTAGTAGAAATACAATTTTGTTACTACTAAAACAAAATTAAGTTATGTTATTATGAGGATGTTAATCTAACGAGTGCGGCGATATAGTGCTAAAAAAATTTCACTTTGAAGGAATCTTTTTGCTGAATTAAACGGAACTTGGAGTTCGCTAAGTACTTGCTTGAATGCCGCTTTTTTTTATTATCATTTTTATAAACGGGGAAATCTTATTCATTTTGTGGGAAAGCATAAGAAAGTTAACAAAAAGTTTATAATACCTAATTTTTCTGTTACGAGTCGATGTGATGATCTGATACAAAATTATTTAATTCAACTAACTAATCGAGCTCATAAAAGTGAGACACAAATTAAAATGGCGTAAAAACAACAAAATTAGTAGTACTTGTAGATGATGAAAAGCATTTTTTTTTCATTTGTTAATGTAGTTACAAAATATTTATTGTAACCTAAAAGAGAGATATACTTTTTAACATTTGCTTTAAAACTAGTCGCCAAACTATGAAATTCTTTAAGCCCAACATATTTTAAATTTAACTGACTGATATTACTCTAAAATAGTTCTTCGAATATAGAACTTTTTTTTATTATATTTTTCTTAACATTTTTTGGCATTTCACAATCATAATGTTGTCCCTATTGAAAAAAAGCGTATTCATATTTTGTTCAAATTCAAAACCAGGCAACATGTATATTCAACTTACATTTGCATTGAAATTCATTTAACGTTTATTCTAGCTTTTAATTAGTACTGCGATGGTATAAGATCAACTATACTATAACAAAGAAAAATATTGCTATGCAACGTTTGTAAACATTAAACATAAGATTCTAGGAACTATTCAAGTTCCAAACTAAAAATTAAATACTTTCAGTTATAACAACCGAAATAATAAAGATTATCGGAAGCTGCAGTAATTTTGTGAAAGCTTTTTGAAAGCTTTCATATTCAAAATTTTTATTTTCAAAACTTAAAAATTATAAAATATTTTTGTTGAATTTATTCAGCATAATTTGAAAATTCATTTCTAAACTTTATCTCATACAACTAATAACTATTATATTATTTTACATCCCACAATAAAATATTTTCTTCTACATTTCATTTTGTGGAACGTACAAAGTGTGGACTTTATAGGAAATGAAAAAAGGCTTTAAATGAAAAAAAGCATCTTACAATACCGATTATAGATTCTTTAAAATGCGCAGCATCCAATTTAACGGCGAATTTAAAACTTTTTTTGTTGCTTTCTTTGTGTTGTAAGCCTTTTATCTCATACAGCATCCTTGTTTTGGATTTTAATATGGGTGTCATTTGCTTACACAATTTTTTGGTTTTATTTTTTCTTAAGGAAAACTCAATGTTGTGTACTGAAAAAAAATATATATAATATATATTTTCCCGAATTATTTTACAGAGAGAAATAGAGATATGTACATATAGAGAAGTTGAGAGATAAAGTAATCAAATGCGAGAACATAGAGAAAAAAGTATTGCTCATTGGAATATTGTGAAAAACAAATTAAAACAAAACAAAAATCAACAACAAAATTACATCTCGTATTTCATAAGTGATTTTCTCCTATTGTATTACACAAAAAAAAAATATTCCCTCCAGAAAATCTGAAAATGGGATACTGTGAATAATATAAACTTTATTTTATTAAATCTCATTTAATCATTTTTTTTTCTTTTCTTCAAAATGAGAGTTTTCATTCCAGAATTCCCCAGTAAGGATACTCAATTTGTGTATTACAAGTGTAATATAAAAGTTTTTTCAACTTGTTGTTAAAGTTAAATTTTATTTTCAGTAACTGTTTTACAAAATATTAAAACTATTAAAATATAGATAAATGTGTTAGTAATAAATTTCAAGTAATTGAGAGAGAAAAAAAATGCTTAAAAGTATCAAAACTTGTAAAGTTTGTAATTTTTTAATTTTCTTTTCGTTTACGATTCGAAATATTGTGCTTTAAAATTTCAATCCAATTTGGTAAAAAAAAATATAAAACTTTTTATATCAATTTATATATACAGGATTATTCCAGGAGTCAATGTGTGTACAAATTGAAAAGAGAAAAAAAATGAAAAAAAATGTATATATATATATTTTTATCATGGAATAAAATTTACAAGTAAAATTTTATACATTACGAGTTTTGGAATGAAATTTTATATAGATATACATTTATTAGTATAATATATATATGCATAAATATATTTATGGATTTTTTACCAATAACATATATACCAATTTTTTCTCCTCAATTTTATTTCATCTGTAGCTCATCTGTCTGTATCTGAATAAAACGAACTTGAGATAATTTAGTACTTAAACGAATTTATTTTTGCCAGTACATCGCGAGCCCTTGAATCGAAAGGGTAAACAACAACTTCTTAAAAAAAAACTAAATACCAAAAAAAATATAAAAAAAATACAAAAAATTAAATTTAAAAAATAATAATGTACATTATACTTACTTTAAAATAAAATATTTAAAACAAAAACAAACAAAAAAAAAAAACCCATAAACATTTATCACTTTTTAAAACAAAAATTTCAAAAAATTTTATTCACCATTTAAAACTAAAACTCCAAGTATCTTCTAAATTATATTAAGTATGAAATTGAAAAATAAAAGTAAATATTAAATAAAATATTTTAATATATCTATCTACAAAAACAAAAAATTATAAATATATTTTTTGTGATTTAATTAAATTTAAATTAAGTTTTAAATTAATAAATAATTAATTTGTTTATTGAAAAAAAAAAAAAAAATAGAAATAAAGAATTTTAATTTCGAAAATAAAATTAAAAGATTAAAAAGCAAAAAAAAAGCAATAATATGAAAAAAACTCAAAATGTTCAATAAACAAAAATATATTTTTATGGCAAAAAATTAATAAATAAATAAATAAAATTAATTAGAAATTTATAAACAGGAAATTGTGTGTGCATGTGTATAAGTGTTTTACTTATTTCTTTTTAGTTATCTTGTTTTGATTATTTTTTTTTTTCGTTTTTTTTTTTTTTTTATGTATTAATAAATTATTATAGTGAATTCGCATAACTGTTTTTATATTATTATATACCTATGTATACATAAATATATGTCGCATAAAATATTGATATACAATAATATATATACATAAAAATAAAATATCAATACACATTCTATATAATATGTAAAAAAAAAATAATAATTTCAAAACATAAAAATAATATAACATAGCTATAAGAAGACATCACATATTATTATATGTATATAATTACATATATTAAAGTATAATTTAAGTATACATAATAAAAAGTATATATTATGTATATAAAATAAAAACAAGAATAAAATAAAACAAAGTGCAGATATTACATTACAGAAAGTTAAATTTTTAAAAAATATTTTACTTTTTGTTTTTATTTTTATAACCTCAACATTTTAGGCGTTATTATATATTACGCCTCTCTTTTATTGTTTCTTTTTTTTTATTTATTATTTTGTATTCTTTCACTGTATTTAATATTTTTTTTGCTTTTATTTCTTCTATTTAACTTTTTATAATTATTTTTATTTCTGATTTTAAACAATATTTATTATTTCTCAGTTTTACAATGTTTACATTTGTTTCAAAATGTTTAGTCAATGTAAATTATTAAAATTTGTAATTAATGATTTAAATTCAGTTTGTTTTAATTAACTATTATTTTGCGTATGCAAAAACAGAAAATAAATTATATTTTGTCAATATATAAGTAAATAGAGAATGTTCATTTAGTGCACTTTTAAGTTTTAAAATTCATTTTGAATAAAAAAATAAAATGCAAGTCAAATTCATTTATTGTTTTTGCATAAAATACTTGACATTCGATCATTTAATTTGTATATATATATGTTTTTTTTTTTAGTTTATTTTGAATTTAATTTTTATATAATATACTATTACAAAATTTACATATAAATAACTTACAGACACCTATAAATATAAAAAACTTACATATAATATTTTCGTTATATTGAAATTAATTTAATTATTTTAGTTTAATAATAAAAACTAAATATGAACCAACAACAATAATTAAAAATTTACCATTAAATGTGTATTGTGAAATTAACTTTTTTTTTACTTATACTTGACCATTGCAGAACTTAAATACTCTGGATCTGACGCAATATTGCCTTACATTCGATTTAATTCCAGAGTTGATATTTTAAAGTTTTGTATTGTGTGAACTTACAAAGCAATAAATTTCAAAAAAATAAATAAATAAATTATTAAAATGTGGAATTGTGTTAAATTTCTAAAGAAATTACAAATAGAAAAAAAAAGTTAATAATGACATTGATAAATAAAAATAAATAAATTTAATTATTAAATCTATAATTTATACTCGTAAATAACATAATTCTTTATTAAATAAATAATTATTAAATTATTATTTTCCTTTTTGTTTTGTTTACCATGTTAGTGTAATTTTTCACTAAATCCAAAATACTTAATATTAGTGTAACTGTAATATTGAACCATATTGTAAAATACACTTTTCTATCATTAGTTTTCAATAAGACATATATTAAAATTATTAAATAGGGAAACTGTAATAAATACAATAAAATTACTATAAAACTATTTATTTTAAATTATAATTTTGTTAAATTTTCTCTTAGACAAATAAAATACAATTAACATACATACACTCTTATAATTAATTGTAAATTTAAAACAAAAAAAAAATATTTTATTTTATTTAACAAGTGATTACTTCAGAATATTTTAATTAAAATATACTTTTTAAATTTCGTTTTAACTTTCAAAGTTATCATTATTAAAAATTGAATTTGAAATGGAAATAAAAACATTTTCAATTTACAATGGAAATTATAATATTAAATTAAATATTACAAGTATATAAAAATTTAATATTAAATTGTATTTATATAGAATATTCAAATTAGAAACAATATTGATAAATAACAAAAATAACTAAAATGCCAAAAGTTGTATAAAAAATATTTTATAAAAACATATCTAACAAAATATATATTTATTTGCATTTATACAATATAGTAAAAAATTTAAAACATAAAAGAATTTAATTAAAAATTAATTAAAATGTTAATGATTAATTAAAAAAGTAATTTTAATTATCAACAACATTATATAATTTATTGTAGTATTTAATTAAGAAATATTATATTGAAAATAATTACAACATCAAAAGAGATTTTTAATAATGTTGAAAATTACAATATAAGCTAATATAACGAAAATAAATTATTTTGATTTATTTCCACAAAAATTAAATTCAATTTTTTAATTTATTTTTCAATGAGAGAAAATTTTCATTTACAATGAAAGAAACTTACACCATTTTGATATATTATATGAGTTTTTCAAAATAATACATAATATCTCGTTCTTATCATATTTCGTTTATACTGTTGAAACTCCATCCATTCTACTTCTACTGGATTATTTGTTTTACGTGACTTGTTCCGGATAATCAAAAATTCCAGTTAATAAAATAATGTTTTTTAATAGAATACTTTACTAGCTCTTTGGTTTCAATTTTTTCAAATAAAATTTTTCTAAAATCATAATTAAAAATTATGTGCATGTATTTGAATATAACTTGTTAAACTATGTACACATAATTTTTCATTGCTATACATTGCATATTTTTAAAACATTGTATTGTCCAAATTGAATTTTCTAATCACTTTAGAATATTTACTAAATCAACCACAGAGCAAAAAAAGCAGAAAACTTAAATTGAATGGAAATTGAAAAATTAAGTCTAAAAATTTATAGCTATGAGCATTATGAAATCTTATAAAATTTAAGCGGGAATTTTCTTATTTTTTATATTGGTCACAATATAAAAAATGTTTTTTACATTTTCATTAGAATAAATTTACAATTTTTTTTATAATACGAATTTCATATCCACGCTTATAACGCCTACCTTAATTTTAGTAAAATTATTTAAGTATATTAATTATATTAATTTTTAATAAAATTATTTAAGTATAATTAATGGTTGATTTTACTTTGTAATTAATTTTAATTATATTGAAATTAAAATATCAAAAAATACTTAATTTCTTCTTTATTTATTGCTATTAATCTATCATATTAATTTAATTATTTTAATACATGATATTTAATTTTAACTTTTTAATTTATTATTAATTTTTAAAATCTATTGAAATATATTTTTGTTAGGTTGATTGTACATTTAAAATTTTTAATCCTGCATCTAAATAGATAATCTCTTACTGTAATTATTATAAATTTAATATAAAAGAGAAAAACAAAAAAATATAAACTTACAAATTAAATAAAAACAGAATTAAAAAATATGTGTCAATAACAAATTTTCAAATGGATAATTTCAAATTAACAGTTATGAAAATATATTGAAGTTTTTCGCAATATTATAAGAACCATCATAATTATCGAAAACGGTTTTCAGCTTTTATGACAAACTTGAAAATATATCATTTAAAAATACGATTTTTAAAAAACCATACAAGACATATAAACTTTTTTTAAAATACTATTAAATTAATGAATACAAGAAATTTATATTCTAAAAGTAAAACAATAAAACAAATTTTTATTAAACAATGAAATAAAATAATAAAAATGTGAAATCTGTGGATTTAAACAAAAATTTTGAATCAAAATGCTATAATGGAAATTTTAAATCGTCATTTGAAATTTATATACCCTAACTGATTTATTATTTTTTTTGAAGCTGCTGAAATTAATACAAATTTTAATTGAATTTAATAAGATTAAATAAAATTCTAAATATTTTATTAAAATAAAAAAATTAAGTATATTTTTGAAAACAAATTAATCAAACATAAATAAATAAAACGAAATATAGATAAAAAAAATAAATAAATAAAAATTAATAATAAAATCACTTTTATTTAAAGATATAAAATATTTAACAAATTATTACTAGTAAATGATTTTATTTTATATGAAAATTATTTTTTTTTTTTTTAAATCTTAACTTTGAATCTGAAATTATATATTTATTGGAATCTAATAATTAATTAATTAATTAATCATACTATACAATTTTAAATATATTTCGATTAATTAGTGGAAATTTATAATTAAAAATTAATACAAAACGCAAGCAAAGTACAAACATGATTAATAAATATTATATAGAATTATAACAATATTCAAAATATTGGTAACTTGTTGTTACTTGCAGTATTAAGAAAAACATATACATGAGTGTAATCGAATCATTTAAATTTTTTTTACCTGAAATATTTTTAGAATTTAAAAATCTTAATTTATTCTAGTATATCAAAATTAATGATATAAAATATTTAAAGAAAGTCAATACTTAATACTATCATAAATTAATAAAATAATTTCGTAGATAATGGAATCTCCTACAAAATATTAAGTATATTTGATTAAAATATTTTAATTGAATTTCTTTAATAAGATGTATTTATTTAGTACGTTTTTACTATTCATAACCTCTTTGCAAAATTTGGTTTACTTGATAGTTTATATACCTTCAAAATCGAATAGAAATTATTTTTGAAATGAATTTATGAGTACATAACTGTTATTTGGTGATAACGTAGCCACTAATAGAATAATTAAGTTTGAGATAGTGAATTTAAATAAATAGGTATTACTGGTAAACAAATCTATATTTTTAACAGGTTTATTGAAAAAATTGAAATTATTTTAATTTATATTAAAATAATTTAAATCTATTTTAACACATCATAAGTTCAATAGTTATTATTTTAAAAAAAAAACGTGAATCAAGAAAATTTAAAAAAATTAGTTAATTATTTTCAACTTTAAATTTAAATATTTTATTTGAATTTACTACTAAATTTTGTATATAGATATTATTTAATAATTTTCGTAAGGTTTTCATTTTACAAATCACATAATCCCCAACATATCTTCTTATTTATGTTTGCTTGTTCTGACTGACTATCGCAATAATATCACCTGACTGTCACTAAACTTGATATTTTGATATTTTTAGGCTCCACCTTTACGAATCAGTAAATCTAAATTCAATTTTTAACTTTGATATGGAAATTATGAGAGATTTTTTAGTTTATGTATTTTTTGTTGGCTAAGATAATGGTTTGTTAATTGAAATCAATTTTCTATTCCCAGAATTGGTAGAACTTAAAAAAAAGAGGAGTTATTTCACTATAGTTTTTTCTTTTTAAATTAATGTCAGAACCGTATAAATTAAAATTTTCTTTGTAAATTAACTAATTTATTATTAATTGAACTCATTTGGTCACTAGTCGGTATCCAAACGTAAAATATTTTAAATTTTAACAATGTTTAATAAATTAATTTTGCTATGCCATCGGAGTAATTTAATACAGGTTAAATATTTTGAGTGACTCAATTCGATTATAAGTTGAGTATAAGACAGTGTTGAACCGACATACAAAATATTTTTATCTATAATTAAAACTGAATGGAAACAAAAATTTAGGACCATAATTTAATGCTCTAAATTTAAATTTTATATTATAAAAAGTTTTCAAACAATTGAATAGATTTTGCTTATTCAATTCAATTCATTTATTTCCTTCAATATACTTACTTTTTTTTCATTGTTTTTTACAGAGCTTAGATATATTATTTTTACACTTGAAACATTTGAAATTTCAAAAAAATGGTATATTTCTGGCATTAATATTAAATTTTTAAGGAAAAACACGATAGCAAAAACCTTATCCATAGATATTACTTGAGAAGAGAAATTTGACTAACAGTTGTAATATTGATAAGGATCGAAGAAAATTATATTGTTCGAACTTTTGCTTCGATATAATGTATTAGACGAACCACACTTCAAATGCAGTGTAAACTTAAATTAATATTATTATATTCAAACAGAAATTTACAGATATGAAGTTTTGCATTGAATTCAATACATTGGTTAATATTTAATTTTTGTTTTATTGGTTTAAACGATTTCAAGAGAAGGGTTTTCCAAATATAATAATAAAAATACCGCGTCAATATTCTGATACACAACAATATTCTTCATCATCAGTTATTTTTATATTTCCTGGTTAAAAAAGCATAAAGTAATAAAAAATTTTAAAACTAATAACCATTTGGTAACTAGTAAAAAAAAAAAAAATTAGTTATATGTTCTAGCCAAAGTATGTTCTACAAAGGAACCATTGAAACTTTTTTAATCAAAAAATTTTCATTTTCAGCTTGTTGGCACTCCAAATTTAATAAAATTTTAAAAACTAAAACAAAAATTGTATTACACATTATTATTTAAGTGCTTTAAATTTTCCATTATGAGATTAAAAACTGAACATTTTTTAATTAATTTAAAACCTATAATATATATATATATATATATATATATAAAAAAAAAGAGATTAAAACCAAAAATAATAATTATTAAAGTTTAAAATATACTTAAATGTTTTTTTATTAGTGAATTTTTAATTAATTTAGTTACGATAAATTAGAATAATTTTTGTTTTAGATTATTTTATGTTTGTTATGCGAATACGAAAAATTTGTATTCAAGTTGTGAATTTTGGCTTTTATATCATGTTTGAAACAATTAGGACATTATGTAACTAAATTTAAAAAAAATATATTATAGGTGCTGTAAAATAGTGTAATCTAATTTGTAGAATGAATTTAATTTATGTTTTATTAATGTGAAACATATACATAGTTTGACTAACCACAGTGTTAAATGCGTTAACAATTTTTTTTATGAATTTATAATTTTTTAATTTTATAATATACAATTTTTGAATATTAAAAAATTAATTGACTTTAGCTCTTGTTGTAAAATTTTAAAATAACAGAATTCTATATCTTAACCTAGTTTTAGTTAAATTCAAATGTTGAATTTTTTGGCCACAAAGTAATTTTAAACACAAAAAATTGTTCTTTTATTTATTTGTAAGTTATTTGAAAGCTTGAAAATTAACTTTTAGAACTCAAAATATTGCAATTTGAAATGCTTAGGGGTTATTTTCTGTAGTTGCTTGAAATGTTTGTTTAATGTAAACTGATTTGTCGGAAATTTTACGCAATTTTTTGGGTTTTTTAAGAGGCCAATCTGATTTTGAAGTTGAAATTGAATTTTCCTTTTTTTAATTTACTAAATTAGATATAGGATCAACATTGGGTCTTATTTTGATGAAAATAATTTTCAAACACTTTTCAGATCGGTTAAGAATTAATTAAATAAGTAGCTATTGGCTATTCATTTAATTCGTTATATGTCGAACAATAGTTTCCATTAACTTAATATAAGTAAGTTTAAGAAACAAATTAAAATGTGATTTTAAACAGTATAACGGTATTTCAGCAATATTATTAAATAAATTCATTTTAAGTTAATTATCTTATGTTAATAAACAATGAATTGGTTTTATTATAATTATAAGTAGATTATATTAACTAAATAATTAAATAAATAAAGAAAATAAAAATAAATAAACAAAATAAATATTGTTATGTGGAGTCAAATACCGTCGCAAGAAGCAATTAAGCTAAAAGCAAAATGATGATTAATTAATTTTACATATATGATAATAAATCCGATTCTTAATATAGCTTAGTTTATTTCTTAATTTATAACATTCAAATTGAATAAATTGAGTTTAATAGATAACTCTACTTCAGCATCCTTAATAGTATAAGAAAATTAAATTTAAGTATTTTACTTTAAAATTGTTTGTAAAAATTTTAATTTAGTTTAATTTTTGTGAAAAATATATAATAGACAACTTTCAAGCTTTTCCACCCACACTATACTGTTTAATACCAATTTTAAATGAAAGTTATTAATATGTAGATCTATGTACTCTATTTTCAAAAATACTGTTCCATTCTTGATTATTTTCTACGTCATCATCAGCTTTACTTTTTTTTTGTATTCCACATAGGTTGATCAACTGAACATTTTTATAATTAAATTCAGTTTTATTTTTAATTAAACACTCAAAAAATTTTTAGTTAAATATTTTTTAATTGTTCAAGTTAAAATTAATTTAATTAATAATTAAATCTAAAGAGTAATAAATTTCAAGTGAATAGAAATGAATTGTACAAATAAATGAATTTTAAACTGCGGTTAACAAAAGAAAAAACTGTTAAAATGCACAAACAAAAATGTTTTTTTTTTTTTTTATTAAAATTTTAATATTTAAAATTGTATTTACTTAAATGGAAAAATTTTGAATATTAAAAAGGAAAAAAAAAATTGTAATATAATACAAATTAAAATGAAGTGGATTTACTGGAATTATTTGATGTTTAATTAAATTTTTAAAATTATTTTGAAAATATTTAAATTCATATTCAGAATTATTTAGATTGAAAATATTTAATTGGAAGAATAAAATTATGTTTACAATAAAAGTAGGTATGTATTGCTGTCAGAAAACAAAAATTGCTAATGTCCTATTCACACTATGCTCTATAACATAATATCACCAATTAAATAGTTATAGAAGATCTTATAACTAGAAATTTTTATGTAAATAAAGCTGCGAAGTATAACATATTTTCCGAGAAAAAACAAGAAAAATGAAAGAACTGCCTTTGGAAATTAGTTCAATTTTTTCGATTATATTGTTATTCTTTTAATAACTTTAGTAGAAAAAATATTGTCAATGTCATATTTTCATTTAATTTATTTAATCAAAAATATACAATGTTTCTCTTACTATACTAATTATTTATTATTTTTATCAAGGTTAGACTAAAGAAAAATGTTGTCCTTACAGCTGAAATATTTTTACAAATTATTATTTTAATAGATATTTAGAACTACATTATTTACAAGTGAAAGTGGGTAACAATGTCATATTGATGTTAAATAATTTATTTATTAAAATAAATTAAATAGTTAAATAATTTATATAAATAAAAAAGGATAAAAATTTCAATTGCAAACAAAAAAAAATGTTTTTATAGTTTTTAACGTCAAATGAAAACTAGTTATCCGTACTGTGAATATTCGAGCTCGATAACACGTTATACACTCGTAGTGTGAATTGGATATAATTTCGTTATTTCAGCGAATAATGGCAAATAATTTTGTTATATATATTTAGGATACCTAACCACTTCCACATAACTTAAATACGTAAAGGTAATAATACGTAATTTAATATTATTTATTCAAATTCAAATTCATATATTTGAAAACTCAACGTGAGCTCCGCTTTTACATTACATTGCGATTTATAATTTATAATTATTCCAAAATTTTATTATGTAAGTAATTATATTAATTTTTAGAAGACATACAGAAAGAAAATATCATTTAAATTGGATATTTTATATATATTTAACCTAATAGCTAACATTTATAAATATAAAGATCTGCATGCTAATGCATTCTCTTGAGTATGACTTACTCTGTACAGTCAGGCACGTAATTATAATAGTAGAAGTATATATTAATAAGAATTCACACGTAAATACATTTTGTTTTTGCACCTTCGAATTTTTGCACCTGTATATTGTAGTGCTTATTTCATCTGATTGCTAGTCAAAAGGTTCAAATTCCGCTCAGGGCATTGATATTGTAAAAATTTTTTTTCAATTATTCTTTGAAATTAATTTGGAATATAATTTTGTTATAATTTAAAATAAAATGGGTCTAATGTTATTCTGGAAGTAAAGTTACTTTACAATAAATATTTAAATCCATAAAAATGTGTAAATTAGTTGATATATCAAAAATGTAACTATTGTTATGTGATTGGATTGTGTATTGCCATATCTCTGCATAAAATCAATTAGGATGTTTATCACAAGTCCGCGGCATAGAAAAAAAAAGTTTGCCAACCTAATTTGGCATGAATTTTTGCTTGTCAATTGGTTTTCTTCGATACGAAAATCATATTGTGGCGAAAGTTAAAACGCATTCAAGAGATAACATATGAGAATCGTTTAAAGAAAAATATTAACCTTCATTGGAATGATCACATAAAATATTTTAGTTGAGTTAGGATATAAATATTGACATTGTGTTGTACTATAACTGTGGGGTTTATTTTAGTGGACATTTAATTAATTATTTATTTTTTTCAAAGCTTTTTTAGGTGTAGATATATTTTTTTAAAATAGTTTAGTTATTCAATTTGTGAGTCCTATCAAAATTTAATCAGACACTGACTTTTTTAATTATATTATATGTATGTCTTCTACTTTTAATCCTCTAAAGCTAATCATTTTAAAAATTGACTTGTTTGTTTCAATTAAGAAAGCACATAATATAATATTGATCCATAAACAGAACTAATAATGAAAAAGATATAAATCTTAAAAATGCTGATCCTAATATTAAATAAATCTAAAGTAAATAATAATTCAGGTCTTGATTGAATTCTAATTTGAAGGTGTAATATGTTCGCAAAAAGTATTCAAATATTTTTAACCAAATCTAAATACCAAAAATTCACTTTCCTATATTATAAAAATTATTTTTACAACCTTGATTTAAATTTTAAGTTTAAAAATACTAATATGATAAAAAAAAAATTCAATTGAGATGTTGCAAAAGTGCTAGCAAAAGTGTATATTTTGTACATCAATTTTACAAATTACAAATTACTTACTTACCAAGTGTATAATTATAATATTTTAAATAGAAATGATGGAAAATGTCACATTAGAAATTTGTATTCTGTTCTATTCAGTTTTAATTTTTCTCTTTATTTATGGAGTTTTTTTTTTAACCAACATCAAAGGATTTTCTTTTACTTTTCTTTCGTTACAAGTTCAACAAGCTTCGTAAAGAATACATCTGAATTTTATTCATTATAATAATTTAAAAAGGATTAGAAAAAACGATAATGAAAAAAAAAATCAAAAACATTTTTTTTTTTTCTTATTACACAAATAATTAAGAAGAAATTGTGTGATGAGAAAGGAAAATCAAGATAAAAAGAGACAACAATAACATATAATTTTAATTTTATGTTGCAATGTTTCACAAATAGATAGAAACAAATTACTTCTATTCTATATATTTTGAAGGAAGACAAAGTAAAGAAAAAAAAAAAACGAAAGCACAAAGATGAGGGTGGAGAGAGTAAAGTAATTTCGGTTTCTTTTTTTAGTTATTCAGATATTGAATGTTTCTTAATGAGGGTGTATAATTATTATCAAATAACCAAATTTTTTTTTTTTTTTTTACTATTAACTTTTTTTGTTCCTGTTGGTTTTTTGTTTGTCTCTGAAATAAAATTTAAGAAAGACAACACTGACAATCTCTTAGATGTAGTGCTTGGAAAAGGAATGAGTATACTAATTAGTCATAAAACTTGTTGGCACTTATCATAGTACAGATAAACGTTTAAGACTTGTCGATACTGATAATTGTTCTTACATTTAGCTTAGAAAAATCCTTATTATAATTAAGGACAATAAAAAAACCTCATATTATATGTATTGAAATAATTTTTTTTTTTTAATAATTTTCTTGTCAAACTCAAAAGTACTAAAGTCATCTAAATACTAGAGTACTAAAGCTGTCAAGCTATACAAACATTTAATTTTCACATTAAAGGTTGTTTCAAAATCAAATAAAAACAGAAATATTTTTCGTAGGATCCTATTTGCATATATTTACTTTAAAGTAATGGCATTAACTTAAGAAAAAAAAAATTTTTAAAACTCCATGATTATTACTTATACCCAACACTAGGTTCTTACAATTAAATTAAAGTGCTTGTATAAAAAGAATATAATAATGTGAATAAAAAAAAAAAAACAAAAAACAAATTGAACAAAAAAAAAGAAAAATAAATTTCCTTTGAATTTTGTATTTTTAATTTTTTTTTTTTTTGTATTGAATATCTGTCGTCGTCTTTTGTTGAATATGCTCGGGAAAAAAATCGGTGTACAATGATGATATCCTAACTATATATAACTATATAATACTCGACCAATACATATAAATAAAAATTGCTGTTTACTTCTTTTATATTAATTAGAAGAGAAAAAAATTTTATTTTCAATTATTTCTTAGAAAATTAATTTAAAATGTCAAATTAAAAAGTCTGAAATAATGTTTTAGAATTCGTTTAATATTGTAAAAAAAAACAATAAAAATAAAATAAATAAAAATAAAAAAAGTAAAAAAAAAGCATGTCTCGCCTGATAAGATTTAGAATGTTTCCCAAATTATTTAGAATAACATTGTACTTATAACATTATAAGTATTTAACTTTTTTTTTAATGTCAATCGAGCGTTCTTAGTGTCATTTCAAGGTTATTGAATTTTATATATTAAGTTAATCAGTACGATGCTTGGTAGTTTTTTTTGTATTGAGTCCAATAAAATGTCAATATTTTGTATAGTAATTCTAAGAGTATGCAGAACTTTAGAATTTTTTGTTAAAATCTAGATAGTAGCTGTAATTTTTTGGAACGCTGTTTAGATCTTTTAAAAACATTTTAAATACACATATATAATATAAAATATTAATTAATTTTTTTTATTATAATCACTATGTTTTATTCTAATTGGTACCGTTTTTTATAAAGGACAGTACAATACCGTTGCTACCATAAAATTTTTATTTTTATTATAATCACTATGTTTTATTCTAATTGGTACCGTTTTATATAAAGTACAGTACAATACCGTTGCTACCATAAAATTTCTCGTAACTGTTTCTAAACTTCAAATTTTAATATTGTACTCTACTTCAGATTTTACTAAAATTTTGTAGAAAATGTGTGTAAATTTGTAAAAATTTTGTTTTGTAAAAATTTATTCGATCTTCCATTCATGAATTTGGAAATTTTAGAAGAAGAAAGGGATTTTGAGATTTGCAAATAAAACAGAATTACATCGGGATTTTATTTTGCATCTAACTCCTTGAAAACAGATCTTACTATCATTATGTAAGAATAGTAATAAAAAAATAGAAACTGGTTTTTATAGATATTACAGGATCACTTACGCACATTGTATTACAATATACTGACTATATTCATGCAACTTTCAGCATTGTTTCCTTTAGGATGGCTTTGTGCTTATAATTTACTTCTTTTTTTTTTTGTAAAATATTAGGTTTGGCTTTTGGCTTACGTTTTAGTATGCCTTAAATATTACAAACATATACACTGTACTTTATATGTCTTTCCAATTTGTTCACAGAATAATTTTAAAATGGTTAAACTGAAAATTCTGAACAAGACAAATTTCTGTTTTGAAATAATGATGAAATGAATAAATAATTAAAACTACCGAGTAAGTCTTCAGTTTTGTATTTTGGCTATTTGATGGATTCAATTAAGAACCTTTAATGCAACATTTTTATTCTGACTTATCAGGATTTTCCAAACTCATATTTTCCAATTCATATATTTCTTATTTCGTTAACAATTCAGTCATCGAAATATACAACACTAATTATTATAATCGAAGATATATGTTATCTAACCTTTATACAAATTTATATTTCCGAAAAATCACCTACACAAACAATAATTGTATCTATAGAGAGTTATGAAATTTAATTTCAAAGCATAGATTAAAAAACGTTTATAATTACCAAATTTAAATAAAGCGAATATTTTTTTCAATTATCCTTAAATGTCTACAGTTGTATCATTTTAACCTTTTTAAAAAATGTTTCAGAGTAAATAGGTTAATTTTTAATATTCAAATTAGGTACACAGTCACCTTATGAAAGTTCTAAAGTCATAAAATTGCCATAAATCAAAAAAACAAATATAATAAAAAATAACCTTTAAAAAGAATTTTCAATTTCAAATAAATTATTAATAACTCTAATTTCATTTCAAGGTGAACTCAATTATTTAAAACAACTGCTTTAATTTTAATCCTCTCAAATTAAAAATTATATTCACAACCGACAATTTTTTAATTAAGGGTCTTGTACTTTTATACCTGTTCTTAATGATAATAAAAAAAAAACAAAAAAAAAAACACCAACAACAAAGAAAATTCTCTACAATAAAATTTTCTCTAGACCCTTTTTAACTTGACAAAAGTTATTCCTCTCAATTTTTTTTTTTTTTTGTACTTTTTTTCAAATTAATATAACCAACCGTCTGATTAAAATATACCCTCTACATGTATATATTTTATTATACATTATACATATTATAATGAAGTAATATGCTGTAAGCTAGAATTGAGGGCACAAGGGCTACTAAAAATATTAAATTGGTTGGATAAAAAATAAAAAATAAAATATGGAAAACCAAAACATGTGTATAATAAAAAGAAAATGGAAAAAGTTTTTTTTTCAAAACACAAGAGGTCATAATAATCAAAAGTAGAAAAATAAAAATAAAAAACAAAAAACAAATTTTATATAATATGTACACACATGTGTGTATACAATTATGAGTATACAATTTATTAACATGTAGAGACGAAAAAATGACGATAAGAATTTGAAAACATTAGAAAAACTTAACGAATTCATGAACAAACTTGAAGTATCTGACACTATTTAATAGCCAATTAGTGAGAAAACTTCTTTTGAAATATAGGTACCTGGGAAAGTTTATTGAGCTATAATGACTGATGCCGATGATACTAATGTTAATTCGAATTACAGCATGATGTACGAGTATATTTCCGGAGAATCAGTTCTAATTCATCTATATGGGAAATGTTTGTTGTTGATTTAGTTAGGATTAGTTTTGAAAAACGTGTGTAAGCAATGCATAAATTTTACATACATATATATGTATGTATTTATACTATGTATCATTTGTATTTGGGAGATCTTTCTTTACGTTGTATTTTGTTTTTTTTTACTAAATTTTGACATTACTTATGTAATGTAAATGTTAATGTTCGTAAATTTTGAAATTACGATATTGACTCAATTTTTAATGGGAGATTGACTAAAATATTTCGAAGATATTGATTTAAAAAATTATGAAAATGGTTAAAAATTTACAATACCCTGTTTTTTATTGATGTAAAATATCAAACCATTGACTCATTAATTAAAACAAAAAGTATGATAAAAGCAGGATTCAAGAAACAGTTAAATTAGTACAGTTATTATATAGGGTTAAACAAAATGATTCTCAGCTGTATTCTATATTCTATATAAATTGATATAATCACAGCTATTCTTTTAAATCAGTTATTTATGATAAATTATTATAATAAATTTTTATGAATCGCCATATTTTTGGTACTTAAAATGCTTCTTATAATGTAAATACGTAAATATATAGCAGTGGCTGCTAAAATCTACTTAATAAGATTTAAACTAGCCTATTGTAGTCCAATATAATCTAAAATATTTTTTTGCATAGATCGTAAAAACCTACATAAATGCTGCTAGACGATTGTTTTTAAATTTTGTTTTTAGATTGTTGCAACATCATCTGCGTTGTGTCAATGTACTTACCTTTTTACCAGTCTTTATACGTACTCGTTCATTGCAAATTTGAACTTTTTTTTGTATTTTTATTGTATAATTTTTTGTTATTCTACAATTCTTTGATCAGTCTCATATTGGTAATAATTATCATGAAAAATATATTTAGTATAATATTCCACTGCAGGTACAGGCTTAATAAAATAAATATGTTGGACGTGGTATAATGTTGGGACTTATGTAGATCAACCTTTAAGATAAAATACAAATTGAATTTTTTTTTTTTATAAATTTCTAGGTCATGTGTTATCTTAACTATTTAAATCTACTACATTTAAACATTAAAAACAGCACTTGAAATGTTTCCTTCATTTTGTAGGAAAATTGAAAGTGTGCTATCACAACAAAAGTGACCATAATTGACTTGATATTTTTTTGTTTTCCATATTTTCTCTGTATATTTATTTAATAAATTTTGCAATTATTATTTTAATTTTAATTGTTCTGCAGTTTCACCTACTGTCAATAATAATAACAGTGTAAACTTGATTTTTGTTTTGTAAGTGCAACCTTTGTCTATATATGTAAAGTTTAATGCATATTAAGTTTGAATATTGTTCAGCAAACTAAGTTTATTAAATGTAATGTACAAGAACGCATTGAAGCACAAAATCTACGCGATCAAAGTTAAAAAATATATATTTTATTAGTAGTATTTTATCGTTAGGGAACACAATCTAGATTTTTAGAATTCAAAAATATAAAATCTTAAATTTAAAATATTTTTATTATGATTTAGGATTATAAATTTTGGGATTTGGGATTAAGCCATATAGGATTAATTAAATTGTAAGAAATACATGGATTCAACAGAATAAACAATGATTCAAAAACGGGTTTGAATTTACAAATTATCGCACTGTTGTACGAGATCCGCATTGTTAGAAATATTGGGGATTGCCAGTGATGTAAAAAATAAACAGTTCTCTTGCATTTTTTTTTCTTTCTTTATGTTCTTGGCAGTAACTTATGTAGAATTACCTTTTTCTATTGTTTCTACTAATTTTTTTCGAATATTTTATTTCATAAAATTTCTGGTCAACTGACTAATAAGCTACTGCCTGTCGGGAACTAAGCTTTCTTAAATATCATTACTTCATTTTATTTAGTTGTTATCAAATTATACTTGAAGTTATTAATTTTTTGTAATTTATATCATCCCAATGACAATAAAGGGTACTGGACCAGGTCCAAAAACCCTTAAAGCATTTTTTTGTCCTCAATCGTAATCGAACCTGGGATCATGAAAACCAGCCGCTCAACCTTTTGCGCCACCCATTGTTATCTCATAAGATCTATTTTATCCCAATACTAACTTTTGGGATTGAATTCAAAACCAAAGGTTTTATTTGAGTTGAATTTTATGTCAATTAGATTTGACTTGAATATTTATTTTCTAATTTCAAGAGTTATTTCACATGTCTTTTCAATTGAATTTCCATTTTTCATGTTATTTTTATATTTACCCAAAGTTTTTCAACTGAATCCATTCTCACTAAACTTACCTAATAAATTTAGTATAAATTATCATGAAATTTCCATAACCATCTTATTTCAATACAGATTGTTTCTATTTTGGGTTTTCTTATGAATTATAATTTCATTTTTTAAATTTTTTTTTATGACCATAACTGTTTCTTTATATGGTACATACATACATTTTCATACATGCAAAAAGAAAATATGTTGCCCTCCCGTATTATTCTCTTTAACATTTGATATTTTTTTTATTGTTGTTTTTTTGATATAAAACATTGAATAAATATTGACCTTGGCCTTTCTCTTCTATTTAACTGATATTTTTTCTATTGTATTTACAAAAGTAACAAAAAAAAAAATATTATACTTTTCCTTTGATTCATAAAAAGACATGAATTTTTCTATATTCTTTGTAATTCTTTTCGTAAACAATAAAAAAAGGACTTTTTCAATTTCAAATTCCAACATGGATTATCATCATATTCAGTATGATAAATTGAATGAAATTTTTTTCTGATATATTATGTATGTATACCATATTGAAATTGATATGCAAAACGATTTTTCAAAACAAAAAAAAAACATTATAACTATAGCTATCTACCAATACACATACAAGTAATTGAATTATATTTTATATGCAATGTACCATACATATCCATTTAAATGATGTAGAGCCTAGATCTTTTTATTTTTTGTAATATTTTTATATATTTTGTATCTATTGTGTTTTAAATGAGCCTAATTATAAATCCAATGAAATGGAATAAATAATATACATTTACGTACAGGGTGTGCCTTTACGATGGTTTAATATTTCAAAAATAGATAAGTAGCGTCAAAATGAGTGAAAATTTATTTCATTGCGTATGCATGCTGTGCGATTAATATTTTCTGAAAAATGATATTGCTTTAAACTTGCTTTATTAAATAAAATGACAATGTCTTCATTGTCGTGTGCATCACCAACACGGTTTTAGGTACAAATGATGTGATTCTGATTTTAATTCTAATTTTAAACATATGTGTATGACTGATTTAATTTGTTTTTTTTTTATAACCAGCCAAAGCGTTAGGAAAATACTTTTAGCACTTACGTACCGCTTGGTTGAGATAGGATAGAATAGAATAAATTAAAGAAAAAAAAGTGAGATAGATTAGTATTAGGAAGTTGAGAATTACTTGTGAAAACTATAAGTTATTACTTTTATAGACTATATGGAATTACCTTAAACTTTTTCAAATTATAAGTTGAACATGGAAACATATCAGAAGAAATATAATTCCACATTCTTATAGAGCGAACTATGATCGATCCGACCGACCTAATTTATGCTAAATTAAGATTTCCACAGTGTAGGGTTGATCACTTGCGACTACTCTTGTTTCGTGGCGGAATTGCTTAAGAGTGCTTTGATTTCTGCTGAGCATGTGTTCACATCTACGAAGTATCCACAAAACTGGGAAAGTGGAATTTAGGGATGAAGTTGCATTTGAGTTGCCAATACCGCGATTTTGAACGTGGTCAAGGTAGCCTAAGGCTGTAAGGAACATCAGCGTTTATATTAACTTTTTCACAAGTGAATTGAACGATTCCAAAAGAAACCTTCAATCCATATAACAATTAAAGACCCTGATATTATAATTTTTGTATGTCTAAGTAATAAGATTTAAAGTTAAGAATCACGGCACTTCTTTTTTGAGCCAAAAATTAATTCGAAAATCAGTATTCTCTTACCATTCTAACTACATGATGTACATTGTTCCAGTTCAAAAAATATCATATTTTCTTAATGTGTTATCCATACAAAAACAAAACAATTTTCTATTGTTTACTTGAATACTATAATGAATATAAAAAAAAAATATCATATCACAAAAATTATATCCCATGAAATGAGTCAATAATATAGAATAGAATTAACATGGGTATAATAAGAATAGAAATTAAATAGAAATGAATAGAAAAGATAGAATTTGTATAGAAAACTTATACCGAAATTGAATTAGAAAACTTTTATTAATATTCAAAGAAATTATTTATTTCAAAGGTCTAAGTTTTGAAAAACCCCACATACTCCAAACAATATGAAAAATGTATATATATCCTCATTTTGGAAGAAATCAAAAATTATAGTTGAAACAATTTCAATAGAAACTTATTATTATTTTTGTTAAATTCTTCCGAATGTATATAACAAAATTTTATCATATTTATTTTACAAACTAAAGATAACCTCTACATAAATTTTAAATTATGATTTAAAAATTTGCTCTCAATAAACTAACAGTTTTACTTGGCTCTTATTATGAACATTATTTCTTTTTTCCCACCAATTCGTTTATTCCTTGATTTCGTAGTTCAATAGTTAGCCATAAATATATTTTATCTAAATAATTTCTGGCAATAATATAGAAAAAGAAACTTCATCCACTCATCAAGTTCAAAAAATAAATTTATGTGAAATTTTTATTACAGAATATGAAAAAAAAACAAATTATTTTTTGTTTAAGAAATTTTTAAACACAAATGAAAAAAAAAATGCAAATCATCACAAAGTTCCATCGTTAAACAAAATACCTAAAAAAAATAATTAACGAATGTTAAGCTGTTATATATCTATGAGATAATATATCATAAATTTTTTAACGGAATTCAAACATAGCCTCTGGTATTCTTCTATTTATGTTTATCTACTACCTTAATTTAACTTACTGAAATATTACAGTTATAATTTTTTAAAATAGGTAGCTTTTCAAAAACCATTTAAAAAAGATTCACCTCTTCTAAATTCAAATATCTAACTGTAATTATTGATATAACTGTAATTATTATCTAGTTTTCAAAAACCATTAGATCTATATCCATTAGATTCCATAGAATACGTTCCATAGAACGTTGCATAAAATAAAAAAATATTTTCGATTAAAAAACACAAAGCAAAAGTGAAAAACCTTCCACCGACTTCTACACACACACACACACACAAATAAAAATTAAATATAAATAGCGATAATTGAAAATTTTTCAATAGAATACTAATAAATCTTTCAATTACAGAATATTTCTAGAAACCAAAAATTATCACAAAATGTCACCTATCACCACTACAATAATTTGATATCCGCCTAAATCTGAATCTAAGTGAAAATTGATGAAAATCGGTTTTCTTTGCTATATACTAAAAAATCTATTGGATCTGTAGATAAGTAAAACTTCATATAATATAGATGTATTTTATGTATGTAGTATAATGTTCAGTTTATTACCTGATATTAGAAATAAATTACCTTCTTGATTGAATTTTTATTATTCTTGAATATACCAAAAATAACTTTATGATTGGTTACAGAATTGGTGATGGTAATTGTATTCAAATGAAAACAAAAAAAAAAATAAAAAAAAAATAAAATACAAGATACGTGAATTAGAAAATTTGAAATTAATCAACAAAGTATGTAATATTGTTGCCATATACGGATATTGTAGGTAGATACAGTAGTATATTAGCAACGGTAAATTTCTATATGAATGATTGATTGAAATAATTTTTTACTTGCAAGTAAACTAGCTATATATATGAGTTATTTTGTATAGTTTTAAGATTATAGTAGGTACTCTAAAATAATTCTACAGGTGTACGAGTAAAGAAATTGTTATGCTGTAACTGGTTGTGAAATGGTTTAGATATTTGGTACAGATTATATTTTGAAAAAATCAATTAATAGATTAAATATAATGATTTCAAAATTTATTTTTGAAATATTTAATGGAGGACTTGAAGAAGCATAGAATTTCAAAATGTATCTAATAACACATTCCGAAGTTATAATAAATTTCATACGAAAAAGGGAGATCCAGAAGAAGAAATAACATACTAATCATAATTTTAAATTTATTATTTTGTAAATTTTAATTCTTCAAAGTAAATTTATCTATACATATCGTATCTACTATGTACTTGTATATGTACGTGATATCATTAAATCTATAATATAGCTATAATGCTTCGATATTATTTTTATCAATTGAATATTGATTAATTATTTGTATATATAATATACACAGCATCACTGTTCTATTTTGTTGGTTAATAAAAAGATTATTACCAATATACGGGTGGGTTGGGTTACTTATTTTGGTTACATTCAAGCCAAGTCAAAATGTTATATTCATTGTTTTTGTTATTATTTCTGAAAGCAATGACAATGTTTATTTTTTATTTTTCCTAATACTAATATTATATAGGTAGATATATATAGGACGTTACAATGTCATTAGTATTTTAGCAGCAAAATTTGAAAATTTATGTAAATAAAGGCAAACACATTTTAATGTGAAAATGGAAAAATTTGTGTTTTTTTTGGAAACACAGTATAATATATATCAGAGTAGAGGTGGCAACGAAGTTTTGTTTATTAAATACAAAGGATATTAAAAACTCGTTTATCTATCTAATATTCTATTTCTTTGTTGTATAGATATAGATTTTCTTTTGTTTTACAAATAACAGAGCCCTCTATACATAGTATAATCTATGAAATATATCATATATTAACAATTATCTATTTATATATTATATATTATACATATTCGTGTTTTATTTGTGTGGTTTATTAACACTTTGTTGTTGGTTTTATTTTTGTTTTTTTCTATTATATCTATCACAAAGACTTGAGTTGACTAAGAGGACTAAAGAATTCTAACAAAAATAATTTAAGGATAATTGCAAACATTTATTCCAAAAACAAAAAAAAAAAAAACAAAACAACATAAAACAATTTAATGTCTGAAAAGTTTTTGAAATTCAAATAAAAAAGAAAAAAAAATCAATTTATTGAATTAATATATTATAATATATTAAAAACCAAAAACTGCCTCAAGTTTAAGTAACTTTCAATGATATAAAAATTGTTTATTTTATAAATAAAATAAATAATTATTATAATAGAAAAATAAAGTAAGGTGTGTTCAATAGTAGTTAAGGGCTATTTAATCTATTCTAATTGTAAATTCGATTGTAAATATTTTAAAATAATTAGAGATGAAAATCAAAATGTTTCTGTGTTTTTGATTAAAGATGATATTTGAAAGATAATTATTCATAAACAGTTACAGCCAGATTAGATTCAGTTAATTACAACACATGGAATAGGCATAGTTCTGGATCTTATCCCATACTTATGATAGATGGATGATAAACCGGGTCATTAGTAGTAGTAGCACGTTTTTCTCATTGAAATCTTGTTGTAAAAGTAAGTTTTTCATATGATTTAGCAAATAATTTTTGGTATTTTAGAATTAGTTTTGTATAGTATGTTTTGGTGTTCACTATTCATGTGATAGTTAACGGATGAAAAATATAATTTTATGGAATTTAAATAATAAAATCAAATGGTCTAATAATAGTTTTATTTGTGATTAACTTTCCTAGTGCACCTAGCACTATATTTAATTAATCAATAGATAATTACAACCTAAAATGACAATTATATCGAATGTTGAGTATAGTAGTAAAAGCAGAAGTGGTTTAAAATGAAATTGGGAAATCTATCAATTAATAATTTTATGTTACCGTGCATAATCAAACAACCCGAATATTTGAAGTTTGAAACTCTCTTTATCAAAATTTATTAATTTTTTTAATATTAAAAATAGATTTTCAGAAACAGCGTGGTTAGTGGGAAATTTTGTTTAGAATATTCATTCATGTATATATTGATATACATTCGCCATCAACATGCTTTATTATCTCGGCCGGTAGTATTGTCTCTAGTTTAAAAATTTAATTTTCATTCTGATTTTGTATTTAGTTATGGATACTTCTCTGGATATAATGATATAATGAATACAGGGAGACCAAATTGTATTATACGCTTACAACGGCCATAAAAAACAAAATTAAGTGTTTATTTTCTATAATGACCAAAATCCTTCAGATTTTGTTCGGGTTTTAAAAAAATTGAGAATTTTTAGAATCTCAAGTTAGTATAAACTGATTTTGCTGAAATTGTGAAATCCTAGAAACTCCGCTTACATCCTACACGTTAATATGCCGTTTAGAATGTTCGCATGAAAAAATATAGCACATGATAAAAAATATTCAGTTGCTCTTAGGGGTTGTTGCTCATTTTGCGAAAAAACAAACCCAAAATATTTGAATAATGAAAAGATGAAATTTAAGAAAAAGCGAAAAAATGTTTTTTGTTAAATAAAAAAAAAGAAAATTAAACTCATTTTGAGATTCATTTATTTTATCGACCATTATTGACTTGTCAATATCTATTTATTTTATTTAGTTAAGTCAGTAACACATATATATTCTCGTATATCACATAAAACAAAAAACAAAAATAATAACAATTCTTTAAAATCTAACAAAGCATAAAACAAAATTTAAAATAATATTCATCATATTGGGCCTTATTAAACCCATCATATACGGCATGTCAGCTGATGTATTTGCTTTTCTTTGTCTCTCATCCTCTTACCAACAAACTAAATTTGTGGCCGGGATATTTGTGTTGACACCCAGAGAGAATTTGCAGATAAAACATTATGTGCCACAAGCGATAGCAAAACAAATTAAAAATAAAATCGAAATGAAAAATATTTACTAATCCACAGATTATAAGTGCTGGCTGTTGACATCCAACCGTGTAATAACAAGCTGATATAGTATTAATATGTATTGATAATGAGGCCCATCTAATAATTCATCATATTTGTTAAAAAAAATTAATCATATTGGTTAAGATTAACATATTAATTCAAATCTAATATCTTGTAGTATGTCCAGTTGGTATATTATTGATTCTTTATAGATTCCTTTAGAATGAAATCTAAATGACATGTGTCTAAATTTATATATAGTAAATTTAATTTTAAAATCTATAGGAATCTATAAAGAATCAATAATATACCGTCTGAATATACTACAATCTATATCGGACTCACATCTAGATTTTCTTGACGAAACAAACCTAATTTCAAACTTTTACTTTCTTCAAAAAGTTAATAAACATCAACAAACAATTGATATTTTGACAATATTACATGACATTAATAAATTATGACAATTCAATTATATGACTGGGTTATCTCACATTTTAATGTATTAAAGAAAAAAGTCTATTTTTGACTTTGTTAAGAGATTTCATGTTTCAGCCAAATTTAAATGAAAAAAGCGAAAATTAATTGATAAAAGAAAAATGACCCACGCTTAGCTGTTTTAAGCTGAAATGGTAACCTTGGCTGTAAAAAAAAATAGAGAGAACCATTATTTTCAGTACTCCAAAAAAAATCTTTACAATTTGACAGTGTTTTTGAAACAAAAACAAAATTTTAAAATGAAAACAAATGTTGTTCAACTGACCATATGAAAGCAAATACTTAACTTTATAAATAATATTTTAATTTTAACTGTGAATAATAATCACATTTTCAGCATAAACAGATCCTTGAAAACTCTTCTTTTGTCATTATTATTAAGATTTTCCTTATTCAATAATTTAAATTAAATTTTCTTTTTAATAAATTCTTAAAGACGCCATTTTGTTTTTTGTTTTCTATTTCCTTTTATTTGATTACTTATATCCACATTTTGTTCTAATGATTTTTCTAATCTATTTCTAATTATATAAATTATATATATTTACTTTAAGTTGATATGAAAAACATTATTTTTATTTAAAAGACCTTTATTTTGGAAAAAAAATATAACCAAGGCAAAAGCGCATAAACAAAATCAAAAAGTTTTAAGATGAAGTCTCGAATTTCTTTTATGAGACTTTGATTGTCTTTTCTGAAATTTAATTTAAAAAACAAAAAATCTCCAGACAAAGAAATAAAATTGAATTCATTTTCTAAGAATTTTTCAAAAACAGAATTTCTCATTTGCCTACACACACACTCACACATTATTCAATTTTAATGTTCTGGTTTTGTAGTACAAATTTATTTCTTCAACAATAATGAAAACTGTTGAATTGTTGAATTTTGACGTTAATTCATATTTCTTAATTCAACTGTCACATTTAAATTTTAAACTATTAAATTTTAAGCATTGGCTTAAATTTTAAGCATTTAAGTGAGTTTGTTTTTTTTAATGAGAGTGATAGCCACAATTATCAGTTTGTAACTGAATTCAACACTACGGCTCTATTTTAAGGTCCACAGCGGTTCTCACAAAAGTTTTTAGATTACATTTCATTTATTTGTTGTATAAAAAATTATATTAACAAGTTAAATGAGAGTTATCTGGAATAGTTGTACCATTCGAATAAGAGAGAGTAAAAAACAGATTAACATTAAAAATTGAAATTGTTTTCATCAGACTGCGTAACCTTGAATTTTTGTTTGAAGAAAAAGTAAAAGTAAAAACAAAAAACAAATTTACACGTGTGTGTGCAAGCAAGGCGAAAAGAGAAAAACGGCCTCCTGAAAATATTGTTTTTGAAATGGCTATAAAAAAAATATAGAAAGAGAAAAAGAAATTTTCCGAAATTATGTTGACGGCAACAAATAAAGTCCTTAATTAAATTTTCTTTAGCTGTTTATTTGTTTTATTTTTTTTTTGTACCAGGTTTATTTTTTATTAATATTTTTTAAATTTTTTATGAACGCAAAAATATATTGGCGACATTGAAAATACTTGAAGGGGATCTGTTTAAATAATAACAATATTGTATTAATAATAAAAAAAAAACTTTTAAATACCTTAAGGACTAATAGAAAAAGGTTACTTTTTAAGAATACTGATAAAACTAGTTCAGTAACTTAGAAAATCTTCAAGGATTGAAAAGAAAAATTTTGTTTTTGCTTATCCTTATGCATTTTTTTTTTGCCAAAAATTAAATTATTTGTGTTTTTTTGGGTAGTCTCATACATATTTTAATTTCCAAGTATATTATAAATATAAATTTAAAATTGGAGTCAAATTTTTTGAAAAATTCATGACAAATGTTTTTCTAAGTTTTAGTAGTGATTGAAACTAATTTTAGTTTTTTTAATTAATGGTAGTACAAATTGTTGGTACAGATTGTACAAATTTTATTGCAAATGGTTAATGAAAAGTTTTAAAGTAATAATTAAGTTTAAGAAGTAAGCTTGGAACACAAAATTTAACAATAAAAATTTTTGTTATTAGAACTACTTGAACGGTAAAAAACGGTAAGTGATTTAATTGCTAAACTTTTGGCAAATCAGAACAACTTTTAACATATTTTTTCGTTTTAAAAATTTGAATAAATTTCAGTCAATTTTAAACAATATTGCGTGAGCGAAGATAATATGGACATAATATGTATTTAAATTTAACTAGAAGTTCACTAGAAATTGCAATATATTGATATTAAGAATTAATTGCAAAGTTTAAATTACAAAAACTGAATTTTCAACCAAATTTGTTTCTCAATTTGAAAATTCAACCAATTATCTAACGCGCTGTAGCAGCTTGAGATCTAATTAAATTTCTACATAGATATTTTTTATGTTATTTATAAGTGAAAGGTTTGACTGCAATACCCTTAATATACCCATTAATATTAAATAATGACTTGGCTTTGGCAACATCTAAAACATACAATATTGCATATAATTTTATAAATGTGTGCAATGGTTGAAATAGGAGATAGATCCATTATTCACAAAAATCATTTTTTAAATGTCAAACGTAGTTATTTCATATCGTTATAATAAGATTAGTAAAGATAGTTTTGAAAAATAAAACTAATACGAGATGAAAGATAGGAAAAGAGAAGACAAGTTAGGTGTAAGATTGCAAAAAGATATTTTGATGCTTTTAAAATTGAATAAATGTAAAGTTCACTAATTTTCAGTATCTACGTTAACTGAAAATGTTTCAGCATTATTTAAATTTTGGAAATGCTAAAGTCTAATTCGATACTCCATTAAACGACTTGCTTCAATTTATATCAACGCTTTCGAAAAATTATATAACGATTAAGATCAAATTGATTGAAAGCTTAATATTAAAAATATTTCCAAATGTATCGAAATATATTTAGTTTACAATTATTTAAAATACAAGATTGTTCCTATTAATAGGTTCCATTCCAGGGCTATTCTGATTATCCTCTTGTATTGTTTTTTTAGAGTGCGGCCTATCTATCTCCATTTTCTACGTTTAATGTGATACATTATAAGTCTCTATTGTTGATGGTGTTGGGCCAGAATATTGTGTGGCAAATGTTTGCAAATACTTGGAGTTTTTGACTGATGTTATTTGTCGTCCACATATGTGTCGTATTTGACATTACACATGCTTTGAATATTCTAATCTTTATTTTCCTAGTTATTTGGCAATTCTTCCATATTGAACCTAATTTACGCAGCTGTGGCATTACGAAGTCTGTTGTTGACGTCTGCTTTCTGTACCTCGGTTTGCTGTTAGATAGTTACCTAGGTAGGAGGAGCTTTCCACATACTCGACTGTTTGATCTTCTACTTTGAGGGTTTTTGTATTGAGGTTATTTCTCCTCATGGCCTTGCTTTTATCTATGTTAATTTCTAGGCTGACTCTACGTTCTGCTTGCTGAAGTAGATATGCGTTAACAGACATATATTCACCACATAGTCAACGTCCTTAAGTGTCCTTGAGAGATCTCACCTTATAGCTCATCCCGAAGAACCCGTTTCTTGCATTATCTCAACTTCTACAAGCGTGAATAGAAGTAGTGAGTAGTACCTTGTCTTACTCCGGAATTTGTGGTGCTCTGCATCTTCGTTGAAATATTCTGTTATTCTTATTAATTTCTCGGGAATTCTCTTTCTTCGTAATGTATTCTATATAGCAATGTATTGAACCGTGTCGAAAGCCTTCTTGAAATCGTTAAGCAAGAGGTATAGTGGATAGCGCCATTTCAGTTTTATATATATAAAATACAATATAAATAATTGATAAAACTAAAAATTCGTTTTTGATATTAAAACCGTTTTTGATATAGATGCAAGCATGTTGCGGTTGTATCTGGAATTGCTTATGTTGATTTCAAGATTTACACCCATACTTTATTACATTACTATTATATAGTTAACTGGTTATTTTATCATTCTGCTTATCATAAATAATGTCTTCAGACCACAAAGGCGGTGAAATATCTCTGTAAATTAAAAGTTGATTGTTTTATTATAAATGAAGTGCAGTGAAGTGTAATTAAGTGTATCTATAATATCTACAAGTTTAGTGTAAAGTAGGTCGATTTGAGAACAGTTTTCTTACAATTTGAGAAACATTGTAATAATTAACTTAATTCAGTATTAGAACTGAAGTTTTTCACTCGTTCTTTTATTATTCTAATTTTATATCTTTATATTAAATTTCAGTGATATCTACTTATTCGAGAGCAGTTTTACTTTCATAGATTAATAAAAAATCTTAACTATTCTATAAGATACAAAGTATTTATATAAATTAAATTTTATATTTACCATCCTTTATTTTATTTGTTTTTTTCTTATGAACATTCTTTAAAGTTAATTTCAGAGTATTACTCTTAATTTTTAAGAATAAATGTTTGCTGACATCTAATAAAATTCTCTGACATTATTGTTATTATATTCGATTTATTATGTACCAAATATACGAGTAATAAATAAAAACCTTAAAAAAAAAATAAACTTTTAATCTTGAGAAGTCAATTTTTCATCTGCAACATTAAAAAGATAATTTTTGTTTTGTAGTTTTCGCTTTTTTTCTTTTTATTGACTTTAAGAAAGTTCACATATTAATCTTTTAATGACTTTATCTATTATGGCTTCTCATAAATTATTTTAATTATGTCTCGGTTATAACAAAAAATTTCAATTATTAGTAAAATTTGTAAAATTTTATGGTGATATACTAAAACATGGGTGGGATGAAAGAAAGTGTAAGAGAGAGAGAGGCAGAGATAGTTAAAAATCAAGAAATAAAATATTCACTTGCATAGTAATTAATGCGACACAATTTACAGTTATTCGAGTTTTTTCACTGCAGAAGACCTACGAATTGAATACACTTTTGTATTGAGTTTTGAAAAAGATTCATTATCCTTAAACATATTTTTGTTATTATGAATTTTTACTACCTTGTTATTAACTTTTATTAGATAAACTCCTACATTACTAATCGTGGTAATAAAAAGGCACAATAAAGTGCTAACTGGTTTTATGAAAGCAACTAGAATGTCCTACCTACCTACATTTCTAATTCTCTAAATTAAAATATCTACAAAATATTCGTAAAACGGTAGTACTTTTTTATTAAAAGTCTGGCAAAATTTCAAATAGAATTTTTTTTAATTGTGCAAAATTGTAAATGCATTTTTTGTTTGGTGCCAACCACATTTGAGCCTCGTTCAACATCTTCTTCCAAACTCCTTTACTATTTATTAATGGCTTATTTTTATTGTAAACATCAAAAGGAACAAATTTAATTTCTGTAACATTTCAATCCGCATATTTGTTTTTAATTTAATGAATTTTTTTTCCAACAGGATATGAATTTTTCTAAAGTTTATCATATTATGTCATTTGTAGTAGAAACCTCATGAAAAAATCAACAGAAGTAAATTTAGTGTACTTTACTAAAATGATAAATACTTCAGATTTCTTCTTTCAGTTTTAAAATTTAAAAATTTCTTTTTTTTTTAAATTGTTACCAAAAATATGATCATTCCAGCCAAAAATGGAACAAAAAATTAAAAATGAGGAAAGAAAAATAACAGGAGAAACCTGACAACAACAAAAAAAAAACAACCGATTCCCTAATTGGAAAAACATTTGAAACGACATAAGGTGGTACCATTGTGCTGCTTCAAAAAAAAAAAAAAAATTAAAAAAACATTGTATCCATAAGATACATACATAAACAACAGAAAAAAAAGTATTTTTTATATCAAAAGATTTATGTTGTAAAGATACAGTTATATTCGCGTATTTATATGTACATAATTTAACATACATATATTATTTATATATAAATTTTTATATCAAAATGAGAATAGAAAAACATTTTTTTGTCATTTTTTCTTGACATTTTTCTTTAGTTCTTGGTTTCATTCCATCGATAAAAATGTTTGTGAACATTTTTAAAATGGTAATGTTGTTATTAAATTGAACTTTAGTTTATTGTATACTATATAAAATAAATATTGGCAGGTAGGTGCAGAGTTACAGCATGAATGAAAGTCACAAAATTATTTTTTATATAAGTAACCGGGAGCTTATGATCGAAAACGCATGAAAACGCGCCGGTTGAATATTATTATTGACCTACACTATGTTGGTATGATAAAAAACGCATGAATAAATTTGAATACGAAATTTTTCGAAATTAAATGACAGTTTTGTCGAAAGCAATTTTTAGTATGTCATTGTTGTCAAAATATTATTGCGTATATTATCGGTTCAATAACACATATTATTTACTACAATCTCCACTTATTGACTGACAATTCAATACTCTTACATTAAAATTAAAAAACAGTAAATCTAAATAATTAGCGAGTCAAAAGCCAAGATGTTAGAACCTCCTGTTCTTTGTCTTTTTTTTTTTATTATTCAATATTTTTATTTTCAGTATTTTCTTAATCTATGATATAATATAATTTGTTTTGTACCAATATCTATTATGATTAATCAAATACAATATGTCATTAAATAAAATAAATAAATAAATCAATACTCTTATATGTTTTTATAGATAAAACTATTATTCTAAAACGATCTATAATTAACTAGAACATCTAGAATATTCTAACTTCATTACTATCAACTAATTACTATTATTAATCAATTTTCATTGTATAAAAATAACATTGCATTTAACATAACAGATAACATTGTATTTATATAAAATTTATGTACGTTAACGTTGATATAATTAGTGATTGTTATTACTAAAACTTACAACTACTCAATTTTATAAAATAATTTTACGAATGTTCTCCAAAATAATCGTTACAATATTTTTTTTTTATTATATATATATTACATAATGTTAGTGATTGCAGTCAGGTCACAGTTCAAAAATTAAATAATTATTTTTTTATTTCCATTAAGTTGAATATATTCGTGAATCTAATAATTTCTTTGTTTTTTACATTAATTGGTTCGCTATTATTTCCATCCAGCTGTTGTTCGTTTTCAAGCTTTTAGCATTTTTTACTTTAAGTAATTTGAAGTACACTTTATTAAATTTATTTTATCACTTATAACAAACAATTTTACCATTGAATTAATATTTCATTGTTTGAATACTATTTTACAAATATTTAGGCAGTCATCAATCATGTTTTGTGCTCATGTTCATGCACATGTTTTATCAACTACTTTTCAGTTAAAATTATAACTATGCAGAAAATTGTTTTCCACAGTATTGCAATATTTTCTTCAAATTTTGCAAATCCGTTTCCTTCTCTACGAAAAATATAAACGATTTGGATTCTGTTTTTATACAAAAATTAATATTGTTGCAAGTTATTGTTAAAAAATTGTAATTGTAAATTATTGTACCTATAGCTAAAACGTGTTATGCTTCTTCAAAATTACATTCTATAAATGTTGTTTTTATGTTTGCTTTCTTCTTTTTGTTATGATATTCAGTTTTTAGTCTTGTAAATTTTTACGAAAATAGTCTAGAGCCACTAATATCCTATTCTTCAACATGTTACTTTAAACTTGCTAAGACATTTAAGTATGATTTCCACATGTGTCGATTTACCGCACTGTTGATACTAACAGCTAAATAAACAATCAGAATCAACCGTTGCGCAAATTTTTTGTTGTGCCGTAAAGATAAATAAATTTTATCTTTTTCGTGACTGTGGCCACACATACCAACAAATTTAACATTCAATAACAGCAACATAATTTTATGTTGTATTCGGAATATTTTGTAAATATTAATTAATCTAAAATAAAAATATAGCTTCATTACACGATCTTGATATTTAATAATTTGTTATTTCAATTTGTTTTATAATTTATTATAAATTAAAATAAATTAAATTTTTTTTTATATATTGTATTTGAATATTTAAAATATTATAAAATTTTTTTTTTTTTTATTTATTTATTTATTTATTTATTCAAATAACCTAAAAGAGGCTCGTATATGGTGTATATAATTTTTATGTTTTACAATTGATGCAAACAATAACGAAAAATTATTAATTTTTTAAAATTATTAAAATATATTATAAATTTTTCAAATATTTCAATGTAAGCGAAATCAGTTGCATGTATCTTTCTGAAAAAACCGTAACAGAAAAAAGCGACCGTGACAGTAAATGGGTACATATGGAAATCATCTTTTATATATTTTTCCTAGAGTTACACTATTCAACTGTACTTTTTTGAATTTTTTTTTTTAACTTTTCTTTACTTTTATGATTTACGAAAATTTGTTTGCATATACAAGAAAAAGAAATAAACAAAACAAAAAAAAAACAGAAAAAAAAAGTTATATCTGTTACAGAAAGCATCATGCGTAGCAAGCGTACGCCCTATTTTCATCTTTCCATTATATTCAATCATCTTGTAAATCAGGAGACTTTGTTTTAGTTACCACCGACATAAATGATAATTAATTGTTTTATTTCTTGTCTTTTTTTTCTCTTTGCTAACGAACGAACAGGAAAAGAAATGTAAAAAAGGATATTTTTTGTTAAACGAACATTTTCCTCTCTGTTTTTCTTTAGAAACACGAGACTAAAGATACCATTTTTTTTTTTAGTCGTATTTTCATATGAAGATGAATTTTACTCCCAAACCAAATAATTTTCCTGTTGAAAGAAATTTCAAGTTTGTTTTTCCTTTTTAATTTTTTTTTACTTTTTAAAAACTCGTTTTATAATTTAAAAAAAAAAATAATAAAAAAAAAACGGGTGTTTAGTTCCTGAAATTTTTTCTTTTAGGTCTGTAATTTTCTTTTAATTAGAATGTAAATTTGTTTTATTTTTTTACTAAATTAAAATAAACAATATGGGAGAAAATATTATGTTAGGGAGAGATAGAGAGAGAGAGAGACAGCTAAGGACGTGACTGATATGCAGGCGAATGTAATTAAATCCAATTTTAAATGTAATAAATAGTGTCGAGAGATCTAATATTTATTTCGTTTTATCTATAATAGGATCCGGTTTATTTTTTTTACTTCACAGAGAAGAAAATTTTGTATATTGCTTTGGAAAAAATTTTGCCATTTACAAATCAAATTATGAAATATAGGTTAAAAAAGTGGTAGATTCACAGTTTTTTTTGTTCTATGTACATTTTTATGCATAAGTGGATGCTGACGACTACATTACAAATATTAATGTTAGTGCTCAAAGCTTAATTTAATTCAAAAATAAATTTTTTTAACATATTATTACTATTCCAAAAACTTAAAGTATTTTCTAAAATTTTAAAGTATTCACTAAATAAAAATTAATATAATTTAAAATAATACAAATAAAGTTAAAACTGCTAAATGAAATCGTTTTTTTATACAAAATATGGTTTTTCTATTTTGTAAAATTTAGTTCACAAATATTGAATAAGAAGAATATTATATGCTGGAGTCTCCAGACAGTACTTTCTTTTCAGTATATAGAACTAAAAATTGTTTAATTATTCTTGAATATATTCCTTAAGGGTAATAAATGTGTCAGGATCAGTATCTAGAATACTATTCTATATTTAAACAATGAGATTTCAGTAAATTTTTATTGTTAAAAAAGTAGATCAACGTCTTCTATTGTGCGATTTAAATGTTAATTTGGTTTAAGTCTACAAAAATATTTCTAATGGCTATATAAGTTCTACCATAATTCTACCTTTGTTTTCATTTTAATATTTCAAATACATTTGTCCAGTGGGTCAATATAACATGTATTAGTTCGAATAATACAAAATGACATCAATTTCAAAATCAACAACATTACTTAAAAATTGTATATGGCTAGGTTTTTGAAGTGTCTAGACTAAAAAATTCTGAACGATTTATTAAATTAGTTAGAGAAAAATAATTAATCTAGCTAATTTAGATATTTAAGTATGTAGCTTTAATTGTAAATGAGAGTATTTGGTGCAGAATCTGTGATTCATATTTTTTGATGATTGTGGCTAATATCGAAAATAAAACAAAAACAAAGCCAAAATAACTCTATTATCGCTTTTATGCTTTCACTTGTACACTCTTGGTGAAATTTAATAAACATTTTTAAAAGTGGGTATACAACAAGGGAAAACAACAACAGGATTAAGTGAACATTTTATATCCGAAAACCACAACATTTCAAGTAATTTAAAACCTTTACATCTAAACAATAAAGGAAAGACATTAGATTTTTATGAAGGCTTAGAAATTAAGAAAGCAATAAAAAATAAACAAAACATTGTTAATAATCAAATAGAAATTAACAATTTAAATTCTTTTGCTATTTATGATAATATATAATTATCAATAAATTTATTATTTGTTACCTGTAATCTAAGTTCACTTTAAATTTTAAAAAATTTTCAATTTCAATATGTAAATCTTTACCTGATTAAATTTTTTAATTTTTGTATTTAATGCTTGTAATATTTTGTTTTGTATCCATTTATGATCCATGATTATGACCGAAAGGTCGAAACACGTGTCGGAATAAAATAATTTTGTGAAATTAACAAGAGTATTTAATTTTTTAAAAACTCTATTATCGTATTATGATTTCGAACTTTGAATTTTTTTTTATAGAAAAAACAAATAGTACCTAAATTTTGTAAGTTTCTTTCAATTTGGATCTTAAAGAACCCTTCCCATTTTAAAATCTCGATTTCGGCCAATTTCGGCGATTTTTGGTCTTAGAAAACCCTTTTCCGGAAGTTGAAAATACCACCCTATTGATTCGTAATCACCCTCGATTTAGTTAATAAAATTTTTATTTAATTTTAAAATAACGGCTCCTTCCCTGGAACACCCGATATATATATATATATGTTCGATCCCACCCTATGCCCCACGTTCGGGGCTAAAAGAAAATGATTATGATGATGATATATTCGATATTATTTATTAGTAAGGTTTGAAAAATATTTTGAAAAATATTTTAACGTTTGTTTGATAATGATAGGTGCTGCCGTTTTGAAAATATTGTAGTTCAAATTTGAATATTTTGAAAAAAAAAAAATCTTTCGTATCTTTCTTTAAAAACTTTATATCTTAATATTTTGCCGAAAAAATACCTTATTATTTATACATTGTTGAAAAGGCTTCATTTTTGCAATTTTTGCTTTATCTCATACAAATATCCTTTTTTTTTTAAAAAAATTATATACAATGTTAAACAATATTAAGATGTTTCCCAGTCTGTGGAGACAAACAACTATTTAATGTTTTGTGGGTTATTAAGTACTCATTAAGTATTAAGTTAATAAGTCGGTAGCAAAACGAAATTACAGTGCCTTTAGCTGGCTCGGAAATTCTTTTCCATTTATCTGAATGTATCAAAAGACTGTCCTTCAGAAATCTGGAATCTCTAAATTTAATATATTTTTTTATGTTCTTTTAAGTAACATAGGTAGGATTACTTTTTTGCTCATTAAATGCGATACTGTAATTTTTACTACATAAAGAGAAACTACCTGAAATATTTTTTGAGTGTAGTTATGGAACTTAGGTGAAGTACTCTATACAATAGATATAATTTTCCACATTTAAAATTAGTAGATTGATATGCCATAAAAATACTAAATATTGTATGTAATGTAATTGTGTATTCCAATATATATGTGTAAAAGCGGTAAGGGTGTTCATCCTAAAGGAAAATATATTTATTAATACAAACTAATAAAATGGGGGGAATACTACTAATATAATCAGAAACAAGACTTTGTTGATGCCTGAACATTCGCATTCATCAATAAAATAAACGTAATAATTAAGAGCTTAAAGTGTAAATAATCAAAATCGTAAAAGAATAATATTTCAAAACACTTCACGACTTAGTTCACTGATCTTAAATTGAAATATTAAATAGAAATTACCATATATTATTTCGAGAATGAAATTTCCCCGATGAAATATTTTTTTCAATTACACAAAAGACACCGTTATTCTTATTTTTTGTGTTAATTTAAAATTTTTCGACGACTACTAAATTCCCACATTAAAATTTTGTTTTTCTTTTTACACTGAGATTTCAACTTTGTGTTAGAATTTATTGAAATTAAATTTTCTTTAATCCAAGACTTGTTTAACATTTCAATACATTTAAAAAAAAAAAAACACAAACGAAAAAAATTTTCAATTCTTTTTAACAGTAATAGACAATAAATTTGTAACTTGTGTTCTGTTGCTCTAAATTTTCTTTTTTTTGTCTAATTTGTTTTTTTGTTTTTTTTAGAGTTGCAGATGTTAAAGATTGTGTCATTTCTAAACCTTAAATATTGTGTTGTAGGTAGGAATCGTCATATTGTATAAAATGGTTCACTAATTCTATTCGTTCTTTTTCCGCTTCTTGTTTATTCATATTCGGTATATATTGTGTATGTGAGTTGACAAGAAAACAGAAAACTCTTTTAAAAGGATATTATATTTATGTATTTATACATTCATATATTATGTTATATATATATATACATTTATTATATATATATAATATAAATTGTATATGTAATTGAAAGTTATAGAAATCAATAAGAGATAATCCAAGCATTAAATCGAAAATTTTCTAAGATGAAACACTGTCGATGACAATAACAACAGTAGGCAGAGACACCAGAAGTTGACAATATGGCATAAGAATAGTATAAAAATAGAAAACAAAAAAATAGAATAAAAAAAAAACAAAAGAACAGATATTTCCTGTCATTTAATGTTGTTACTTTGATGAACTGTACACATACAAACATTCAAACGTAAAGAAAAATTCATACTTTACACAATAGAACAATATTCTCTGTGGTGTAAAATGAGAAATACAAGAAAATATCCAATGTAAGGCATAAAATATATATATAAAAAAAAGATGTATGAGAATCTGTCTTAAATTTTTCTTCTTCTTGTTTAATTTTGTTCATTTCGGTTTTTTCTGTTTATGTAACTTTATATTTTATACTTTTTGTTCGTTACAATTTCAGTTTGTCAGACATAATATTCCAATTCTTTGATATTGAACATTTTTCTTTGGAATATATAATATATACTCTAAGAAATATAATTGGGGACATTATTGAAAAAAATTTTGATGAAAATGAGATACGACTAATTTGTTTGTAATCATTTCTATTTTGATACATGGTTTTATCAATTATTTGAGGTATTTTGTAGTTTTTAGATCTCATGTTTTGACCGGCAGCCATGTTTTGGCTGTAATTTCAGTAAATTTAAAAATTTAACTTAATTCGTCAATCTTTCAGTTAATTTAAATAATTTTAAAACTAAAAATTTTAGCTGAAAAATAATTACATTTGTATTACAATAAACTATTCGTTACATAACAGTTGAAATTTACTATCAGTTGCAAAAATACATATACAAAGCTGAAAAAAAATCATATATATAAAACCAGACACATTGCATATAACCACTATATCTGTCTCTATTATAACCATAAAGTACTAAAAAGCACAATGTGGCAGTTACGGGTTAAAATTTGCTTGGGAGATAACATTCATAATATATTCTAATGTCATCAGCTAATGAGAGACATACTAACTGCACTAGATAATTCAACTAAAATTTAACAATTCATAAAACATTATATTTTGTAAAAAAAAAAAGACAAATAAAATAAAATTATTATTAAATTTAAAATTATAAAAAAAAATTATACATCCCACTATAAAAAAAAAAATAGTACAACCCTGAACATGTATATCATTTATTTGACAAGAAATATTCCATTGTATGAGATTTTATAATATGGGATTGTTTAAATAGTTTTTCTCAAAGCAAGATTTACAAGATTATGTATTCAATTATTTGTATACAACACGTTCCTAAAATATATTTCTTTTTGTTTCACTATTTAATAAAAGATTATCTCAAGTTGGAGAAAAGCATTTAAATTATACTTGAGTACAGATACTGAATAATGTTTATTTTTAGTATTTTTACATTGTTAGAATTTTGACGTTTTTGTTTTGAATATTTACATTGAATTTCACTATAGGTACATATTTGTTCTCTTTAACATGAATTTATTTTAAAAAATAAGGTTAAAAAAGGCTTAATAAGTAGATTTACATATTTGATTTACAATAAAATTTCTTATGTGTCTATGATTCCAATTCTTGAAGTGTACGTAAACTCAATATGTACATACATTTTTATGTAATTTATAAAATTCGATTGTATTCCTAGGTATTTTAAAATATTGGAATGTTCATTTCATAGGTTATTTTCTTGTAATATGTATATATATATATATATATATATATGTATATATACTTTTGTTATTCATTTCCTTTCAAGTCGTCATTATTGTTGTCATCAAAGTAACTGTTTATTAAAAAAAAAAACAAAGGCAACAAATTACAATAAAATGTATATCTATCGGATAAGAATCTGGTTCTGTTCTTTAAACCAGAGGGGAATTTTGCAAAAAAAAAAAAAAAAATCATTTTCTTATTTATTTAACCATAATAAATTTTATTTTCTAAAAACAAATTTTTTTTTTGCAAAGGAGTAAATTCTAGGTTTTATTTTATTGCATGTAAGAAAATTCGTTTTTCATCATTTTTGCAAACATTTTCTATTTTTTATTGCAGGGTGATTTGGTGTTTTTTTTTTTATATATATGTATATAATTTGTTAGTTTATATCAAATCGATAACAAATATTTAAGGGTGGGAGATAATTCAGTTTTTTTTTTCTTTTATTGTTTTTTCGTTTGGAATTTAATTTTTTTTGTGAAAATTGGAGTCAAAAAGTCTGATATCATTCTGAAGATAACGAAGTATGTACTTATTATCAATGATGTTGAAGAGGTTTATTTAAGATATTTGAGATTGAAATTGTGTAATAAATAATAATAAAAAAAAAAAATAATATAGTTTTTTAATAGAAGAAAATATTTTGTGGAAGGCTTAAATTCATATTGTATTTTTTTTTTTTTTGAATTTATGATAAATTAATTAAAATATTTTAGTAAATAAATGGAAAAAAATTGGTTTTTTGAAAAAATGCAAATATCTCAATTGATTTTTTTTTTTTTTAGAATTTACATTTTTGCTGATTCTAGGAATAGATAGAAAGATTAATAGGATATCTTAATCCATGTTCCTATCTATATCTGTATCATAATCTTTTATTTTTGATGTCGAAATATTGCACAATCACAATATTTTTTATTATTTTACGTAATACAGCAAACAGCCAGGAACACTTAGATGCCGAATTGCGATGCCATGCTAAACTGTGATCTGCAAGGTAAAACAGCACTGTGGCCATTTTATCTTCTAATCAAAAATGCAATCAATGATTTGCTAAGTGAACTTTTATTATTTTTATTTATGTTATTGTTACTAGTATTTGCCTAAGATACTGAAGAAATAATTGAATGTTTTGTAATTTAATTTTCCTTATAGACTGTAGTATTTTTGTTGTAAGATGAGGAATTTACACTTTGTGTGAGAGTGTTTCCTGCTTAATTTAAAATGCAGTATAGAGTAAGACTCGAAAGCTCAAAAAGCTCGAAAATGTCATATTCCAATTATATTTATGTTTTGTTGGCAAATAAATTCAAAAATTAACTGTTATTTTTGTTTTATTTTTTTGTTTTTTCATATTTCAATATATTTCCTTAAATTTATCCACATTTGATGCAACAATATATATTTCATAATTATATCTTTCTTCAAAATAATTTTTTAAATTTCGAAGTACCGTCTATCAATTTAATTAAATACCTAAGATAAGCTTAAGTAGAATTTTGTAAAATAAAAGCGATGTTGCTGAAAATGTTCAGTATTTTGTAAGGTGAATATTTTTAAAAGTAGCAACATTAAGCAATATCTAAAACTGTATATAAAATCCAACCAAAGCATATAAACTATCACAAAAAAAAAAAAAAACACAAATAATTTTATGACACACAAACATATGAAATTACAGTTGTGTAGGAAGAGAAAAAAGAGAAACAACAATATTTTGCATAGCTGGCAGTGACAACGAATTTGTTATCACTCTCAATTTAATAAAAGTGGTGACTACTCGCACAAAATGCCATTTCTTTTTTTACTATTTCATAATTTTTATTTTCCACTCATACGTAATGAATAGCTTCTGAATAATTTAAGTTTTAATTGTAATATTAGTAATAAATCTCATTTTGTAAAATACGACAGAACAACTACTGTCAAAACTGTTATCAACTTTCAGTTGGTAAATTATCTCTGCAAATACATTTGTATACAGAAAATGTTTGTAGGCGTAACAATTTTCATCAGTTCTTTCATATTACCATGAATGCAGTTTTGTTAATCTGATTACAACTAATGTATAATATAATCGAATCTAAATAAATTCTGTGTATAACCTCATCTTCCAACTCTGTATAACCGACCACGTATTACCTCATCTTCCAACTCTCATCTATAATCTTACAGTATATTTACATAATTTCAATATTAATATTATCCTCAATTTACATTTTTTATTAAAACATAACTACCACTCAAATATAACAGATTTTCTGTATCTTAAAAAAATATAAATACTACAAATATAAACAATATCCAATGTACTGTACTGGTTAAAAAATAAACTTAAATATTCACAAAGTAAATTTTAATATTCTTTATTTAAACATTTTTTTTTTATTATTAAAAAAATATATTATAACTATGATCCTATACTCATGTAGATGTTCATACAAAAAATATAAAACTATGATCATCTTTCTACTTTCCACAACCGCTCTCCTCCACCTTTTAGATTCATATAATTATCAATTAAAGTTCCAGAAAATATGAAATTTGATAATAGCAAAACAAAAATAAATGCAAATAATATTTAAGTAAATGTTTTTTTTTTTTTAATATAAAGATTTTATTTTTATTTGTTTAATTTTGATAACACAATCTGAAAATTTCTTTGACTTTCAATCTGGTATTTATGACATTTTATTTACATAAGCTATAGAAAGCAAATAACTAATAAACATTTTTATATATATACAAAGTATATTATTTACTTTTCGTGTATAAAAAAATTAAAAACCTTTCTATTCAGTAATTATTATTATTTTTATTATTATTATACGAGTATTTTCCTAAGATACTGGGAATATAATTTAATTTTGTTCTTTTATCAAAATTTACTTATAGAATGAAATGAATTTGTAAGATAGGAAATTCCCACTTGTAATAGGGTATCAAAGATAAAAAAAATAGAATTAAAAATACACAGTGAGTAGAAAAATAAAATAAATGAATTAATATCTAATAATGTTATACCTATATTGTCGAATTACTATTGAGTCATTTGGTGAAAATGCGAATAAAATTGCAAAATAATATTCAATTAGATTTTCAAGACTTAATGCCATGTATAGATTATAATATTATTATTATTATTTTATTTTTATTTTGATTGCGTTAATGTATAATATTTTTAATTTCATACATTTTAATTCTATATATAAAAAGCTTACATTACTAGAAAATTTGCACATTTGATTTGTACTTATTTAAACTTACCTAACTTAATTATTTATAATCGATTTAAATTGTAAAGGACAAAATGGCAAGAAAAAACCTTTAAATAATTATTTTTATGCTAATATAAAACCTAATTTAAACCTGAGCTAAAGCTTAACTAACGTCTTTTTACTAAAGTGATCTTAATACTTAACCTGAATCTACTATCCCTCTTATAAGCAGATTTTCGGAATTGCAACAGCTTTCAAAAAAAGTAGTTGCTGCTTGTATTTTGTCCTAAAATAGTGTTAGCGTTTTGGTATTTGCTAACTGCTATTTGCTTGTGGGGAAGCAAAACGGTTTGCTTAGAATTAATTTAAGAATATCGTTTTGTTTTGTCTGAAGCAAATTCAAATTAATTTTGGCAGAACTCATCCATACGGAGAAATCGTAGAACAAATTGCTTCGAAAAATGTATTTAAATATTAAAAAAAAATTTTCATCAGTTAAACTAGATATTTTTTTTTATGACAGGATATAACATTTTTATATGAAAGTCTACTTTGTTGACTATTTTCATTAGATTCGTTTTGAACAGTTTTTTTTTCTAGATGTATGCCTAGATGATTTTATTAAATTTCATCGGATATGATGTTATTATCTTATATGATAAATAAGAAACATATTTAATAAAACATATTAATCAGTGTTGCCCCAATAATAAAATGAAAAAAAAATCATAGAAAAACAAAAATGGAAATATATAAGGTACTTTACATTGGATGTGAGAGCAGAACTTTCATAAAAACAAGTAAAAAAATGATTTACGCTTTTTTAAAAAAATATTTTTAAAAAAATAATAATAATCGGGTTATTAGTACAAAAAAAATGACAGATGAAGATTCCGTTAAAACAATAATTGTATAATTTATATAAAAAACGAAAAACCGCAATGATAATTGCAAAAATTCGTTAATTGGATCGAGGCTGTACAAACGATACTGAAGCACAAATAACAAAATGTATTCTTACGAAAGGAAGCAAAATTAGATGACCGGTCATACATTCATGTATTTTAGAAAATATTTTTTTTTCGTAAAACGTTTAAAACTGTTTGTGTTTTTATAAATTCGAATACAAACATCGAATTAACATATCAGACCAAACAATCTTTGGAATTAAAAATTTAAGGTGCGTTAGTAGTTAGTAGTTACAATAAAACATGCATCGGTGCCTTGCAGATTTTTTTATCTGTCACTATGAACAAAAAAACTTGCGAAGGCGAGCAGAAATTTTTTTAACTGTCATTATTGTTAATAGAAGCGGCACATGCATAATTATTTTATAGTTTAAATTTAGCGTAGATTAAAGAATACATTATTTTCAGATTTGAAAGTTACATCAAGTTTGGGATTAATTTGAAAAATTTAATATTTAAAATGGATGCTGTAAAAGCAATGGATGATCCTTTTTGCATAACTACTAAAACAACCCCCCATAGAAATGTCTTTTCTCTTCTTCCTGAACAAAATTCATTCCTAATTCCCAGTTTTATTGTTATGTTATAACGAGCTTCAGTTGAGCCCGTCCATCTCTCTGAGTTTTGTATATTTTTTAAGATATATTAAAACTATTCTAAATTTTTATCAATACTTACTTATATTTATTTTAATAATTAATTATTATTTTTTACTTACATACATATTTTCTAACACCATCATTCTTTGTTAAAAATAACATATAAATTGAAAAATTATTGTAAAGCAGGCGATTTAAAAAACCTGCACAATCTGCCCGACATTGACACGACTTTGAGTATACTATTAACGCTATCGTCTGCTTTTTATTTGCGTAGAATTAAAAGTAATACATAGTGTTGATTGTAGAATACAAAATCAAAAATTAAAAACTATATGTATATCATTTTAATTCATGCAAATAAATGTTGTGTGTAAATTATTTCTAAAATATTTTACATGATACTGATCATTAACCTACATATTACCATTGGCAAGAATAATTAGTGACAATATCTGTAGATTTTGTTTTGCACAGATTTAAATAGCCAAATTTCCTGATTTCTTCTATAGATATTACAAGTATAAAATTTTGATTTGTCAAACAACTGAGATGATTAGATCACAACGTCTATGAACTAAAATCACAATGAAACGAAATTATTTTGAAATTGAATTTTTGTTGTAGCTCTGAATGAAGTCTATGAATTTATGCCGTCGCTTCAAGCAAATATACAATGGATATATTACATAGATGTGTTATCAACATTTAACAATCATAAAGAAAATAGAAAATATATTATATAAAAAAATAACATAACCAATCGGGCATTCTAAAATCAAATCGTTCATTATTTTCATAATTATATCACGTTATCGTCATAATTATTCATTTTTTTTTTAATTTGGAGTTAAACATTTTGTTACAATTGTTCGTTAGTACATTTATTATTTGCATACTGTTTCACGAACTTACTTTTGATTCCTAATTTTGACATGGACGTATAATATGTACATATGTACATATTAAAAACAAAAACAAAAAACAAGAAAAATATGCTCAAAAGCTTTTCTAAAAATGTTTTCTAGCTTTAGGGTACTCTAAAATTAAAAAGTTACTCTTATTATTTTATGTTTTTTTTTCATGAAAACTTTTCTATATTTATATATATATAATATATATATATATATGTATATATATTATTTGAAACATGATTATCAACAAAGTTTATAAAGTTTTATTGCTCTATGATGTGTAAACTTGAAAATATAAGAATTATAAAAAAAAGAAAGATAAAATTAAATAAAAAAACAAAAAATCTTAAATAAACACCTAAACACAATCAAACTTACAAATAGATATTTACAATACATATACATAAATACCAACAACAAATACCATGATTCTATTTCAAATAAGTACCTACCTATATTTTATACCTTTTTAGTTGAATTAAGTTAAGTAATTTTATTTGTTCATACCACTTTTCGAATATTACTTCCGTACTTCCGAAATTCTTTTATTTCAACCATACCTAAAATATAATGCCCCTCCATCATACCCCCTTCTCTTTAATATTATATATCTTATAAGATCATAAAAACTTTTTAATTTTTTGACAATTTTTAACCCAGGGTATTATTTTAGTTCTGTTTTTCGTATTTGTGTTTTGTTGTTTTTGTTTTTATTTTTGGGCAATTTTAATACTTAAAATCTTAACATCCTGTTAAAATATTATACAGGTCCTTTGATAACTGTACATATATACGGACATATTTAATATTTACAGATTAGAATATTAAATTGAACATTGGTGAATGTTTGTTTGTTTTTGTGTTTTTTTTTTTTTTTTTATTTGGGTTTATTACACTTCATAACATAAGAATTATAAACCTGTATGAATTTTTAGTATTTGATATGAACGTTTGTTTATTGTTTTAAAAGGAAAAATAATTTAACAAACACAGCTACTTGTTAGTTAGTTTTTAATTTTTAAAATTACATTATCTTTTCTTCTAAAATGAAAACAAATTTTGACTCCTAGAGGACACATATATTTTAATGTGTTTGCTAAAAAAGATAATTTTCTGGAATTTGGCATAATCAATTGACATTTCTAATAAATCTGTTGACATTTAGTACATTCTTGGATTGATAAAAATTATCATGATTTGAATTACCTAATAGATAATGATGAATATCCTTAATTGGATCAAATTTCCACATTTCTCTAAATTTACATTTATTTAACAAACATAATTAAATTTTTATTTAAAATAATACAACGTCCATAAATTTTTGTAACATAGTGTGTATGAAAATAATATGGTTGTTGAATATTGAGTAAAGGAATGATGGTGTTAAGTGTTAAGAAAATAATTTGTTTCTGTTTTTTTTTTTTTAAATTTTTGTTGTAAGAAAATTACATTTATTGAGATTATCTTTAGAAATCTCTTAGGAAAATTCCTAAAAATTTTCCATTGACTTTTATTTCACTTTAAACAATTACTAAATAAATTTCATATAACTTTGTATGTATGTATGTATGTATTTAAGTAAAGAGATTCATGCGTACTGTGTAGGTGTTTATAATAAAGGTTTAAATTTAATTTGAATTCCCGTCATTTTTATCCTTTCAATTATGCATTTATAAAGTTTTCAAGGTTAATTATTTTTAAGTTGGATTAAGAATTTTGTTGTTGTTGTTGTTGCTTCCTTGTTATTAATACTGTGGTTTATAGAATTTTCATTAAAATATAATATAAGAATAAAGTTTTCATATGAAATTTTTTTTATTTTTTTTATTTTTTTATTGTTATCATTATTATTATTATTATTGTTATTGTTATTAGTGAGAGTTACTGTTGTTCTTTTTTAAAAAGGTTTTTCCAATGAAAACACAATTCACGAACAAAAATGTTAAAATGGGAATAATACTTTTTTATATTAAAATTATTGAAATTTAAGTTCATTTTAAGTTCTTGCTTGGAGTTAAGAGTTTTAACGAAAGTTAATTCGGATAATTTTGTTATTGCAAATGAATATATCCTTATTTAATTATATACATATAGCTTTATATATAATAATGTAAATAATATAAGCTATTTTTAAAGTTTCATTGAAAGTTTTTAATTCTATTTGAATAATTATTTTCTTAAAAATGTCTGATTATTGAAATTATTTTAAAATGAAGAATCATGATAGAATGAAAATGAGTATGCATTTAATAAATGAGTCATTTAGTCAATGAAGCCGCCATAATTTATTTACTCATGTTAATATAGCCATAGTTACCATCATATTAATATAGCCATAGTTCGAAGTGAGTTCGGCTATTCTGCACAATGTTTCGCCATTTAGGCTAATCACTAGGAGTGGTTGATCAATTTGAAACTTTATTTTGCTCATTCATTGTAAATGTTCCTTCTAGCATTTGTTTAACCTACTTCCTGCAGGGATGTTTTATTTTATGTTTCATTTTCTTTTATATGTTTTTACATCTTCCAACCCCTTTTGGGACCAACAACGTAGTAAATTTTTTATGTAGATTATTGTTTCTAACGTATAACCAAGGAGCCTGATGGATAATATATAATACATAAAAATGTAGATTGCATTGACAGCCAGGTGTAGTAAATTTTTTCTGATTTAAGCATGTTTTCTAACTTTTATAATTATAAAATAGTAATTAGTTATATTAGTTTTGAATTAGATTTTATGATGAAGATCACAAAACTAGACCATACTGTGTTAAACAATTAAATTTAATAAATTAGTACAATAATTATAATGAATGAAATTTTTAATCGTAAAGTTTGAATTAATTTATTCTATACTAATTAAAATTTTATATTAATTGATGTTTATTTCATATGAATTAAAATACCTTCTGAACGTTACTTTTTAATTTATTTGTTAAATTTTAGATATTCTGTCTATAAAAAAAATATATTGATGAAAATGATGTTCTATTAACATCGAAATCAATTCTAAATCAAATTTAATAAATAAATAAAAAAAATAAAGTCCAGAAAGTGTTTAAATTAATATAAAATAAATATCAATTAATATAAAATTTTAATTAATATAGAATAACTTAAATTTAAATTGAAAATTAAATGCACAAAAATCTTTAACAAACAAAATTTATCATATAAGATGAGTTCACTTTGAAAAGTTTTTAAACCATAAGTTTTTCATCTCTTTCTGGCATGACCAAAAAATATAAAACAAAAAGTTTTTACAAAAAACTGTTTAAATAATCTTAACACATTTGATATTATCAAGAACTTGAAAATAACATAAAAATTTCTTGCAGCTCCATTATTATTTTAATGACACTAAAATTTCTGGTAAAATAACTACAAACTAATATAACCACAAAAAAAAACGTAAATTTTATTTTAAATTTAATAATATTCAATTTACTATGATAACAATTGAAATGCCCAAAACATTTAATATTATATCCAACATACATAAATGTAAAACTTTTCACACCTTCCCAAGTTCACTAAAAAAAAATACGTAGAACAGTTCAAAAACAAAATAAAAAAAAAATAAAAACAAAAAACCATCTTTTTCTATTCTATACTAATCAAAATCATATTATTCAGATTTGATTTTAATTTTATTTTCGATAACTGCATTTTATTGCCATGACATCATCAGGAATTCACACAATCTCATCACAAACAATTATTTTGGTTTAGGTGCTTTCAACCTTGGGAATAATTGAATAACACTGATATAGAATTCGATCACATCTTTACTGTCATCATATACTATCACATCATTATTTTCAGAAGATATATTCAAATCAAAAACAATAATTGATTTGGTTTCTTTCTTAGAAATTCTATCAGATAAAGTAATAGAATTCCATTAAAACCCTTTACTCACAAAAATATAGAAATGAAAATCTGTTCTAGTTATTTGAATTTAAATGGATTTTTAGAAATACTGAATTGAATTTTAAATGAAATACTATTTGATATCTGTATATAAGTATGTATTTAAATAATATGTTGGTATGTGTATGTAATAGTTTTGCGCACAATATACAATACTTTGAATATTCTATCATGGTTAAGTAAAACTAAATTTAAGATATATAAAAAAAAAAAAAAAGTTCATCAATAAAATGCATCTGGAGCCTTTGGATATATAAATACTGATATAATTATGTCGATGTATGTGAACGAAAACATATCCTTTTATATCCTTATGGAAATGTTATGTTTCTCATAAATTACTAATCTGCTCCACAACTATATTGGAAATTTTTTTTACTATTTTGTTCGATTTAAATTTTTTTTTTTTCAGTTTTTTTTGTTTTTATGAAAAGCATCAGCATCAATTTCGAAAAGTTCAAAATTCGAAAATTTATTGTTTTACACTTTCGATTTTACAATGCATATTTCATTCAAAATTTTATGAAAAACTTTTAACTTAGTAGATCCTGTTTTTTTTACTTTATATAATAGTTTTCAAATATATGAGATAGAATTGTTTTACAAGTATATGTGTAAAATATGTGTATTTACTTACTAGCATTTCTGTTGTAGCTCGTACAATGTAAGTGTCTGAATAATAAAAATATCAAGTGTTGGGCAACAAAAAGATGAATAAATTGAGTAGAAAAGTAATAGAAGGAAAGAAACTACACTTATGATTGAATTCAATTTTTAATATTAGTTATATACTGTAAGTAATTTATGATTAGAAGGTAGGTAACAGCATTTAGGTGAATGTTATATACCAATTTGACGATTTGTATCTGTTAAAATAAACATAGTAATACTTTCAATTGGTTTCATTTTCATAAATTATATTTTTTTTTTAGTTAGATTCAATAGTAATCTGTGATGATAAATGCTATGATAATTTCAGTAGCATGCAGTCGTTGTGATAACTTGGGTCAGTATTCTAATCTATAAATCAAAATCGCTAAACAAATGATTTGTGCAATTCATGTTTATTGTTAGAATTTCGTTTTAACACAATGCATTTTGTTAGATTTTCACCATTTTATTCAAATTCCAGATGGTGTCGTTAAAATCAAGTCAACTTATTTTATTTGATATATTTTAGTTCGAATTAAAAATATTGCAGTGTCGCTTGAATCAATTTTCAATTATTTAATTTAAATTCAACTACTTGATTCAATTTGATAACTTTAATATTTATTGATGCGTTTACGATTGACAATTTTTCGAGACAGAATGAATAACTATAGCAAAATCTTTTCTTTTAACAATAATATCGTTCGCAAAAATGATACACCATATGTTAAAGGATCTTGTAAATCAACCACCTAATGCTGCTGTTAATACTAAATTATAACTACCAGTCTGGTCGTCTACCAAGTAAAGATATTTCGAATCATAATACAACATACTATATTGAATGACCATGATCCTATCCTAATTTTTTTTCACTCTTATTAAATAAACATGATTCAGCATGATTTTATTCGATGAATTTCTTGTGATCATAATATACTCTAAATATAATATGTGGAAATTCTTTCAGAATTGATATCAAAATCCAGAAGGAGAAAAAAAAACTAGATAAATATTTTCAAGGATAATGGAAAATTGGCTATAAGAGTATGCAATGTTCTTAAAAATGATGAAAGTTTATTATGAGTACTCGTACATTGTTTCGTATTTGCAAAAAAAAAAAAAAAAAAAATTTCAAAAGAAAAACTTTTTATTTTTTGAGTTTTTGAAAAAAAAAAAAAATGTTGTTAAAAGTAATATTTTCACATTTTTAGTACAAAAAAAAATTTGCTTTAAAAATTATTTTCTTAAAACTATTTTCCAATCTCTAGAATTTTACATAAAACAATATTTTTTCCGTTTTAATTTCAACTATACATTGTAAGAGTCTATTTAGTAAACTCTTCAATTGATTAGTAATGGAGTATAGATTTATATTTTCTATATAGATTTATCTATGGTGTGAGATAAAGTAGTGTTATGTAAAAAGGATCCAATTTTATTTTACAGTGGGATTAGTTTTTAGTTGTTTTTTTTTTTTTTTTTAAATGTAATTTCTTTTTAATTCGAGGGAAATTATGGTGTTTTTCAAATAACATTGAACAGCTTTACTACTAAGTTGACGGAAATTATAACATATGCTACAGGAGGGAGATATTAAATATTACTATTTTAAAAATGGGAATTATATCGGTATTTTATCTTTATTATTTCTACATTTATTTACAATTCATCATATTTTAGAATTTCTAATAGATATTTAGTAAACTATTATAACAGTGTATTGTAAAGACTTATCGTCTTATGTATATGCACAAATTAATAAATAAATAAATAAACAGTGTATACAATTTAAATAGTATATCGAATTTAGTTCAGTTATACCCATTTTAGTTCATTTAAACTCAGGACACCATACAGAAATTGGTGAATGCATTTTAGTGTCGAGTACGAATAAATTTGACAAATTGATCGTTAAACTACTAATAATATATTCACTGAAAATGAAAACTTTCAAAGTAATTCAAAATAAATTTAAATGAAAATTTCAATAAAGAAAATGTTTAATTGTATGAAGACAAACTGAAGAAAATTATTTTTCAAATTTTTAAATACCTACATTAATAACTTTATTACAGAAAATGTTCATAATCCTTGAAATTGACCATTTCAACTGAATAACTAATTTTCTTCAATGAATTTCACAATGTCTAAGAGAGCAGTAATGTAATGAAGTGAACTAAAATAGACAATTATAATGTTATATTAAATATTTACTTTTAAGTTTATTACATTTACAGATGTTCAACATTAGAAATTATTGTTCCCTTGATTCTTAATGCTCTTAAACTTTTCTTTTGCATCAATTAAATTAGTTGAATACACCATTTTGTTTTTTTTCTTTATAACTAAAAGATGTCTTTCTAGTTTTAAAAAAAAAATTATAATTAGTTTTGTATTATAAAATTTTGAAAGAAACTAAGTATATTGAAGAGTTATGAATTTTGTGCTTTAAGTATAAAACTCTGAAATAGTAGAGGAACAAAAGAGCATCTTGAAATTAACAAAAAAAAAAAAAAAAAAAAAATTATTTCAAATACAAAAGTTTTATTTAATAATTTTAACGACAATCATAATTGTTCATTTTAATGTCTCTTAAATTAGTGTGCAGAAATGATGAAAAAAAAATTTAAGAATAAATTTCAAAATTTAATTACATTTTACACAAGTTTATATTTAGCAAATTGTATTTTAAAAGTTTATTACAATATTTTAAAATATATTTTTCAAAAACAATTTTTTTTTTATTTTTGTTCAAGTTCATAGATAACAACATTACATGCAAAAGAGAATAAATTTTGAGAAATTAAAATTTTTTTTTCAAACTTTCATTGCACAACAAAAACAAAAAACAGTTAAATAAAGAATTTTTAAAGCTTTTTACAATAAAATTGAAGAAAATTTTGGAAATTTATAATATTCTTATTTTGATTGATATCGACTTACCTATGAAAGTTAATATTTCTTTTGAATATTAGATACTTTTATAAATTATACTAAGATTTCATCATGCGGTCGTAAAATACCATTTTGTATTCCATTGTAGTCAAATTTTGTTTTAAATATTTTTGAAATTTGCTTTATTGAAATCAGACTTAATTTCTATAATTTAGAATGATATCTACAATTTTATTTAATTTTGCCAAACTAATTTGGTTAGATACTTGTGATGAATTTTAGCATAGTTATTCAATATTATTAAGGTTAAGATAAGAATATAGACATATATGTCTAATAGATCAACAGATATAACGGATTATATACAAAAACATCAAAACGACAAGCATATACTTTCAAATGTCCTTTTCTGCCTTAAAGAATAAGATGCACCATTAAAGATATATATTTTTGCAAAGTTGGGAGCACTAGGTATTCCTTCAATATAGGTATTAGGTTCTACTAACCGAATACATCATCTACTGTAATTGAGATCCTTTGAATGAACTCTTAACATATTTTGAGCAAACTATTTAAATTAATATAATACACTTTAATAACCTTCATCATCCAGAAAAGGTACACGTGTATTTTTTCTATTTAATTTCGTCATTATTTTGAGTGCAAATTGTCATAGAAACATACGTTTTTGAATTACAAAAAATAATTGAAGTGATTAAATAAGCCTTTAAATTTTTCATTTATATGAGCTACTGGACTAGTACTACACCAACCTATATATCTTATGTATAATATATATATATATCTCTTTCATAAAATTTATTAAAATAATATTAATATAAATTATTATTATACCTTTCATATTAAAATAAATTATTTTTCATCTCACACAAATAATTTATTATAAAGAGAAATTATAATTTTGCGCATATAAAAAAATAGTTTATAAAATTAATTATTCTGCTGGTTTGGTACAGAGAAGACATCACATCATTATGAAATATATTTTCATGAATAAATTTTTATACCGAAAGCATTCAGCCCGTCATCTAGAGATGAAAATAAAAATGTTTTGGCATCGAGAAGATAATCTTGTAATTATAATGTACAAAAAACAACTAAGGCATACCTTATAGAAAATATTTTATCATCCAAAGTTGAAATAAATATGTGTATTTTCAATATGTGTGAGATCTCTCATCAAATAAATATTAGATTGGTTGTGTTAGTGGTATTATATTATAATCATTTTAATTTCAATGTCGTTGACCTGTCATGAACTAACAGCTATTGACAGTTATTTCAATTAAGTTTAATTTTAGAATGAATATTACTTTAAACTTATTTCTAAATTATAAAAATTTTATAGTTTGAAATATTGAGATCTGAAAGGGTGGAATTTTATTAAAATTATAAAAATGGTATAGTTTGATATAATTATAAAATTTCATATAATTATAAAAATGATAGTTTTGAAATAATGAAATCTTAAATAGTAAAATTGAGTAGCGTAATACTAACGTAGTAATATTACGAACATGAGAATATATACTACTCTACTGCAAAAAAGGTGGTCCACCTTTAAGCTTATCATCACCATAAAAAATGTTGTGTAGGTAGTTACTAACTATAAAAGATTTGATTTTATATCGCATCTACTGAGATTTTATGGGAAAAATTAGAAACAAATTAGAAATAATTATGCCAGTAATCATACGGACTTAAAATACAAACAAGATATGGGCAAACTGTTGAATTATGATAGATGAGTCTTCCTTGGTATGGTTTTATATTAATTTCGTACTATTTTTTTTCTGTGTACTGAGATTAGAAAACAAAAAATAAAACAAACTATTTTATTTAGATATATACTCTGTACGAGCAAATGGGCTCAATTGAGAAAATAATGAAATAAATAATACAAATAAAATGGAGTAGTATAATATATCTGTATATATGTCTGGTGTTCTAAAACTCAGTATAATTTTACCTAATAATCTTAAGATATAGCATATTTTCCAACATGAAATAATCATGAAAGAATTATGTGAGTCTATTAATAAGATTTATATACAAGCAAAATGTTTACAAAACTAAACTAAATTGATCCAACTGTGTTTTATAAATGTAGCTAGTTAAAAAAAATTATACAATTTACCTATTTTTTGATAAAAAAAAAAATAACTTATACTATATTTCGAAATTGTTATATTGTTATCTACAGATAAGCGTAAATTAGTTCAATTCAAGTGTTTATATTTTTTGTTATAGAAAAAAAAAATAGTTCAATACAATTTTTAACTCCAAGTATGCATAATTCTCAATATAAAAGCCAAACTAGTAAAATTGACTAAAAAATTCGAACTCAACAAGTCACATGTTGATAAAACGTGTTTTTTAGATCATCATCATCATCATTGTCCTGCAACCCCATCCGTGGGGCATAGGGCGGAAATCATCCGTGGGGCATAGGGTTTTTTAGATAACAATATTTATTAAAATTCAAAACAAATAAATATTAAAAATTATTTGCTTTTAAAATGGTCTACTTGCTGAAATAGTCCAAATAAAGATTATATTTTGTAAGAAAAGTAATATCCTAAAAATAGTGATTGTATAATTTTTGTTTTTGAGAATGTTTTGATAGTGTAAAATTAATGTTGAATTTCTGATTGTTACCTATAATAAGCATTATATTAATAGGTTCATATTTGCCATAATTAGTTCTATAATTACTGATTTTGAATAAATTGAATTAGCGTATAGACGGTGCAGATTTCTAATAATGCAATATTACTGGAAAGTTGATTTTAGATTGCCTTTATAATTGCTGTAATGAAAATAACATCAGAAACTTCACGCTTAAAGTTCAAGCTACACACAGATTAATTAATTTTAGTCTTTGCTCATATATGGTGCCAATATAATAGGATTAGAACATGATATGTGGCGTAAAGCGTATCTAAGAAAGTTTTTTTGTATTGCCTCAATCCTATCAATGTGCACCATATAAAACGATAACCAAACTTGACTTACATATTCAAGATTCGGTCTTACAAGGCAGCTCTACAACGATTTAAGAACATAGAAATCTGAAAATTAAAAACCTAGTCTAAAAATTACTATGAGAAAACTATTATTTTTTTTTAATCCTAAATTACCGTTATTAACGTGTTAATTATGTTTCTTAAAAACAAATTTAAAATTAAAGTTTAAAAATATTGAAATTCTTAAATTAAATATGTTTTCTTTTTTTGGGTTACTTAATTTTAAATTTTGAGTCATTGCTCTAAAAATTGTAAGTTTATTTTTTTTTGTTTTTGTTTTTGATAAGATTTTCTTTACAAGATTTAATTACATATTTAAAATAAGAAGAAGATGTAGTAGAAGAAGAACAAGAAACAATTTTTTTTTTTATATGCCTTGCACACAATGAGTTGCAAATTTATGAAAGCTCTTAATGCAACCTAGATAAATTTTTATTATTCTTTTAAAAAAAAAAAAAATCTTGCATCATGCTAGCATTCATACACACATATTAATATGAAGGTATGTGTACATATTTATATGTATGAATATTTATTTGTGTGCAATTTAAGAATGTAAGTAGACATTTTGCTATTTTTTTTGACACTTAAAATTTTCCACACTTATAACTACTTTGCTTTTTATTTGTTTTTATTTTACTTGTTTCCTCTACTTTCAACAGGAAATCATTAAAGAATGTTCTTTTTTTTTTGTTTTTATTTTTTATTTAACAAGTCTTTCTATGATATTATGATTTCTTTTTTTATTATAACTGTTTAAAGAATGAAAAATCAATAGAAAAAAGAAATAAATATTAAAAATAGTAAAATCATTAAAATAAACTTTAAAAAAAAAACAAAAACAAAAAAATATGAGTAGGTACATTTATGTAGTTTTCCTTGACTTCCTAATGAAATAAATTTTCTCAAATTAATGTAATAGTGTGTAAATTTTCCAAGTAGAAGAAAACAAAAAGAAAATAATAATAAAAAAATTTTAAATTTATGTTAAATCTGGAACATATTTTTTGCAAATGTCAGAAAAACTAAAAAAAAAAATATTAAGTATATTGGCTTACAATTGGAAATATCAAATAAGTGATAGGACAAAATTACTGAGAGAGAAAGAGAAAGAAAAAAAATATGATTTTTTATAAATAATTTTTTATGAAAAATTTATAACCTAAAAATATGTGTCTGTAGTTTATTTTTTTGTGTGTTATTTGAAGAGGATTTCTTTTTAAAAATACGTATTTTAAGTTATGTTTTTCTTTTCGTTTTTCATTTCCCAATAGAGAGCAACTATAAACGTTTACGAATCTTAAAATTTATAGTAAAAATCAAAAAGCAAAATAAAAAAATATCTTGACTGTCGGTATGGGACTTCAACATGAAAGCAAAATTGATATCTTGTCTATCGGTAGAGGACTTAATCATAATTTAAAAGTAATAATTTTATATATTTTGTTCATGGTATAGAATACTTAATAAATTGTGATTGTGATTGCATTGCGAAATAATGATTTCTAATTCTCAGGAATTTTATGAAATTTACTTCTGCGTTGCTATGCTATATGAAGTAGTGCTTCTGCATCTTTATAAATGTAAATCAGATGAATAAATTTGAATTGTTTGAAATGTTGTTTGGCGAGTTCTTAAAATTTCTTGAAAATTAAGAGATGCCTCACAGATGGAATAAACAACAGTGAAATATTTTTAACAATAAATAAAAGAAAATAAGTTTAATTTTAAATTAATTCTCAGAAATATGATATGAACTTTTGAGATTAGTACTTACAAAAAAAAATCAGGGTCATAGCAATATCTCTGAACAACACGGCAATTAATAAGGAGAAAAAAGTCAAATATATATAAATAGAGGCGGGATTGTGTAGTCAAAACAGATTCACAACACAGCTTAAGATATGCAACAGTACAATAATGTATCTGGAAAGCCGATAACTCTGGCAGCTATAGTGCTTGTAAATTAGTATTGTCTATAATTTAAATTATATTCAATAAAAAATAATAATAATACATATAATTATAATTGACAAGCATTTAAGGACCTGCGCAGTAGACATCTTTTCATTTTATTTCGCTTCTCTTTAATGAACTTCTAATATAATAAATAAGTTGTATATAAAACAATAATGAGCACACAGTTGAAAATTTCTTACTGATATGATTTTATTTTTCAGCAAATAGGTATATTATACATATGTGAGTTTTTATTAAAATAAAAAACAGAAACAAACAAATAAGTTATTATAATTACTTGCAGTGAATATAATGTACATTGTACATATGTCAAATAAAAACAAAAAAAAAACAAATTCATCTGAAATTATGTTCATCTATAAAATAAAAACAAAAAACAAATACATACATCTAAAATAAAAAATATAAAAACAACAAAAAAATAAATCATTTGAATTCTTCATTTTTATCTTTTTAAGTAACTGTTTCTAAATTTTGGTTATTTGTAGTAATAATACAGTTTTTATTAAAATTATGTATATGTAGGTATATGAATACCTCTTTAATGACAAAATTTTTTATGTTTAGTAATTTTATCCACTAAATGCCACTTACTATAGGGAATATATCGGAAACGAAACAGTATATGAGGAATGTGTATTTATATGTCCTAAATAAAACTTACTAACCACAAAACTTTTTATTAAACACGAGTGGTTTCTGCTATATCGTGCGAAGTCTATGTCAGTACGTAAATTACTGTTTTTTTAAAAACTTTAAATTTTACTTCAACTTAAATTATAATTACTCAACAGGAACCCCTAGTATATCTATATCATTGTTGACTTTATTAACAGCATATACACACATAGTATACCAGTTTTAATTTTTAACTACATCAATAAATCTATGAAAACTATTTTATTGTCCTCAAAAAAAAATATTGTTAATCGCAACTATTCTATTTCGAATACGCTATCAAAAAAAGGTTAAATATTTGAAATATCTTATCGTAAATTAATTCCAGTATCATATTTAATGTATCAAAAGATTCCGAGTAGTAACAAGAGTATAAAAAAGAGATCAAATTTGAACTAGTAAATACTTCTGTAAAATTGAAAGAGGCAATAATTAAACAGTAAAAAAATTCGCATAGAATTCATTCAGATCTGTATCCCAAAATCAATTAAAATGATAATATAGCTGCGGTAGCAGTAAACAACACTTTAACTAACCCTTACATTAAAATATAATCAAATCCGTTTTCATTGTGACAATAATATTTTCATTAATGTGTTGTTCCACTTTTATTTATTTCGTTTTGTTATGAAACTAAGACAACAATATATTTTTATAATTATGCCAACTATAAGTTTACACATTTTTAAATTATTATTAACTTTATATCTTTATATATTTTTCTAGGTCAATTCTCCCCATATCTAATATTAATAAATCTATTTGATACGATTTTCATTTTTCAGTCTTCAATCATCGTTTTGTAAAAATTTCTTTGATGTAATATTGGGGTTAATGAGATCAACTTTTGAAAACAAATATAGAATATAATTACTTAATGATGAGCGAAGAGGTCAGCAAAAGATTTATTTTATATTGATCGTATAGAAAAAAATGTTGTCTCTCTATAACTTAATCGATAAAGTTGGGTTTCAAACATTTTGAGTGTGATAATATGTTGTTGGCTCTAAAAACAAAGGTTGCTTATTGAATTTTTGCATTAGAAGGGAATAGATAGCTGCGATAGATTTTCGTAAATTTCTATTTGGGAAGTTTTTTTATTGTACAAAAGAGCATTGTCAAACCGTTAAAATCATCTGTTGAAAAAAAATATTTTATTTTTATATAAATGTACTCAGAAAAATTGTTAAAAAAGTGTTGCTGGTAGAAAGAAACTGTCCCTGATATTTTAAAAATATACTTCATCCAAGCATGATCTCTTAAACTGGTGTGAAAAATATCCCAATGGCAGGCTAAATTATCCCCAGTAAATAATATTTACTGTTCTGATCTAACGCATTGAGTTCTCATATAAAATAAAGTCATTTCATGTTATCTTCCTCTCTAGAGCTAATAAAAATGATAATTGTTGAAATGCTTACCAGGTAGAACCCACCTGAATAGAACAGGCAAAATACGATACGCTTATAATAATAATAAGAATTCTTTATTTCATTAACAACTTAAGCTAACTTACGTACATATAAATTTACAAATTTATATAACAAATTAATTCAGATTTATCATTAATTCATTATTTGGCGAACAAGGGCTAAAAATAATTGTTGTCTCTTCCATTAGACGCTAAATGTCACGAATGACGAGTAGTAACTATAGATTATATTTTTTGAAAATTTAATAATCCAAGAAAAATTCTATAACTTCAAAGAGGACTATAGAAACAAAAAAACAACTTATATTTACTTAATAGCTATATGTAAATTGAATTTGTCATAGTGATTGAACCCTTCAGCATGTTCATTTTAATTCCAATATACATAATATAATATTTATTTCAGTGTCGCAAGCTTTTAAAGTTTTCATTACCATTAAAAAACATTTTCCATCACAATAAATTTTTTTTTTAAATACATAAAACCAATTGGCTTCAGTTTTCTTGCTTTTTTTTCTATATTTGCAGAAGTTACTAAAAAAATAAAATACGACTAAAATAAAATTAAAATTGCATACTTTTAGGTTTAGGTAGTCTAAAAATATAACAAATTTTTATAATAAAATTTTTGAAATGTCTTGAATTTTTTCACCATGACATTCCTAATAATAAAATTGTTTTCAATAGCGTAGAAGCATTTCTTACCTATATATATAAATATAACATTAAATTTTTTTAACAGAATTTATTGAAGTAAATTTTGATAACAGGAACAAAAAATTCCTATTGGTATATTTAAAAAAAAAAAAAAATAAAAAAAAGTGTTTTTTTTTAAGTTTTCATGGCACCCACATAATGTTTCAGTATATTATATTTAAGAGTTGCAGAAAATTTTACGTCAAAACACCAACCTATTACTATTCTTACCATATCTAATAACTTTTATTTTAGGGAATTTGTTTTAGTTTTCATATACGGGCCTTACTTATGTAACATTTTAGTGTTCTTTTTTAATGTTCTTTACTCTAAAAATTGATGTTTTATGCTAATAGGTAATCCTTTTTTATGCATGTAGTAGTATTACCAGCATTTTATTCTATTATATTTTGATCAATAATGCTATATATATTAAGTTCAATTTGTTATTTAAAAATACTAAAGTTAACACAAAATATTTCAGTTAAATTTGAGTAAAAATTTTAAATTACAATAAATAAATTCGTCTCAATGGCAGATCAGTTCGATATGAATGGGGGTGATTTGAGCTCAAACATAGTTTTAAGTTAAGAGTGGGAATTAAAGAGTAATCATCAACTTTGGTTTGCAAAATTTAAGTAATGATTTGTGTATCAAACTTTAAAATGAGGTTTTTGAATTGATATGGGTTGATATCTATATGATGTTAGTCGTAATGCGACTTGGACATCTTTATGAAAATCAAAGTCAAACGGAGAAATATTATGTCTACTTCCAACTTGTATTGATCTGTATTTTGAAATCAATCTAATGTTCTAATATTAGAGAGATTTTCTCTTACTTTAGAAAATATACTTAATATACTGAATTTCGTTCAGGCACAGGTTTTAACAACTACCGATTTTTAACAATAATGCAAATATAAACGGAAGTATTTGTTTTCTTTCTGCCCTTAATAATCAGCAAAAAAATTTAATGTAAAAAATTAGCCAGTTTTTCTACCATCATTATTTTCAAAGTTTTAAAATTGATAATTAGTATTTAATACATACTGGGTATTAGGCCGCTCCTCGATACTCAAGGAAGTTTGATAAAAAAATCGTACTTAATTTCATTATTTATTGTTTTCCATTCCGGATATATGGTCCTGAAAACGACAATAGGGTCTGGAGGAGAAGATATAATGCCGAATTCTATGAGCTGTATAATGTGGTGGACGTAGTTACGACAATTAAAGTCAAATGACTACAGTGGCTCGGACCCATAGAGCAAATGAACAAAAATGTTCCACTCAAAAGAATCTTCGAATCCAGATCCGAAGGTACAAGATGTCGGGGCAGACCAAACCTTCGTTGGAGAGACGAAGTATTGACGGGTTTAAAACAATTTCACCTCTTCAACTTGAAAAAACGGGGCCGTGACCGAAAAATTGGAGGATGTTTATGAGTCAGGCCCAAGACCTACATTGTCAGTTGACCACCTAAGAAGATTATTTTCCATCTTTTCAATTTATTCTTAGCACTTTTTAAATAAATTAACCTTAGACAACAACCGCTAAATTAAATAATTTATTTAAAAAAATAAAATAACATTTAAATTTAATTCTATCGAAAAAAAACTCTGTACATTTGGTGAGTTGTGGCAATTTGATAAATTAAACTTTTTGTATGTTAAAAGTATATGTTTATACTATTAGATCGAGTGTAATTTTAAACTGAGATGTCTAATTGAAAATTAAAAAATAAAAAATATTGATAAAATAAATAATTTCGCTTCGTCTTCTTTTAAGTATATATCACTTAAAAGGATAATAATGAAATTCGGTTGTGAAATAATTCAGATATTTGAACCATACTTTTTTTCAATTTGCAGTTAATGATTTGGATTATGAAAAAGTGGAGAACTCTTCAAATATGTGAGATTTTGTTGTTTATTTAAGTGAGCTATTGAATTCAGATCATAAAATATAGCCTCCTTGCTCTAATGTATGTGCTCTGATAAAAAAAAAATGTTATTTGAAGTTAATTAAAAATTAAGATACTAATGGGTTAATATAAATATTTTAAGATTTAATGAATGTATTAAATAATATATTTATTAAAATGCTCAAGTGAGAAATGCGCAATGAAAGTTATCAAGTTCAGAAATAATCTAGTTAAAAATGCTGGTAAACAATTAGTCTGAAGTATAGAATGTAATTAGTTTTGTATATTTATCAGACATTGAATTTCCTTTCATCAAATTTATAGAAAATATAGAGTTTACGATGCTATATTTGCCTGTACTGAATACTGAGATAATTGCTTATATTGACAAGTATTTTTTCCATAAACAAAATGTTACAAATAAAGTTTGTTCAGAAACATTTTTAACTTAGCAGGACAAATGCAAGATTATAGTATAGATAACGCATGAAAATTAGTTGTCCTGCTGTTTATATTTATAACACAAAACTGCTAATATAGAAAATTCAAATTTTAATAACTCTGTCAAAAAAAAAAAAATGTCTGCAGTATTTTGTTTTTGTAGTACGTGTTTATGAAAAAGTCCTTCTTATAAATCAAATTTCTTCATAGAATTATTAGGTATATAATTATTAAAAATAGAATACTTAAAAATTAGGTATATAAGAATTTAGTTTCTAATAAATTTTCTTTCTTTACATTCCAATAATTGTTAGACTTCTTCTTTAGATCTCAATAAAATAAAACTGATGATGCTTGATTTCAGTTTTAAAAAACAATCATAAAAAAATTATAATGGATTCAATTGAATTGTCAAACAGTTATAATTTTTCATTTAGTTCAATACGGTTTTTTTTTTTTTTCATAAATTTGTTCGAAAATCGAAAAATTTAAAAATTAATTGAAAAAATAAAAAACAAAAAAAAAATAGAAGAAATAATGGCAATATTCAAAAAATCAAAAAAAAAACATTATAATTTATTTTCAGGAAATTATCAAATTTCCTGTAAAAAAAAAAACTTATCACAGTTTATATTATATTTTATTCATTTTCAAAATATTCCGTTGTGAGAGACTTCATTTTTGTTTTACCACTGAATTTTTAAAATATATAAAAAAATTTTTTTTTTGTCTTTTTATCACAGTTTAATCCAAAAAGGATTTAATAAAAATTTTCCGTGGGATCTATCAAACTCAGTAGATTTAAATTTTGTTTTGAAATTTCCGCTCTTGTGTTTAATTTACGTAAATATTCGATTCAAAATTTTTTTTATTATAATAACAGTATATTATTTAATTTTAAAAATTAAATTTATTAATTTTAAATGAATTTTTCATAGAATTTACGTCAATTATTGTGGATTTTTTTTTTTTTTAACCGGATATAAAGAATTTTTTTTGTTGTTATTTTTTTTTTTATTTTCTATTTACACAGCACAAAGCTATGTGTTATAGCTTGAGTTTTTATTTTTTGTAATTATATAGCTTAATAATCTTGGATCACAGAACTTTCATGTGGGTAGCTAATATTTTGATCTATTTGTATACTAAACAGAAAAGTACAAATCATATCCTTTGGGAAATGTTGAAATATATCTTTACTTTATCCTGATGGGGTGAGATTATAAAAATAAAATTGGTTAATTAGTTTTCTTAAAAATATAAAATTGGTATATTCCATTAAACACAATAAGTGATTGTACACAGTGTTGTAAACCAGAATAGTTTCTAATAATGAAGGAATTTTATATAAACGTATTTTGTATTCCAGAAATTGCTTGTTATGACAGTAGTTTCATATAATAAATTCAAATCGAAAATTCGAAAAATAAATTATTTTGGTAATGTAGTAATAATATGTAAAAAAAATATAAATTGTAGTTGATGATGATTTAATCTAAGCTCTAAATTAATATAAGTCGATAATGTCAGTATATGTTAACTATATTTTGGAACGAATAAACAAAAATTAAATTAAATTAAATTATTTTGGTTATTTTTACAGTTTAAAAATATGTTTATATGGCATCTCTTAAGTGGCTTACAATTCAAAAATAAAAAGAGTCGGCCAAATTCATTGGAAAATTAAAACAGTAAAATTTTTTAATATGAACTTAAAGTTTTTTTTTATTAATTTAAAATGTATCACCTAGAGCCAACCTCAAATTTTGTAAAATAGGTCAAAAAGTCATTATTATTATTATTGTTTTTGTTCTTTTCAAATGTTGTTTTATGTTTCATGTTGTCCAAACTATTCCAATAGTAAATAAAAGCTTAAATGTGAAAAATCTTACCTATCATATCTTTTAACATGTTTGAAATGTTGTGCGATAGCGGTAGAGTAAAAGTAACTATAGAGAAGATAAAATTTTAAATTTATATAACAACAAGACTGTAAAGTATAATCAATTTCCAAGAACATTTTTTTGTTATAGATTTCAGACAAGATATATAGATTTAAACAGAATGCCACTTTAGACCCGATAATTCAACTGAATACATTTTTTCTCAAACTAAATATTTTTGAGGTGAATCCAACGTTCTAATTTCAACTAATATATCAGTGTATGTCAGTGCACAAATAACTAATATCAGTGCACTACTTTGTTCCGTGGTGGTAATGCTCTGTCAACGCAAAACTCCTCTTATCTGTCTTCCGAGGGTTACTTTCTGACAACAAATTTATTGTATATCTGTTGACAAAAAATAAACGCCATATATCAACATACTAAAAGTGCTAATTTGGGATCATAACAATAATCTTATTTATCTAATTTTTATTTTTTCTTAGCCTTACAACCATATCCGACAACCATTTTCTAAATTGATATTTAAAAAAATAAAATTTCCTTACCAAAATCCTCTTTCAAAATTCATTGGTAATATTAATGTTCGTATACTTAAAATTTCTAATTAATTAAAAGTAAATAACATTTTTTTATTAATATTTTTTTTAAATCTATTTTAAGTATCTTTATGCTTCTAAGTAAATCTTAAATAACGAAAATGAGTCAATACGTACGTGCTGTTTCCTAGGAAACTTGTTTTAGAACCCATATTTAATATTATTAAGATGAGGTTTATGTGATAATTAAGATATTCATAGTAATTTTTGTTTTTATAATTCATAAACAGAAACAAAAAAAAAATACATGAAAAGATTCTATGGTATCCTTAAATCATTAAAAAATTTACATCATTATATTAATAATAAATTAATATTAATCTTATAACTTTGAATTTAATGTTCATTTGTTTTTTGTTAAAATTCTGTATTTGAAGTATTCATTTTATTTTTATAATTTTTGAAATTTATTAATTTTTTTTATAATTTTATATTGCTAATAAATATTTTTATAGTCTCACCAAATCGTATCATGTTTCGTTCTCACATTATGCTTCATAGTTGTTGTTGTTGTTGTTGCTGTTTATGTTTTTCTTTTTAATTTAAGATTTATAGAAAAATCAAACTGAATAAAATATCAAGTTACTTAGCAGAATAAAAATATCCGTCACATTTAAAAAAAAAAAAAAACAATAAAAAACAAACAAAAATTAATTTTTTTCATTAATTCTGGTAACGCATTTACAATTCAATAAAATTGAGAGAACATTTTATTTATTTTTATTTAAATCATACAACCCATTGGACATCACCCCTGCAACACACAATACACAATATTTATTATTACAATTTATAACACATTATTATATATGGATGTATATGTTTTTGTCATCACTGTTATACTAATCAAATTCATTTCAATTGGATTACAATATAATTCAATTTGAAATTCCAATTGTCTTGTATGTGAAATGAAATTCATTACTAAAGGACATTTGAAACTGAACTCAATGTAAAATTTAAAATTTTAAATCTAGAGAAACTTCCTTGTTTGTAAAACAGAAAATTTGGTTTCGAACCAAAACAAAAATATGGAAAATGTAAATGTTGTGAAAAATTATTTTAATTAATTTTGTGTGTCTAACTTGAGCTTGTACTAATACGAATATATCCAGAAAAGGATGTAAAATATTTGTAGTTTGAGCCCAAAAAAGTTAATTAGAGCTTATTCAAATTTGTTATTAGTATTTTTGTTTTTGTAATAGTGACTATACAGTGCTAGACTAATAGTATTTGTATAGTGAGGTAAATGAAGAGTATAATATGGGATAAAAAAGGTGTTACAGAATTTATTGCTTTATTTATAAATAAAACAGAATAATAAAAATAATAATAGCATTAAAAATGTATAAATAAATAAAGCAAAAACTCATATACGCTTTATAATGTCAGGTTTTTTGTTTGCCACATCAACGGTTTGAATTAAAAATGTCATCATAATTTTGGCTTATAAATTTCGCGAGTAGTCAATCATTGTATATCTTCATATCTTGTGGTGATTCTTCGCGATTGATTCAAATTTGTTTAATTTTAGAATCAACGCAAAGAATACCTTTACTGAATGATTTGCGCCAGTACAAAAGTGAACTGCAAATATTTTTGGATAATTTGTAATGCGATTGCATTTAATGAATATTTAAAATATGAATATATATGATTACGCAGAATCTATAAAATATGTTAAATTTTCAATTTAAAATCAAAAACAAAATCTGTTTAACCAATTTATTTGAATTTTGAGTAGTATGTAATATGTATTATAATATTATAAAATACATAAAATAAATTTAAAAAAATTTAACATTTTACAAAACACATTATTACAACAACTCAACACACATACCAATAAAAATAACGGCATCTGTTGTCTAGCGTTGGCTGGTTTTTGTGCAAATCGTAAAATCTGATTTCATTTTAAACATTTAATTAAAAAAAAAAATAATTTTTTTTTTAATCGCCATTTTTTATTTTTAACAATATATATACTGACAGTAAACAGAAAGAGCAGAAGAAGAGTAACAGAATGCAATTGAGAAACGAACAGGACATTAAAATTGTTAATTATATTGTCATTTGTTTTTGTTGTTATCATTACTAGAAAAAATAACCAGTAACTTCCGTTTACAAAACAAAAAACCAAGCATAAAAAAAGACATCATAAAACTGTGATAAAAATGAAATCAGTAAAGATATAATAAATAAAGAATAAAAAAAAAACAAATAATGAAAGTTTTCATCAAATTCAGTTGAATATTTATTTTAAAATAATTAAAAAGAAAAAAAAAATAAATAAAATCAGACTCACAATTTTTATACAATTTACTCATACATTGGTTATACACTCATCAACGTCAACAGTATAATAAAAATGTTAAAATTAAATTGTCTCAGTGACATTGTAAAATATAAAAAAATGTAATTAAAAAACAAAAACAATAGAAAAAACAAATTGTTTCCAATTTAAATTACCTGCATCTGTAACTTACCTTGAGTACAAATACTTAAGTACTTTTTATCTCTTCAGAAATAAATTAAAAATAAAAAATAGTATAAAAAAATGTATATATATATATTTATCTAATTGGTTTGTTCAACTCTAAAATGTCATCACGATTTTTTTTTTAATTAAATTATATCTTTAATAACTCGTACTTTTTAAATTAATAAAAAAGTTTTTTGTTCTATTCCAAATGCAGGACGATCCTAAGTTAGAAAATTAATTTTTATTAGGAAATTTTCTACTTCTACTGAATAGATTAGATTAAATTTTGAGTAAAGGTCGTTACTACTAGAAACTAAATTTTATTGTTATTATTAGACCCTAATGTCTAAAATGATATTGTTTTTTAGTTGCCAGCCAATCACACTCACTCACACATGACGTTTTAATTTTTTATAATATAACAATCAGTCTATACGTGGTGGTCAATGATTTAACAATTAGTTTCCATTGACATGATCAAGTAGTTATTGAATTTTTATTCACTTGACAGTAACAATTAAAAAGTTTGTTATTATAATATGACGGTTTTTTTGAAAATAGCTCTGTGCAATTAGAAATCTCGTAATTTGTTTACATTATTCTTTTTTTTGCTATTTAATTGTTTTTTTGTATTTCTAACTAGCTTTTTTTTAGCTGTAGACAATGGTGCACAGAAACGTATTTAGTGGATTTTATGGCTAAGCCATTTTTAATTTCATTATTTTCATATGGTCTAGCTTTAAACCAATCAGTTTTTCTAACCAGATCTTTAAATTTGAATCAGTTATACTTTTCAACACCTACGACCAACAACTGACTAAAGTTTTGTTTGAAATCATTTCAATCAATGTATAGGGTAATGAATATTGCAGTAAAAATAAATTATAGAAAAACCAAAATATCAGTATTACCCTTCGAAAATTTTTCTACAAATAAAGCACAAGAAAAAATAAAAACAGACGAAAACAAAAATAAGGCATATAAAAATGACCCCAGAACTGCAAATTATTTTTGTGCTCTTAATAAAAGCAATAAAAAATAAACAAAATTTCCCTGACATCGGAGGTGATATTTTATTTGCTGAAACATAAATCTTGTTTAGAAATAAAAATAAATAAATTTTAATTAGTTTAAATTTCATGCCTTTCGGGTCATTTTATTTTAGTTAACAAAAAAAAAAACAATAAAAATTTCATTCGTTTTTGTTTTTTTATTCCTTCACAATTTTTATTGGTACCTTTTTTTTATTTCATTTCGTCCATTTTAAGTGAGTGTTTTATTTATTTATATTCTCTTTTTATTTTTATTTGTTTGAAATTTTCTGTAACGATCCGTTATTTTTAATTACTTTTTACTTTTTTAAAATTGTATTTTATTTAATTTGATTTTTTTTTTTTTACTTACTAAGTTTTCTTTTCAGTTATCTGAAAACTGTCTTTAATTTTAATTACAACAAAAATTATTGTGATTTTTGAGAAAGCTACTCATTTTATTGAAATAATTTAAGAATTTCTAATTATAAGATTTATTGGTACTTCAGATGATGTTTCGAGCATTTGGAGCAACAGATGGATGGAACAGATTGAATTGTTAAATTTTTTAAAAATTAGTATAATTAGCTTACAGTAGATTTCGGACTTAATGTAGGGTCTCTTATATTTTACTACTTTTTTTTCTATTGTTCATAACTGGGTATAAAACAATAATTGGTTGTTGTATGTCTAATTTTTAATCTATAATAAGACTGATATATTTTTACCGATTTCTATTTTAATGTACTAATTCATCAATTTTTTGATTAAACTTAAACGGGTATACTTGACCCGTCAAACAGAGATGAATCCAAGCAGCAGCATACATTTGAAGAACAATATCATATAAAAAAAATATGAAATTAGAAATAAATCAATATAGTAAATTAGACGTGTATGACAGTTTGGATATGCAGAGAACACGTTAACAACAGACTTACGACGTTTCCGGACCTTGCGCATTTGCACTTGATACTCGCACTAAACTCCTGACATTTTTTAGTGTGTTCGAAGATGTCATATCGTACTTTATTACCTGTCAAAAACTTAATATCGCTCTAATAAAAAATATGAAAGAGCGGAGTGGAAACGCCCGATTTGGGTTGTAGGTTCTAACCATTATTTAGATTAATTTAAAAGGGTTATTCCGTAATTAATGATGGACTATAGTTTAAATTTATAAATATATATAAAAAAAACATTTTGTAGAACAGGTAGCGACAATTAAGGATTAACGGTCGTATAAAAAATTAATTAGGGTTCATAATAAAAATATAAGTATTATTGTAAACGTTTTAGTTAGTCGCAAGAAGTAAGTTACCTCCAAAATATCGATATTTTGTTATCGATATTGTATATTGAAATTCAAATTTTAATTAATAGATCATATGTATATATACATTTTTCACAGATATATGTACAAAGGTCAAATAGAACTAATGTTCTGACATTTTGAAACTCCTTTTTATTTTGATTTAAGTATAATTTAAAAGATTAAAGTGATTTGTTTTGTGCATTTATTTAGAATAATCATACTGTAGATATCAATGGTGCGACATATAGATTTCACAAGCATTTTTCAAGGGTTCATGAAGCTGGATATAAATCCTAAATATGATATTGTATTATACTCCATATCAAAGGTATACTAGGGTCTTTACCGCAAAAGATTATGTTTATTTTAATGATTTAGATTTTTTCTTTGTAGATTTAATGTAAAGTATTCTGAAGTAGTGTGTGTCATGTTCTGTAGTATTCCGACACTTATAAAAGAAATAACCCATTTAAATAATTTTGTACTAATTTTAAAAAGACTTTTATTCTTACTTGCTAATTCACTACAGAATCTAACGTTTGATGTATATATATATATATATATATGTGTGTGCGTACTGGCGCTAATGGTTTTGTTTCTTCTAACAAAGTTCCACAATTTTAAAAGAACTCAATATTTTTTTTTTTTTTGTTTTTGTAATTGAAAATCAAAAATATTTTGTCCCAACAAAAACTTTTTTATGTTTTTTATATTTAATAATGAGGTCTATGCTTTTGTTGTGTACCCATTTGTTTATTATTATCAATTTTGTTTTTCTTAAACATTATTCCAATTTTCTTAATCAATTCTAATATATTAAAAAAAAAAAAATAAAAATCTGATTACAAAGTATACCTACGTGTACGACTCTCATATTGTATTATTTTGGTTATGATTATATGATGACATTCTAAAATTATTATTCTAAAAAAAAAACAAGAATATGTTGTATTATTTAAATGACAACAAGAGAAAAAAATGGGGGGCCAGTTCTACTCCTCCATAACCGCAATAACAACAACAAAAACTGAAGAAATACCAAACAATAAACGAACAAGAAAAGATGCGAATCATTGTGTTGTCTCTATTCATTATTGACTTGTATCAAATTTAATATAAAATAATGTATTGTATATGACATCTAACGGGTAATGATGACAACAAAGGAACTGTGTTTTTTTTTCAATATCATACAAATATATATATATATTTTGTATAAATATACATATATTAAAATATTTAAAAAAGACACGAGCTATGCTTCAAGTACACGTACCTAACCTTCACAATGCGGTTCTTTTTTTTTATTTTTATTTTGTATTATTATTATTATCATATATATTTTTTTTTATTCCTTTCATTTATCCTGGAACAGAATATTTCAATTTCATATAAATTGTTCTTTAAATTTCAAAATATATGCGTATATATGAATATATATATATATATATATATATATATATATATAATATAATATGTATGGGTGGTAAAAAAAATATAATAAAAAAAAAAATACAAAAAAAAAGTAAGCAGAGAAAAAAAAACAAAATACGTGCTTTAAGTAGTGATGTGACACTGCTGGCTCTTACTGCTGTTACTGTTACTGTTATTTCGCGCTTTTGCAATAATATTTTTTTTCTAATTTTTTTTTATGAAAAATCATTTTGTAAAAGAAAATTCTATAAGAATATCAAATTCTATATTTAAATTTTTTTTTTGTATTTTACAGTTACCCCAGTGGATTCCTCTTATGGGTTATTGTTGTATTTGTCATTTATCTATTAAATGTTACTTCCTGATTTTGATATTATTTGAATTCTTGAATAGTTAAATGAAGTTGATGAAAAGTCTGTAATCGTTTTTAGATTTGGTATTATAATTTTCAAATTTTATTTTATTTTACTAATATCCAATAATATTCAATTATAAATACGTGAGAAGCAGGTGTCACAATCAGGAAAAGAGGAAATAACTAGAAAATCAAAACAGGAGAATCTAAATTCCGAAATGCATAATAAAAAATATCTCTGTAACAAGCCGACTTTTTGTACATAAATCGTGCTATAACTATTGGGTCCGATTTGTTTAGAAGTTAATAAATTCGAGATCGACTTAAGAAAATTAAAATTTAAAAATTTCTAACATAGATTATATTTATTTTCGATGTGTTATCTGAGTTGCTATGCAATATTTGATAATTTTTGTGAATGCATTTTTATTTTATCTTTTGGTTTTTCGTCTGTATCTACATACTAGTTTTTAAAATTAAAAATATCAAAAGATGTGGAGAATAAATAAGCCTATTTTTTTAACGTGTTGCTTATGTTTCAGATTATGGAAAAATATTCCAAATAATGATTAATTTATTGATAATATATCTCTTATGAAGTCATAACTGAAATAGCTCTTACATCAGATATCTTTTCCAATGATCAACCTGAGACATTCAATGTTGTCGAGGTATATATTGAGTACATTTCATTCTACGCTCCACTGATGGGCTTACAAGACAGTTATGATACTGATAATAATTTTAAATATATAATTATTATCTGTTGGTTGAATACAATTGGACTAAAATCCATTTTCAAACATTGCATTATTAGTTTTGATTTGAACATTGAGTGTCACCTTTTATTCTTTCACTACTTTTTTATTTTAATAATATTCAATAATTAAAAATGCAAAGCTATCAAATTAACTTCTTCTACTTCTACTTTTATATATTTAATTATGTCAAGAACTATAATAATTCCACTGCTATTCAAGTAAAAATTTTTTTTTATGTATTACAAATATCAGATTTGATGCAGCTTTAGAAAAGGCGCACTTAAATTTATACTTCAAACTGATTTTGTTATATCGCATTCCCAATATTACATTCCTTTCCTATAGTAGACAATTACAACTCTTCCAATACACAATTTAAATATTTATCTGCAATAATTATTACAATTTATTCAAAATGTATATTATGTAATGTCACTTACTAAGTTGACATTGTAATACTAATATTATCATCTATATTTTACTGTTATACAATATTGTATACAGTTAAATAAATCTAATGTATATTTTCTCTTTTTAATATTCTTTAACGTATCGAAACGTTTTTCTGCAGTTAGTTTTATTACAATTTCCCACACATGTGTGTATGATGAAATGAAGCAACGAAGCCAAAAAACAAAGAAAAAACAAACAAAAAACAAAAATTTAAATACATTAAAAGATAGACAATAAAGTTTCTGATACAAATTTCAAATTCCAATTTGTTATATTTTTTATTGTTATTATTTTGTTTTTGGTTTCAGTATTTTTTTTTTTTTTTTTTTCATTTTATGAATTTTCCACCATAAATACGACGACATTTTATAATTTAAATGGTAAATCACACACTCTAAGTAATATCAGTTTACTATATCTATACTATTATAACAGAATATAAAAATAATATAAAAAAAAAATAAATTAACATGTACACATAGGTATATAATAAAAATGAAGAAAATATAAAATATAATAATAATTTAACGTAAAACAAAAAACAATAATAAATAAATAACAAAAATGAAAATGAAAATATAAACAAAATGGTGGTTATAAATTGGATATAAAATTATGGCCTCGTTATTTAAGTTGAAAAAACGGAAAGAAAAAATTATATATATTTGTTTTCTTTAACAATGCATATTTATTAGGTTAATCAAAGCTCACAATTTAGTGCTTAATGTATGTACGTATATTTTGAAATGAATATGTATGAGTTGGTACAATCCAATGCAATTGTATTTGTATAAGCTCTTTTTTTTGTTTTCCAAATAAATCAATGTCTTAGATAGATTGTGTGTTGAAGTTAATTTTTTACTTGTTAGGATAGGCATCGCAGACCAATTTTGAGTAGAGTATACTAATGGAGGGGGTGAAATAATAAACTGTATATCAATTGATGTTTGATAAATACCCAAACCTATATACATTCACTATAAGCTGGTGGTATTTATAGTCTATGGTGATAATTATAGTCTAATGCATGGAAGTTCATATTTGCTGATATATTTACATATAGTTACACTGCAAATTTCTAATACTCATTGAATCAGAAATTCTTTGTGCAATAGGATTTTATTTGAAGATTAATTTTAACACAATTATATTAGTTAGTATAAAGAAATTCTGAAATTATTATTTTAATTAGTGTACGAATATTTATGTAACAAACTGTATATGATTGCAAATAATATAGAGTTCTGTATAAAAGATGTATACAAAAAAAATACAATAGTAATGTAATATTCAGAAAGACAACAATGTTTCTAGGAATAGAAAAATAATGTTGAAAAATATTTTTATTAGTTGAGATTACTCTTTCTATCTCTTTTTTACTCTTTCATCCCGACAAAGTCTGGTATTTTGTCACCCATTTTTTTGTCTAGAATATAATGGTAACATTTTTATTACATATAATAGAGTAATTTTTATTGTAATAACTTAAAATCATTATGAAAATGGTGCAGACATAATAATGAAATATTATGTATTATTATTATTAAGTACAGAAATATATAAGTTTTACCGTTATCATTTTATATTTTAATACATGTGGTGACATTAAATTAACAGTAAGAAAAAGAAAAAAAAAAATGTTTACTTATTTTTTTGTTTTGCTCTTGTTTTTATTCTTACACAATGGCACTGAAATATCCTTTCTAATTTAAAATTTTTAATTATACAAAAATAAAAGATTAAGAGAACTTTTATTTTAAATTAAAAATTTATTTTAACTGGTGAATTTTGAATTTAACTAAAAATTATTAAATATAACTTCTCTGAAAAGAAAAGTCTCATGGCCTGAAATAACTACAATTATTTTTATTTAATAACTAAAGCGAAAAGAGTTCTAAATTTAATTTCTGGTTCATTTTTCCATATAAAAACAAATTAGACTTCTCAGAAAATTTACAAAAAAAGTTAAATAGATCCAAAAGACACACTCCATGAAAAATAAATCTATTTTAAACAAAAGTTCTAGTTTTTTTGATAGCTAAAAAAGTTATTGTTTTATAGTGACATCTTTCAAGTCTAAGTAAGTTATTATTTATTTTAAAGAAAACAATACTACAAGTAAATGTTCATTTCTAGAATTGAAACTTAATTAAAACAGAAAAATAACACAATAGAAATTCATTTTTAACTCACCCTGTATTATACACTAGAATTTGTTGTATTATAAAATGTATCTGGTGCGATGGAACAAGGATCAATTACCATTTATATACTTATACTTTATATATCTATATAATGCATAAATATACCTAATACACATATATATATATATATATATATATATATATATATATATATATATATATATATATAAAATGTATATATTTTATATAGTATACATTGAATTTTTAAATATATATCAGGTAATATAAAATTGTAAAATAAATTTTACGAGTATGTTGTATTGTGCTGTGTTGCGAATTCATGACGATATTATTCCTTTTCTATTTAATTTATTTCATTACGGTAAATAAAATAAATATGTACATATCTATGTATGAAAAATGTTTTAGAATTATAAAGATAAATAATATTTTGTACATTAAATTTAAAGGTGAAAATATATTAATTATTATTCATTAGTTATACTTTACTTTACATTTTATTTTTGATGTCATAAATTTAATGTATCCTAAATTCATATTATAATATTGTGTACGTACGTTTATTAAAATGTATCTTGTAGATATATAATAAATTAAATTTTAATGGAAATTACAAAATTGTTCACAATTTACCTATTAAAATTTGTGACAGACAATTTGATTTAAGATGTAATTTTTGAATGATTCTCTTCAAGTTATATCTACTTAAATTGAAATCTCAAATTTAAACAATCATTTCGTTTTTTATCATTTCGTTTATTTATTTTCTGGTATTAAACTTTGAATTTCTTATTCTAAATATATTGTAAATTTTGATATTTTTGAAAGTATTTTTAATTTATTCAGTGATTTAATTTTGGAACTTCCATATTCAAAACTAAATTTTCATTAAATTCATTTCTCATTATAGTTAGTCGAAAATTAATCGAATTAGCTAGGCGGAAACAATTATTCATGCAAATTAATGCTCGAGGAAATATTATTTTTATTTATTTTATTTATTTTTTTTACCCAGAAAATTTTTTATTTCACAGATCATGGAAAAATTGTAATTGTAATATTTTTACTATACTGATATGCATAGATTAAATAAGATTTCATGTAAATAATATTTGTAACGACCGACTAAGTCTATTATTTATTAAAACTATGAACTTACTTTTCTAGAAATTTGTTCTTTTTATGCAATACAATTATTTCTGAATTCCATGTTAAATTAATATAAATTTGAATAAGTTTAACATACATTAGAGAGTATAATCTAGTAACAACTTAAATAAAATGGAACTACGCTATTTAAGAAGGCTTAGTTCCTGACAATAATAGTGATTACATTTAATGAGTTGATAAGCCAGAAATTTGATAAATCAATTACTATAAAAAAACTGTTATAAAATATGTAGTAAAAACTTGCAATACCGTACTTAATTAATTAAGTACAAAAAGGTAATTTTACCTAAGCTATACTGTTAAGAGTGTAAAAAAATAAGTACTTAAGATGGAAATGTAAAAGAATTATAAATGGCTTAGTAGTATCTAAGTCAAAACTATATTTTACTAGTATCAGTTTCAATGGCACGGCTGACTTATAATCATATGATTTTAGTTTATAACGGTCTATAATAATTTATTAAACGTTTATGAACCCGCACTTTAAAATTTAGTTTTCATTGGTTTTAATTTTGTTCAAAATTTCAAATTAATTTTATTGCATATTTAAAACAAATAAATAATACCTACAATAAAAATGAAGCAATTTATTTTGATAATACCTTGCCCTTGACCCTCAGACATTTCAAAAATTTAAATAAATCTATTTCGAAAAAACAAAGCTCTAAGAAATAAAACTGACAAGAGAAAAATTTTTAAGCAGTATGAAATTTCGTTATGCGTATAGCTGACCTTGTTTTGCTAATGGAATTTGTGTCATGTGATTGTTGCAATGTAGTTTATGAACTACATAAACAAACGTATAAACCATTTATGAACATGACGAAATTAATATATTGCATTATAGGTTTATGAAAAGGCCTTATTAGACTGAAAATTGAAAATTTTCCGACATATTCAACGTTTTTCACAAAAAAATAATTTTTTTATACCTTTTTTATACCTTTTTTTTTATAAAATTTGAAGTTTGGGCTAGTCTGTTATACTTGACATAAATAAAGAAGCAAGAATAAAATGGTAAAACTGATATCCATCCAATAAATACCGTTAGTTAACCGCTAGTTAGATACATCAATTATTTTCTTCCGGTTCGAGTCTAACTCCATAAAATAAAACTTAGTTTTTTCACTATTTTTTTTTTAAATTCAAATAACAATAATTATCAAATACAATCATTTTAAAACAAATTCGATTATCAAAAATATTTCTTTATTCCTATAACCATCGAATCTTTATTTTAAATTCAATAAACATCAATATTCTTTCCACATGATCAGCTCATTATATAGTATTTTCAATCTGATAAGTGATGACATTCAATATCGATTGAAAAATGTCACTCTATTAAAATATTGTTGTCCATATTTTATCACTATTAATAAAAAAAAAAAATCAATCAATATTGAATCATTATTTCAAATTATCTGATTTCATTTGAAAAGGGTATAAATCAACACCATATCACATTATAAATATCAAAAAAAAAAATATATATTAACGTTTAGAAAATGTATAAATTATTATTACTGAATATGAAAAACAAAAAAAAAATAATGTAGAATATAAAATAAGGATACGTCTATCAAAACTATGACGAATACTTAATAAAATAAAGTACTTCAATTTTTTATTTGAAATTTTCATTAATAATCATAATTTTTGGTAGGTATTATCTTTTTTTTCTTTTTTAAATTATTAAATGTACATAATAATAATAATAATAATACATTATACAGATGAATATCAGATATACAGTTCTATACAAAAGTTTTTATATACTGAAAGTGATATTGAATAATTTACAGATTCTATGATCCAAAATCCTTGTACTTCAAATGTATATTTTGTGTATTCAAGTAAATTTCATACAACTTTCAATTGAAAATTTGTTTGAATTCTCTAGGATGATTAATTTGATGCTTGTTTTAATATTCGTTAAGTTTTCAATATGCATTGAAGTACAATTTAAATAATTAGTTTTAATCACCCAGCTACTATCAATTAATTAACAATCCAACTATAGATAATACCATAATTTTTCGATGTATTTTATGTCGATGAAATCATTCAAAACGACAGTAAAATTTATTAGGGAACAACTAATTCTTTTATTGAAACAAAAAAAAATATACATATCGCACCGCACATTCTAGTATATTGTAAGTCAACTTACAATCTACTAGAAAGATACGTTTTTTAGACAAACAATGTTTCTATCCGTTTGCTGTCAAAATTTCAAAGTGATACGACGCCTCCCTCAAAAGTTATTGCGCCAAAAAGACTTACAATATTATCTTAATTTTAATAAAGTTCCGATCATATACATCGTAAGTAGACTTCCAATATACTAGCATATAAAATTTTAGTGATTTTGTGTTGTAAGTCGACTTACAATATACTTGCACGGAAATATTCAAACATTCATTTTTCTAAGTATACATACAATTAGTTATAGTTGTTTTTTTTTATGTAGTTCGTGATTGCAAGTGTATGTTACAATATTTATGTAAGTGTTTCTGATACACAAACGATGTTGTATGTAATACTTATAACATACACGTTTGCAAATTATAGAAAAAATTATAACTGTTTTTAATATAAATTTTAATTTTTTTTTGATAAATTAAAGTGTTTTATTGTTTCAACAACTGCGTTGTTGTCTAGAAGTAAAAGTATTATTCAATTCTAAACTTAAAATAAAATCAAAAATAAAATGAATAGAGGTCGTTTAATGGTCCAAGAGGTTTTAAAAAGAAAATCTGGTATGTATTACAAATATTGTAAGTCTTAAAATTTTTAAATTTTACACATAATATTTAATTAAAAAATAGATACAGCTGCGAAAAGAAAACTTGACTTAGATAAAATTGAACCGATTCTAATATTAAATAAAAACCAGAATGAAAATCTAGAAGAAAATAATAATATTGAAAACCTATTACACGAAAATTATAATGCGAACTTAATTGATATTTCGAAATCATTAGTTTCAGGTGCTCGTAAATTTAGCACAGGTACAACAAATTTACTATAATTTTTATAACCTATAGTGACTATTTATATACTTTTTATGTAGATACAATTAATTCCACAACAAATACCTATGTGATAAAAGAAGTGAATCCTACGTCATGCTTTAATATATCAAGTTCTGGTAAGTAGATATTTTATTTTTTTAAAAATTATTAGCACTCGTATGTAAAGATTGATTGCTAACATAACACTTTATTAACAGAATTAGAAGATTTCGCTGATTCTGAAAGTGAATATTTGCCATCAATATCGTCTAATAGTACCATTGAGACACCTACAGGAAGTCCTTTTACGCCGCAATTGAAAAAAACGATAAAAAATGACAATTATGAGGTAAATACTAGTAACAATATTGTTTTACCTAGTTTGAAAACAAGGAAAAGGAAACGAAATCCAAACAATTGGAAAAAAAATCAAGTTAAATTAGCAAGAGCGCGAGGACTTAGTTATATATCCAATATAACAACCAAAACTGTCTCAGCAAAAAAGATGGGCCCCTCATGTTTTCCTCAATGTAGGCAAAAATGTTTTGACAGAGTTAGTGAATCCGAAAGGCAGCTAAATTTTTCAAAATTTTATAGTTTAAGTAACAATATCTTGAAATGGAAATTTATAATAAATCACGTAGAAAAGAATGAAAAGAAAATAACAAAAGTTGTTTCCGGAGCAAGTCGTAGAACTTGTACATACACCTATTTTTTATCATCCTTCCCTAATAGCAATAAAATTAAAGTATGTGCCAAATTATTTTTAAGTACATTTAATATAAGCTTTCAAATGATTGAAACAGCTTTTTCAAAATTAATGCCGGTAAATGGAGAACTTGGAGACGATAAAAGAGGAAAGTATAAAAGAATACTATCTCAAATAAGTGAAAGAAAAAATGAGTTAGTTAAAGAACATATCAACTGTTTTGCGTTAATTGATTCACATTATTTAAGGGAACAAACCAATCGAAAATATATCGATGGAAATTTAACTGTAGCTAAAATGTATAGAATGTATATTGAATGGATGAGTATAAATTATACAAGTGAAAGTAAGGCATCATTAAGACAGTACAGAGATATTTTTAACTATTGTTTTAACATGGGATTTTATGTACCAAAAAAAGATAAATGTAACGAATGCTCAAAGTATGAAAACATGACAAATGAAGAAAAAGAAAATGTAAATGAAGATCATAAATTACATCTATATTCTAAGACGAAAGCACGAGAACTTAAAAATGCAGACAAAATAAAATCCGTGGAAGATAACAATGTTGCAACAGCCGTATTTGATTTTCAAAAAATATTAAATGTACCTTGCGATGATTCCAGTATTTATTACTATAAACGAAAATTGTGTGTATTCAATTTTACCATTTATGATATGAGTAGCCATAAAGGTTATTGTTTTGTGTGGGACGAGACTACAGCGAAAAGAGGACCCAATGAAGTTGCGAGTTGTCTTCTGCAATACGTTGAAGAACAAAATAAAGAAGGAGTAAAACTAATTAATTTTTATTCGGATAATTGCCCGGGGCAAAATAAGAACAGATGTTTATTCATTTTCTATGCATGGATATGTAAAACCATGAATATTGAAATAAAGCATGTGTTCTTCGAAAAGGGTCACACACAAAACGAAGGCGATTCGGTTCACGCTCTTATAGAAAAAACAAAAAAAAAAAAAACGCTATACATCCCATCACAAATTTATTCATTAATTAGAAATTGCAAAGTAACGGAACCAAAATATGATGTTATTGAAATGACCAATACACAATTTTTAAACTTTTCTAAATTTATAAGTATGGTCAACACAGATAAAGATGACAATAATCTTAAAATAAAATGGAATAATATAAAAATTATTAAAACTGAGAAAACTTGTCCAAACAAACTATTTTTCAAATATACTTTTGAATGCGAGACATATTCGTCAATAACTTTATTTAGTGAGCTTGTTGGTGGTAAAAGAAAACGTAAGACACCATCAGGATTTCCAAATGAAAAACCCTGTGTTTTATTCACAGAAACTTTGAAAATCCCAGCAGCAAAGTACAGTGATTTAATTGAATTAACGGAGTACATGCCAGAGTATTATAGAAGTTTTTATAAAAATCTCCAATCTACTAATCAAAATTGTGAAGATTTAGAAATTGTTGAAGAAAACATATAATATAATTTAGATGATAAAAATTTACTTTTTTTAATATCTGTAAAACTTTTAATTTGTATTTTTTTTTTTAAAAATTGAATGTAACAAAAAAATAATTTTTATTGGATTTAAAATTTTTGTTGGAAATATAAAATAAAAAATAATGCTTTTTGTTTCTAAAACAAACTTACAATTCTCTCTACTTCTAATTTTCTTTCTTTTTAGCCCTGTAAGTACATTTATAATCCCAAAATCTTATATTGAATCCAAGCGTTTCTATTGTAAGTACTACTTACGACATCATACGAAAAAGAGAAATACGTGCTGTGATATTGTAAGATTACTTACAATATTGTTCTTCGAACATATTTTAAAAATTTCTATGATAAGTCGATATACAATAATAAATTTTCAATGATTGTGAAGATTCTCCGTTCTATTATATAATTTTGTTTAATATCACCTAAATTAAAGAGTTAATATTTTAAAAAGCTAATTATACATAATGCTTATTAAACCCTTTACTCTTATTAAAACAAGAGGGAAGTTTCTATATAAAATACAGTCAAGAAAAAAGTAAAAGTAATGTAGAAAACTTTGAAATGCTCTCCTGAAAAATTACATTTTAGACTTACAATATACTAGAATGTGCGGTGCGATATACTCATTATATCATTATCAACACTATACATTTTCTAGTTCAGTAGTGTTACTGATAGGTGAGCACAACTATTCGTAAAATATTCTTCTATATTTTAAAATAGAAGTAAATTAGTAAAATATTCTTGTATTAGTAATAAGAAATCGTATATTTGAAAATTATGATAGTAATTTCAGTTTGATTGCGAATGTCCTTAGTATAATTCTTCTTGTATAATGATTGTTTAGTCCTTGAATATTTCTAAGTTTCAAATTTCTTTCTAAAATTGTATGACTTATTAAGATTCAAAGGCCTGTCGCAAATCTTGTTAAACATCCATTTTATTTTGTCATTATACGCTAATAATTTGATATTTGAAATCTAACTGACATAATGTAAAAGATAAAAATACTAATTTTAAAGTACATGAATATATCTCAAATCATCATCATCATCAATGCCCTGCAACCCCATTCGTGGGGCATAGGGCGGAAATATATATATATATATATATATCTGAAATAAAAAGCTAAAAACTTTTAAAGTAAATTTTGTATTAAATCGCAATCGATTTTTTGTATTATGTATACTTTTTTAGGGAAAAACTGTACACCAATATTATGGTATAATGTAAGTACATTTACAACACAATATGAATTGAAATAAAATATTAAAAGATAATTTCCGATCTGTCCAAAATTTTGACATCTTTTTCGATATGCACAAATAAAAAAAAAACAAAAAAAGTAAAAAAACAAGCAAAAAACAGTTATAATAGAATTCATTTTCATTTTCATTTAATTTCTTTCATATACAATACAAAAATGAAGTGTTATACTCCACTATTCACCATCTTTCCATTCAATTCTTATATTTTCCTGTTTTATTATCTGTCTCAATTTCAATTTATTTTTTTTTTTTTTGTGTTTATTATTGACATTTTATTTAAAACTCGTTAAATATTGAAAATATATAAAATGTATATAACTTCAATTCTTCTCTTTATTTCAGATTTACTATTAAATAAAATCTCATTTAATGTGCTGTTCATTGTGCTAAATTTTTTCTTTCAAGTCTTAGTGAACCAGATTCATTAAGGATTGACAAATAATACATAGCAATGGGTTAGTCCTAATATTATTGGAATTAAGATAATAGGTTTTAGGCATAAATCATTTCGTATTTTGAAGTGTGTCTGAACCTTGAGATGAATAAAATGATGTTGAAATGATTTTGACCTCAGGCGTATTTTGATTTATGTAAATCTCTATTCAGATCGAGGAAATAATTTTAAAAAAAATATTATTGTAATATTGTATTGTGTTTCGGTAAAACGGTGATTTTTTAATTATATTGTTACAATGAAGTGATTATGAGAATTATTCACTCTATGAGAAAAATAGTTATCTTTATGCTATCTAGGGATCACATGAACTAATAAATAGAGCTTATCTCATTTAGACTACAAAAAATCTGATTTAGTGCTCTTAGAAAATAGGACATACAAAAATCGTAGAGTAGACCCATATTTATATTAATATATAGAACTAAATTCAAATTCTTCATTCGATTCAAAATTGTATATTTGCTTCCTTGTTTTATATTAGGATTTTTATAACTATCATGTAGTTTGGTATTGTATTTATTTCTGTGGTTTACAATATATGTGTATGTTGCTCAGAAGGGCTCTTTGGAAATCATAAAACTATTAATCGGTTATGTAATATGAATACCTTAATTAGTTATTAATATATGGAACAGCAAACAGCTCTCCATCCTTTTATTATAATAAATGGGTTTTAATACACGCACACATCTTTTTTGAGACTATCAAAAATTGAATTACATTTTCATAGTCCTTTAAAGATTTTTTAGAATATTAGTATTCTTTCAATTTTCTAGAATTAATTTAAAATCTAGAATTAACCTAAAATTCTTATATTAATAGGCGTCAGAGAAGGGGGTCAGTTCATATTTGCTATCCTATTCCATATAGAGATTGTTATATCTGATGCCATTTCCAGTTATCATCTTAGTCATGGAATGTGAATGAATAATAACAAAATAAAGCAGCCGCGATTGGAAGTAAAACCACTTATCTGATAGTTGAACACAGTTATAATGGAAAATTGAATATGAGCAGAAAATCTTAGGGATCAATTGATTTTATGTTTAAATTTATTTCATCCTTATTTCCATTTTCCTTATTTACATAAAAATATCTAATTTCTATCTTTGATGGAATTGCCTTGTTTCTCTCTCTTCAATTTGCTATATAGCAATAGAAATCACTTTTAAAGATTTTTCTAAAATTATAAAAATAAAAATAAAAAAACAAATAATAACAAAAATTCAAAACACAAAAAATCGACAGTGATAAATGGTCAAATTGTTAACAACTGAATTTCACTTATACTTATCACAAAAAACAAACATAAAATAAAAAAAAAATAAATAAATAAAATAACTAATAATAAAATAAGGACAATTTATAAGAAAATAAAATATCAAAAAATAGGATGCAAGATAAGAAAACAATCAAAATATACCAAAAAAAGAAAAAAAAAAACAAAGAAAGTAAAATGAAAAATTGAAGTTCTCTTAAAATTCTGAAATACTCATATTTCATGTATGCCACCACATGTGTATATCGGTTTATAAAATAAAATTAATGATTTTTTGTGTTGTATATGGCTTTATATATATCATACATATGTGTAGGATATATATATATAATATATTCTTAGAAAACATATGTATATGTGAATAAATATTTCATAAAACTAAAATTGAAGAGGACATTTATTTCTTATATTCTTCATTATAATAATATAATGCTTTATTTTCAACTTGTTTCTCTTTATATCGTACAAGTACATCTACAGAGAGGCCACAGAAATAGACAGAAACATCTTAAGTTTAGATTTTAGTTTATCCTTTGATATTTTGTTGATTTAAACTGAATACTATTTACTTACAATTTTAACTATTTATGCCATTTCAATTTACTGTACCTGCTTTAAATTGTTCAACTAGTTTTTCACTTGCTTTTTTCATGTATATTCAACTATATCTAGTTATAGGATTCATCGTACATTCATACAATAGCTTTTGCCAAATCCCGCAAAATCTTGAATTACAGAAATTTTTTACCCTTGCCCAAAAATTTATTGGTTTTGGCAAAGAAATGCTCGATTTTTTCACTCGCAAAATGAATTGATATTTTTCATGTATATTCATTTTAGTGGAATAATATCAAAAACAAAACTAAAATATTCTTTGACATTAAAAAATCATGACACGTAAATTTACCAATTAATTTGCTTATAGTACGTTTTCAAGCTCATGTTTATGGATAAACATGTTGTTTATGATAAACTGGTTGTTTACGTAGTGGTTTTCCCATACAAATTTGCTGAAAATCATAAACAAGTAGCGAGGTGTTTATATCATAAACCACTTCAAAAACATGTAACCCATCCATGAAATTTTGATTTTTTGTCGATTTTAAATTTTTTTTTGCATGACCCTTGATTTTTTTGTCATAAATTCATTTTGTCATTTGTAAAAAAAAAAAAAAAAAAACAAAAACAAAAAGAAATCAAAATACCAAGAATAGATGAAATTATGTTAATTTGTGTGAAATTAGTTTAGCTTCAATTAATGATCATCAAAAAAACGAAAAATAAAGTATAAATTCTCAATTATCATCAGCACGATTAATTGGAAAATCTTGTATAACTTTAATAGAAAAAAGTGAAGAAAAATTCTATGGAGTTATAGAAGTGATTAAGAAATTACAAGACTTACATGGAAAGTTAACAGAAGAATTAAAACAAAGGATATTGTAAAAGATGCATTTTTATTTTTAATTCACTTAATTTAATCAGTTTTATATATTATAAATATATATTTTTAAATCCTCCATATTTTGTTTTCTTTTATTCATTTATCGTATGACCAATTATAACAGCTTAAGTTCTACTCAAAGATAATACAAAAAAAATTTTTATAGTAGTATAGTTTTATATAAACAATAAACAGCTGGTGGTTTTCCAAAAAAGCTTGTGAACACTTGACATTTGACTGGTTTATGAGCTAGTTGTTTATCCATAAACATGAGCTTGAAAACGTACTATTAAAAAATTAACTAAAAACAAACAGTCAACATAAATTATTTTATTTTCAATAAATAAATAAAAAAATAGATTAAAATTATTTCATAATTATAAATAAGCTGTTTATTAATTTTTGTAACCCCCTGCTGCTATATAATATACAATTATTATTGACATAAAAATAATAATAAAATAAAAAATGAAAATAGAAAAAATAAAAAATCTTTCAAATATTTTTCAATACAAGTCAAACGATGCAGAAAATAGAAATGTTAAAGGAATTATGTATTCGTATTATTTTTATATTTTTTTTGTTGTTATTGTTTTTTTTTTTTTTTTTTGTTAACTTATCCTTTTTTGAAGTTTTGATTTATATTTTATTTTGAATTTGAATGTTTAATAAATTGAATTCTGTATATTTAGACATTTTACTATAGAACTGTCAAAGGTGTTTAAGTTAAAATGATTTGTAAAATTAGGTACATAACCTATAAATAAATTACAATGAACTATTTTACTGTTAATTTAATGTAATCAAGTTATATTATATAGTATACAGGATTTCTAATATCGTATTTTGTTACTAAAATATTGTGAAATATTTTTTCTTAGTTGTTCTCTTGTTATTGTTTAAATATAATGATGGTATATTTAACATATATCGATGGTATATTTGAATACCTTTCCACAATTCACCTTTATTGACTTGTTCAAATAAAGCACCTGATATTAAATAAATTAGTTTTTAGGTTAATTATTTGTGTACAGGTAATTTCAAATCAAAAAGCAATGAGCTACAAATAGAGTATAAGTTAAATAGGATTTATAGGAAGAGAGTTCTATATACATGGTGTAACAAAACATAAGTGTTACTGCTTCTAGTTAACATATTTTTTTGCAGAATTATGATAAACACTTTGAATAGAGCAAAGTGATCATCTCTAACAGATTATTCAAAATTATTTATCTATTCTCTAATTTTTATTAATTTTCAATATACATAATTATTTGTAAAAACATTCTACTTTGTTTTACATGGAAAAGAATTACCTATTGACCTATTGTAAAATTAAAACCAATTTTGTTAATAAGGTCTGATTAAAAATATCGTTTGATATCATTTTCAATACACTAATACACTAATACACAATACACAATCTTGTATCGTTCTTCAAAACAAACACCAAATTCGGTTTAAGATTTCTTTCGTACAAAACTTTAAAACGATATAAACGCTTAACTTAAATAAGCGGTTATATTTTAGTTACGAAAATTTTTTCGAAAACGAATATTTGTTTATAATAACAAAAAAAAACTTTTAAGAAAACTACTACTTTTGATAAATTTTGAAATAGTAAAAACTCATTTTCGTCTTATCTCGACTTAAACGTTTTTAATTTTGCGCCACTGATTTAATATTTCTTAAAAATAAATTAAAAAACAAACCAATTTTGTTTTAATTAATTATTTAATTATAACACTCGCTTCATTCATTTGATCTTAAATATTTTTCAAAATAGTTTCAGGATAAAATTTCATTCAACGAACTGTAAATACGCTTTTTAAAAAAATAAATTTTCCAATACAATGCAAACAAATTTCACCATAATTATTTTTAATATTATTATTATTTATAATTTATATTATTAATTTATGGATATCAAATTTTAAATTGACAGCATAAAGTTATCAACTTAGATAATTAAAATTAATTAACAAAAAAAGTCCTCGAATTTAGATTTATGTGAATGAATATAAATCAAATTGGAAAATTCAAATAATTTTTCTATACGTTATTCACTCGCCATAATAGTTATATTAACCTAAATATCTTGAGAAATTCAATGAACGTATATTAAAATGAATAAAATTTTAAAAAAATATTTGAATATTATTTAATTTTTTATATAATAAATATTCGAGAGTATTTTCATTAAATTTTAAAATGATCAATAAAAAAATTTCCAATTTAAAATCTAAAAAAAAATGTCACCATTTTACTTGACTTAAAAAAAAATAAAATGGCAGGTTAAATCAAAATGTCAACATTAAATTATTATTTCATTCAGAAGTTATTTATAATTTTTGTTTTGTTTTATAAATAAATATTAATTTGATTATTATTATTTATTAAATTTTCACTAAACTGTAAAATTTTTATTACACTAAAACGAGTTCTAATGCAAAAAATTGTGAGTGATTTAAATTCAAAATTAATTTGAAATTTACTTTAATTAAAAGTGGGTAGAACTCAATTTGAATTCTTACTATTTTAATAAATGAATACCAATAGAATTTAGTAAATATGAAACACATAATTCAAAATAGAAGCTCTACTTTTTACCAATTATAATATTTTAGTCATCCTAGTCTTTCATATTTTATTTATAGCTGTTTACTCAAAGCACAATAATGAATTCTAGATACTATGATATTTAGAGCTTCCTTACAGACATTATAACACACATATGATATTTAATACCTCCTAGTATTCATTATAACAGTCTTAAAATAAAATTTTTGAAGTTTATATTGAATGATTTTAATTTTTTTTTTGTATATTATTTATATGAAATTTATACAAAAATATTCGCATAAAAGTAAAAACATTAATGAAAAATAATTAAATTAATAAAAACGCGATATAAATTCAATAAACTTAAAATTTATCTATAAAATTTTTATAAAATGTTTAATTTTTTGGTATAAAATATATGTCGAATATGTTCGATTGTGAGTAATTCAAATCACACTTAAAAATTCTACACAAATATTCTTATTTGAAAATTCAGTATTTTTATACAAAAATCAATAGTGTGAAGATAAAAGTGTAGTGAAATAGTAGTAGGTAACAAAAACGAAAATGCTAGTTATATTTTCGTTAAATCCATTCAGTGTTAAGAAAAGTTAAACTTTCAAAGTAATATTCAATTCAAGATAAAGTTATTTATTTATGTTTAATTCGAACATATTACAATATCTTAATCTAATAAAACAATTCAATAAAAAAAACAATGAAAAAATTAAAATTTAGAAAATACAATTAAAATTAAAATACACTATATAATATTTTTAAAAGTACATTGTAGTTAATAATTACATTATTAACTTAGTATTGGCTACCCAATTTGTTTATTATAATGTTAAATATTAAACATAATATTTCATATTAACATTTTTACTAATTAAAACAAAAAAAAAAAACATTGACTTGTAGTGGAAATTGGTTTTAAAATATTTGATATACATCTTAGAAATGTCCATAATACAATCGTTCTTATCACAACACATAAACTTCTATACAAGTTTTATTATAGAATAGAAAATATAAACCCACTCATCCGTGTAATTTTCAAAAACCATAATTGATAAATATATAATGTTATGTGGTGTAAAATAATTTCGTAATAAGTTGATAATTTTCCAATTAAATATTTCCCTAAATAATTTCTATTCATGTGACGTTAATGTGTAAACCACAATTGATTGATATGATGTAGATTTTTGGACAATTAACTCTAATTAGCACTTTAAATAATTTTGCAATACTTTGAAAGGTTGACAAGGTTCAAATTTTATAAGTACTTCAGATATGAACAATTTTGTAAGTATTCATAGTAACTGAAATCGTAACAAAAATGGTTTTCAAAATTACAAAACTCATAGTAATCTTTTTGATATATCAAAATATAAATCGAAATATGAAAATTTAGGACTTGTATTATGCAAATAAATCTTTTGAAACTCAAAAAGATTTTCAAGGTATTAAAATTTAATAAATCGAAATAAAAAGAATGTTATGTTTTCCCTCTCTATCTTATTTTCTCATTCCATATTATGTAGGTACTTCTCTTTGGTAATTTTTATCAATCAATCTCAAATAAATGGCATATATTTGAATATATATATATATATATATAAATAATATAATAATATATATACACACAGTAAATATGTTTATATATTGTAAATATATATGAATATGTAAAATACAAAAATGTATAAAACGAAAATTTAAAATTTCCTTTTTCATATTTTTCTTCCATAAAAAAAGCACAACAACAACAACAAATAACAAGAAAATCTATTTTCTTTTTATATATTTTATAACATACCAATTTTGTAAAGTAATAACAAATGTGGGTTGACATATCAAGAACGCAATATATACATATATATAAATTTATTTTGTATATATATATATATATATATATTATATTTTGATTTGTATGTATGTTTATATTATGAATGTAACAATTTATTTATTCTTTCCTGAGATTTTTTGACTTACGTTTTCATATGTAAATTTTTCATTTATATATTTTCTTTTAAATTCCCTTTGAACATTACTATATATTTATATGAATTTATAGAGTGAGTGTCAAAATTAAATGAATAGAGTAATTTAATAATATACTAATTTTAGAGTAATTTTAATTATTAAATTTGAGTAGTATGTAGTAAAGGAGGGTTAGAATTCAAGAAAATTTAATTATATATTTATTCAAGATAAGTAAACTACATTTTGGAACGGTTTAGAAAATATGTAATTATACTATTGACAGATAATATAATATCGATATTAAAATATTTTTGATATCATGATATTAAGAGCCTTCTTACACACATAAACCGATCTAGTATATAATAATATAACAGTGTTAATATGCAATTTTTTAAGGTTTATAATAAATGAATTTAATTTTTTTTTATATTATTTTTTATATATGATATTAATTATACAAAAATATTCGTAGAGAAAATAAAAACAACAATACAAAATAATTCAATTAATAATAACGCGATAAAAGTTGAATAAATTTCATATTTACCTTTATTATCAAAATTTTCCTACTCACACTTTTAATAAATTTTTTGCTCCTTTTTGTGAAAATTATGTCGAATCGGTTCGATTGTGGAAAATTCAAATTTAAAATTTAGTTATTTTATTTGGCGATGTACTGTTGTTATTAATTGCCGTACTCTCTAATTGTATTACTTTGCTTGGTAATGTCGAGATTAAGTTCATACAACATTAATATCTTGATACAATACTGGGTAGGCACAACTGCAGTAATATTATGAAATTGATATTATATTTCTATCAGGATTAAATATCTATTGATTAACTTCAGTTCTATGATTTGGGTAGAGATAGTAGTTATTATATCTAATCACATTAACAGCAACCACCAGTAGTTTAAGATTGCTTGTGATAAAGCGCTAGCTATTAGTTTTTAATTTTTAATTTAACTAGTTACTAAGAGTTACTAAGAGCAATTATGTACATTTTTTTTAATTATGTATTTTTACTTGGTTAACATCAGTTTTTATGACTTGGAACAATAGGCTTAATCTACTTTAATAATTTTGAATTTTCACAGTTTCTCTTGGATCTGTATAAGTTTTTCTAAAAAAATTTCCTTCATTATTTACACATCCTGTGGATATATTTTTGTAAGTTTTTTTTTCTTTTTAAATTAAAAAGCAAAGAAAAAGTGGTAAAAAGAAAATATCTACAAAAACAAAACAAAAAAACATAATAATAAAAACATTCGCTTTTCAGAAAATTATACAGGTATATATATTTCAATATTTAAAGCAGTGAGCTCGATATCAAACGAATAATTTTGAGTAAGAATTCAAGTAAATAAGTATACACATATCCATCTATATATATATATATATACGTATTCATATGCATACATATCAAGTATTATATTATTGTCAATATCATATTTAAAATTCAATTTAAATTTTTATTATTTTTTTGCTTTTTTTTCTTCATTTTTTGATTTAAATGTGATTTAAAAATGCAAAAAACAACGATGAATAAATAAAATGTAAAAAGAAATGAATGAAACAAAACACATTTTTTTAGTGGAAAATAAGGTCGAGGATTTGACAAAAAATAAATTGATTTAAGGCATATGTATATTGCATTCTATATATATACATATTATGTATTATGTATAATGTATTTTAAAAATATTCGTAATTTTAATGGTAGTTACTACCAATTTCAAATAAAAAAAATGCGCAATATATAAATGATACATGTTTATATAAGTAAATAATATTTACATATACAAACTATATATATATATATATACAAAAAAAACAAGATTTCTCTGCAAGTCTTATATTAATATAAAAATATAAAATAAATTAAATTCTTATAAACCGAATATAAATTTAATCACAAAATTTAATTTAGTATGGCAACATTATTAACAATTCAATTTGTTATTTAAATTTAATTAAATTTAATTATTTAACATTGAAAATATTTTTTATAATTTCGATTTTTAAATATGAAAATTTAATTAAAATTAAGAAAATTGTATTGTTTTTAAACAGAGATTATTATTGTATGGATATTTAAGTTCGACTCTGATATTTCATAATCGATTAAGGAAATTTGATTCGATAAATTAAGTTAACGATAAACACAATTCGGTATCTCTCTATACGGACTACCTAGTTATTAATTATTTAACACAATTCATTATTTTATTACATCTAACACAGTTAAATATTATAATTAATACTTTTATCTATATAGTGTGGTTGATTAGTGAGTCTGAACATAATGATTTTAATATAATTTAAAAAAACAAGCTAAAATATTTTTTATCAAATATTGGGGCGAACAAATCATATGTTTAAATAAATAATATTCAATTACAATAAAAATTTTATCAATTTTTGTATCACCAAAATTTGTACGAGAACATTTGTTTTGTATTTTTATTTTATTTTTTCAAATATTAAATGGTTAAATTTCCAACTTCCGGAAAGAACCGGAAAATGGTTTTATAAACTCAAAATTTGTCGAAATTTTCCGAAATTTTCAAATGAGAAGACATACTTTTTTATACCGATTCGGATTCTAAATCAAAAAATAAGAAACACTCGGTATATTAACGATAGTCGGCTCTGGAATAACCGGTATATTAACGATATCACGCATCTGAGTATTAGGGGAGAATTTCAGTTATTTGCTGATGATGAGGTTCTCAGCCGCATAAATAACGAAAGAAGCCACATTTTCTACCGATTCAACATGATTTACATTTAATCGATCAGTGGCTCACTAACCATCGGCTTGTATTAAATTTAAAAAAAAAAACAGTAAAATTCTTTCTTTTAACACAATAAAAATACATATAATACATATAATACAAATACATAACATTACGTAAACTCTTAAGCGATATCGCTTTTTTTACTATTTATTCATCATTCAACAAATCCCATATTTGCTACTTTAATTCGATTTGGATACGGATCCACAAATTTATCTAAACAAGCTTGACATATTACATAAAAAGTGCATGAAAATAGCTCAGGGTCTTTTTATATTACATCCTGTTAACATGTTGTATAGTGAAAAGTATGTCAGCTTATCAAGCATTATTAAATTTGAACTTTTAACAACTGCATTCAAAATTATAAACAATCAAATTAAGTTTCACAGTATCCTATTAAATAGAAGTGTAGATATCCATAATCATAAAACTGTATATCTTTAAAAATAGTCATCAAATCAATAATTGTCTATATAATTGCTTAACACCTTATATTGATTTGTCAGGAGAATTGAAATTATTAAATGAAAACACAATACAAAATATTTGTCAAATTATAACAAGATTAATTCTGAATTTTTATTTATTTTTTTTTTTTTTCAAATCTTTTTTTCCAATTTTGCATTTGAATACGGACATAAAATATTGCTGGTCTTTCTACTTTTTTCAAATTTATCCTAATTTCTATTGGCAAGAAAAAAAAAACTAAATATTTGAAATGCAAAAATTCTTTTGACGTTAATTAGAGCTTCATAATTTATTTGATATTCATAATTTTCCAAAAAGTATACCTAAAAATTTCTACTTGAATTTTTTTTTTTTTTTTTATGAAAAAGAAAAACAAAACTAAAAACTTTTTCGAAATTAATTAAAAAATTCTTTGAAATTTACAAATTTTAGGGGAAATAAAATCAAATTAATTTTCTAAATACTCATAAATTTTCTCTTTAAATTAATTTATTTATTGTGATCTTTTGTTAAGGTAAGAAGATATTTAAATGAAGGATATTTGTACCTTCTTCCTTGTTTCAGGTTAAAATTATTATTATTATTTTGTATATACCTTGTGAAATTATTTAAAAATATTTGAATTTTTTTTTTTTACATATCTATTAGATATACATATATCTATAGTTTCACAACAATAATCTTTGTTGAATTCAATTTTCTATTGTTTATTCAAAATCAAATTATTGAAAATTTTCAAAGAATTATTTTACTATATCTATTTTAAAACATTTTCAATTTCAAATCTATACACATACATATTATTTATATAATAAAAACTAATAAATAAATTAAATAGTGAATAAAGGGTATATAGTCCTATATAGTCCGTAAAGATGGCAAATAAGAATAATGACCTAAATCTTATAAAATAATCCAATAAAATTCCGAAGGAAATTCTTAATATGTTTCAAATCCTTATTTCTTTTTTTTTTATTCTCATTTTGACAATTAATTCTGAAATGTTTATACGTAAAATGGTCACCCTATAGATTCTATTTTTAGTTTTTCCTAATTATAAACATCTTATAATTATTATAATATACTTAATAAATCATTAGGATTTTAGTAAAAATTTTACTGAAAGTTTATTACAGGGAGGAAATAATAATTTTTCATTTTTTCACATAGTTTTTCCTCACATTTAATTTCAGTTTAAAAAGGATATAAACTAAAATAAATTTGATAAAATTAAAACTTAGAAAATTATGCTTATAAAATTTATAAATTTATATTTCAAATAATTAGAGAAGTTAAGAAACAAGAAAATTTATTTGTTTCTGTCAAAAAACATTTTTTTTTTATTTGCTGAATATATTCCTGGAAAATTTAGATTAAGGCTATAAATATTTCAAATAAAAAGTTTTTTTAAAATAATTTTTATTAAGTTTAAGGCTATTTGTTTTTTTTTTTTAATATTTAAAAATTGGTAAATTATTTCTTGGATTTACTATTATTCAAACTGAGTTGTAATTTGAGCTATCAGAAATTTTTTGTAGTCATTGTGGTTTCCCATTTTATTTCGCAAACCAGCCGATCACGTTTGTAAGGTTATTTATTAAATAAAATTATTTACCACAAAAAGCCCATTTGTTGCTGCTTTTTAGGACAGATCCTTTCACGAAATTCACAATATATCTATTTATATGTATCTATTAAATAAAATACAAGCTCTTTGTATGTTTTACTAAATATAATTAATAATTATTTTAATCAATATCCATTGCTACACCAACTACAAGAGTAATGTAAATCCACTAATTTAAAATCTAGTACAGTTCTTGTGATTTTTAATTTAGAAAAAGACCCATGATAAAAAACAGTGACTTTCAGGATTACAGCTATAGATGGCGCGATTTTGATATGGAGAAATTTTTATAATTCGAGATTTTGATTGGCAGACTCCTCTTTGTTGTGATAACGTACGTCACCTCATCAAAAGAGTGTTAATCAAATGTGATTGGAAGAGGCCAAAACATATTCGAAAAAATATGTTATTTTTATTTTATCGATGGAGAGTAGAGCGTTGATGCGACCTTTGTAGATCTATTGTACTTCCCTGTTTGATTGTTTGAAATTTCAGGTCTTTATGTCCTTGTTGTTAATGTAATATATGTTGATATTGACTTATTCAACTTTTGAGGCTCGGTAGCCCTTAGATACTTTATTGTACCAAACACTATCTATAACAATGATTTTTTTTCCTATATAATATGATACATATTTTACTTAAATATTTATTTATGTAACTAAAACTATTTAGCCTAAAAACCAACAGCAAATGTTTATTATTCGGGTCTAATTTCTGTTACATAGATTAAAATTCTTTTCTTGTTTTTATCAGTCAGAATTTTATTGAACGTTATATACAATATTTTCTTACATGTTTATATATGCATAGTTTGATCAATTACAAAAAGAATAATTTTACATGAGAATTGAAGGAGTGAAAATCAATAATAAGGATATCTTACTTTATCTGACTTTTATAAACTTTTGAAACAACTTGTCTTTGGCCAAAGAATACAATAGTCTTAATATATCACTGACTAGATATATAAGCTATCAACAATCAATATTGAAAAATTCAGAATATATTTTAGAATAACTAGTTAATAATATAGAAAAGTGATGAAAAAGCCCACATCTCGAAAGGGAAAAGGACCTGTAGTTGGCTTGCAGATTTAGAAAATAAATAAATAGCAGCAAAAGAAGAATTTTTAGACATACTCTAGACATATTGGTGTGAACGAATTTTTTCCCACTTATTTACTTATGAAATCTTTTGAAAAACTGAGAGCTATATAATAGGTTCAGAAAGGTGTGCTTTTCTAAACATAATTTCGATTTCTCTTAATTCTATTATTCCTTTACGAATATTTGAATCATTTTTACTTACCTACTTACTTGATCGCCGCAACCATCAATTTGATCAGTTTGATATGCCCGATTTAACAGCCATATATCTTTCCCATTCACAATTATTTGATTTCGAAATTAAGCCATTTTTTTCTAACGCCAATTTTGTTGAAACATATAATACTAGTGCACACTGTTCATATAATATTTATTTGCGTATTTTTAGAGATATTAACTTTTTTTTCAAGATAAAGCTTAAAGTAAATAACAAATTTAAATCATTTACTGAATTTCAATTTAACATCATTAAAACAAATGTCCATCACATTTTCTTAATTATTTCTTTCATTCTTTCAGAATTAATTTTCCAGTTCAATCAACCATTTGACAATTATTTCATACTCAAATTGTATATTTTTGGAATTTTTAAGACCTCTTCAACACTATTTCTTTTTTCTTTTTGCTATCGAAATACAAATAAATTATATAAAAAGTATATATAATACCTAGAAAATGTAGAATAAAAAGATGTGAGAAAATTTCATATGGAAATCCTACGGTCAATTAATTATTTTTTTACTATATTTTATCATTTTAAAACAAAAAGAAAGTAATTCACATAAATAAGGGCTTAATAATTTCGATTTGAATGTAAAATTAATTTAAGTATAATTTTATCTTTATATCAAACATATGTGCTTACATGGAACATACATATTTATTTATGGGTAAATAATGGGGAAAAAGAATGGTTCAACTTTTGTAATTAAGATAAATCAATTAATAAAAAAACTATTACGGAACTCAAAATGAGCAGAGTTTTCTTATAAATATGGTTAAAATAAAAAAATATACAGTTCAAAGGTAAAAAAAAGGTATTTTAAATTTTTTTTTCATATTTATAATATTTATAATTTAACAGAAGATGCTTGGATGAAGTTTTTATATTGCTTAATCTGTATTGAATTATGATAAATTTTGTATGAAATTGAATATTTTTTTTAACTTCAGTAAATCTGCCGTTATCTCGACATAAGTCTTTAGTTTTTATTTTTCAACACTATTTTATCCGCTTTATGGTCCACTCATGGCGTTACAGGACAGTGACGAGGATATATATTTTAATAAAAAAAAAAATTAGTAAATTAAGGTTTCTTACAAAGCTGTAACAGTCTCACTAATTTTATATACAAGAGACGGTTAGTGAGAAATAAATAATTCGTATTATTTTATATTATTGTGTTTTTATATTGTGTATTTTTATATTGTTCTTCACTAAAACAACAATTTCGAATTCCACTCGGTATTCATCTATATTAGTTACAATCTTTATTACTAATAACCGTTATGTCAAATATTTATAACAATTCTTAGCTGCAGTTATAAAAATTACATCCAATAATCATTTTGGCACAAAATGGAAAAAGGTATTATAGTTTTAAATTCACTTTACCAACATTTTAGATTAATATTAAAAAAATATAAATTTGATTTTGAAATTATGAAATGTCCATCAATTACAATCAATATTTTTATTTTTTTCAACCTATATTATTTTATTTATTACTCTCGAAAGGATATTATATTTTAATGAACAAAGTTTAAGACAATAAAATTTTAAAAACTAGAACTAAGACCGGGACTAAGACTATTCAAACTAATAAAACAAAGCTAAATTACTATACCTAAGCCATTTATAAAGGTAAAATAATTTTTTGTTTCCAATTCAATCTAATTTACGTACCAGTTATTGTGTTTACCTAATTCTAACTATTTAATAATAAGGTATTTTTTCAAATTATAGTACAGTACTTCTGATGAAATTTCTAATTTGAAGAAATCCATTACTCTGCTTTTATTTCAAAGTAAGCTTTGTTTGTGATATTTTTTGTTCAGAAATAAATCAGATAAATTTGTATAAAATATTCCCAAAATTAATCGAAGTATAACTCATTTTTTCAGAATAGTATAAAATAATTTAATTCTTATAAGTAGATAGATACTTACAAAAGATGTAATTTTTTTTAAGCAATTTTAAAAATTTTCGAAAATACTTGTATATAACATTTAAAAAAATATTACCAAATACAAGTACATACATAGTATACATTTATAAGTACAGTCGTACTTTTCAAAATATATAAATATAAAAAAATAAATTTAACAATAATTTTAATTATTGTTGATTTATAAAAGTTCTTTATTTAACCATTAAACAAAAATATATCTCTAGAGTACACTTAATATAATAATGTAAAAGAAAAAAAATTAAAATTAATTTAAATATTAAAAATATAAATTAAATTAAAAAAAAACATTAATATTAAAATAATATATCTCTGATATATCTGTATCTCCATAACCGCTTAAGATTAGCAAATTGAATAACGTCGCATTCAGTTACATATAAAAAAGATTTTAAACTCATCTAGGCTGATATAATAAATTACTAACAAATCACGTATTGAATTAAATATAACTAAAACTGTTTTTAATTACTAGAATTCCGTTTATACGTCAACATACACTATATGTATATTAAATTATTTATTAAAAAAATAAATAAAATTTGTTTTCTTGAAAAGTTGAAACAATTCAAATAACCCGCTCATAGTTGTTATTTTCAAATAGGTTATATTATATTAGGTTTAATTCAGTTTTACTAAAAATATTCAAAAATAAAAATATGTCACCATTTTTCGATTAATGTAATAAATAAGTCGGAAAATTTAAGTAATAACAATCATAGGTGTAATTACAATAGTAAATCTAAAAAATTAAAATCGTCAGTCAAAGCGATAAATAAATGAATAATAAGAAATAAATAATAAGAAAAATTAAAATATCCTAACCAAGAATATTGGTTAAGATAAGTAACAAAAAATAATAAAATTAAAATCAAAATATAAAAATCAAAGCTTCAAATAATTAATAAGATCAATTAAAATTAAAAATCAGCAGTTTTATAGTGTAATACTACAATACTAACTTATAAGTTCCAGTAGTGTTAGATTAATGAAATAATAAAAATAAAATTATTTAATAATCTTGAAAGGTTAAAATATATTTTTTTTATTGTAATCAAACGTATAAAGTTTAAATGAGAATACAAACGATTAACTAAGTTTCCATTATAGCATAAAACATTTGAAAGAGACTTACATCGATTCAAATGAATACAAGTTTTGATCGGAATTAAATAAATAATTTACTTTTTCAGATTAAAACCTAAAAAATCTGTAACAAAGAAAATAAATTTTGAGTATATAAAAAGAAATAAACAAAAAAAATAATTAAATAGAAAATGAACACAACATACATATTATTAAAGTTGTAAACAGAAGTAACTGAAAAGTATACAATAAAGTAATGTTAACTTAAAATTATCAAGCAAGAAAAAAAAACAAAAACAAACAAAAATAAAATATTTTAACAATTATAATTTATAAATGAAAATTAATTAAATTTATATAACTATATGTATATCTATATATAAAATTATAAATGAAACAAAACATATATATGTGTATCTATATCTATATAATTATATAAGTATATAGGGTATAATAAAAATTATGAATTAATTATTTAATAAAAAAAATTAAATAAATAGAATTTTAATAAAAATTAATAATTAATTGTTGCTAATTAAATAATTAAAATATTAAAATTAATATATATATGTAAATATATATATAAAAAAAAATAACATTTATTATAAGAAAAATTTAAAATTAACAAAAGAAAAAGCAAAACATTTTTTTAAGTAATAATCGTTGTTGTTATTTAATCGTTATTTTTTTATACAAAAACCAAAAAAAAATCTAATAATTAAGAAAATATAAGAGAGTATTATAATATTAAAATAAAATAATTAAACTAACAAAGAACAAACACATCATAAATTTAAAATTTAAAACAATAGTTAAAAAGAAAAAAATAGTTCCCATATAAATAGTAATTTATAATAAAAATTAAATCAAATTAATAAATTTAAAATAAATAAATATAAATATATATATATATTTTCTTAAATAGTTAAATAATTTATAAAGATATAAAATAAAATAAGTGTTTAAAATTATTAAAACGGAAAAAAACACAAAATTAAATATTTTTTTTTTTTTAACATACTAATACTAACACAACATAGAATTTACACAATCGCTACATACCAAATAAAAGAATAAAATGAAACTTAAATTTATAATTATATATTGTAAAACAAAATATTATTAAGAAAAATATAAAATTTTATTTTGAAATTTTAAAAAAACTTTCTAAAAATTTCATTTCTGTTAGTCTAACTGTGATGATTACTAGCAAAATATTGTTTATTTATTGTTAAAGCTATTTATTTGTTTCTTTAGTTTTCTAAAAAACAACAATATATATTTTATTTTTATTTTTTGTAAAGACATTTTGCAATAAATTGTTAATACACAAAAAACTACATCGGAATCTAAAATTTTAATAACGTAATATTATCATTTAATTTATAATTAATTAATTTAAACAAAAAAGTGGAATTGAATAATAGCTAAATAGAAAAAAAAAATTAACAAAAAATAGTTAGAAATAAAAACAAGACAATAAAAAAATTAATTATATAAAAAAAAAAAAAACGAAATTACAATAAAGATAATATAGAGAAAAAAAAATATAAACAATATAAAAACGTGCATCATAATTTCATAGAAGTAATAATTAATTAAAAATTTATTCAAGACAATCATCACCACCACCATCACATAGGCTACAATGTTCTGGTAGCCAAGAGAGTTTTGCCGTAGAACATTACTGCGGCATAAATCAACAAATAAGTAGCTCAAGTGTTCAATGGACACAAATACCAAATTGTGGTGGGCCAATGTGTCATCATGGTCCTGGACCAGGACCACCACAAATACCACCAGCACCAGGACCACCACAATCAACAATACCAACATCATCACAATTAAGTGGTACTACACAAATGGTTGGTGGTGGGGGCGGCGGTGGTGGTGGGGGCGGTGGTCTACATTTATTAGGTTCACACAATATTGGCATTGGTGGTGGTGGTGGTGGTGGCGGCGGTGGTGGTGGTGTTAACATTGGTCATGGTCATAATTGTAACAATAGTTCTGGTGGTGCTGGTAATATAATGCATGGAGGCGGTAGCGGTGGTAATAGTGGTATTAGTGGTAGTGGTAGTGGTGGTGGGATATTAAATTCAATATTAAATAATAGTAATATGTTAAGAGATGGAAGCGGTGGAGTAAATAGTGGAAGTGGTAATATTGGTGTAAATATAATTGGCGCTAATAATATTGGTAGTGGTAATAATAGTGGTAATCAAATACCACCACCACCACCATCATTATGTAATCCATGTAGTTCAAATAATTTTAATACAGTACCATTACCAGGACCATCATCATCAAGATGGGGTCCAAGAACATCGTGCCCAGTACATAGTCCTTTTAGAGTTCGAGTGCCTAATGGTTCAATATGTTCTGGACATCAGGTAATAAATAATTTTTTTTATATAATTTAATATATGTAAGTAGATGGCATCCCTATTTTTTCAATGAAAATAATATTTTCTGAGTTGAGTTATTTTTATTTCTTATAATATTCTCTTAATAATATAATATTTAGATGATCTTAATTTAACTCAATAATTCTGAAATTATTATTATTTTCTGGTAAAATAAAAAATAAAATTCCCAAACCTTTACAAAATGAATTTTATTTTTTTATTTCTTATTTCCTTAGAAAATTAGAATTTTCTAATTTTCAAGACATAAAAATGATAAATTTCCATTGATATTAACCATCAAGTTGAATTTTATATGAATTAATTTATTTTAACATATTTCAAGTACAATCATAGGTATATATATTTATTAAAAAATAAAAATATTTCCAGGGAATTCATTTCCATTAGCCTCTGAGTTTCCTCATTTAACGAAAAAAAAGGAAAAAATGGAACAATGCTTGAGACAAGTATCTCAAATTTTCTATATTTTTTTCTTTTATTTTTTCCTTTATTCTTTTTTTTTTCATACTTGAACATTATTTTAATAATTTCCTTAACTTAAAATAACATTCACGAGTGTATTATATTTATCCTAATTTATATGTATAAAACAAATTATAATAAAAAAATAAAAACATAATAAAAACAAAAATTGAAGCGAATATCCTTGTCTAAAGCTAAAAAATATTTTCTCATAAAGTTGATACTATTCCACTGATGATAATATTTTGTCGTTCGAATTTTGAAGTTAACATAATATATACGCCTAGTATATTCAGTATAACATCTATCTATATTATATAAATTTCAGTGAATATAATATTTCAAGGATAAAGGAAGTGACTTACAAAAAAAAAATATCGAAGAAAAAAATCTAAAAATTACAAAACAAAAATAAAAAATAAAAATGAAAATAAAAGAAGAGAATATGAAAAAGAGTAACAAACAAAAGAACTGTGATTTATTGAATGATCGTCTCGTTTGCTATGCTATACAACTTTTTATGTATTATGAGAGTAATTTCATCTTACAAATTACAACGAATATATACGAATAAAAAGAAAACAAAAACAAAATGAACATGGCAGTAATATAATAAAGGTTGCCATTTTATTTTGATTTTTGAAATTAAAGATTTTTAAATAATATAAATTCGAAATAAATAAATTTCGATCATAATATGTTGGGTGTATAGTTGTTGATTTGCTTCAATTCGGATTTGAAATCGCATATTCAAAATGGCATTTTGATTGGGAGAGTTAAAATTTTTATTACAATTTATGTAAAATTAGGACTTTTACGTTGTGTTGTCTTGTTGTATGTTCAATTATATATTTCGAGATATAAGAATTTAATAATTTGAAAAACATAATTATTAATTTATAATATTTTTCATAAATCTAATTATACCTACACAAATCAAAAAATATTAAACTTAGAAAATTAGTTTTGTAATTGTCTTGCGGCTTGTCATCACACCAAAATGTAAAAATATAATAAGATATATTACAACCCTGTTGCATTTAGAAAAGTATTTAATTCGAATATTAGTAGAGCTACGTTATTTAAAATTTCTAAATTAAAATACATTATTATTACATTAACTTCATTAGTGCATACATATTTTGTTTTATTTTATTTACGTGTCACCATGTAATTTCAGTATGAGTTTCTATCTTATATATAATGAAAAAATTAAAAAAAATTATTGCTTATTGCGCAAGTTAGATCGTGGTGATTTATTAAACTAGTTACAAAAATTAAAATTTAAGACTTTATTCCTATATTTATTAATGTTTGCTGGGGTGTTAAACATTTCTATGTAAAATTTGTGCGATGTCAGAAGCACTGTTGTCGCATTATTATTGTATTAGGAATTATTGTTATTATACCAAACCAGTGTAAAAGATATATTTTACTGTTTTTGTTGACAAACTCAAATAATTAAAGGGAAGGTACAAATTATATAAAAAAAAGGTTATGATATTGTGGTATAAATGTCATGCCGAAATACGACCTAAGTCACTCAAAAAAAAAAAAACACACATTTCTAGTTAATTTATATTTTCGATAACACTCAATAATTTAAAATAGAAAATCATGTTGAAAAATTAAAGTTGAAATCACAACAAAATTTTGAGGTAAAAGCGAATAATATAATTACATAATATCGTTCCAGATATATGATATTTTTATATTATATCTCCGTTTAAATCCGTCAAAAATTTTGCCTGGTTTTACAAGACTAGTATACAATAAGATCAATAAAATTTAAAACAGTTAAAGATCAACAAAATTAACTACAATGCAAAAAATACATAACAAAGTTTTGCTTTTGTATATTATATAATATTAAATATTGTAAATTATAAATTATAATAAATATAATAAAATTTAAATATATTATTCTCTACATATTTCACACAATTCTACTCCATGTAAAATAACAAAATTACACTAAGGCATTGGATTCTTCTAAAACGATGAAATACGATACTGGAATGTAACGGAAATAGATAAGTTAATTTTTAATTGCCTCATAAATCATTAATATAATTTTCTATGCAAAATTACTAGGCAACACTATATTAGAAGAGTTACACGCGTCATATACTTGATTTATTCTAAAAACATAGTTTTTTATTTTGTTTTTTATATCTTTGTTTTTCTTCTCATTTTCTTTTATTTTGCAAAATATAATGTAAAAGAGAAAGCTACAGTATGCTTATTTTCTTTGGTAAATAAAAACAAAAAAATGAATAATAAATAAAAACAACAATTTATTCGTAACAAGGGCAACTGATATTATACCTCTACTCACACATTTCGTTTTTCTATTTAATTGAAGAGTATTTGAAATTGAATTTAAGAGTTTATTCAATGGGAATTATATTACATAGTAATTGATTGGAATAGTAAATATTTAATTAATTATTATAATAAATGTGTATATATACATATTTATAAATTGAATTTTAATAAATAATAATACATAATATTGCGTACAGAATATTAATTTTTATTGTATAGTTTTTTGATTTATTATTTGCGTTAAATAATATTGTTATTGCAGATCAGAAATATTTTAAAATAATTAATCAATTCGAAATAATAAATCATAAATTATTAAAAAATGAAACAGAAATTTATTTTTAATTATTTTAAAAAATTAAATTTTAATAAAAGTTTGGTTTTAAAATTTATGTATATATATATAGCTACTGCAATAAAACAAATGATTTAAATATTTATTGAGTATAAATAATTTCATTAATTTTTTGTAATTTATTTTGTTTTTATTTTATTGTTGTCATCATCATAGAAAAATTATGATACAATTTTCTGATTTTATTGATAGAGAGGAATTAATTGTAGGTTTGTGACGAAATCAGTTTTACATATTATGACCTTATGAAAGGAATGTTTTTAGAATTATTACTTCAGTACCTATTTATTGTTTAAATATTTTATACATATTATTTAGAAAGATATATATTTTCAGTTAAGATAAATGAAATCGAAGGCACTATTATTGTGACGGTTAATTTTAATTATATATATTTAATAATTCTACGTTAAAAACATATGCATTTATTCTGAATTAGTGTCACTTTTCAGTAAATATCTAAAAAGTGTCATTCGATATTCAAAATCGGTATTGTAATTAACAGTTGTCAACAAATTACTGATAAATTATGAATACTGACAAAAATTGGTATTATGAATGCCAGTAAGAGTCAATTTTTCTGACATTTGAAAGCAATTTTTTTCAGTTGTAAATTTTAGCGTAACTAAATATTGAGTTAAAGAAAACATGTTTTTTACTTTATATTATTTAAATTTTTTGTTTTTTTACTTAATTTGGTCGTTTTTATTAAAATTGTAAATATTTTGAATTTTATGTGCTTTAAAGGTATAGAAATATATATATTTTTTTAGTAAAATGATTAAAGCGCTTAGTTGAATTATTGTAGAATAGACAAATTATTTCTATACAAAAAGAAAACGATTGACAACATATTTGTATTTTATTAATAAAACACTTTAATTCAAATAATTATTTCGTTTAAAAAAAAACTAAAATCATAAATTTATGTTATTTTAACTCAGTATACATTAGAACTAATTTTGTCAGTATTACTTCACAATACCAAATGAAATCTCAACTGACAAAATTTGTCAGTTGCCAGTCGACTAAAAACAGAACATCGCAATAATGGCCATAGATTCCCCCAGTTATCTAAAACCTTTTTCAAATATACAAAAACATAGGGACCATACGGTTAATCTGTACGGTTGTTTCTATATCTTTCCACAATTTCTTATTCAGATTAACTTTATGTAAATTATGAAATTTTGAGTTTTTAGTTTTTCATAAACCATTCATTAAATTACCTATATTGTATACGAATATTTGAATTGTTCAGTGAGAGTAATAAAATGTGGAAACAAGCTTTTTAATATAATATCCTTTTTTTTAAACTTATGAATCACAAAAAATTCGTGATTTCTCATATTTTTTTTTATTTTACAAATATCTTTTTTCGTCAAAATTTTATTTATTCAGAAATTGAAAATTTATTGTATTTACAAATGTAGGAAAACTATCGAATTTCTGTTATAGAAATGAAATTAAGTAAATTAAAAGTGCATTCGCCCTGACAAAAATTCATCATCATTTTCATCATCAGGCTTTCTATTCATTGTTAGGAAGGATTATTTTAAAATTTGTATGCTGTTTATTATTTCATTTATATTTACATTTATTAAAATTAAAATTATAATACATTTATATTAAGCTCTATATATTTGGACTATCGGCTTATTTACGGCTTATAATTGTTACAAAATTGGTATCGATGTACATTACATAGTTGTATATAATTATATGTTATATATAAATGAAGATTCACTTTTTAAATAAAAATCTGTGGATATTTCATAAATATTTTTATTTACTTCAACTAATTTGTATATTGAGCTGAAATACGTTTTTGTTCGTTAAAAGTTGTATTTAGATATCTATTTACAAAATACAAATGTATTTAAAATCATAAAAAATTTTATAATCATTAAGAATAATAATTTATGATTAGCCTATAAACTTTAAAGTTATCATTAGTTAGCATTAATAATTAAATCAAAATAATTATCAACATGGGTACCATATAACTTTCTATACTACATCCATTAAAATTGACTTACCTGAATACATTTTAAACTTTAAGTTTGAAATTTATTTTAAAAAAATAATAAATTTTAAACCCAAGACATTCATAATTTTAAATTTCTTCATTTTTTTACAATACCTATATTATTATAAAATCCTATAAGTATACCAAAAATAGCAACATCCTTATCATATAAAAAATGCCTTGTAAATCGCACTCATATAGTGTTTTTTTTTTTTTTTTGCATAATCAAATAATTTAGATTATATTCATACATAAAATTTTCTCTTGCACCTTATAAATTCCACCAGAAACTCATTTGGTGCAATTTCTAAGAAAACGAAAAATGAATTAATTTTAATACACCATCTTAAACATAAATATTTACTATATACACATTATATACACGTAGTAATATAAATCAAATTTATTGTATTTCTAGTATATTCTTATATAAAAATAAATTTAATAGATACAATACAAAAAACAACAATCTAAGAATATTTTGTAGTTATAATTTGCATATTTTTAATAAAAAATCCAACCAAAAAAAAAAAAACATTTTTTTTTTTATTCTCATAATATATTATTAGAAAAGTCAGTATAAAAACTCAAATATTTATGATAGAAAATTCCTTCATTTTCTGAACGATAAAGGAAGAAGAAATTATTTAATAGGTAACACAGTATTGGAAATATGTCTTTATACAGTAAATTTGTTTTATTCAGTAAATAATATTATTCTTTTTGTTAACGACAATGAATTTTATAACCTAATGATATGAAAATTTAAAAAAAAAAATACTTCTTTAGAAGATGCTGTACTCTTACAAGGCGATTTAGATAACTTCTTTAAATGGTGTACAGATAATAATTTTGTTTTAAATGTGAATATATGTACACTTATGTGTTACACACGTCGACGTAATCCGGTTTGTTTTAATTATTCTTTAAATGGTATTAGCCTTTTCAAAACGAGCTCAATTAAAGACTTACGGGTTTATTTTGACGACAAGCTTAACTTTAAATCACATTTTTGTAATATTATCAATAAAGCTTAATTCTATGCTAGGTTTTGTTAAACGTTGGTCAAAGGAATAATTTAACGATCCCTATATTCTCAAATCTTTGTATTCTAGTCTCGTTAGACCAAATTTGGAGTAGCTAGTCAAGTTTGGTTACTTTTCTATGATGTTCATATTAATAGGATTGAAGCAGTGCAAAAAAAAATTTTAAAATTTGCTTTGCGTAACTTCCAATGGTCAAACCCATTAATTTTAGCTCTATATGAACATAGGTTGAACTTAATTCATTTGAAAACTTTGAAATTAAGACGAGAAGTGGCGCATGTTATTTTTCTTACTGAAATTATCAAAGGAAACATTGCTTCTCCTTAGATTTTGAATAACATCAACATTAATTCAAATAATTGCCTACGATATATGTAGTAGACATGTGTGTAGACATATCCTGTGAAGTCTTTTACATAACTACACATGTTATATACATAAGCTGATTATATATTACATTATAAATTTAAATTCATTTGAATTAAAACTGTTATTTGAATTTCGAGCTAACATTTGATCGTAAATCTGGAAAATAAGAAAATTACTAATATATATTAATTATTACCCTGCTCAATATTATAATTAGTCTCTTACTATACTTTATTTTTAGATTGATTCTTCTGCCATTTTCGGCGAAATTGAATTTTGGAACTTAGTTTCAATACCTGAAATTGATTACTAATTTCGCAATAAATTGATTGTATAGCTTTATCATTCTAAATGCACAAATATATAAGTCTTGGGTTTTCATTATAGTTTTGCTATTTTGCATTGATATAATATTTTATACTTAATAATTTCAAAATTACAATTATGAAAGAAGAATTTTCTTCTTCTGATTTCAAAGCCAAATCAAATTCCAAGACAACGAAATGTTAGTTTAATTTATTTAACGAAATTTAGCGAAATTTATATACTTCCGTAAAGTAATCTATGAATTTTTTTTTATCAAATTTTTTTAGTATAAATAATATTCAGCATTATAATTATATATAAGAAATAAAAAATAAAAAAAAATTAAAACAATTCAAAATTAACTAAAATTCATTATGAATTAAAGCTTTGTTAAAACTAGTTTTAAAAACATTAATATTGTCAACATTATGAATGACATCAGGCAAATAATCAAATAGATGAATACCTTTCTGTAACAAATTATTTTGGGTGTTGTTTCTTTTAATAAGCGGAAGTCTGAATGTGCTGATCTAAGATTATGATTATTTGATTCACCCAGATAATTTAAAAGTTTCGATAAATAATCAGGAATCATGTTACCTTTTATCTTGTATATGAAAATATATTAATGTATTAAACTTTAATGTTTGTCTAATAGACATCCATTTCCATTTTTCAAGCATTAAATTTATGTTTGACCTTCGTGAAAATTTTAAAATAATTCTATAATAGCACGATTTTGAAATATCTGTAGTCAATCTTGTTTTGTTTCATTGCATAAGAATAATAACGTCCAATTATACATAGTTATCGCACATTTATACGTAAGTTTATTTTTTATTCAACCTAAATAAACAATTTGTTTTGCAGTCTTATTACTAATATAATCTACATGATTATCTAAATTAATTCTATATCATAACACCCAAAATATTTAATGACATTTACCTTTCCGAGGTTTATCTGACATAATATATATTACCTAAACTATTAATCACATTTATTATTTTCCACCCCACATTTCGTTTTTTCTAAATTTAGTTTAATTTTATTCATTGGCAAAAAGATTGATAAATTTGCTGCATCTTCGTTTATATTATGACAACAATCTTTAATGTTTCTATCCGTTATGTATAACAATGAATCATCCGCAAATAAAATAATTTTACCAAATTTTATGTTTGATTTACAAACAAAAAACTTATGACACCTAAAATTTTTACTTAAGGCACTCTTATATTCATAAATTCACTTTTAGAAAATTTTTCATCTACACAGTTTTCATCTCGACAGAAATTTTGGTTATTCGTCAATCGTCACGGTTTACATATAACCTCATGTATTTGAAAGCGAAAAATTCGTCATTCGTCGTGAATGTGTTTTCGATATAAATCTAAATTTATTATATACAGTGTATTATTCAATTTAATAAAATGATCTTTTAAGTCGGATCGAATCTAATTTGAACGTTATTTACCTCATAAAGTTCAATAAAATATGAAATCGAAATAAATTTCATGTTCAAAAACTTTTTATTATGACTGTAACATAAAATCCTTATGGATGACATAAATATTTATGTGATAACCAAACTGGAATAAAAATGAATTTAAATAATAAGTCTGGTTTTGTATTTTACAGAAATTTATATATATATATTATGTAGATCGTATATATATATATATATAATATATATATATATATATATATATATATATATATATATTATACATATATATATTTTAAATGATATAGAAAAAAAATGAATTAGTCCAAGGACATATCCTTGTGTTCTATATATAAGGATATTTAATATTGTTGTATATTATTTATTATTAAATATTCAAAATTTATTTAAATACTATATTATTATTATTATTTCATGTTTTGTAAATGATGTGTATGTATATTAAATTTTAGGTATTTGACATCATGCTGTTAATATTATTCTGAAAACTTTCAAAATAAATTTGACTTATATTCCTATATTATGGCAAGAGTGTTCAAAATTTAAGTAATGTCAACACAATACACGATAAGCAATTTAAAAATAATAAAAAAAAAATTCTAAAATTTTTTTAGGTGACAGTTAACAGATTTTATTTTGTTCATTTTTTTTTTTGTTTGTTTAATAAATTTTATTTGAAATGGCTGATTAGACACTTAACGATTTTATTGTTCTAAAGGTAAGAAATTATTATATTTTAACATATTTCAACTCCACCCACAGATTTGCGAAAAATAGTACTGAGTACTATTAACGAAACACTAATATAATTTTTTATTCTTCATGGTTGTAAGGTGTTGTAATATATTTTTCGGTTTATACAATAAAATGTCTGATACTTGTATGTAATTCAAGTGTTCAAGTTAACCGTTATAGGAATTAATTATTTTGCCAATGCTTATTGTGTTGATGTTTTTCCATATTATTTAAGTAAATTAATTTTAAATTTGAAAATCAAATCTAAAATATTTTAAACAGTGTTGTGGCCCAAAATTTTGAACTTCTAATATATTTCTGTACGAAAATTAGTTTCACGCTGTGCTTAATTAAAGGAAATAATAATAATAATAGCATGTATATTTTTTGTAACCTATTAAATTAGACTATTAAAAAAATAGTTTTTAATTAAATTTATAAGAAAATTTTGTATACAAAACCAAACACACAATAATAAAAATAATAATCATAGTAATAATATTGAATCGATATATTGAACATTCTATACCAATAAAACTACATAGCTATATATAATTCCACACATATAATATGTGTATATGTGTATATAACAATTCAAATACTATTTTATTTAATATAATCACTTCGAATGCGAATGTCATAAATGGAACTATTATGTTCACTAAAATAATTCTTTTGTGTTTATTTGTTAAATTAGTCCACATCCTCTCTTCAAATCTAACTCTTGCTCTTTGAAAATATTCTGAAAATTTCACACTATTTTTAATTATTTAAAAGGAAATAATATTTTTATGTTTTTTTTTTCAAATTGGTTCTAATCCAAAGTTAAATTGTGTGTATTTTTTAGATTAAATCCGAAGAACTAATCTATAAAAAAAAAAGAGTTGAAGAGTTAACAGCTGTTTCTTTTACACTACACAAAAATACACTTCATTGCACTTAGTAAAAGTACATAAAGGCAAAAATTGAAACATCCCAAAAGGGAAAAATTTCTGAATTTTTAAACTAAACGAAATTGCTACTTCTATGTCCGGTCTCTATATATTTATGTAATTTACAATGCAACCAAACTGCTTTTGGTGCAAGTATAACCGCACACTTTTTTGTTTGATCGATCTTAATATTATCATATCAATTTGACTCATGTTACATGGTTCGTTTCTGCTATACTAGCTAACAGGTCGTAGAAATTGATTTATTTTTATTGTTTGGTAAAAAGGAGTTTATTTTTTTCAATAATTGAAAATGGATTTTCTTCATTGTGAAAAACAAATTGTGAAGGAATTAATAGATATTACCTCATTATATGGTTTGTGTAAATGGTGTATACAATAGCCAGGACAAATTCGAGTTTATTCTACATTTTTGTTACAACTTTTTTAAATAAAAATTACATTTTCATTTTTATGTATTCATTTATTTTCATCCTGTCGACCTGCAGAAGCATTTGTCACTATTATTTTCAGTAGGTTTGACTGTAGATTGTCAACTTTATTTCTTCTCTATAGGCTGAATTGCTTGTTCAAAATTTGGATTAAATATTTTGATTTCCCGCACAAAAATTATTCATAACAAGTAAAACTAGTCATAAAACGAACTCAAGCTGTTAGATTAAAAAAAAATTATCCGGTTAAAGGATTAACACATGTGCCAATTTTATAAGTATTATATTTTAATTCATGACATAAAATGAAGTGGGGTACACAATACCCAAGACAAAATTCCCTAGTAAAATATCCAATACAAAATCACCTATAGAAGAATCTACTCATAAAATATAATATTTTCGATTTAAATGAAAACATTCTTTTATATTCCTAATTTTATGTCAATAACTATGTTCATACCACTATATGTACAGTTACTTTAGAATTTAACTGTTTTACAGTTACTATACGATTAAATATCCTGAAAGGATCACAAATTTAGAATTTAATTTGAAATTTGTTTTTATTTTTATTTTATTCCTTTGAAATATATTTTTTGTTTTTGTGTTTTGTATGAGTTCAGTTGTAGTGAGTTGTTCACTGCTTTTTTAAATAACGTTTCTCATTGATTTCAAATTTACGCTCAATTAGTTAACCTGTATTGAATGAAAGTGTGTTAGTAAAAAAAAAAACTGAAAATCATTAAATGGTGTTTTTATGTTTTTTTGTTATTTTTTTGTACCATGTTTATTGCGAGATTTTAAGACGATCAAGGAGTATATATGTAAAAAAAAAAAAAAAAAGACTGAACATTAAATGAAGTTTTAAATTGGTTTGAAAAAATTTTCTTTTTCTACGATTTTTCTTTTTTTTTTTTTCAATTAATTTTTCAAAATATTTTTTTTTTTTTACAAATTTTATAATAATATAATAGAATCAATAAATTGGATCTTGAAACATTTAAAATTGAAAATATAATATTTTTTTTAAATTATTTTTCTTAAAACAACTTATTTTCGATTTGTTAGTTGAATGTACATATTTTCATATGTGTCTTTTTGTAGTTTCGGGTGCTGATAAAAATTTTTTTTAATAAACTTAAGGTGGATTAGGAAATAACTCTTGCGTCTAAAACGCAAAATTGCTTTTTACTAATACTTATGAATTCTAACTATGGACTAGTAGTTCAGTACTAGCATTGTGACTGATGATTATTAGACACTTAAGATAAGTATACCAGCAAGGCATTACAGATATTAGTATTTGAGAAAATTTCAAAACAAAATGAGCTGGGCTCAGATATCACATGAATTAGAAAATCGTCATTATCATCATATGCAGCAGAACTATGATTAGAGATTCAAATAAAGCAGAATTAATTTAGTTAACCGTTGGTTTTAAAATTTTAAATATTTGTAGGTTTAGTTTGATTTTTGAATATACTGTAATAATAGGCTTCGTTTTAGTTAAGCGTCGTTATGCTAGTAAGTTATATTAGTTGCTCGTTCAGAAATCGTTAAAATTGTGCATATATGTTCCGGTATATATTGCTTTTTTTTGGTACTGATTTTAGTACTGCTACTGCCAGCATCATTATTTTACCGATTTCCTGAAATTCTATAAACCAATATTATGTCATACAGGTACTGGTATTGAAAAATTTCCAGTAAGAGAAATTGGTCCCGGTAAAATACTACACAATGAACAACTTAGGTATATTATCATTTCTAGTATCACAGTAACTTTTTTATCTATGTTTGTTTTATATATTCCAAAGTAAAAATTGCAAAAAAATTTACTTTACACGATTCTCCTATCGAAAATCTAAAATATTCTAAAGTAATAGTGAATATGGTATATTTTTAAACATAACAATATATTACGGTATTAAATGTTAACTGTGATCAAATTTATTTCATTATTTTTTTTTTTTTTTTTTGGTTTGTTCCAAAGTTTTACTTACAATCAGAACATCACATCAACATTAATTTTTATAATAATTTCCGGTTTGCTAGTGAAATTAAACTAAAAATTAAAACAAATTTCTCATAGAAAATGCAAATAAATTCAATGATGCGTCTTCGCACGCCGCCGCCATATTTACTACAAAATAATAACAAATGGCTAAAAAATGTTATGTAGCCATTTTGAATTTTTTTTTTTTTTCAATTCAATATTGCATTGATGTTATCTAAATTGTATTTGCACGTATTTTTGTTATTATTATTGTTGTTGACTGTTGTTTTTTAAAATTTACTGACTTTTAATGTAGATTGTCATTAGTGGAGAAATTTTTTTTTTGACTGAAGTGAAAATTGATATAATCTGAATGTTACCACAATTTAATAGGATTTTTTTTTTATATAAATTTATTTTAATTTAAAATTGAATGTTTGGTTTGGATTTAAAAATAATATAAAAACATGGAAATATTTCAAGGCAGACAAGTCATGAATTTTCAATTTTAGTACACCGAACAGTTAATGACGCGCATAATGTAAAGTTAAAGTTTATTGAAAAAATTAAAATTTTAAATAAATTTAAAGAAACAGTCAAATTTTAGTGTTCTTAAAACTTATTAGGTTGGCATATTGAATAAATAAAGAATTAATTATACTTTAAAATTGTATATCTGGTTCGAATTTTGGCGTTAAAATTTTTTTAATTTAATAACCATATAGCAAATCATAAAATTCAAGTTACATAGATCATTTTTTTTCTCTATCATTTACATTCTCAGAATTTCCAGTCCTTATTTTCTTACCTTAAAATTTTGTATGTGGGAATGTAGATCTGACAATATCCCCTTTACAATCTGTGGAATTCAGTATTATTAAAAGTGATGGAAACGATAATTAACTTTCAACTAAAAAAACATCTAGAATGCAACAGTCTTATAACTGGCAATATGGCTTTAGATCGAAAAGGTCAACTGTGATCTTTTGATCTTTATGTCAGAAAAATGGCACCGATGCATAGAAAAATATTGAAGTGACCTAGACCTAATTTCAGAGAGAATGAAACAACATATCTTGGTCTCTAAACAAGCGACCATTTTATTAATAAAATAAAAAACCATTATATTCTATGAATAAATAACAGTACTTGCCCGCTCCTCGAGGAAGTTTATGGTACCCAATTTCATGGAAGTTTATGGTACCCGATTTCATTATGAATTAATATTATTATAATTTCAATAATAATTTCAATTTATTCTTGATGGTACTATAATTTTTTTTCAGTGACTTATCTCAGACAACAACCATATTTGTGATATTTTATTTAAAAAACAATTAAATTTGAATTTAATTCTTGCAAGAAAAAACAGAACCTACGTGCATGGCTGAATTGCGACAATTTGGTAAATAAAATTTTTGTATGTGAACATGTATGACGTATACTTATATAGTAATATACATAAACATATTTAATTTCTTCATTAATTGATTTCTAATAATTTAGTGCGATATCTATCGGTGGTCTTAAGTGGATTATGAAAAGGTAAATTAAAATGTCTGCTTCTAGTTTACTTTTGTTTTTCATTTGGGAAAATGTGTGTATATACTTTTATATGGGTAAAATTTTAAATTAAAATTTTTAATTGAAAATTAAAAAATTTTGAAAAAATATTTAATTTCGCCTGTTTAATATATATGATTTACAAAAAAAAAAATGAAAATCGGTTGAGAAATGGCTTTGGAAATTTTTCCTTATTTTTTTCATTTACAGATTAAATATTATGATTTTATAGTAAATTTATATATATACATTGCACCTATACATATATACATTAACTTTTTAGATTTTATATTCCTATGTCAGCGTTAAAAGGTTCTATACCCTATTATGATTCGGAAAATTAGTTTTTGAGTGTAGTTTGTCAAATTGATTCAGTTAAACAAAAAAAATAATTATATATATATATAAAATAAGTAGGGATAATAAAAAAAATAAATTAAAATAAGTTACATTACACTTAGGTCTTATTTTTTCATTTTTAATTAATTTCAATTTTAAATTTCTAAAGATATCAAAAGTTTTTCTAAATAGCAAAAAAAAAAAAAAATACGACACTTCTTTTACAATTATTTTGAAATCCGGAAATTATTGAGCAAAAAAGAAAATTAATTAACAATGCACTTTAGAATGAATGAATCAATTGAATTTTGAAAAACTTAGAAGACCATCATCAGGATAATAAAGAGTTTTATTCGATATTCAGAATATAATTATAACAAAGATAAAAAAAAACAAAGAATCTAGAATCAATTTAAGATACAAAATGCAGTTAATTTGAAAATACAGAATACTATAAATGTCCAATCAATTAAGAGCAGATTTAATCAGACAATTACTTATTCAATATCCTGATGCCATTCATTTTCTTCTTCTTCTGTACGTACACATTTTGCTGAAATATATACAAAATAAATGGAGTAGAATTATTTTGTCTTGGTTAAATAAAAGAAGATTTACACAAATCTAGGTAGGTTAGGTACCTACATATATACCTACCAATTTTGTAATAAAATAATCATTTAAGAGGATTCTGGGAAAAAAAAAATGTTTTCGAATTATTTGAGAGAACAGAGAAGTGATAATTAAAAAAATGTTTTCTTTAAATTTTCTTTTTATTAAAAAATGCAAGTTGTAATTTTTTGTTCTGTTTTAAGACCATCACAAAAAACAAATTAGCAAAAAAAAAAACACACAAATGAGAAATGGAAAACGGAAATCTTCAAGTAACTTCATTTCCTTTCAATGTAATTTTCTTTTACTATTTACATATACACTTATATAATAAGAGTAAAATAGACTATAGATTTCCAACGTACTAAAAAAAAGTACCTATTATTATTTTGCAACCAACTTGGTAATAAATTGGCCTACTATATGGGTAAAAAAATTACTATTTTATGATTTTGATTTTCAATAAAATTGTAGCAGGCATTTTTGCGGTTACTACAGTCTGGATGTAAGAAACTCAATTGATTTTATTCAATAATTTATGTATATGTACATAAATATTTGTACTTTTCTTCTTCGATTTTTCAATGAAATTTTTGCTCTATTGTGTCGTATTTGATTTATCCACTTTTACTATTACCAGTAAAGTTATCTGGTAATAGTAGAAGTGGTATGTTTTTTTTAGTTATTTATTGTTTTACGTAACACGTGAATATTAGGGAATTTGTGGACTCGTTATCCTGCAGAAGTTGTACCTTATTAAATAATTAAATATCTATACTAATTTACAATTAAAGCCATGTGAGTATTTAGTAAGTACTATGAATTTAAACAAATAATGTAACTAAAAGTACATCTTTAACGTCTGTTGTTAGCTGGAATAACATCAGAAAGTCTATTCATTATTTATTTTAATTTAATTAAAATCTTTTTCTTATAAAAATCTCAATTTTTCATTATAGTAATTAAAATTGCGGTGCTAAAAAAATTTTGTAGTTCAGTGTTAGTACACTTTGTGCGAACCATTGTTGGGTTCACTTAAGATAAATAAAATTTAAATCTAAATCTCTTGATTATTACGTCAAGAAGAAGTGACTTGCTTTTTAACTTGCTTAACAATTAATTATATAATTATATATAAAACTTTAATTACGCCTATGTAATGAAAGTGAAAGAGATAAATATGCATTTGCAGTTTGTGGATTCTAAATCGACAAATAAGAATTAATAAAATAAACAAAGTACGATATTAATGCTTCTTAAAAACAACTCTTTGTTATTTATAAAACCTACATTCAAAATTTTGTAATCCATTTACTTCCTCTTTCAAAAAATTTAGTTAATGTACGATATCTAACCCTAACATTGGTAGAGCTAAGCATTTTGTTAGAATATCTGTTGGTATTCAATTCGTTGCTTGTGGCTTAAATATATCCTTCCTTCTTTCAATATGTTCCGAATTAGGTGGTAACGTACATCAAATAGGTACATCAAATTTGGCAATCGTAGGTACATCAAATTTCCAATTATATTTTGATATGGAAAATTTCCAGTTACGATGAAGAAAATGAGCTTCACGCTGCGAATATAGTTTACAATTCACATCAACTGGAATTGATAAGCATTTACAATCTTCCATGCTAAAACGTTTCAATATCTCTTGAATGTATTCTTGTTTCATAGTAATCCTTTTCCAATTGTCACTTTGATCCTTCCTCCTTCATTTCGAAAATTTTATTTAGATGATTTTTCATTTTCAGAATACAATTTTCATCATTTGACATGATTATTAAATCATTAATGGCAATGATAAGCTGATAATTTTCTTTATTAATGGTTTACACTACATGGCTTCAATTCAAATCCGATCATTCCAAGATTCTCTTGTACCTTCTAGTCTGTTTCAGGCCTTATAATGACATTTTCAGCTTACAACTTTTGAATTTATATTTTGTAATTCTGTTTTATAGATTTTTTTAGTACAACTCTTACTTTAACCAGCTACTAGAATAAAAAAAAATATTTATTTGAATTTATAACACAAAACAGTATTTGAATGCGAAAATTATGTTTGCTTCTCAGATATCAATAAAAAAAAAGATGAATTTAATCATCAACATTAAATTTATATCAATTTAAGGGAATTTTAACGTTGAAATTTGTTTACTCACCCATCTTTTGATTCAAATTTCAATTATGTGATATAAATAAATATAAAAATGTTATCTCTTGACAGTTTACATCCTTTTTGTATCATCGTCATCATCATTATCATCATCATCATCATCGAACTTCAGTATAGTTAAGTAATTCCCAATTGTGTATGTTTCGTACATTATATCCAGGAGGTTTATTTGGTATTATTTTTTTCTTTTTGCATTTTCCCTGACGAATTTTCGAGTGATGATGCAGTATATATTTTTTGTTTTTTTAATTTGAGTTCAATTTAATGTCAATGGAATACAATATATATAATAAATATACGCATTTTGAGTTTTTAAAGACCTAAAGGGATCAACATAATATTATTTAGGTATATTTTTACTTTATTATTGTTTTTAATTTCCAAATTACTTTGAGAAATTATAAAATTTATTAAAATATAAATTTTCAAATAATTATGTCCAAATTTAGATTTTATTTTGATGATGATTACTTTATTATTAAGATAAGATTGATTGAAGGAAATTAAAATAAAAAGAAATGGCAAAAATCAAATTTGTATGGATATTGAAATTGTTTTATTGATTTGTATTTCGAACAGTATGGCTCTTGTGATTGGGATCTTAAACTAAACTACTTGCAAAATTAAGTCGCTAGTTTGACTTAGAGCGATAGTTTGTAATATTTTCTGTAGTGTGTTGGTGTCCACCAAAAATCACTTCTGCTTACTTAACTATCTTAATCTAGTTCATAGCTTATTTGAATAATTTCTAAATAAATATATGATATCTAGATAGACTAGCATTTTCTTTCAGTTATGTATGGAATAAGAAAAATTTTGAATGTCACATGTGCGATGTGAAAGATTAAAAATGGTTGTCGTAGATAAGCTATTTTCTTATACATTTCAAAGTACACGAAAATTGATGAATTCAAATAGATTTAAAACAAAAAAAAATAAATACAAATATTCAAAGCTTTATAAAATTTTCTTATCTAAACTAAGATGTTTGCTGCCAAATATTTTTTTAGTTTTTAAGAACTGTAAAATTTTAAATTTTTTTAAAAAAACAATCACTAAACTACAACAACAACAAAATTAAAATAAAAGAAAAGAGAAATGTTTTTTCTCGAAATTGAAAATTTCCGTTACCTCTCGCTTCAGCAGAATATCATGGTAATTTAACATTACTTTGAAAATCCTGTACTCAACATTTTAAGTTATGAATAATATTTAAATAAAGCCTTGAAATATGAGAAAATTAAAAACTAAAAAACAAATTAAAAAATGAATTCAGTATATTGACGTCTCTTTAATAACTTTGCAAGAAAAAAAAACAAGAAAAGGAAAAAAAAATTAAATGAAAATAAATAAAACAGTTGCCAAAACTATAAAAATATCTTTTCTTTTTTTAGTTTTTTTTTTTATGAATAGCCTTGGGCGGTTCATCTCTTGCAAATTCAAATAGCAAGAAATAAACTTAAAAGAAAAAAAAAACTATTCATTTTGATATTTTAATTTTTTATTTTTTTTCAATTCATTCATTTTTTTTTCTTTGCTTCCACAAAGAAACGGTTTCTTTAAAACCAATTCGACTTAAGTTTTGTGATTTTTTTTTTAACAAAATTTTTTAATATTTCCTCAATTATATGCAAAAAAGTTAAAATTGCAAATAAAACATGAAATCATCATCTATCATTATCATAATCATCATTATGATTAAAGAAAAAAGTTACAGATATCTTAATATTGAAGAAAATTATTTTCTATTTTCATTCACACATACACATATACATGCATTCTAGCGTTCAAATCTACATAATAAAATAATTCCGGAACAAATTTCAATTTCCTTGGCAATTTCTTGTCATTGCAATATCTTATAAATGTGTACAGTAACATAATAAATTGACAAATTTGGAAGTACAGTTACACTTGAAATGATTAAGCTGTAACGAAGAGCCACTTAAGAATTCCTAATTGGAAGTATGCTGCAAAAAGAATTGAATAATATGCTTTTGTTCACCGATATGATATAGTGGACAAATTAGCTGACTACTGTTCAGAAAATTCAGGATTTTTGCCATTGTAAACAAAATGGCAACTAAATTACAAATTGAAAAACTAAATTAGGATACCATTTAAAATAAACTAGAAGTCACCCGCTCCTCCAATCCAAATCAAAAAATATCGTACTCGGTTGTGTTATAAATAATTGTTTTCCATAATTGCAATTTCTTCTTCATTATTCTCCTTTATTTATAATAATATTTCCATCGGTTCCTATCTGCGGCTAACCTCTGCAATTGTGATCACGTTCTCTTCTGGGTACTTACTTCGGTTAAGACTGATATTCTACATGTTTTTCTTGGCTTTTTTAAATTTTTTCTTGGCACTATACAATTTTTTTATTGAGTTATCTTAGACAACAACCGAATATGGAATAATATATTTAAAAAAAAAATAAATTTCAATTTAATTCAGTCGAGAAAAAATAGAAGCTCTGTAGATTGGTGAGTTGCGGTAATTTGATAAATTAAAATGTTTGTATGTTAAGGTATCTGGGAATACTTATATATGGGGTAAAATATTAACTTGAAATTTTTAATTAAAAATTAAAAAAATATGTAATTTCGCTACGTCTCCTTTTAAATATCAATATTTTGAAAGTATAGCAATGAAAATCGGTTGTGAAATTGTTCATATTATTGATAATGTATAATAATCTATTTGATAAATTGTAATAAGAACAGAAAGATTCTAAAAACACTGTTTTAGGATTATTAAAAAGACACTTGCGAAATATAATTTTCCAATTGGTTGAATAGTTATAGTTATAGTTTAAAAGCTACTTAGCTTGTTTTAAAGGTTGTTGTAACATACATAAAACTAAATAGTATTCATATACCTCCCACCATATGATAGCAAGTGAATTTCATATTAGTTACGTACTATATCAAACCTGTGAAACTTGTTCTCATGAAATCAAAATTTTGTTGATATTTATTTAAAAATATAATGCTTATTTAATTTTAATTTGAGCTACAAAAATTAGACTAAAGTGCAAATTTAATTACAAGTGAAAATTAAATTATAAAGAAATGGTACAAAATCATCTTGGTTCCCAACACTTATGGTATATCAATTTCGAATATTTTATTTGAAGTTGGAGTCTAAAATAACGTATTACTTATGAACTTTATATTTCCAATAAAGGTAGCAAGATAGGTAGATAGTAGTGGTTGTCGATAATGCACTGGCACACTTAGACCAGTGACGTCTATTATGTCTCTAATATAATGGACGTCATTTATAGCTTACGTTCTAATAAAATATGTATTACATACATTTAAAGTTCCTTTAGCAAAAATCAAAATAAATAGATGTGGCTAGGGATATTCTTTTCCTGCTTGCAACCTTAGTTTAGCCTACTTAAGAAAGCACTATTTTCAAAATTAAATAAGTTAAACAAATATATGTAATTTATTAGTGATTAGCAGAGTTTGTAATCGTAACTTTTACACACTCCAAAAGTTGTCAATTCAAAAAGTTAATAAATTTTGTTCTGTGTCATGGACTGAGTGACATGAGTGTAGCAATATTAACATGTTCAGTTTCCGAATTTGTTTTTCGATAACTTTCAGCTCCAGTTAACAGTTACTATCTCTATTCATATAACAAGAACCGTACAGAGTTCTAATAAAACATTTATTACATTCATTTAAGTGCCTATAGCAAAAATAACTGTTTACTAACTATGAAAACAAAAATTAAACTAATTCATCTATTATCTGTGAGATGAACGCCATGACAGTTTGTTCTAAAGAAAAGAAAATATTTTTTTTTTGTTGTTCCCATTTTTATAACCATTTAACTAATTTTATTCGTATATAATTTTTATTTTGTTTGTTCAGCTACATTATTATAACTTTACACTATACGATTATAACGGTATATTATAACTTAATAACTGTTTCAAAACTTTTGGCTTATTCTTTTCTCATTTTTATGTAAGTTTATTGAATATTATAGGATTACTTTTTCTAGATTCTCAGTTATAAAGGATTTTTACACTTATATCTTTTTCAATGTGTATATATGCATATACATATGAATATTTGTATATTAGCATAACTGTATAATATTAATATATAAAAAAAAAATTAAATATAAAATATTAAAAAGTAAAATTTGATTTTATTTCTGATTTTCCGTTGAAATGTAATAAAAAAGAATTTTATAAAACTATTGCAAAAGAGTGTTTTTTTTTCTATTGTTTGGGCAAGGATACTCAAAATTTTCTATCTGAATATAATTTTTTCTTTATTAAAAAAAAAAAATTTTTTTTATCAATCAAAAAAAAAAAATAATTTATTTTTTATTACGAAATTTACTCACCAAATATTAATATGTTTTTAAGATTGCTCCCAATGCATTTTAAAATTGATTTAATTGTCAGTTTTCCAGACGATAGACGATAGCTGTTTGCAACACTATAGTGATTTATATGGAAACTAGCAAATTTCAAAATCCACTGAATTTAGGACCCCGCTACATTTCATTTTTGTAGATTTGCTCTATTTTCTTCGGTACCTCTCATTTGTGGAAAATGCCTTTGATAGAATGAATTGCGTGTATATTTGCTAATATAGTTGCTAGCAAAGGTACTCCAGAATAAAATATAGGCATAATAAAAAAATTCTACAAAAATTAATGATGCCGCGTCTTATATCGGGAATGTCTAGCAAGTTACTCCGAAGTGTATTAGGGAGTGAAACAGGACTGTATTTTGTCGCCCGTTTTGTTTTTAGTAGTAAGGGATGACATAATGACTATAACTGTGGGTTTAAATGAGAATAATGATATCCAGTGGCGTGCTTTCGAACGTATCAACCACTTGCATTATGGCGATATGGTGTGCTTATTGTTATATACGAATGAACACTTAAGTGATATGTATCAAGAACTACATGATACTGAAAAGAGTGGTGTGCCTATAAATTAATATTTCTAACAAAAATCATACGCAAATACTACACCCAATCGTCCATGAAAGAGGGCGAATCGTAGGGGCGAAGTAGCATCTTAACTGAGTAGCATCCTATCATCAAATGGGGGGTGCTAAAATAAATATTCAAACCGAACAAAGTCAGCATTACCTTTGGAATGCTTTAAAAAATATAGCAGTCATACAACATACATCGCCGCACTAAAATAAGACTTTTCAATTCAAATATAACGACAATTCTCTTGTACATCTGTGAAACATGAACAGTTTCATTTAGCATCACAAGTAAACTTAAATCCTACATCAATAGATGCATCCAACGCATTCTTAGCATTATCGTTGGCTACAAACTATTTCCAGGAGAACGCTGTGGCAAAAAATTAACCAAAAATAAATAGCAGAGAAAATCCAACAGATGAAATTTTGTTGGATTGGATATGCTCTGATAAAATCTTGTAATAATATCGCAAAAGAATGAAATCGGAAAGCAACTGAGGAGGTTATTCGCAGATAGGAAACGATGGAAAGATTTTATTTCCGACCTATGTCAAAATTATGGGTTTCCAAAAGAATGATGATTGTGATTTCAGTAAGAGATTGTGTACTAATAGCTTTATTTTATTTAAGTAGTATATCCTAATATATCGTATAGAATTTAAAATCTCTAGTCTCTCTCACTTACAAAAATATCTAGTTTATTTGTATCAAGGACATCTTTCTCTATACCGGTATGATACATAAAAGCTAAATAGAAAAGCCAAATTTATTATTTCAAAAATCATTTTTAGGTACTAGATATTCTTACGTCGTAATTTTGTTTTTTTGTCGAATCTTAAATCTTTAAATTTCAATCAGTTGAATGTTTTGAAGTTAAATGGCCCCAACCATCATATTCTCATATACAAAATAATTTCAAATTGAAATATTTTTTGTGTTTTCTTTGTTTTTTATTTTCATTGTATATAGTTACTACTTGTATTACAGGATTTCTATTTTGAGATCCTTAGGCAAAATTTTATTATTAGAATAGCTGTCAGCTTAAAAACACAAAAACAGAAATAACAAAATACCACACAAAAAAATGAATTCTAGTGTATAAATTTAATATTATTCCTCATTACCCATTCAAATACATAGGTTTACATATTATTATACAAATACAGTTATGAATATAAAAAAAAAAAAACAAAATTTAATGTTACAAAAAATATTCCACACAAAAAGGATTCATTTTAGTTTTTTTCTTTTGTATTATTTTCTATTTTAATTCGATAGTATTGTATTTAGATAGAACTATACTCGGTCATGCTTTTTTTGTTAGCACAACTCACATAAATATTGATGTGTTAATTTGAGTAAAAATATTTCAATTTAAAATTTAAAAAATTTTATTTATGTATTTAATAAATAAGTAGGCAGGTAGTATCCGAATAGTTTTTATTATATATATGTTATTTAATTGCTACAAAAATAACTTCTTTGCGGACTTTTAAGGAAAATGAATGAAAAGTTAGTTGAGTAAATTATCAGTTTTTACTCTACGGGACATTATATTAGAAGTGTAAGTAGAATAATTGAATTAAACAAAAACCTGAGATGATTTAAAACTGAAGACTCGTTCAATTATGGTGTCATTTATGTGTTAATGTTATGTTGTCGAATGTGTTGATCCTTCAAAGAGCCATAAATTTAGTTTTACTTATATTATTATTTAAGCCGAAAACTTTGCTGCGATCGTTTATCGAGTTTAATAGTTGTTGAAGATCAGTTGTCAGAATCAGTATTGAATCATCTGCGTACCATATACTTTGTTGATATTTATTTTTACTCCAATACTTGTGTTTGGCATTGTTTCCTTAAATATTACTTAGGAGTAGATTAAATAGTAATTAAATACGTAACCTCGTCGTGCTCCTCTTCTAATTTGCTAACTACATAGTATTTTTTGTTCCAATATAAGTTTTTGATACACTGAATTTCTTTTTGATCTATATTCTTCTTGAGTCCATCTACCTCCCTAAGTTTATTATGTTGAAGAGTGTCAAAAACTTTTCCATAATCTTTGAAACACAGAAAATATCCTTATGAACAAAACGGACAGTTTTGAATCAAAATTTGAAGGCCAGGAAGAGCTTCCAGAGTACCAAGGTCTGTTCTAAAGGCAAATTGTGTAATTATAATTGTATTTTCACATTTATTATACATTCTGAAATCGGAAGTGAAAATTTTTAAAAAGATCTCTAATGTGTGGCTCATTATGTGGCTTATAAGTCGATGTTCATTACATTTTTTTCCATTTGATTTTTTTTGGCATAGAAAAATTAAAAGAACTTATTAGTGTCGCTTATATGCCAGAACATCAATATTTGTGGCTAGATTGATTTCAATGGTGGAACTAACAACATTAATTTCATTAGTTTATAATTTTTATCAGATTTTTATTTTTAGTGATAATTTAAATTAAATTAAAAAATTTAAAAAAAAAAAACGAAGTATATTGCTTCCGAAATATCGATATTTGCAAAAAAAATATTAAAATAACTAGTAGTGAACGGAAACCACAACAACACAAATTAAATTATTTAATTTAATTTTAATATTATAAAATTATTTAGGGGTCGGGTATAGAACCGTAATCTATTTGAAATTTTTCTTTGACGAAATCGTTATTTTTTGAGATTGATTTTGACAAGTGAAATTTTTTATTACTTCCAGTCTCCACTGTTTTAATATCTTTCAAATAGAAATTATTACCTTAAGTAACTTCAGTAACTTCACATTATATTCTACATAATTGATCAATAAAATAAAATTATAATCATCGTGTCTATATTTAATAAATTTTAATTGAAACAATCCCACAACTTCCCTTTATTACAATCCTCATGCATAAATAATTAAATTCTAAATAAATTTTGAAGTGATTTTTAACGTAAAGTGAGAAAAAAAAAAATAAATAAAAACTAAAATTTTAGAATTTAATTAATAATTAATACATTAAAATTGTTAATAAATAATAAATATTACTGACTAATAATGTGCTTGTTCGATTAAAATTATTAATTATTCAGAATATATTTTTGTTCCTTGTTAATTAGTTGAAGTGCTATATTTTTGTATACATTTGTATGTATATATAAAATTTATAATGCAAAGAAAAACTATCCTGATTGATTTTCAATTAAAATTTGGTAATTTTTTGAACATATTGTAACAAATTGAAAACCATTTGTAAAAATAAAGTGAAAATTAAATTAAATTTTAAATCAAAATCCTGAAATGTTCTGAAAAAGTATTAACAGAAAATTCTTTGGATGGTATAATCATGATTCATTGTTTTGTTCTAAGATTTCTATTTGCATAGTAACCTCCTATTAAATTTATAACGTGAACTGAATTAAAAAATAATTTTAATGTATAATGCAGTCTCTTTATAAATTTCTACGCATTTACTAAATATGTATATTGGTTTATGGCAAAAGCACTATCTAGTAATTTATTTTATTATAAAACTTAAGGCAATTTAAATAATTTGATTTCATAAAAAAACCGAACTTCAAAAAACAAAATATGAAAAAATAGAACCATGAAAAACCAAAACATTAATATTTTTATATAATTCGTTAACCAGGTTTTTATTTCAAATTGCCAAATTCTTTCAGGATCATCCCCTTTACTTTTGACACCTAGCCATTTATGAATAACAGATGTTCTCGTTTCAATTTTACTAGACCGTTTCATTTCAGTTGTATACTATATTATTTTTTCATGGTTTTGACATGTTTTTTCATTTTCTATTTTTTCAAGTTCTATTCTTTCCGGTCACCAGTAACAGTAATTTTACCCCAATGGGAAAATTGAGTTTTCAGTAAGATTGCAGTTATAGCGATCAGTAAAATTAATAAACAAAATTTTTGTTTTAGATTTTACAACCGCCGTAGACACAAAATTTTAGTAAAAAGTTATAGGAATGCTAAAGAATGTTTTCACAAACAAATTCTGTTCAAAATTTTAATATTTTATGTTAAAGTTTTTATAAAAAGGCTATTTTCTCATTTTACGGATACGTTTTTTTTTCTGAACAAAACAAAAAAAATAAACAAAATGAAACAAAATTATTTCAATGAAGTACATCTCATTTTTTCACTGTTTCATTTTATCAGAAAAAAATTTTTGATGCAATCTAACCTTAATTTACATTTATTAAGTTTTGTTTGTTGTTTACATTTGCGTAGTTGGTTTTTGTTTTTGCATTTCAAAATGCTTCAAAGTGTTCACTTGGCATATGTAATGGTAATAGTAATACTAATAAAACTTCAATTTTTCATTTTTAATTTAACTATGAAAACAACTATTCTTTATTATTTCAAATTCAAAACAAGAAAATGTTAAATCGAAATGACAACAAATTTCACGGAAGCAATTTTTCTAATCGCTATAGCCATCTAACCGTAAAAATAAAATATTTTTTTACTGTTTCATTTTTACATATTTATTTTACTGATCGCTATAACTGCAACCTAAAATAATAAAGTTAAATCATTTAACTGTTTCGTATATGGTATATGAAATTGATGACTTAAGTGGTATAATATTTTTTTCGATATTTGACTTAAGCACTTTTCTTCTGATGTCGCAGAAATTTTGAAATACAACGAAAATTAAACTTTGTAGAACTAATTTTGCCAAAAATAAGATATTAGTTTCCAACGGTATTTTGCTATATATGTATCAATTATATGAAAAAGATTTTGGAAAAAGTTGGATATTTTATTTATTTTTTTATTTATTTATTTATTTTTATCTCAAAAACAGAGTTCTATTCCATTGAAGTGGTATCCTGCGTGCTATTCTTCTAAATATACCTGTTATTTTTCTACCTTTTACAATTTATATTTGTCTTTTATAGCTCAATTCAGCATTTATATATTCCTAAATATTTATATTTGACATTTTTTTTAATTTTCATGTTGTTGTATAGCAGGTTTAAAGTTTCAAAATGTTTAGACTTAGAATATTATATACTTTATTAATGTTTATACTTAGTCAATTTGTGTTTGCCCATCCATTTATTTATTATTGTGGTTATGTCATAGTTCATGTTTATCTCTAAATTTCATACTACTGTTAAAATCATATACAACTAGAAGATCAGCATATAGAAACGGTTATCACTGTAGTATAATAATGTCTAAATTTAATTTCATTCGTATTCCTAATTTTTGTTATTATTTTTCTCAGCTACGATGCTAATTATATTAATATTTCGTTTAGAGAATAACGCTTTAGTATGGTAGAGCCGTCTAATATTGTAAATAAAAAAAAAATTCAAAATTTGCTATTTATAGTCAGCATTTGTGTATATAAGAAATTAATTAACCGATTGTCATTTAACTCGTGGTCTACTGTCGAAATTTTAGAAGTTATGAGACCTTAAAAATTTGTTCAGTATCAGCATTCCTTAAAATACACAAACCCAAAGTTTTTTTTTTGTTTGTTGCGAATTTGCAATCACCGTTTCTATATATCATTTGTTACTTTTGGACCATTTTGTGTGCAGCGCTGACATATGTAAATTTTAGTTTTAATTGTATAATAATAAAATTGCATCATTTTGATAAACTTCGGCTCAATTTGAAAAGTACTGTAAACAAAATTATATATTTTGTAAATAAATTTTCATGACATATTAAAATTTTAAAGTGAAAGCATGTACACAAATGTTTATTCAAATGCAGTCAATAATAAATTTGATTCAAAATATATTATTCTATATAATATTTTGCTGCTTTCAGAATATTTCAAAACGGAACATTTTATCTATACCACACAAATAATTGTGAAATATGTGCACTAAAATAAATTATATTATTTCAAATTTGAATATTAATTAAATAAACAAATAAAACTTAAAATAATTTTATATACAAAGTTTATATAAATAATTTGTAAATATTTTAGTTTTTGTGGAAAATTTTGAAAATTTTCATTGTTTTAACACAACAATAGATAAAAGCAGGTTTTAACGGAAAATATTTCAAAATAAAATTATATGATTTTGAATTTTTTAAATGATATCAAAAATATAAATACATTCATACTGACATTTTGTTTATACAATTTTTAACATTTAAATTACAAATTTAGTGAAATCCTTTTTAAATGATTTTTTTACTGTTGTTGATTTTCTCTTTTTCATTTAACAAATTTATTTTTCCCTTTGTGTGAAAAATTATTATACATATTTAAAATTTGCAAATAAAATATATATTTTATTTTGAAGAGTCAATTAAGGCAATTCTGGCAACTTAAAATTTGTTTTTATTATGTAATAATTTTAATATTATAATTAAATTTTGAAAATTTATAAATAGCTTACATGTTATTAAAATGTTGAATAATAAAATTTTAAATTATTTGAAATATTTTTTCTATTTCATTACAGGTATGTGAAAAAAAAACTGTTTCTCTAATGGGTATGTTTTAAAATTTTTAGATTTAATTATAGATCAGCAGTTGTAATAATTTAGAAAATTAATTAAATTTTACATAAAATTTGATTACTCAGTGACTGGACTGTGATGTTAATTTGAAAGCGTCAAATTTAGCAATAACGTGTTTTCTGATTGAATGATGTGAATAATTCGATTATTGTATAATTATTAAATTAAATGGCCTATAACGATTTGGTTTTTTTTTTTAAGTAAAAATTATAATACATCATACTTTAAATTTAAAGTCGCTGGACAATTTTTTAAATTTTACTTTGACAACAAATAATGTCCTTAGTCCTTGTGCTATGGTGTTTATATTTATATTAAATCCTTCTTATTACTTTGATTCAAACATAATTTTAAAAATTCTGTTTTATCATAGAGTGTTGCCAGTATATGATAATATTTACTACATTCAGGAGTGATTTTAAATGAATAATCTGTATTTAGAAAAAAGATATGATAGTTTTTCGAAATATGGGTTTGTCAAAATAAATTTATAGCCCTCTGAAATATCAACTATACGAAACAAAACTAGGCCTAGAAAAAAAAATTGGTGATGGAAGCACCTAGCGTTATTCTAAGATAAATAGAAATTAGGAAGTTTTCAAACAAATTAAGGACCTAAGGCCCTAAGGACTTAAAAATTGTACTAAAGAGTAAAGAATACGAAATGAATTTTCTAATCGTTTATTTTTCATCAATTATTTGACCCTTCTTCGGATTTTTTAAAAACCAAATCGACGCGTTGTATCAAATAGAAACATTAGTTCTTGTTAATTATTTTGGTTTTTTTTTAAATAGACTTTTATTTATTTTTTAAATTTTACCTTCTTTAATTTAACATGTTTGAAACTAATTGGTAAATGTTTCAATTCAAAAAGCAACAAAAGCGAAAAAAAAACATAATGTTAATTTATAAAAAAAACTTAACAAAACATAAAAATGATTATAATAAGGTATTAATATAAAATAGAATCTATAGACATATTATTGCGTTAATAATATTTTTAAAAAAATCAATTTATAAATTGTAAGGATTAAATAGTGAATAAAATAAATAAAATATTGGTCCAATTAGATTGGTTTGTATAACTAGCAGTTATATTTATTCAGTTTTCTATTGTTTATACAGATCTAACACTTTTTCATTTTATTCGAAGCCGGGTTTTTATTAGTTTTATCCTTTAGTTCATTTATAGGTTTATATGTATCGAGCCGACGTTGCAGTTCAAAGTAATCATAGAGCTTCTCCGAACGAAAAGAAATAAAACTAATTCATACGATAATTATCTTAAACTTTGCAACTTTAAAAAAAATAACTGGATTCGGTGCGCTGTAACCATTTGAATAAATCTGTCATAACTTCAACCTGCAAAGGTTCAGACAATACTTAAGTTGGTTATCATCGGGTGTATCAATTTGATATATATGAGCACGCCGAAGGGTTAATATCTTATTTCAAAATAAACGCCCATTTTCTTGTACATATTATATTTCAATCGTTTTATTTATCTTTAAAACCGTAACGAATAAAATTATAACCTATCGTTTATTTTACTAACAGCTACTTTACAAAGATGCTAGTGTACATTACTTGAATGATATATGGGTTCAATTTAAAAACAATTTAAAAAGAAAAATATTTGACTTGCAATTAAAATGTCTTTTTTTGAACAGAACTACTGAGTAAAAAAAACTTTTATGCGGTTGAACATAATTCATCAAACCAAATAAATATTATGTACTGCTAAAACCATAACAAGAAAAACAATGTTTTTTTTTTTTTTTTAAATTTTCATCTATCGGTATCTCTAAATTGTGACAGTAGGTATTACGAGTACATCCTCTTTAGGTAACCAAGATAATTTATTTTCTTATTTCTTATCAAAAATGAAATTTTTAAAATGCCTTCACAAATCCTTACATACTTTGTAGGATTTATAATAAATCACGATTAAAAATAAATAGTTCTACCTACCATGTACCTACTACCAGTGTATTTTAAATTCAAAGAATTTTTTTCTTAAAAGTTCTCTTTTTGAAATAAATACACAGGAAAACATTGAAGAATAAGCAGGAATATGAATAATTTACAAAAAAAAACAAAAAAAAAAGAGTAAAAGGAAAATAAAAAGGATATTTGGAGATATCCTTTTTTTCTAATCTTTAAGAACAACGCATGTTTGTGGTGTGTTAAATTTCAATAAAAAGATATAAAATAAAAAAAAAAAATTTGTTGCTTAGAAATATTTCAGGTTAGGAAAAAACTTCAAAAAAGAAAAATAAATTTAAATTTTATAGAAAGAAAAAAAAATTGGCACAACTGTAATATATTTGTAATATTCTAACGGTCGGAAAAACTTAAATTTTACCTTTAAATAAATTTTTTTGTCCTTAAAATTTCTAAATGCGAACTACATGTTACAGATGGAAAGTTATGAAATTTAATAAAACAAAAACTTTTATATTATAGCCAGGGTTTGTATGACATTTCTTTTATGAACACAGATTTACTCTAGTCCAAGTTTGTTAATATATTGGTTCTATAAGTTTTTAACTTGAGTTGGCATACATTCTGGCAATATGTTTAATTTTCCGTAAAATTTAACTATAAACTTCAAAGCATAGTTGAGCTTGTCTTAAATTTTGTATAAAAATTGGGATGAATTTATTATAAAACTACAATTTTAAGATCAACTTAAACTTTAGTTCATAAATTGTAAAAGATATGTCCAGATTCTTTGAAAGGCCAGAAATAATATATAGAATAGACCTATAGAGGAAAATCAAAATAAACCTAAAGTTACAACAGTTATATTAATACTAGATTAGATTAGGTTGCTAAATTTCGGGCCCGAATATGTCCCCTTTATCACTGCAGCTGCAAATGGGCATATTGTGATAATCCGTGTTTGTTAGTTAGTCACAGAGTCCTTAACGATACCTGATTTTGTGATCACACTCAGGATATTCTTGAATGGTATGCTGGATAGCTTCCATTGTTCAGAGAACGCTGTTCCTAATTTGGGAAGTCCGCTACGAGTGAGCACTTCGTATAATACGAAGAAGCAATTTTTTGCGCAGTTGAGCAGATGAAGTAATATTGAAAAATTCGTTCCAATATTTATAGTTTATATCAAATATTTTTATTCACTATTTATTTACTTACAATTTACAATTCAATTCAAAATTACAACCTCTTTGTTTCGGTATGAATAACTATATTAGACTAATATGAAGTGAAATTGATTAGGATTGCAAAAAAGGATTTGGTATTGCGTAGGTGTTGCACATTATGATACATTTCTACCAAAACAAGTATGCAGTCGGCCCTGTTTAGAGGGTAGAAAAATTGTCCAGTATAATTCTACAATTTTCTTTATATTAAAATTTATTTTTAATTGTGTAAAACAACCGACTAAATAATTTAATTTATCTGTTCCTTTTCTAATCGTCAGTAATCATTAGAATTTTTGCCACAAAATGTATCATTTTAAAAAACAGTGACTTCATTCCGTTCAGTAGCAATTATTGGCTTTTGATTAAAAAAAAGTTGAATAGTACAAGTAGTGAAGATATACTAAAACATATAGTAGAAGTAATTTGGCACTTACTTAATATTTTGTTAAAAACCACAAAATGTAGTAATATGTATAACAAATATGTACAGTGTACAAAAAATTAAATAAAAAGTACATTTCAGTAATGTAAACTGTTTGTGTCGCTACGCTACCTCCTCTCATGCTCTCAAATCTTAAAATTACACAAAATCATTTTATATTGTGGTTTATTACAAAGTAACTGTTTTTTTTTTTTGTTTCTTTACATTGATGGATATACAGCATTAAACTTTATAACCGAATCTTATCAATTTTATGCTCTTAACATTTTCCTTCGAATTATTTTAATGGCCTATACATACAAAATATATAAGAATTTACTAAAATAGACTCTAGGGTAAATATCTAAAAATGTTAAATAGGCAGTAAAAAATGAAACCAACAACTACTAAGAAATAGAAATAAAAATATAAAATAAGTCAAAAAGTAAAGGAAAAAAAAAAACAAGAACACTTTGTTAAGTGGCGAATTTGCAAGGTTCCAACAAGGAAAGAAAAAAATCCAAAAAGTTTTACAAAAAAAAAAGTTCAATTTTTTTATAAGAAGGCGAGTTAAAAAGTGAAAACAACGCTGTCAAGGATGTTTTTGTACTCTTATTTTATTTCGAATATTCTCTCTGCTTAAAATTATCCTTTATTTAATACCAGAAAAGGATCGTTAAAAAATGGATCTGCTTCAGACATCGTCACTTATGTACTTTTTTTTTTTACTTTCATTTAAAAAGGACATTGAAAGGATTTTTTTTTTTGTTTACAATAATAAAAAGGATTTTTCATTTTCTTACAATTTTCAGAATTTGTTTTATTTTTTTGTTGTTATTTTTTTTTTGGGTTTATGTTCAAGAGTTTATTAAAATTTTTGTTATAGTTTCCTAGTTTCAGTAATAGTTTTTCAATAGGTCAGTTTTTTGAGGTACTTTTTTTTTATTATTTAGATTAAATAATTGGGTTCTAATAAAGTGCAGCGATGTGAAATAAAAATAAATGTAGCAAAATTTAAGAATTTCATTTATTTTTAAATGAAAGAAAATTGGATTATGGGGATTTGCTAACAAACAAGTTCAAAATTTTGTAATAAAATTTGATTTTTTTTTTCATTTTTATTTTGTTAAGTTATTGGGGATTTCAATTGTAAGGTAATAAAAAATTAAAACAAATATAAAAATTGATGGTATATAAAAATCGTATTATGAATAAATGTACTAGCTTCTTCAATATATTTTGTAAATATATGTGTTCGGATTAATATGTAAATGATCTGGGATCTCCAACTGGTGATAAAACGCCCATATTGGCAAAAATTTAAGGCGATATCAAATCAGATCCCGTGACTTCCAAAATGAAGTGAAATCATAAAGTTTACAAAGTAATATCTTCCAAAATCTATATGAAAATCTTCTGACTTTGTATAATATTCCAAAATTTTTAAAATACATAGTGGCAACGTAAAATAGGAGCAGAGTGTTTAGCGCAAAAATTTAGACTACATTTTGTATACAATGTCATTCATAAAATTACCAGAATTAATTAAACTGTAGGTTAGTATCGACGAAAAAAAAAAATTTATTGCCAAAATGTAGCAAAATATGTTAATAAAATATATCTTCCCGGAGAAATAAAATCAACAACGATAAAAACAAAAAAGAATAATGTATGAAGATCTGGCAATATTAAATTTCCTGTAACGAAAAATAAACCAAAAGTAAATTTACCGAAAGATCAACAAACAGTCAAATTATTACCGATTTATATTACAAAAACACAAACTATAATTTTAATGTCAAAATAAATTTATATGTATATATTTTCAAATTGGTGATCCAAAATGTAGCAAAAGTTTTATTATATATTTTACAATGAATTGGTTATTAAAGCTTTAAACAATAGTAGAGCTATATTTCAACAGTATTAAAACTGTTTCAGGATATCAAGTCATTGCACTCATAAAATTTTCTGAAATATTAAACTGATTATTATTTTAAATATATTATACTAATTTTATAACAAAAACAAATAATAATGAAAAGCAGTACATTATGAATGAAAATTGAGAGAATAAATCTTTTTTATTTAATGTATTATGAAAGTAGGTGTATATAGAAGTAAAATGTAATGCGGAAATAATATTAATGCATTATGATAATAGATGATATACGATATATTAACTTTACATTGTTGTTGGTGTTTTGAGTTGTAATTTTTTTTTAAACTGCACCAACATTTTACTAGATTAGTAGGGCACTATACTAGTTATTTTATATAAAGTAAGCAATCAATTTAATAACTTTTATTTAATTTTACACGTATCAGTTCGTATTCATCTCGAAAATTTCTAAATAAGAACTTTATTATTTTGCCAAATTTTATTCCGTTAATATGATCAACTTCTTCTATATTAATAGAAGTATCACAAATAATTAATAAATACCTTGGCAATTTGTTCTAAACTATTAAAGTCAATATGTTGTATAATTGTAATTACCGAAAGTATTATATTTCGTATTACACTTAAAATATCTTCTATAATTAACTTCAATATTTCAAACAATATTAAAATTTTTATTTATATATTTTATACAACAAACCAGTATTCGATTAATGATTCAACAGTTATTACAAATTTGACTATAATTCGTATAGAATATACATCTAGTTTTTTTCAAAATATTTCAATAGGTTCTCCAATCTTTCCACTACAGTGTCAATGTAATAAAATATCGGCATAATTTGATATACATAAATTATTTTTTTGTACACAATAATTGACCCACTAAAAGGAATAAAAAATATTTAATTTTAATTTAATAATTTCATAAAAATCTAAATTATATTAACCATTTATCACGTTTTTTAAAATTAAATTCAATAATCGATAAAAAAGTATAATATATTTCGCACATAATTTTGAAAGAATTGACATTAAACAAGAATGAGAAAAAAATACAATTCATAAAACAAAAAGTTACAATTTCTTTTCAAGAAAATGAATGAAAAAATCAATAGAAAAAAAATTTAATTTAACAACAAAAAAAATTAATAAAAACTGTTATTTAATATTTCAATATAAATTCCAAATTGTCACTCTGGTACAAATTGTATTCCACGAAATAATTTCCTTCTTTATTAACTTAAACTCCGATTGGCACACAAATACATATAAATTAGTATAAATTAATATAAACAAAAAAATTTCCTCCAATCTTGTGTCCTTGAATATGCCTTTTTAATTTTGCTGAAAGCAAACTAATAACATTGATAAAACAACAACGATAAAAACAAAAAAGAATAAAAATGAGATTATGAGTAAAAAGCGCGAATTTTATTGCCTTGACGAAATTAAAAAAGAAAAAAAGGAAAACAACCAATTCAACAACAAGAGGAAGAACAAAATTCAAATTGTCAACCTTTTCAAAATAACAAAACGAAAATCGAAAAAAAATAATAAAAAATATTTGTGTCAATGGATTATTATATAAATAGAAATATAGTATGATAGAAAGCTAATAAATGTCTGTTGGTTTCTATAAAAATAATATCCATTCGAGTTTACCTATTTAATACCGTAACTGTCATGACCTGTTAGCTTTATTGAGTTATTTGGAAAGGTTAGAAAATCGTAGGTTATTTTATTCTAAACTTATTTGACAATTTTAAGCGATTAATATACAGTTTTTATCCCTTAAAATATCTCTGATATTGTACAGAAAGTACAATTTTTGACAACTGAGAAAAAGTATATATATAAAAGTTTCATATTAATTTAAATATTTACAACCGTAGCGTAGTATGTACTGCTAAACATGACTTGACTACATAAAATCATATTTGTCAATGATGTCGATAAGCTGATTCCACATATCAATAAACTTAATGAATATAACAATTTTTTAGAGAACTTTCAAATATTTTTATAACTTCAATTTACATGTTAGTACTTTTGTTACTTTCACAATAATTAACTGTTATCTATTAGTGATGTATATTCATAATTTATCAATCAAAATACATTATATTTACAACTATTACCCCGTTATTCCCTAGTTAATGCAACAACTTCTGACTACGTTAATTCAATATTAATAACATTAAGACCGTCATACTATTTTTTTTTGATTTATATCTTCAACTAAAAAAATATTTTGTTAATAATTATGTAACAGTTAATAATTTTTTATTCACGGTGATATAATTAATTGTATCCTCAATTTAAGTTTGTTTTCCTAAATTATTTAGGTTTGAGGTTTACAAGACGTATATTTTACTTTTTCAAAAATAATAAAAACCAATAATCGATCACCAAGGATTTTCGCTCATGTAATTCTATCTATTTATTTTCGGATCATTAATTTATCATTCTAAATAGAATAATAATTTTAGAACACCTTCAGATATTTAACTTTCTATAATTATCTATACATATACATATAAATATAATAATTTTTAAGTTGCTGGTACCAATGATTTAAATTGAATTCTATTTGGTATATTTTCTCAAATATCCTTAAATAATATTTTCACTAAATACTACAGTACAGAATATAGCTTCTCTAAGGATAATGGAACAACATATACATATCTTATATATAGAATACATGTAAAATAAAATGTGTCAGTAAAGGATCAGATTTGATTAAATAGCTGATATATATGCGGCCATTATGAACACTAGTAACTGAATTGAAAATAAAAGAGGCAAAAAAAAAATAAATAAAACCAAAACAACAACGACAGTAAAAACAAATGAAAGACAGTTTTTATCATCTACACATTGAAGAAGGCAAAATCCCTTCAAAATAAACACACAAAGAAGAAAATAAAAAATGAAAATAAAAAGAAAAATTAACACCCTAAATGAGTTCGTTAGAATGTCTTTTTGTTGTTGTTTTTAAAATACATAACATTGTACATAAATAATATAATATTATTATGTATATATATGTATTATATATAGGTAATATTTAGTATATATAGCTATAAGATAATGAAAATTTTTAGTATAATTTCTTATTTTTCTACCAACATTCATTCATTCTCTCTAGCCTGTTCAGAATCTTAAGTGATTTTTATTTTTTTTTTTTCAAGGACATTTTTGTTTTTGTACCTATACAATAATTTGTATGTATTTGCGTGTGTATTTTAATAATATTCTAAAATGCCTAGATCTTACAAAACATTTTTTTGGTTTAATTTTTTTTTTTTGCTTACCATAATACAAGTATTATATTTTTTGATATTTCGGGGTTTATTGTTTTTGCCACAATTCGTTACTTATTATGTGTACTACATAACAGGAAGTTTATCATAAGCGTGTTTCCTTTTTGTTATTTATTTTAATATTGTGCCGGAGATCTGACTTTTTTTTGAAAATTTCAATTTATTTTCTTTTAATTTAAAATATTTACAAGGGTTCTGCTTCCTCAGGTATCATCATGACCTAAAGTTGTTTTGGCTTTTTCTAATGTTTAATATTTAATTATAAAGAATCAAGTTGTTTCACAATGCACTAATCCAGATATTAATTTAGTAAAACAATTTTAATCTGTAGCAAAATTAAATTTATAACATTTCATTACTAACTTATTTACTTTTGCTTTTGATCCTTTTGCTAGAATTGTGATTCATTTATTCTAATATTTCTCATAGAATGGCAGGAAATGCTGAATAGCAATCCTATATTGGTGGAATATATATTTTAGTTAAACCAAGATTTTCTATATAAAAATAATTGCCTCGTTATTAAAACATTTTTCCAATATCAACAACGGTAACTACCTTCCTATAATATATTATGTACGACGGGAAAGAAATCGTAAATCGATCTATTATATATTAATTATGATGATAAACAAAAGCAGGTGGGCATAGTTGATTCGCCTGTACCTGATTTTTTTTTTATACATAGCTAAAACACTATGTAGTTTATAACCTTTTATGCCAATTAGTACGTTTGCCTAAGGTCGGAAAGGAAAATAACGAAAGGAGGAATGTAGAAGGGAAGGAGGACCATTACGAACGAAGGTGTAAATGTTCGTCTTGGATTTATGTAGATCATAAATATAGAATTTTTCATGTTTGCGGAACACATAAGACGGGATTTGGTTCCACATTCGGGATGTTGAGGTTATAAACGAATTTCTATAGTTTCACAGTTACTTCAAAAAAAAATATTGGAACACATGCGGTAATCTAAGATATATGCCATAAAGTTGAAATTTGACAGGTATAAAATAACTGAATATTAAATCATTCACGTCGGATGAAATCGTATTATTGTGGATATTCATAAATCGTAATTGAAGTACTAAATTTACACACTTTACTCTAGTAAAATGAATAAATAAAAATATGTATATGTATTATAAATTTAAAATTAAATATAAAAAATTATGTACTAATTTTTAATATCCTATGGTTGACACTCTATATACTCAGTTTTTCTTTTTTTTTTTTTGCTTTTCTCCCCAATAACAAATGAGTTAAAATTCACTTGAGTTAGTTACCTTCATCGCAAATTGATAGCAAAAAACCGAAAACAAACATAAGGCCTACGCAATAAAAAATAATTTAAAGATAATAAATTAAAGGAAGCATAAAACAAATATACATGTATATAAGTATATATAATATAATGTTGTATAATGTATTCATACATTATAATTGTATACACTATTCTCATTCCTTAAAGTTAGTTTTATCAGCAAAATTAAGTTGAAAAAGATTGGTTAAAAAAATTTGAGAAGTGGTGAATTCTGTAGTTGAATTGTCAACTTTCCATTCTTATTTTTTTTTTAAATTTACTGTTTTTGACCTAGTTGCGATACCATTTTAAGGAGTATTGCATAATAATACTATATGTTGTGAGAGTATAAAAGACTTACACAAAATGAAATAGAATGACAATTTTTTTTTTTTTTTTTTTTTAATTCGAGAACAATTTTATTATTCTTCTTCTATTTTTTTTATTCACTCATATGCACACACACTTAACCACATCAGTACTTAAATTATTATTTTTTGTTTTTATTGAATTAATTTAATTCGTTTGGTGAGATATTTAATGTCCTTGAAGTTAATATTTTGTAAATTGCTATAGTTGCTAAAAATAAAATTAAAATTTTTTTAATTTACTTATGTAATGTAGGACATAAAATCTGATGTACAGTTGTGGTGAAAAGATTTTGTTAATCGTTTTAATGTTTTGAAATTGATAAAAATTTTTGTTTTTATGGTTGTTTTTCTTTATTGACTGTTGTGTGAAAGCTTATTTAACTCAAGATTATTATCTCTTCAAATATTTAATAATACTTTCCACCACCTACATCAAAAAAATGGCCATGACAAAAGTTTAAAAATGCTAACACTATAGAGAAATTTACAAGCAGTCTTAATATAACTATAATAAAATATAACTGTTTTTTTAATCAATTTTGCTTAAACCGGGTAATTAAATTCAATATTTTTTACATCATTTATATATAGTAAGAAAAAAATGTTTTTTAATTTAATCTTTTGATATGTATTTGAAAAAATTTCTTCTAAGTATTTTTCTGATTTTTAAAACAGATTTCTCTGCCAATACATTCACAGTATTTCGGATGTCATATGTAGCTTGTTATTATTGTATGTTGTGAGTTTGTGACTAACTATCAACTCAGTATTTATCAATAACTCTTTAATAATTTCAAATATTATTATTGATTTTTATAAATTTTGACACCATGCAGATATTCTACATTTCTATTCGGTTTAACGAATTAAATGCCGAACTATTATTTTGTAGTTTACCTTATTTTTATTTATTGTTATAAGTCACAACAAATTTATTGTTCAGTTTTCCTTCAGTATCTCTAATCAGTTTATTAGAGTAATTTCGATTTCGCAGTTCATATTTTAAATTTTGTTAAACCCAAGTTTCATATTTAAGTCTCAGGTCCGGTAGTAATTAATTAACAAAATATTTCAGTCGATGGTATATACTAGACTCTTTTGATTGAACCGTTTATTAGAATAGATTTTCTTGAATTGTATTTCCACCTATAACGTAATTTGTTTTAAAAAAACTGAAGCAGTTCAAAGAGGATGACATGTTTCTCGTCTAATTATAGTTAAAAAAATAAAGAGAATAAACGAACCCGGTTCACTTCTCTTTTTTTTTAATTTCTGTGCGATAGCAAAAATATTATTAAAACTTAAAAAATCATTAAGTACAATCTTGTATAGTGTATTAATATTTTTATGACCTACTGTGAGTAAAGCAATTACAAATTTTCAGTGATTTACTCAGTCAGTACTCAGAATATTAAGCTATGATGATACTTCTGTTGTAATTGTGGTTAAAATTGAAGATCATGAGTAATATTTTTTTATTGCTTGTTCTTCTTTTTTATTTATTATTTTTGTTTTTCATAAATATGAACATTATGTTAGGAAAAGGATGTTAAAATTCTAACTGCTTTTTTGTTGGTTTTTGATGATAATCATAAATTATTTTTTATTGTTTTCTCAAGTGGTGAGAATATTTGTTATTATAAAAATTTATTGAGTTAATTTTGAAAACAAAAAAAAAGAATATAAAAAATAAATAAATCAATTAAATAATTATTTTAAATTTTTATTGTTCAATACGAATATAATAAATCATTTTTGAATTTTATGATCTTAAAGTTCCAAAAAAATTGTTTAATTTATGTAATATTATGGTTTCAACTGGAATAACAGTTAGAAACATATGGAAATGAAATTTATAGCTAAAATTTGAAATATATTTGTTATAATAAAATTCAAAACAGTTTTTGTTTTACTTTTAATGTTGAGTCTTAGCTTAATTCTGATAAAGTTTCAATGTCACTTTATCTAATTTTCTAATACCATCATAACAATTTTCGCTAAATTTAAATATGGGTTTTCAATGAATCTAAACTGAGTTGAAGTGAGTTACTTTAGATATATACATGTATTTCGATTGTTTAAACTTCTAGAATATTACTATTGCTCTTATCATATTTTAAAATACGTCTGTATTCGATTTAATTCATAATAATAGTTCGCTAATCAATTTCTAACACCAAATATAGTCTTCTAATTAACACACATGCTTAGCTCTTTTGAAATTAATAAATGAATATATACATATTGTCAATACCAATATTTGATTGTATTGGTTTCATCTCGGATACAAATTTTGATCAAATACAACAATTTTAGATTTGTCGAAAAAATTTACCCGCTTTTATCTATTGCATTATGGTGCAGATAACAATTGCAAATATAAAGTGTTAGAGTATTTGTAATCCCTGTGGTTTATCACACCGAACTAAGTATACAAAACAGTTTCCATGGTACAGTGAAACCTGTCTAAGTTGGACAACAGTCGTTCGCAGCATGATGTATATTTTCATACTGTATTCATAAGCTCTGTGACATACAAAATAACTTTATTCAAATTGTCCATAGTAACACTTACTAAAATAAAATCTGTTATCTATTCACCTCTTTGACTAATTTTTTCACATATTCACTTTTGGTGTAAAAATCGTTAGAAGTTTTACTATTCAAAAAATTGCTATGGCCAAATTTTACAGGTGTTTTATTTACAAAAAGTGAAGTAATATTAGGGTAGAACTGGCCAAGTTAGAAGATACAGGTACAACATAAAATGGGTTTGAACCAATTTTCTATGAAATTGTTAAGTGTTGCTAAGGTCTGGCCAAATTTACTCGAGTGCCCATATTGTAAGGGTGGCCAACTTCAAAGGTTTCACTGTATCAACTTCTTTATATATTAGGCATAGTTCAAGATTAGGTCTAAAAATATTTAATACATATTTAAGATGTTTAGAGATATAAATATTATTTTGTTTGGTATAGGGGTAACATAATAAAGCCTCAAATACAAAACTATCAAATAGTTTTGATAGTGAAAAATAATACCTTTAAATTAATAAAATTTGATCAAAATTTTGATTAGCAAAAAATTTAACACAAAATGAGTTTCTATGACAATAGTGAGTTTTGATAAACAAAGCACAAGTTGTATATCAAAACATATATTGTTAAAAACATTTACATGAATAATAAATAATGTATAAACATGTATAATAATGTAATCTCTTTGTATAGGTATACCTAATAAAGAAACATCTTTATAAAATGGATGTAACTGAAAACAACTTATGCAGAATATTTGAAATAGAGGAAGAATCTATCGAGCATAATATGATTTGCGAATGCGAAGGGCTCATTCGTAGCAGACCTCGTCACTTGGGAATAATGGGAGCTATCCAGCATATCATTGAAGAATATCCTGAGTGTGATCATAAAAAAAGTTATCCTTAAGGACTCAGGGACTAACTGACAAGCATTGGTTATCACGATAGCCTCATTTACGGCTGCGGTGATATAGGGGAAAGATTACCTCCCGAAATTCACAATCTAATCTAATCTAAAATGCTATATAAAAAACTCTTACTCATAGATTAGAACACGAACAAAACTACTTTTTCTCATAATTTTTTTCTTTTGAAAAGACTTTTTTCATATAAAAAATAAATTTAATAAAAAGTGATGTCAGAATATTGAATCTCATCTGAGAATTAAATTCAAACATAATATCTAAATTCTTTGCAAACAATAAAATTAAGAAGGTTTAAGTAAGTACTGAATTTCCCAGTTAATAATTTTTTTGTCTTTTGTTTTATTTTTTTTTATTGGTGAATGGAGGCAACCTGCAGGATATTATCGTAACTATTTACTTAATTTTAATACCAACTTTAATACAAATTTTTTTTTTGTATTTTTAATGAATATATAAACATTTTATAAATCTAGTCTAACATATACATATATATACACATATAACTTACAGAATATAATGATCCAGAAGAGTAGGATCTCATCCATAATATCGTATATATTCTAAAAATATTTAGTCCTTAAATTTTTTAAATGTAGTTGTGAAATTTAGCTATACATTTTTTTTATAAATATGTAATATTATGTGGTTGTATGATTATGTTACCGATAGAAGACGTTCTTTGGCTTATAGTTCAGATAGAAATTTGTTTTCGAGTTATTTTCGTCACACTTTTTGGTAGTATTAAAATTTGGCATAAGTTAGTTTCATAGTAACCATAATTTAAGTGTAATATTAAATTACTGATTTATAATAAAGCAGTATATTATTAGACTTCTGTTTCTATTCTATGAAGTGTTAGTCGTTAACTATTTTCTAGTAAAAGATACGACTTTTATCTTTTCGACTTTTATCTCTTTGGTTGCTACATCATTGGATTACATTTTTTATGTACTCCTACAAAGAGTTTTCAGACTAAGAATATTGTCTATCAAGTAAATAATCAAGTATTTTTTAATGGGTTTATTTTGCTGCAATGAATAAATATAATAATATTCCTCTAAACATTTGTGAAAAAAATTTAAAAATTAGTTTAAAGAAAGATTTTGTATTTTTTTTGTTTGCTTATACGAATTGGGAGTTACCATTGTGGTTATTTAAGAATTTTTTGGTTAATTATTTTTTAAGTTTATAGTTATTTAATCTTTTTACTTCATCCTCTAGTTTATTATATAAATTAGTTTATTGTATAATAAAGTGTTATTGACGTGCCAAAATGTGATATTCTTTTCTTATCTATAGGTGAATTAAATTTTTGTATTGATTTATTGTTTGTCTTTACGTTTAATTATATGCTTTGTTGTGTATATTGTGGATGTTTCTATATGCTGTGAAGAAGTAATGTTAATTTTGTGTTTAGCAGACAATTGATCATTAATATATTTATTTTTTTTATTTCACTTTATTCCGAGCTTAAATAAAGCAAGATACAATATATATTATTTATTTATCACAATTTAGGTTAAGTTAAGTTGTTAAATTAATAAATATTGTTTATGATGTGGATATATTTCGTCTTCTCATACCAGTTGTATTTATATAGACTTTTTATCGCTTTATTGTGGACTATTTGTAACTTTTTTAATACCTATTTTGCTGTAGTGCCCCATAATGTTATTCCGTAGCTCAAAAGGATGTGAAAGATTGCATAAAATAAAACTTAATTTTTTAGTTATGTAAATTGCATATCTATCAGATATTTGGATTGATTAACTTGTTGCAGTTTCTCATTTGAATTTTCTACTTTTAAATCAGGTGTTATTTTATCGATTATCATGTGTTTAGTCTTTTTAATGTTAACGGTTAATTTATAAGTTATCATCCAGTTGTTAATTTTAATGATTTGCTTGAAAACGTTTTGTACCGGTAACAAATCAATATGTATACGTAGACAAGGAAAATTTTTTGTGGTTTAATAAAATTAATAAAAATCCATTTCCATTTCCGTTCTGTTCCATAAACAAAGTGTATTTGTATGAATGAAAGAAAAAATGAAATGAGAATATGTTTTCGTTTTAATTTTCGGTTTAAGTTGTTTTTATATATATATTTTTTTTTCTTTGCTTTTATTTGTTATTGCACATTAAACTTATGTAACTAAATCGGATGGTTCTTGGTTAATGATAATTATACCTATATATATATATATATATATATATATATACAGGAAACAAAAAATAATCTTTACTTTAGTAACATAAGATACATGCCAACATAAACCTCATCTTCAATATCATTAATTGGGTAGTGGTGTAATATAAACTTTAGTAGTATGTACTCTGCCCTTGATAACTAATAATATGAAATATTAGAGTTGCCGAATTATTTAAATAACAAACAAAGAAAATTAAATTTTATGCTTTAATTACAATTATGTATAATGTATTAATTTTTCCGAGTATGTAACATTTAATTAGTATATTCATTCTGATTTCGTATTACATAGTTATTAAAATGAAAATTAGCTATACTGAAACATAAAAAAATAACTTTAAAATTCTTCACTCATATTGTAATAAAAAAAATTATCTTGGTTTAGCAAAACTAATTAATTTTGTAGTCAGATATTTATTTCGAACAAACAATGTTGTGATAAATTTTGAACCAGTATATTATTTCACTTTAATAAGGGTAATTATGTACCAAGTATATACCGTAATCAGTTTTCCTAGTTCCAGTTTGATTTTTCAATTCGTTCTTAAAAAGTTTTGAAATGAAATATTTTGACAAAGCATCATTGATTCACCAGATTTATTCTCCTTCGAATTTCCACGTTCATATTATGGTGAAAGATTAAACCTCGTAATTATAGAATGACATATAATGTCTGCTCTTATAACTTTTTTTTAACTCAAGGTGAATATCCTTGTTAAAATCATTCCAATGTTTTTTGACGATTATTCCATTAATTTTCATAATTTAAAATTGATTTCTGTATTTTTATATTTTGTATAGCCCAATTCCTTTAAACGATTGATTCTTTTTTAAGTTTAAGTCATTTTGTTTAATTGAAATGATTTATGATTTGTAATCAATTTTTAAATGATTTTAGTTGTAAGCTAAGTCTCTATTTTATTTGTATACACCTTCAAAGACTTATCTTCTTATGTATACTAACAATAAGAAATAAATAAATAATCACTCAAATGTCACTACAATCCTAACCTCATGTTACGTGAAAATTGAATATTATCTATAGTATTATTGTGACTATTAACTTAACTGGTTGCACTCTAGTAAAAAAACGAAAGTTCTCTTGGGGGGATATATTATATTTTTATTGTTTTGTTTTGTGCTTCAAAAGAAAAAAAAATATAATATTTTCAATTTTGAAAACAAAATTTATTTATTTATCCAATAAAACCAAATTTTCACTTAAAAATTCAACATGCAACAAATTACACCTGGTGGTAATTTTCAAATATGTTTAAGGGAATAAAATATGATATAATATGGGACAAAATATGTTTTAGTAACAATTATTGTCATTGGTGTACAACATTTCAAAAGTTTCAATTTTGTTCATCCGTATAAAAGTACTGACCATACATAACATTTAACAAACTTTAGCATTAATTTGATGTCAAAATATCTTTTTTAGAATATCCTTTTGTACTTCATTAAGGCACTCCTGGCCATTTCAATCGTACATTTTTCATTTCATAAATCATATTTATTTTGATTGACCCCATTCCTTATTTAACCAACGACCAAGATATTTATAACAGTCGACACGTTCTATTTGCTGTCAATTGATTGAGATGGTGATGTTGTTGTCATTGAAATTCCTCCTACTTATAATCATGAATTTCTTAAAATAATTGTTGTTAACCTTCTTTACTATCAGCCAATAGGGTTGTATAATCGCCGTATCTGATGTTATTGATGACGGTACCATTTACTTTTATCCCATCATTTAAATTATTAATGGATTCGCGAAATATGAACTCAGAATAAACGTTAAGCAAAATCGGTGACAATATACAAATCTATCGTACTCCTCGACTAATTTCAAAATTAGTCGAGGAGTACGACAGTTTGAAATTAGTCGAATTTGACTAATTTCAAAACCTAGAAACACATCTTTCTGCACATCTTTGCAGTTTTGAACCAATATTTTGTAAGAGCTTCGGTGTACCTATACCATTTTTGAATTTAAATTGCGTGGGTCCCATGTTTGGTTCTAGCTTTTGATAAATACTAATGCGTACTAATTTATTAGCTTATGATCATTACATTTTTTAGCATTTTTTCTCGATATGGCTATGAATGTAGATTTGAGCCAATCTAGAGAATACACTCCGGTGTCATAAATTCAGTTGAAATTTTAATAAAATAAGATTTTCTTCATCTGTAAGTTTAACTATTTCTATTGGCATTTCATCTGGGCCAGTAGTTTTATTTGTTTTTTACAGTTTTATAAAATTAATAAAAATAAATAAAATCTATCCTTCAAAGTCTATTTAGATATAGCGGGCAATTACAATGTATGTATGAGATGTAATACTACTTTTTGTAAAAATTATTTTTTCTAAGAAATTTAACATTAGTATTTAAGTCATTAATACTATTAATAGTTTAAGACTATTATATACCTATAGTTACTCAAATTTATAATTTCTCTACATTTGCACTAGATTAACTAGACTTGAATTCTAACTACATTTCATTTGTCGATTGACACAATTACTCTTTTATTATTATACTTAATTTACTTTGCAAATACACTCTGTAGTCTGTATGAGATAATAGCTCTGTTAGAGATACCTCAAAATAAGTAAATAAATAAATTTCAGGATTCGAAAATTCCCTCATGTATTGGATTGTTAAACACTGATTGTAAAAATTTACTGGATTGCAAAAACACTATTTTGCTTCTTTGTTTCTAATTTTGGGAATTACTTCAAAGTTACTGCGAATTGAAAAATTTCAAAAAGCACAACTTCTGATACACTTTTTTCTTATAAAAAAGTGTATTAAAATATGGTCTAGACGGATAACTAGCTGTATAAGAATACTCGGCAACTCTAACAAATCAAAATAATAATAATTTGGAGAAAACATAAGTCCTACTGAATATTTTAGTTGTTTCTTCTTTTCTATTGCAATAATTCCTGGAATTGTTTTTTTTTTGTTTCCCAAACTTAAGACAAAAAAAAAAAAACAGAACAACAAAAAAAATTAATTTTTATATTTATTTTACATTAAAAGTCTGACCATAACGCTTCCTACACACACATTCAGAATAATGGGATCCTGTTTATACTGGAGTATGACAGATAAACGTATTAAAAAGAAAAAATAAAATAAAATAAAAAAAAAAGAATCCGGGATATTTTTTTTTTGTTTCTCATACCTTAATTCTGGATGGATTTCTAAACAGAAAATAATTTTTTACGAGGAATAGAAAAAAAATTATCTTAAAATACGATCCATTATATTACCTCTGGGTAATTTCTGTGTACATATATACATATTATTATATACCTGGAAGTGTATTAATAGGGATTCCGTTATATTTGTGGAAGGATGTGTTTTTCAATTTCTAATTATTTTATTCTATAAGATTTTAAATTATATTGAATATAAAAAGATCTTCAAATTTTTATTTATTTTTTGTTGTTGTTTTATTTTTACCACTTGTATTGAGTGAATTAATTTAAAACAAAAACTGTAGATACTTAAAAAATTTAATTATATTGCTTTACAGTGTTCCTGAACAGAACAAATTAGGAGAAAACTGTTGAATTTATTTTTGAAAAAACAAAATAATATAAAAACGCCTTTAGAATCAATAATTTTATGGGGAAAATTAAAATGAATTAAATTAATTTTGACAAACGGTAAAGTATTAGTATGATTTCAAGTCTAACAATTCTATCAATAGAGAGGAGCTTTTTTACAAAACATTTGAAAATATATTTTAAACTAGTTTCGGCATTTTTTGGCAAATAAAGAAAAACGGAATATAATCCATCAATCTGTCCTTTTTAGGAACCGACTTCCATTCTCTGAATCAATTAACATATTGTGTATATATGTATATTATTTTAATTTCTTAATCTATATTTTACCAATATTTTTTTTTAAATTAATACATTTTTATTGAAAAATGACATTTATGCTAAGTTTACAGTTTATTGTAGTTTTATTGTTATTTGATTGACTATAATTGAATCCAGGAATATTTCATCTTCTGATATTGTATCGAACAATTTCAACTTTTTCTTACGATTGTTTTAACATATTTTTTTAAATTTAGGTAGTAGCAACTTCTTCTTGTCATCATAATAGGTAGGTATGTAGATAGAAGTTGCTATTCCAGTTGCTTCTGGAAAACTAATTAGCATTTAATTGTGCCTTTTTGTTCTTCGTTGGTTGGTTGGTATCGTCATAATACTAAAAGTAAATTTTCAAAGTAACAAAGCTGTCAAAGCTGTCAACTCTTTCATAAAGCTGAGACCTCTATACTGGCTTTTTGGACCAAATTCCCAAATTTCACTACAAAAAATGTTGCTTCAATAGAAAGCAATTTACAAGCCCATTTGAACATATGTGATACGATTGCGGGTTGGCTCAGTCTCAGTGTTCAACATCAATCAAATACAGTGCTTTCTGCTAAAAACTTTATGAATGATAGTGCATGTAGTGCATGTAGTGTAGCTCCTTGGTATGTTACCAACAATATTATCATGATCTTAGGATACTTAGCGTAAAAGAGAAAAATCAGGCTTTTGATATAGAATGCTGCAAGCGCATCCAAACATTCTTGCCAAAAAATTGAACTGCTGAACCAAATTTAGCAGCCCAAAGTCAGCGAAGACTTAAGAAGGCTTCCATAGAAGAATTAGCATTCAGATTTGTTTGATGTATAAATCATTGGCATAATGTTATTTTTTTATGCTAAAAATATTAATTTGGATTATCATTAGATGCTCCATCCGCATGCTCTATAATTTTATAGGACCAAATCTATTTGTTTATTTTCCTAATTAAGACAGATTGCCAATAAAGAAAAACGTATTTTGAAATATGAAAATTTCCAATACTCTATTTGAATAATTCTTTATTTCGGGGATTACAAATCTATAACCCCAACTTACTACACCCAAACGAATCTAATCATTACGAGGATTTTAAGTTTTAAAAATTTTAACCAAAATTTGATGTTCTCAATGAAAACCATTCAAAAATATTCGACTATAAAAATTCATTCGAAACATAATTTTTATTAAAAAGCAATTAGACACCATTCAAAACTAAATTACAATTAGATAACAGGTTAGCAGATACCACACATTTTCTAAATTTTAAATTTTTTACAGCAAAAATTGTTTTTTCATCTTTTCTATTTCCATTCCTACATTCTCATTATATTGGCATGGCAGTTAATAAGTCCTTTAAATTTTGTTTTTTTTTTTTTTGTTGTTTTTAGTAACAAAGCCGACAGGTATTAGGATAATTTTTGTTCATTGTTATTGGTTTGTAAAAACTTTTCAAAAACATTTTTTTTTACGTAGGTTGAATCATCAGGTGAAATTTAAAAATATGAAAAAAAAAATTAATAAAAATATCCCAAAAATGTTGGTCACGATGGACTTTTTCTTATATATATATATTACAAATAATATTTTATGGAATTCTTATACGATCTCTTTAAAAACAAACCTTAAAACAAAATAAAAAAATATATAAATAACATCATGTATACATGACTTAAATTAATTAAACATATTCCCAAAAGAAAGACAAATAAATTTATTTGAAATAATATGTATACAAGTATACTAATATAGAAAATTGCGAATATTACTTTAGTTTAAGGTTGATTTATTGTTATTTACATAGCGCCCTGGGAATGGTTTTAATGTTTTGTTATTATAAAAACGGGCATTTTTAATATTTTGTTTTGAGTGTAACATTTTTATTTTTGATTTTTTTTTTGCAAAATTTTAATATTTTAAAAATATGGTATAAGATCATACGATGGTCAATATGAACATTTCAAAATGTTGTGAAATGAATATTACAATAAAGTGAATATATATAGTGGTATAAATAAATAATTTTAACTTTGAGTCAGAAAGAAAATAATAGTGATCATAATTAAATTACAAATCAAGTTTAAAGCAAATATTTTTTTGCACAATTAGTTCTATCCATCCAATTGAATTATAAGACGAGTTTAAATTTTGCAAAATAATGATGTAAAATATCAAGATGTTTCATAGTTGTTATATGTTATAGATATTTTTATATCTGTTTTTATGTTATATTTTTAAAATAATGTATTGAGTATTAAATACTACTATTTCAAACTTACAACTATTCATTTCCTGGGTTATTAAAAAATTGTTTTTTTTTTAGCATTTGAGAATAAATATTACCTATTATATTCAAATCCCGAATTGTAATAATTTTGTTTCCATTTTATTTATACATACTCATAACTATTCGCAGCAAAAAAATGAAAAGAATGAAGAAAAGCTTTATTAGTTTAAGGTACCTTAAGGAAAATATAGAAATTGAAAATATGTAGAAACAAATCGGTCAACCCTCGACGTTATATACATATACAGCTGACTTTTGCCACTTCTTTTCTTTATTACGCAACACAGTTTTCGTTGTATAAAAATACACTGATATATGTTTCCGACTCGTACTTGGGAGCTTTTAAAAAGTGGAATAATAAAAAAAGGCCTGTTCCGAATATGAAGATTTACTATTAAAAGATTTTTGGACTTAATTTAAAATTGAAGCTGTCAATTTGGTGGCAGGAATTCATATCAAAGTATAATGGAAACGTTTTTCAGCAAATCAATTCTTTTAATGAATAAAATCTTTCTTGTAATGAATAAAATTCATGAAGTTAATCTAGAATATGATGTTTTCATCAGCTCTACAGTTCATAACTATCTCCTTATTAACAGCTTCAATAAAGGACTTAAATAACAATATCTGTATAAGATGCAATCATTCAAGTTATCTTGTATCTCATGACAACAGAGTCTAAAACTGACCATAATTTGGTAAAATTTTACAATATGAAACCAACCGTCATGTTACAGAGTGGCCGTTTAACTACCAACAAGAGGATTATGAGTTTTAACCTCGCTTGTGCCTTTTATATTATAAGCATTTTTTTCCATGTAAACTTTTAAAAAAATTTTGCATATAGCGAACTTTTTAATAATTACTATAAAATTAAATGTTATTTCACAATTACCGAGTAGAAGTTTCTCTAAAACAAATGTAGTCTTTAACATTTAAATTCGTTTTTCTATATGTGTTCACTCCAATTCGACTATAGTATAGGACTATAAAACAATAAAATAAGATATATATAGGACCTCGTCATAGCTGAGAAGTTGTGGTTCTGAGACTTTACTTCAGCTTCCAATCCAATCATTACTTTAAAAAAGCATATATTATTAGCCTATTGTTCTCATTCTACTAAATGTCAGTTGTGCGACCTATCGTCTGGTAGAGGAAACAAGTTTTCCATTCCATGTTACATGGAGATCCATTAAAATTATTAAAATCATGATTCTTTATTTTAATTTTTATTATATTAAATATATTTAATTTAAATACAGATTTTATGGTAGTACCTACCTTAGTCCACAACATCCCAAATTTTCGAAAAATTAATTATACCAAATTATCAACTATATAATTCACAAACCAGTAAAACATTTCAATTATTATACTGTTCGAATGAAACTGGACTTTAATTATGAATTAATTGTATACACAAAATTTTGCTCGCATATCTAATAACTATGTGTTCATCTGGTTTCGATTGGTTTGATTTAAATTTTATGATTTAATATATTTATTTTTTACTACACTTCAATTCCAACGTAGTTGAAAAAACAAATCAAAATTTACTATCGAAAATTTACCTTATGGATTTCACAGCTACGATATGTGTCTTTATTTTTTTATAATATTATTTCACTCAATTTTTTTTAGCTCAAAAATCTATATTTAAATTTTTCGATATATTCGTATAGAATATAGTCAAGTGCAGAACAGACATTTTCTCATACAACAAAATAAAGTAAAATTGAGCCATTTAACAAACGTATGAAGAATAATTGCACAAAATAAAAGAAAATTGAAATAAATAACTTTTTTGACATTTTCATTATTTTCTGATTTGAACAACAACGAAAACGCATATTTTTATTTAAAAAAAAGAAACAGAAAAAAACAAACAGAAATAAAAATAAAGCAATTTATTTTCCTATCAAATAAGAAAAAAACAAAAAATCAAATAAAAGAAGAAAAAAATATGCAACTAAAAATCTTTAAACGCAAACGATAAAAATAAAATAAAAAAAATAGAAACATTTTCTACAATATTTGCTGCAACACACACACACACAACAGAGCATATGTCCACTAGTTGAAAGGAATACATGATAACGAAAATTTATATAAATTACTGTTATTTAAAAATGAAAAAAAGAACATAAATAAAATATCTACTGGTCAATATACACATTGAAACAAATACCAGAACGCACACACAGTCTCCGATAATAATCTACTGAAATCAGCAACGTTTTGTTATTTTTTTGTTGTTATTTTTTTTTGTTCTTGTGAAATTATTATTGTTTACAAGGAAAACGTTTATCATTTTCAACTTCATTTTATCACAAACACAAACGTAAAGCACAGAACAAAAAATCATAAAATGAGAAAAAAAATAAACTTAAAATGGCAGAGATTTCAAAAGTGACGAATTATTTGAGTTTATACTCGTACGTTACAACAGCTATAAAATTTACAAATCTTTTTTTATTTCATTTTTTTGTTCTATTTTTTTCTTCTATCTACCCTAAGCATATCCTTTTCAACACATATACTCCTATCTATGTATATTTTATTATGATATAGAAGTTACTTGGTTCATTGTTGCTGTTGAAAAATTAGTGTAGATATCCTTCAAAGTACATATACAGTTTGTTTGTAGATAAGGAAATGTAAGAGAAAGTATAAAATTCATCTGGTTATAAATTATAAAGTAAAAAAGTTTTCGATCACCGAGTCACGATTATGTATTTATCATGTGATCATACTAATAATAACAATGAATTACAGAAAAAAAGGGAAATAAAATATAAATAACAAAAAAAATGTGAAATACAAATTAACATAATGTATCAAACTTTGGAGTAAAAGTTCTAAAAGATTGCCACTTTTGATTTTCACCGAATTTCACACAAAGAAACTATCAGGAAGATAATAAATTTCTGATGATTTTCGCTGGTGAATTTGAAATAATCTGATTGCATGTTAACAAGATTCATGTTTGTTTTTTTATATGGTTATGATAGAGTATTTAGTCAACTGACTTTTTTTGACTTCATTTTTGATTAAATTGGAAAATTTTATATGACATTTTCTGATTATTTAGGAAATACCTCTAAATAGTTTATTATACAAATATTTTTTTTTGTATTTTATCTGAAGTGTAAAGTTAAATAAAAATAAATTACAAAAACAAAATTTAAAGTACTTTTGGTATATTTTAGTTGTAAAATTTGTGTGTTTCTCACAACAAGCCATAACAAGTTCCCATTTACCGAGTTAACTATAATTAAGTCTCTAACTATATAGTATATAGCTATATAAAATATATTTTTGTCGTTCACAATTATTAGAGGTTAAACGTCACAATTATTGCAGACTATGAGGTATATTAACGTAATGCACGTACTAGTCTGTAATAATTGTGAATAAATACATAGAAATGCCAAGAGAAATATATTTTATATGACAACACAATATACATAATTTAAATATAATTTTCATATAAAACTAATTATAGCTAGTTGGAAATAAATTACACGTTAATATGTTAATTTTACGTACACAACCAACATTTTTGTGTTATATAGTAATTTTTATCGTTTTTATTTTGTACAATCCTGACAATGATATTTTTGAAGTTTCAAACAAGTAAAAATGTAAACAAAATTTATTAAAATAAATTCGTACCTACCAAAAAAAAAACATGTTGATAACATTTATAATCAATAATAATTCTAAATTTATTTTATTCCAAAATTTATTCAAAAATGATTCTAAATTTATTCATTTATTAATTTTAGGATTCATATGGTTAATCTCGCTTCAAAAATATTCTCTCCATATTTTTTATTGTGAAAGCAAAAGCGACGTAAAAACGTCAAACTTAACTATAAGTTAAGTATAAGTTAATAAAGTATAAGTTTTTTTCTATTACCATAGTTAACAAACGTAATTTATACACAATGCGAACATTCTATTACATTTCTAGAATAAAAATATTTTATAATAAAAAAGTATATTCTAACGGTAGAAAAATTCATTCATTTTGCACTTTTAAATTTAAAAGTCATTCTAATATTGAAAAGCCTGACATTTTTAGCTTGAAATCTATGAAGTTATTCAGTTCAAAATCTTCTAGTCACTTGGTTAGGCCACTTAGGTTAGGTAGTTTTCAAAATCTATATCAATCACCTCACTTACTAAGGCAATTTACATAACTGTATTTCACATTTAATTGATTTTTTTGCTGCCTCAATTTTTTCCGGGCCGAGTGGTTGAAAATTCAATGGTGTTTGAATGATGATGTGTGAAGGCTACATTTTTTCTATGAATCTATTTAAATTGAGTTAACATTTTATTTTTTATACTATGCTATGCTATTAAAATTAAAAATTCTAGAATAAAAAAATTGGAATTACAAAATTGTTAATAAGTTTGTAACTTTAATTGATTTTATTTTTTAAAATAAAACAAAAATATTTTATATAAAATACAGAGTTTCGTAATTAAAAATTTTGTAAGCCCCATTGTGCAAAATTAAAATTTAAAAAAAATTCTGAGTGTTGTAAGCTTACAATTTTATAATTCAGAATTTTTATAGATACAACCTCCACTGCTATACATTATATGTCTATATCTATTATCGTGTCCGTTACTTACTTAATCTTAAATATCCTATGATTTGTTATACATAGTAGCATAACGTTTGTTTTCACTTAATTATTTTTTTGACATTTTTATTCACACTTTGACTTTTTAATTTTTTCCTCACGTTTAATCGTATCTTTCCATATGTCTTACTTAAAGTTCTTCCTACCAACTCTTTTTCATTTTGTTTTTTCTTATCTCTTTTTTATTATAAGCGTTTTACTTCTTTTTTTGTAGTCAGATTTTTGCATATTTTTCTTAGTCGTTTTATAGCTTAATTAGCTCAAATTTGTGAAAAAGCTCAAATTTTAACTCAACTCAAATCTTAATTCAAATTCGAAACAAGAATTGGCTCACAGTTTAGCAAACACTATAAGCTCAATCGAAGAAATAGGTCAAATCAAAATGTGAGCTAGCGCAATCTATGAGTTAAGTCATATTTTGAGCTTATGTATTCCGTTCAACTGTGAGCTGGCTCAAAATTTGAGTTATTATTCTCAAAATATATTGTTACTAACCTTAAATTCACATAACTTTTCGTTAAAAACTACGTTCATAACAATTAATTACCAAGCAGCCTGCATTCTAAAAATTTAGAACAAGCGAAATAAAAAATATTACGATTCCAAATGGAAGCTCAATGTTTCTAAAATGAATAACAAAAAATACAAAATTATTCAAACTATCACTTTACATATATAATTAATTTCAATCATCATCACAATATTGAATATTCAAATACATACACTTATGTACAGTACAAGTATGCACAGAACAAAAAATTTGAATATCTTCAAAGAATTGTTTTTGCACTGCTTTACTTCTTCCTTTTCATTTTCATGTTCTCATTACCTACAAAAAATCATTAGATTTTATTATAAAAAGGATTTTATATTTAAATCCTTATTATTAGGCTTAATTTTCTCATCTAAGATTAGACATAATCATTTAAAACACTATAAAAATGTTTCAGTATGTGAATATACGTGTGATATGCAAAAAAAAAAAAAAAACATACAAAAAAATGTAAATTTCGAAACGTTTTAAGAATTTTTCCATTTTATTAAAGAAAATAATCAAAACAAAACTAAATAAAAAGTATGGGTATTGTTTACCATGTTCACAGCAGCATAGAGAACAACATTAACATTAAAGGACATTTTTATCCTTAATTTTGTTAGCAAAAAATAAAATAAAAAAATAAAATTAAACTAAAAAACTAAACCATGTTCCTTGTCATATGCTTAAATGTAGTTTAGTAGTCAAAAAATAACATGTAGATGTTGTAACCCTCATATACAATATTTTCTTCCTTTTTATGTAAATCACCATAATTGGGTTTCCAGTTTACATGTTCAAAAAAAAAAAAAACCAAAAAAAGGAATCTACAAAAACATGTGAGGTGTAGGTATAGAAAAAACAACAAAAAAAGGAATACAACAACACTTCGTCATCATCATCGTAACAAGGATTCAAAATTTTGGGTGTATTGTGTATACATGATAATTCAAGGACTCTACTTCTAGCATTTTGGTTTTTTTTCTTTTTTATCTTTCATTTTCCTTTTAAGATAAATGAGGATATGATTCTGATAATTTTTTTGAATTAAGAATTTTCGTTTTTCTTTTTTACTTTTGTGTTGTTTTTTTGTTGGTTTTCCGTTGATATTAATTTTCATGGAAAATTCTTTATAAATAAATATCCTTTTCAATTTATTTTTTTTTTTATTTTATTCAACGAGAAGTTGTTAAGTACTTGGTAGTGGTACATTAAATAAATTAATTTTATATAAACAAAATAAAAAATAAAAATTAAAACAAAAAATAAAATGTTCCGAGATAGTAAAATAAAAATTGAATAAAGGCTGTGATTCACATAAAAAAAACAAATTTAAAAAACCAGAAGGAGGATAAAAACAATAAAAAATGTGAAAACTGAAAACGTTATAATAAAATATTTAAAAACTAAAAATTTAGAATTTAAATATGTATTAATCAAATATTTTTTAAAACTTTGACTAAGTACAACAAAAATAAAAAAAAATATCGAACTTTTTTAAAAACATATCAAATGGAACATTCCTGATTGAACTTGAATTATAACTTGTTTTTGAAAATAACAATATTGACATGTAAGCGACAATCAGAATAATTTTCACAAAAGTACAAGTATATTTTTTAATTTTAAATTTAAAATTTTGAATTAAAAATATTTTGCTTGTGAAAAGTGAATATGCGTTTCGGATACAAAGTGACATAACATTTTATTTCTAATTCTATGTTTTATGTTTGTTGTTTTTCAACCAATTTTCCAATATCCGGATTTTCAGTATCTGGATTTCCAATACTTCTGGTTTTAAATTGCTCGACATTATTTTCGAGTATATTTTACATATCAGAAGAAATTATTTGAGTAATTTTATTAATTAAATCAGATTCAAAAAAAAATTACAGGAGGGTTTCGCTCACCAACATTACTGGAAATAATAGGTAGGTACAGTAATGTTGGACTACTTGACCAATACAGCTCCTAGTTTGCATTTGAAAAATTTTAAAATATTGACTTCAAAACAATAAAACAATAACACAGAAAAATAAAAAATGTTGGAATACTTAAGTAAATAAATAATTTGATAATTTCTAATTTTTAACTATTTTTTGCCAATTTTAAATACATAATTAACTATACAACCGTACAGCTCAGACTCATGTCTTAATCATTCAATAAAACTATTATTTTACATTTTAATAACATATTTTTACATAATTGCAAAATTCATTTTAAATTAAATTTTGTTATATGCAACTACCCATATAATATGTATATACATTTTTTTAAATAGAAAATAGAGAAAAAAAACTAATATCGATTTCATAGAACACAATATGTGATATAAAACCAAAATAAATTTCCACTTGGTAAAACTAAAAATATGCAGGTGCAATCCGAACTGTACATCTAATCCGAATTTATAATAAAAAAGGTTAATTTAATAAAATAACTGTCTTCAAATTGGAAAATATATAATTAGAAATTTGTTAATTATTTTCCATTATTGAAAAGCATGGTAAAAAGACATGATATGCCAAACTCTTTTAGTTTCGAGAAAATTTCATTCTAAAATTTGAAAAAAAAATCGCATTTTTAATCAGAAATTAAAGATTGTTTTCCGATTTTGTAATGTACCTACATGCAAAATATTTTTGAGAAATATCAATTTTAAAAATATATAGTATTGCTAACCAAGCTTAATTATTACCAAATGTCCTGTTTTTTGTAAATGTGGTATACTCTTTAATTGTTTTTTTGCATTTCTTTTAAATTTTTCGTTAATTGTAATGATATTTTCATTCTATTAACTAGACAAGTTTATTAACTAGACATTATTGCTTCCATTCAATTTGAATTCAAACCATAATTGTAGGGTGGGCATTGTGTAGAAAGGGGTCATTTGTAAGCCAATGTTTGGCTATACTTAAAAAAAAAACGAATCGTCCCAATTTCAATTTTATTTCTTATGTTTGAAAAAGTAAAAATTTTATGTGTCTACAACAAATATTTTTTCGTTAAAATTTTTCCATCAAAAGTTTTAGCAAATATCGAAATTTGGCATTTAATAATATTTGCAGTGTTCTTTTTATACATTTACCTAGTTCCATAATGTGGGTAAATTTAAACCATATTTTAATTTAGTCAATAAATTTAATATTTTCATCCTTAAAAAAAATTTGTCAAAAAAATAAATAACATATGTAAAGTGTAAATATAGTGTAAATATAAAATGACGAAACGTCAAAAAAAATATTTCGTTCAATTTTTCGTTTAATTTTTGTGACGTTCTTAGACGAAAAATGAGATGGTAACATAAAAATGTAAAAAAATTTAATAAAATATGGAATAAAAAATTTAACATGTTGTTCGGGTCTTATATAAATTTTGTGTAGATATATTTTATTTTTCTAATATCCATATTAATTTTGTGTAGATATATTTTATTTTTCTAATATCCATTATTGATTTCTGACTCTTTATTTTAACCCTAAAAATAGAAATAAAATTTAGCGTACTCTCATTGGCATTTTTTATTCTCACAATTTTATTCTTTTATTTTTTTAGTACATTACCAACGCCTGTATACTATTATACTTCGGATCTACTTCTATCAAATTATAATGAACAATGAAAATAAAATAATACGTTTTTTTATAGATACAAGTAAAATTATTAAGACGAAATTGAAATTGCATGTAAATTGTTGTTTTTATTATTTTTTATATGACAAAATCTAGATGGTGTTTAGATTCTAATTTTGGTATTCAATTTTACTCAATAATTTTGATAGTGTTAGTTGGGTTATTCTCAAATTTTCAAAAAAATTTATGCAAAAAAGGGAAACAAAATTTAAAACGAAATGGTAAATCGGTAAATCCCGAAAATTGTTCGTGTACCTTGGCTATATAGAGGCATTGATTTAACTATACTTAATAAAATTGAGAACTCTAGGTGTATGTTTCAACAAATTTAATTAATATTTTGATCGATTTCGATTGTTACTCTATGTCTATCGTCAGAAAACTAATAAGATATTACTTCAATGTAGTGAAAGAACAAACTGTAATGCTATAGTTGTTGTATCATGTGAATATTATTAAAATGGTCAAGTTTGTATCGGAATCTGGTGTTGGTACTTATTTTTATTTTTTTCCTGAAAATTACTAGGTTATAATATCCCATTTTTGTGACAAATTGTTTGGAAATATAACCACTAAAATAAAATATAACAAAATAATTAGAAGAAAACTTTTGTATACGATCAGATTATGTTTACTAGGGGTTTTATACTGTTATATCAGCGACTTTAGAATGAACAAACCCATTCTAGAATTAAATGTAGCTTTCATGACATACTTTTACAACTGATAATTTCATGTGAGTAAATTCGTCCTCCAAACCAAAATTTTTGTATAGTTAATAAATGGTATCAATTTCATATAATTATACTTACTTAAGGTATTATCAAGTCGTTTGTGAAGGTTTGCTCTAGATTCCACAAGTAAAAAAAAACACAATAAAACTCATAAATTTAAATCTTTTAAAATCCCTTCAAAATTATTTAATTAATTTACAATAATAATTTTCAATTAAATTCTAAAAATAAAAATTAATTAACAACTTATAATTTTCTTCAAACAATAATATTTTAACCTTGGTGATTAATTATGTTATTTCCCTCCGGTATATATTCACACTCTAACTCGTATATTAACTAATTTGTATATATATATATACATACATTCATATACATTTATATAATAATTAATTTCAATAAAATAATGTTAATGTTTCAAATTTATTTTAATATGTTGGTATTAATATTTTCTTAATGAACCTCAATTATTTCATAATAAATTTAAATAAAATTAACTCGTTTCTTTGTGTCTTTTGCTTCAAGACAGCAGGGAAATTTTACAGTAGGTAGTGTAGAAAGGGAACAACCTATTAATTTATATAAAATTTTAGTATGATTTAATTTTTACATTTGAATAAATCGGATTTTCCTTCATTATAATGTTATTATTTTATACTAATGTTGCAAATAATAATTTGAAAATATTTTAAATTTAAAAAAAAAAATAAAAAAAAAACAACTAAAAAGAGAAATCCAAATTAAGAAAAATAATGAAACCACAATGAACCTTCGCTGGTAACAATAATTGCCTTAAATTGTTTTCATTCCTTCATTTTCTTTTAATTTCTTTCTTAAGTTTTTTTATTTTTATAATTTTTTGTTCTTTGTTTTTGTTTTGTTTTTTTCTTTTTTGGTACCTTTCCTGTTATATGCTTTATTTACTAAGGATTATTTTTTTTTTTACAATCTTATATTTTTATTTAAAAATTTTTATTTATTTATTTATTTTATTTTTGTTTTTGGTTTTTTTTTTTACTTTTTCGTCTTTATACTTTTACCTGTTCATTTTTAAATTAGCCACCCTAAACATTATTCCAATTAATTTCTACTCGAATGAAGTTATGCGAGTATTTTTTTAAGTGCACTGTAAATAAAAAAAAAAAAAAACCGAATTAAAAGAGAGAAAAAATAATTGAAAATAATTTAGTATTTGTTGTTGTTGTTTTTTTCTTTCCTGTAATATTCATTTTTAAAATGGGTAATCCTGATGTCGTCATCTGATGAGTATGCAACTTGCGGTGAATTTGCCATATAATTTTTAAGTTTTTAAATTAGGTTTGTATAGTAATGGATTTGGCGGATTGTGTAACAAATGAGCTACGAAAGTTATTTCATGTTGCAATGGAAATAATGGGCGTTTTTAAAACGTTATATTCCAGTTCTGAATATTTGTACACTAATGTTCTGTATGACTTTCGTGTTTACTCCAAAACAAGAAAAATTAATTATTCACATGTATTTTGTTCGAATTAAAGTTTTTTAAGCAATTTTCTATTACCCAATAAGAAGCTATTATGATTAGCAACACACCTAAAAAAAGGTTGTAATTGACAACTTTGTTATAATTTTCTATTATGATCCATAACGCAATCTAATTATTTTTCAAAATAATACAACCTAATTTTTATATTGAGTTGTATGCAAATATAGCAATTGTGACTTACAACAGTTTATGTTTAAGTTGTACCATTAAAACGTTATAACTGGCTACGACCTAATATATTGTAAAAGTCATCTAAGTATGTTAGTTAATATTTGATGTTGCAATTTATGTACAGAAAAAAGTAGAAAAACTAAAATAGAAAAAAGTTCGTACATAGTGAAAAATAATAATTAAATAAATTTGGAAAAAAAGAAGTATGAAGTAATATTTTATAATTATTTTAAAAAATTTTGTTTTTATTAAAAACATTTTACATTTAGTAACAAAATAAGAGTTACAAATGTGAAAAATTTTTACACGAACTAATTTTACCTACTTAATGTTTGGTGACAAAATATTTAGTATTAAATACATCTTCTTTTATGTATTTCAAACCATGTAATTTCAAATAAGAGTTAAATATTATTGTTTTATTGTTAAAGCAAATTTTTTAAATATATATATATTGTATATATAAATACATATATATATGTATATATTATTTATCATTGCCCTGAAACTCTATCAAAAGTTTATATGGATCTATAAAACTTTGGACCTATACAAATGCTTAAGACCTAATGCAATAATATAGAACAAAAAAATTCCTTTCACAACAAAATTTTTTACATGTTACAGTTAAGCGAATAAAATTCTGTAAACTTGGTGAAATTAAAAAAAGCTGGACAAATAATAATGTTCATAACACATTTTAAACAAACCTGAAGTGAAGAGAAGTCCTTCAACAAGAATTTATTTATTCAGAAGAATTCCAATTCAAATTTTAGTGATATTTTCTTTTGCTACAATGCTCTATCATTGATAATATTCGTCATTTTGATAAGTTGCTCAAAAATTTTACAAATTTACAATATGTTTTTTAAGTACACTGGTCCCTTACCATGTAAGTAAAATGAATCGCAGAAATTCGGGCATTGGATTTTGCTATGCGTAAGTGAACTCGTACCATGTATCAAAAACGCATCGCGAAACTGTGTTACCATTGAATATTTTTCATGTTGATGAAATTGTTTATTCGTTAGAAATTAAAAATATTTGATTTAAAGTTAAAATAAGTTGACATAAAGTGTAAATTAGCATTATATTTTAGTGATAGTATGTAAATATATTTAAAAATATTTAAATTTTTTGTTTTAAAAGTCTATTAATAAATAATATACATAACACATTATTAAATTTACGAATTAATCAAGTATTTTACTTACATTTTAAAAATATTTCCACAAAATAAACATAAACTTACAAAAAAAACCCATTCAGAAAAAAGAAACCAAGAAAATGAAATACGTCAAAAAATGCGAAAGTAGCATGCCGTAGTATACCTACGATTCAACTTTCGCTTACGCAAATTTTGGAAATATGGATATGAAATTTGAAATTTTGTGTATTACATGGTGCCATTTTTGACATGCGAAAGTAGCAATAGATGGTACTTCACCTACCAGTAGTTGATTATTTTCAAATTTATTAAAACGCAAATCATCCTTTTGCATAAATTTTTAGTTTCTTATTGCTGTGGTAACCGTTAATCCGTTGTGTAACAAAAAAAAAGATTTCCACCAAAATTTTCTAGCCCTCATAAAACAGAAGGTCATATTTTTAAGTATTGCAATTTATTTTTTTCATAAATATAAATATATAAAAATTTAAGAGATTTCATTAAAGCGTTCATCAACGAGCACAATTTTGATGGATTCTGCCCCATTGAACGAAAAAACTATCTTTTTTATGCAAAGGGTGTTTCGATTTGCGTTCCAAATTCTTGTAAAAAGAATTATTCTTAGTGCTTAAAAATGTATATATATAATATATATCTATAATATGTATATATTTTGTTAATTTGAATTCTTGTATAAACAACCCAGAACGATTGTATATTATTATTTATCGTGATTATTTAAAAGAAGTGGAAAAAAGAATTGGAATATTTTTTTATAAATAAAAGTAAATTAAATCCCTTGATTTTCCCTATTATATACATATACATTTTTTTATGAATGAATTTCTTTACTTGGAAACAACTGCCTGCCGCTTGAAGTGCTTACTTAAATTACCTTAGTAATAACGAAAACAAAAAAAACAAAACAAATACAAAATTAAAAATTAATAAAAAAAGGAGAAGAGCAAACAATTTTTTTATTTAATATAATAAATAATAATAACTTTTAAATAACTGAATAGAGTGAAAAAGTTGATGAAGTGGGGGTAAGGTAGCAAAAAAAACTTATCTTCATTAAATTTGTCATCCAAAACCAATAAAATCAAGGTAGATACATATATTTTTGGTTAATTATATGAAATTTCACCTTATTTATTTATTTATCTTCTAAAAAAAATTAAAATCTCTTAATTAAGTCTTCTAAAATCATTTTATTTTACTTTTTTCATTTATTACCATGGTGATTACTTTTATTATTATTACCTGAGTATTTGAAAATTATGTTTTTATTAAAATTTTGTTTTGACAAAAATTATTTGTCTTTCTTTATTTTAATTTTAACTTTATAATAAACCTTAAGGTGATATTTAAAGTCTTATAAAATTAACATAGTAATTTTATTATTTGTTATACTACTCTTATTATTTACTACTTAAGGTTTTTAATTTTAAGATTTTATATTTTTATTAGATATGATAATTCAAGGAGTAGGAACAATTTTTTTTTATTTCAGTTGAAAAAACATAGCTTGGTCTAAGCTGTGTAAAAATGTCACTCAGCTCTACTGTAAATACATCTATTAGGAGGGGTGTTAATAAATAAATAAATTTATTCTTATATAGCTAGAACGTAAGAGTTTTTGTTCAGTAAAGTATTAAGTTTTTTTTCAGTAAATTTAGAGCAGAATCGGACAGGACAGTTTTGAACAATGACAAATAACTGTTAGAACAGACTTAGAACAAAAAAATTGAATGAACACTTTTCTTGATATCTTTTAAACTTTTTAGTTTTAATTTTTTTTTACTCTCAAATTTCTTTTTTTAACGGTCAAAACTTGAAAAGACCACAAAAAAAAAACAGTTGTCCGAAACTGTTCTAAAAAAAATGAAGATCAATTTAAAACTGTTTTGCAAAACCTAATGAACATCGATCAGATTATGAACAAAAACGGAAACTAATGCGTACAAAAAAGTGTTCTTTTTTTACTTTTAGAACGTTCTAGAACACTTTACTGAGCAATCCTATTATGAATCAGTCTAAAAATGGATGATATTGAAATAAAAAAACTTAAGCTTTACAATATTTTTAATTAAAATAAATAAACCGCTCTACTAGAGTATTGAATTCATAAGTTGACAGATCTGTGCTTTCCATCAGATGATCTATTCTCCTTGTGTTATTCTTCCGTAACTGATTGGGCACCTTCCTACAGTATTGTTGTCTACCCAGATGTAAAACTTATATTTAAATAGAACATCGTCTAAAAATTGATTCCCACACATATCAGTTCAGTCCCGATGCCATCAGTTCTATCTCAGTTCAGTCTCAGATATTTATAATTATGTACACATTTCAGTTCAGTGTCAGTCCTTTTTTTTGAATATTTTTGTAAATCAAATATGGCTGATTTTTCAACAGAACAAATAAGTGTTTTCGCGCTTTTATTAGATGAAGAATGTAAAAAAGAATATAAAAATCCGCAAATTTCCTGTGAGGTCATGTAACTATATTTTATCAAATTTAAATTTAGGTAGGGCTCTAGAAAATGGTACTTGGAATATACCATATGTACAATTTTTACCATTAGGTACTACAGAAAAAGTCCATTACGTAATCGTAGGGGATGAAGCTTTTACTTTGAAAAATTATACCTATTGAAACCATTTCGAAGAAATTGTGAAATTTTATTAATTTCCTTTGTAATTTTGTGCTCATATATTATCTTTTTATTTACTATTCATATATAATTTCTATTGGACAAATTATATAAAATTAAATTTTCCCGCAATCCTATTCCTTTTTAGTCATTTGCCATTTCGAATACAAGCAATGACAAACAAACTAAAACAAAATAAAAAATATAGGATCAGTTATTTGAAAAAGAACCTGATACCAACTTTTAGAAAAAAAAAATTACATCGAGAAAACAGAAATGATTAATTCTGAAACTGAACTGATATGTTGAAAATAACCTTAAAATTGATGTGGAAATTGCAGTACCGTACTTAATTAAGCACGAAAAGGTGATTCAACCTAAGTTACTGTAGACAGTGTGAAAAAAAAAGATCTGGTAGAACAGTGGTTTCTGGATTGTGGGATTTCTGAGTTGCGATATTCTTCTAAAGCCGAATTTAGCCTATTTTTGGCTACAGTATTCTAATCTAAATTGATCAGTTCAACTAAATTAATATCGTTATATTTGATTTGGTCTAAGTTTTAGTTTACTTCAGACATATAATTTATATTGACTAAAATTATTGATAAAAATCTAACCAAATTTTGAAAAACTTAAAAAAGAAAAAAAATTACTGTTCGGGTATTCGGATTGGTAAGCCACTGACTAATTTATAATTATTTTCTTTACTCTTTTAATGGTTTAATGAATGCTATCAATTTCTGTGACTTTTGTTTTGGTTTACACCTGATGAAATAATCATATATCAATCAATGTTCGATGAATAAATTGAAATTTCCAAAATAAATACTTGACTGTTTCTATTTTCGGTTTAAATCGTCTGTCAAAATTGTCAACAAATGAAAATTGTTTTTCCTTATAATCGTCTAACCTTACTTCATATACTTTAAATCTTATTTTTCTGTATCTTTTTTAATTATATTATTTTAAGCAATAACATTTTTTCAATATGCTTAAATTAATTCTGAAAAAAGGAGTTTATATGATTTTTTCTGCCCACATAACTTTTTAATTATTTGAAAATTATTTCCAGATTTAATTGATATTTACACACGTACATCTACATGTACAATTATATATGAAATGATTGTGTTCATATTATGAAGAATGTAAATAAAATTAATTTACTAATTGATTTACATATATATTTAGAAATTAACAATGTGTGGGAAATAAAAACAGCAAATGTTTTAAAATAAAACAACTACCTACATTTAGAAAAATGTTTTGTGAATATTGACAAGACAATATTATAAAAAATATAAATATTCAATGAATCGTGGCATAAAAATTTCAATGCTCGATCAATTTTCAAATTATAATTTAATTGACGTTGTCATGTACAAAAAATCAATTTCAGATTTTCATCAATCCTAATTTTTAAATTATTTTTATTACATTCATTGTCAATTAATGTGATTATTGCAAAAAAAAAAACTGACAGTTTTATGTTAAAAAAAAAAGGATCATTATTCCTATGCCTAAAATAGTGTGATATTAGAGAGTTATTTAAAATACGAGTGCGTTTGTTATACTCATTTTATTTAATTTAAAAATATGTAAATTCTACCTTACACAATTTTATTCTTCTTTTCACATACTTTTTTTTATACGTAAATAAAATCAAATCGACTTTGATATAATTTATTTTCATACTTTAAACTAGAATTGTTTCCACAGAATACTTTTTAATCTTTCCAGTTCTATAAATAACACTATTAGAGCCACAGAGAGTGTTTTAATCTAAAATTGTTGAGGTACTGGAGGAAAAATTAAGAAATGAAAGTTTTCAAATAGTAAATATGCATAGAAGCTAATAAAATTGTTCGGATTTATAAATTAAACTAATCTTAAGCAATCACAATACATTTATTATATTATTAATTATTGTTAAGTTTTATATTGAAATTTGTAAGGGATATTCCCAATAGATTATATACAATAAATATTAAAAACCGACTTCATAAATTGGATATTATTATCTTGTTCTTAACGTTCCTAAACTTCCATTTGCGCATATCATGATTGTAAAGTTTTTATCTCCCCTATCTATGTATACAATTTAATGATCTTCCGAATATTCGTATTCGTATTCGTCAAAATGTACACGAATACATACTCGAATGCTATTTTTAAGTTTAAAAACGAAAACAAAATTACGAACAAAAATTATTCTTCTTAAAAAAATATTCACAGTTGTAAAAAGAAAATTATACAAAAGTAAATTGACCGAATCCCTTCCGCGGTCTAATCGGTTAGAACACAGAAATGTGTTTGAATTACGATGTGGTAGTCACGGGTTCGATTCCCGTGGGGGTTATAAAATATAACTAAAAAAAATAGCAAAATATTATATATAAAATTAATAATCAATAAAAATAATTAATATTATTAATACTTTATATATTCAATATCTATATCAATACTCATATTATCATGCAACACAATAACCAAATAACACAATAAATAATATTAGACAAACACTAATAATAATTACACAATTGTCAACAACTGACAAAAGTATGTGACATGACGTACCCAGTAAACATAGTAACGTCAGGTATCTTAATGTCAAAGATGGATAAAATCGCAGCGATAACTTGTTGTCGCAGATAAAATTATCAAAGTGGTCTTCTACAGTAGGCTAACTTAGACAGTACAAACAGATTAAAAATGAAATTAGACATTGACTCGGAAATAAATACAAGTGAAAGTAGCAGCTAGAAATCGAGTACGATGGAAATGTCAAGTGGAAAACGTATGCTCCCAAGAGGAGTACGGAGAAACAAAAAACTTGACTGAAAAATTTTAATTTATATCTGGGACCAAGAAAAGTTGCAGTTGTATACAACAAATTATTATCTAATATATCAGCAAATCTTTGGCATAGGTCGTTCTTTAATTTTAAAGTAAAGTTTTGTATAGCTTCGTTGAATTTTAATGTCGAGGTAATTTTATTTTCCAAAGATCTCATAAGCGATTTGATTAAAGGTATAACAGAAAAAATACTTGTTTTTGGTTTGCACAACTATTGAGTAATTTGACACATTCATTAAATAAGCTCCACTCATCGGCAATAAACTGATCAATTGATTTACTGCAAGTATACAAAAATAAGAAATATTTAATTTCAGTCATTCTTTGCAAGATATAATTGTATATGAGGTTGTATATTCATGAATGACTTTAAGTACTGGGTTCTCAAAACGTTCTTGGATTCTTTTTACTTCGTCCATTGCCATTATTAAATGATGGGAATGGCTAGCGATTTTTTATACATTTTTTCAATAAAGTAATAAGAGATTCATTTGCTTTCAAACCAGCTCTTAAAACAAATTGTAAAGAATGGACAATGCAATCAATATCCTTTCAGTCCGACATATATATTTCCCGCCATCTCTGACACTCTTTGGAATATTCCAAAAATTGAGTATTTCGTTGAATTTATTTAAAATATAAGACCCAATATGACGTTCTTCTACTAATTCAGCCCGAGGTATAATGGTTGAACGTAAAAAATCTGTAGTCATACTGTACTTGTTAGACTCAAAAGACATGTACCTGTACAGAAATGTAAATGTTAAATTTTGTTCTTAATTAATAAGCTGCGCAGAGCTGTACTATATATCACCTCTAAAATATAATTATTTGAATCTAATCTAATCTAAAAATAGATAAATAAAAATTTATTTCATAATATTGCCATATCATATTAGGAAAAAAAAAAATTTGTACAGAAAACTTTCTTTGTTCAATTGCTTTCAAATTTAATTAAAATCTCTAAGCAAATAAAATTATCCTCAAATAGACTTTGCACAATTAAAAAACTTTTCTTCAAAATTACTTAAAACAATTCTATTTTTTTTTTTTTTTTTGATAATCATCAAGTTGTGATTTTTCTTTTTTTTTAATAATGTAATAGTGACTATTTTATTTTGTATAACTTTGATGTTATATTATTATTGTTTTTATTGTTGTTGTTGATTCTTATTTATAGAATTAGTAACTAATTCATGCTCAATTTGATACACATTCCAAATTTCTATCAAAAAGGATGATACTAAAAAAAAAAATTATTTATTTCATTTTCAAACTTTTATTTGGTTTTTTACCTTTCTTTTGAAATGTCATAGTCCAAAAATTGTCCAAACATTCATTCATCTTTATCAAAGAAAACGAAATTAATAAAAACGAATAGAAAATGCTAAGGGTAAGGGTATAGTAGTAGTAGCAGCAGTTTTTGGAGCTTATTTTGACTTTATTTGACTTATTTTTAGGCTGACTATCTTTTGCTATGTCACTTAATCAATTCAAGTCACGAAAATTTATCAAAAAAAAAAACAAAGAAAAAGAAAAACATAACAGAAAATAAAAAGAAAATAAAATGTGTAACTAATAAAATGGCTTTATATGCCCCATTGTATAGAGAAAATATAAAAATTTATTCTATTAAATATATAATTCAAAGTATGTGTATGTATATGCTATATAATAAATATGTGTGTATATTTATATGTACTTACATTATTTGTGAATTATATTAAGAGTATTCCCAACCCAATATCGTTGAAAAAAAAAAAACATAACAAAACTAACAAAATATAAAAATCCTATAGATTGAAAATATTGAGTGAACATGAAATGGTACAAAACATCAAAATCACTAACAGAGGTAGTTTGGAATACTTATGAACTCGTTTCATGTAATGGAGAAAAAAAACAAAGACAAAAACAAAGATAAAGAACGAAAAAATAAATTTGAAATAAATTGAAACAAATAAAAATAATTTTTATCACGAATTCTTTTAATGTTTTTTTTTTTTTTCAGTTTTTATTTGTATTTATTTATTGTAAATGTACAGTGACTGTAAAAAATTAATTCTTTTCCGTCAGCGGCAAATTCAATATATAAGATGGCTTCGATCATTATGTTCAAGTTTATTTTAATTATATGTTTCATTATTATATTTAAATGTTGTATTGTCTGATATTTATCAACCTAATTTGTTTTTAATTTCACATTTTAGAATTAAAATATATTGTTTAATGTCATGTTTGACATTGTCCATTAATGAGTGCTCTATTATGTTCTTTTTATTTCGTAATCGTTAATAAAAACTAGCGATTTCTGGTAACAGTGTCTGTTTGGTTATTTATATGGATATTTTTTCTGTTACTTCCAATATTTTTTTACTTCTAACTTCAGTGTTGCTCACTCAATCTACCCATGATGTTATCAATATTAATTTTATGATATATTCACATTTCAAAGAATTCAATCTTTCTAATATTTGCTATTTTCATAATTGAAAAAAATAAATATCAGCAGAATTACATGCACAAAAAAAAACAATTTTTTAATAAATGCTTATATCTTCTAAACTCTTCGTTATCATAAAGTATGTATGTACGGGTAATATAAAAAAAGAGACCTTTCAACAGTACATAAATATTGTTGGGGGGTTTATATTAAAAGCTTGAGAAATTTGATTTTTAAAGAAAGATAATAAAGATTTTTTTTTAATCATCATCAAATAAATGTTAAAATATGCTATAGACCAGATCTTACCAGACTTTCTAGTTAAGAAAACTGAATATACAAAAACATCAAAACAACAAGAATACCTTCAAATGTCCTCTTCGTCCTTAAATGATAAAATGTGACATTAAAAATATATATTTTTATTTTTGGAAAGCTAGGAACACCAGATATCCTTGGAATATAGTCATTAGATCATACGTGGGTACACCATCAGAACCCTTTTAATTATTATTAAATATATGCTAATACATTTAAAACCTACTGTACTTATGTACATATTAAATAAAGATTTATCACAAGGCATTAAGAATTTTAATATGAGTTTATAATATATGAGAATTTTTCAATTTCGAATTTATTGAAAATAAAAATGTGTAGTTTGAATAGTAAATTGTGTGTTTCAATATAAAAAAAAAATATTTAGAAAAAAAAATTTCAAATACTTTTTGTTAAAGTTGTTATTTTTGTTTTTTTTTTTTTTTTTTTATCAAAATATTTAAATGTACAAAGCTTTTCTATTGGTAGATAATATTTATACGTGTATGTTATATACGATTTTTATACGTCATATAAAAAAAATAATAACACATTAAATATTATTTTGAATTTAATGAATAAAATATTTTCGAAACGAGAATAAAATAAATATAGTTATTAAAATATATAAATTGAAATTTTCTTTATAAATATGAACGATTTTCACCACTGTTTTTTTGCTTTAATAATTTAAAAATTTAAATATGAAATTAGGACGGAATGATTCAATTTGTGAACTTGAAACAGAACGATTAGAAAATATTCTGAATTTACGATAAGATTTAAAACTAAAAAAGAATTTTGGTTGACATCGATAAATTGCCATATAGATTTCATCAAGAGTAAATTATTTCAGATATTTGAATATTGAAATCCGTTAAGGTTAATTTTGTAAATATTAATATTTAAATAACTATGACTGTTGGCTTGTAAAGTATTAATTTGGATAAAGTAAAAAATGCACAAATTATCAGTGAGAAAAATTGTTATATTAAATTTAATCTTCAACACTTTAGGACTGAACGCATTTTAACGAAATTAATACGGGTTTTATAAACCCTAATGTGATGTGAGAAGCCCAAAAAAATTTATAAATTAAAAATAAATAAATTAATACCAAGAAAGAAAAATAGTGATTTAACAGCATAATAAATTCATGAGGATCGAATTATAAACTTGCGTTTTATAATATTATTAAATTGATATTTTTTACTTCACCACAAATTTGATATGTTCACCATATTGATGTCTCACTCAGATACTTTAACTGAATGTACGAAGATTGACTGTTCACTTGTTAACTACCTTAAACGAATTAAATAATTAGGCTCAGATTTCCCTTTATTCAAATGTTGTTTTGTCTTCTGGAAGCGACAGATATCTTTGGCTGCCTTCTACTTACAAACTAATTCCATTTTTTTTTTTTTAGAATATATTCTATGTATTTCAATTAAATACCATCTTAGAAGTGAAAGATCTACTATCCAAATCATCAACAAGAGACAAAAAATGAAAGTAGCAAAGACTTGAATTGAATACTTCTAACGAATTAGTGTCTTGACGAAAAATATTTATATTTGATTAACATTTTCCTTTTTAATTTTTTTTTTCAATTCAAGTTTGAATATTTTCTTTTTTTTTCAAATTTAAACCTAATAATCATACGTGCAGAAAAATCAACTGGATCTTACTCCATAGTGAATTCTTTGGTTACCCCAAATTAATGTGTAAAATATCAACTAAAATAAAAACTATAGTAAATAAAATTATGTGTATATACGCGTATTTAAACACAACAAAATATTTCAAATTTAATATCTAGGTACATAAATAAAAAAATTATACAAGAATTTGGAGTTATCAAAAATTAACTGACTTAATATAAAACTAATTTCCCAGTCTATCAGTGAATATCCTTATTGTTTTAAATCAAATATCTAGCATGTATATCAAATTTTTGATATTTTTATTATTGCTGTTTTTTCTTTGTTTTGATTCAATTCAAACATCAATTTTTATTTCAATCAAATATTGAAAGAAATTAACTTTAGTGAAAAGACGTTTCCATTAATTTCCTGATGGCTTCTTTGATATTTTCTTTATGTTTTTTTTTTTACTTTCTTATTATATTGTATTCTCTTTCTATTTATCTTTTGTTTTTCAATTTTTGTATAGTCCTTAGGGCCATAACTACATAACTGGTAACCATATATTATGTATAGTTCAAGAATATTTATATAACATACTTAATATATATGTATAATTTGTATATTAATTTTACTATACAGTAAGTACCAAAAGTGTCAGAAACAAAAACGAAAAATAGTGATTTAACAGCATAATACATTTACGAGGATCGATACAGGGAGAGAATTATAAACTTTCATTTTATAATTTTTGAATTGAATTTTTAGCTTCAAATCAAATTTGATATCGATATCAAATTATATATAATTTACCAAAATCAAACAACGAACAGAAGTCATCGTCAAAATGTACATAATCTGAAAATTATTATATTAATAATTATGAATTGTTAATGTGACAAATTTAGGCCAAACAGTTATCTTAGTTATTATTTAGAATATTCTAGATACTAAATTACTATTAGTTTTAATAAAATTATAACAAATATTAAGTAAAATATTACTTGTTTTAACTTACATGCTTTACAAACTGTGATGAGAAAAAATTAAAACGTACTATAAAGTAATTCTGTATAAATCTTAGAAGTTGTTGCTAATTTAATATCGTGATCACTATCAACCATACATATTATAATAATTACATATAATTAGTTAGTTTCTTTGGCTTCTGATATTATAAAAAAAACAGTTCGGAAAATGCCTTTAAACTGTTTTTAAGTTTAATTTTTGAAATTTACTTTCTACATAATAAAAATTTTGCTGTAATATTTTTACATTATGGAACACAATTTTATACTTTTGATATTATATCTATTTTGTTGTAATTTTTTGTTAGTATAGTTATTAAAAAAGTCCAGAATTTACAGAAAAATGTCAAATATATTAAAAATATAACTAAAAAGAAAAGTTCCAATAAATATATTCTGCCAATACTGCAATACAGAAAATATATAAAAAGCATTGAACATTTTTTCGATGCGTGCTCTACTTTTTTTTGCGCATTTTAAACAAAATAGTATATACTACATTGTTTGCAAGTAATTTTTATACAATATTTCTGACAAATGTTTTATAAATAGCTATGATCTTAGAGAAACACTAGTTTAAACTATTCGGTCTACAACCTCACAAATGTTTAACTGGTCAATTGAACTGTAAAATTCATAAATTAAAGCCATTCCCAACATATTATTTGCAATTTTTTGGCTGGGCGTTTCCTGCTTCTATCAACCCTTTTCTGTATTAATAGATAAAGAACATCGTAATTTACAGATCTTTCTGAGCCAAACATTAAACAATTACATAATATCTATCTAATATTTTACTTTGATTTAAATTGAATACAACTGACATTTTACTTTGAAAGAAAATTAAAAAATATAATTTGCTATTATCTAAATTCAATGAAATATTATATTCTTTTCACACATTTATTCAAACTGTATAAATACTTTTGAAAGGCACTGTACTTTTTTTTTTTTGTGTAATTACACTAACAAGGCCCATGTATTGTAATTTTTAGTTTTTATTATTTTTTTATTTTTATTAAATAACATTATTTGATTTTGAGATCATGACGATGATGATGATGATGATAATCATCATAATAGTAATAGTGGTGTTGTTGATAGTGATGATGATGATGCCATTACTAATATTTTGGTTTTTTTTTTTTTTTTATGCTTTATTTTAATTCGAATTGGAACTAATTTTGATGAGATGATTTTTCAAATTTATAAAACAATAATGAAACAAAAATTTACGAGAATGAGGTATAAATCTCTATAAAAGCAAAAACAAAACGTCAAATTCAGTTGTCGTAAATTGAAATTGAAAAGAAATTTAACTGAGGTACAATGGGTAAGACATGAAAATAAGAAAATGAAAAAAAAATTAAAACATCCTAAAATCACTAAAATGAAAAAAATCAAAAGTCATAGCTTTCAAATCCAGTAAATTCAATTATAATATTTTTTTTTTTTATTTTTGGAAATCATAGAGCATTTTTGATAGTGGAAAATCATAAAAAATAAATACTTATTTTTCGTACTTCAATTTTAATTCTTCATAATATAGTATTAAACATTTTTTATAGAGATTTCATGCAACTTGTTGTACAGTAGTTGGGGATTTGTATGCTTGATACCAATAATCAAAAATATATTTTATTCTGGTCATTTGGTATGAAAACAGATATAAAATTTGCTTGAAATTGAAATTTCTGAAGTTTTAAGATGTGATTTGGATCTCTCGTTATAAATTAATTAGGCCTGAAGTCTAAAGTGTCCACGTAAATTTCAAAGTTGAAAAATAATAATATTTTATTGATTATTTAGCATCATTTAAATAATTGTATTTCTTTTTTTAGATATTCTTTAATTTAAACATTCATATTAAATAATTTTATAACACAATTATTTCAAATGTCACATGGATTATGATTACAGTATGTAAATTTGAAATGTTAGTATTTATTTTAAATTAGCTTATAACTTAAAATTAAAATAAATTTCAGAAAATTCACTGAAAATATCTTCTTATTGTATTTTAAAAAATTGAACATAAATCTTAATAATTTTAATTAATATTTGAAAAACCAATTACGTGTAATTTAGATCTAAACAATAATTAGACTTCATTTAGATTTGCAACCTTTTGTCGTGTCACAATCATAACATATAATAAACCATCATTTTTAAAATTATTGCTGAATTTTGATATGAATAAGTTAATATGTTAAAATATTTCATTCAAGAAGCTCAAAGGTTGTTATAAAAATTTAATTGTGAAGTTAAAAAATAATTGACAAAGTCGTATCAGCTCTACCCAATTTGTGTAATGTTTTTATTTTAAGACCATTCAGGCACGCAATATAAAGTTTATTGATGAAAAATCTTTTTTGGTGAATTTAAATAAGAAAATTGAATATTAATCTTTAAAACACTAGTATTTAAGAAAGCACTTATTAAAATAACTTTTAAAATAATGTAATGCTAGTATCCGTCAGCTCCTCGAAATTCAACAAGGAAGTTTGTAAAAAATCGTACTCAATTTCATTATGAATTGTTTTCCATCATTTCAATTTATCCTTGATACTATATAATTCGTTTTTAAATTGACGTATCTTAGACAACAACCGCGCACGTAATAATTTATTTAGGAAAAGAAGAAGCTCTGTACATTGAGGAGTTGCTTCAATTTGATAAATTAATTTTATTTTTATCATTTAAAGAATTATAATGCAGATCGGTTATGGAATGATTCAGATATTTGTACCATACTTTTTCAATTTACAGATTAATTATATTGTAATTATTCACCTTCCCCACATATTGTATTTGTTAACATCCCAATGCCCAGCTATCACTATTATACTAATTTATTACCAAAAAATTTGTTCGTTAAATTTTGACGGTTCCAATACATTTTTTTTAATTACTTATTTTTCTTAATAAAAATTCAATAAAATATTTTGCCTTAGAATATTAAGATGAATACATTTTGACATTTATAGATTTAAATATCATCATGTAGTAGTGTTATGGGTCTTTTCTGTTTCAGTATCATTTTCCAACCAAATTAACCGAAGAAAAGTAAAATATAATATAAGAAAAAAAAACAAAAATAACAAATTAGAAAACCTGAAATCAAATTTTTTTACATTAAATAAGTATTACATAAGAATACATAAAGTTGTTATTAATAAATACAAAGTTACATGTATAGCATGTCATAATACATAACCCACGCAAGATATGCACAGTTTTTTTTCGTTTTGATTTTGCAAACAATATAGAACCAATGTTGCCATATTATGTAAATTGAAACAGATTTTTTGTCATATTGGTTTACTGTGTAATACAATATTGTGCAATTTGATCAAATTAAAAATTTTAGTGCGGTAAGGTGTTTTGTAAATTAAATTTGTTGAAAAATATAACCATGGATATGTACAAACAAGGTGAATCCAGAATATTGCATTATAAGATCACGGTTGACTTAACACATCGAGATAATGTGAAATGAATGAAAAAAAATGTCTTAGATTATATATTCTCAGCGCTTTAACCGTTATTTTACTTTAAAGAATTGTTTTCAGTTGAAATATCTTGGTTTCTTTTTTGAACAATAACATCACAATGTGAAAAAAAAAACATGTTTTTGAGTCCAGAAAATAAATTTTTAAATGTAAAAAAATTATATGAACTAAAGAATTGCTTTAGACGAGCGAACAAACCCTCAGAATATGTTCATCGGTAATCTCATCGATTTCAAATTAAGAAATTGGAAATATTGTGATTTAAGCTGTAACAGCACTGAAAATGAAAATCAATCCAAATTAGGTTATGTTAGAATTATATATATTAGAATAATATATTAGATTAGAATTCTAAAACAAAATCATATGAAATTTCACACGTACACACAAAACATTCACATAACTAAAGATTGAGTTACATCATATATCATAATATTAAATAATTTATCTTTAAGGTACACTTTATTTGAATGCTTTATAGCCATCAATCAATTTTCTTTTAAATCTCGTCATATTGAAATACAGTAAAATTATCAACAAAAAAAAAATAAAAACAAAAATAAATAAACTACTACAAAATATTTTTTATTCTTGAAATTTTTGTCTCTAATTTTTCTTTTAAATCCTGATAAGGTTGTTTTTTTATAAAATAAATCTTAAGTAATTTCAGTCAACTCGTTTATCGTTGTCACTCTTTCCCAATCTCCCCCACAACTTTTTATTACTCATCCATCATTTCCAAACTTTATCTTTAATAAATCTTAAATATTTAACTAATGCTAAAAAACACGTATGAGTTGTGGTTGTATGGGTTGAGCCTTATATAAACACATTTATGCATACAAAATTCGTACAAACAGGATGATAAGGAATGCCGAATGGTTGGCCACAAACACATTTGTAATTGTAATATAAATACGATATGAATAGATTGAGCATATTTCAAATTATATTTGAAAAATAATAATTCAAGTATAAAGAATTCAAAGTGATTGAATATATATATATACTTAAAAATAAAATAACATGAAAAAATAAAAAAAAACAAAAATTTTATTTTCTACGTAAAGAAAAAAAAATGTTTTTGCGATTTTAGGAATTTTTTTTTATTTATTAACAAAAAAAATTTTTTTTTTATATTTAAATCAGGATTTCTCAATTTTTGTTGATCATAAAAATTGTTTCTGATCATAGAAGTTGTCATAATTTCGTCGAAATATTACATTCATATTACCACAAAGAAGTCTCATCCCATACACATTTTTTAAATATTGATTTCATATAGCGGGTTGCAACATTACAACCCACTCTCTCATTTTACCTTCAAAACAATTTGCTCTTTAAAACAATAATTTTACTCTTCAAACCTCTTATATGAATTATGTGCTTACGAATATGTTATAAATATACATACATATTACATAGCAACATTATAAGAAAATAACAACTAATAATAAGAATGATATCAGAATATCAATGTTGGTACTATTGAATGGATTGAAAAAAGTATAAAAAAATTCTAAAAAAAATAGTTACAAAAGACTAAAATTTATTAGTTATTAATTACAAACGGCATACCATTTTGTTTATTTTCTCAGAACTCAGTGAAAAATCATGTTTCTCTTTCAATTTTGGTATTTTTGTTACAGGAAACATTTTTGATAGATTGTTGTTCTGTCAGACAAAATTAACAAAATCAAAAAATTTCTTTGCTGAAAATTTGAAAATATACTTACTTTTCAGTATACTTTTCAATCCAAATGATAACCCATATAAAAAAATAATGCAATAAATTCATTGGAGATCGTGTGTGTTTAAATTTTTCTACATTTTTCATGTTGAACCTTTGATTTGAAAAAATATTGAAATAGCTATGTATATCTAATTTTTCGTTCCGTTCACATTTCACATAAAATTTAAAAAAAATATCGTCCACATTTAAAATAAAAATTTTATTATGTGACAATTTGGCAATGGTGTTTTTCCTCTTGTTTCTTTTAATAATTGTTGAGCGTTGGTGATACATCGAAACTCTCCTGCACTAGCGTTATTCAAAATAGGTTGTAAATTCTTATCCGTGTCCTCCCGGGGTTACCTGTACTTTAATTTTGAAAGAAGTGAAATGTATAACAACTGGTATGTTCGATAAAAGAGTATGCTAAAACGGTAACATAACGTATGTAAAAAAGGTTGTAAATAGCTACCTAAGAAAAGTAAATTTTACAACATAACTGTATATTATTAAGTATTTAGCACAATAGAAATAATTTATATATGAGACAAGAAAGGAAAATAACATAAAAAAAGATTGATAATCACTCTGTTTTTCATCAATGTTTTTCCAAGGAGATGTTCTTTTTTTTTTGTTTTGTTTTTCTTGAGTATTAAGAAATTATTATTAGAATACGAAATTGAAACTTTATTGATGTGTATATCGTGTTACAGGTGTTATAGAATTTCTTATTTATTTTATATTATTGTAATTTAAATTATTTCTTATTTTAAATATATACATATATCTAACTCCCCATCATAGGGTAGACATAAATATATATACCTATTGGAATAAAAGAAATCTTACTTTAATAATAAATTATTCTGGATATTTTGATTTATTATAGACAAAGTGATCCATTTAAATATATGTATATATGTATGTAGGTCAATCATACGTATTAAATTTTATTATTTAAATTAAATTATTCTTTATTGCTAACTTAAGGTACATATATAAATAAACCACACTATAATATATAATTTAAAAATTGGTTTATAAAATATAGTTTTAAATTTGTATTTTATATAACATTTTTATTTTATAATATTTTTAAAGGTTCCTCATTTTAATTTTAAATGAGTGATAAGAAATTATCAAAAAGCTGAAATATACGCAGTAGAATGGGTAGAGTCGAAATAAATCATATAAACGGGTTAGAAATAAATATTACAAATCAAAATCTTTGATAAATTTCTGTCTTAATAAATATTTCCTTTCATAATTACTGATTTAATAGTTATACCCGGCGTAATATTCGCCGTTTAAGCATTAAAAAGATATTTATTTTTTTTTTCATTTAAATTTAACTCATTTTTAAATTTTATTTAAATTTAACTCAAAACAAAGTTTTCTATTTCCGCAGAACAATTAAATATTTCTTAGCATATAGTTCAATTTAAGCATAACATTTTTGTTACATAGGGTATTTTTCCTTTCTTTAATCTTCTTTCTCTAACCTTAATGATTATTATAAAATTAGTTTATAGAATTAAAATTATAATTGAATTGTATATAAACTTTCATATAAAAAAATATTGAAAAAAAACCACCGTGGAGTCAACGATGTACAACTGTCCATTTTGGTTTAAAATTTTCTTTTGCTTACAACGGAGACGCAATGAGATGATGAAGATGAAGAAGATGGTAGTTTTGTAATTCCAGCCCCCATTTAAGGAAATAGTCAATATTGCCCTTGATATGTTCTGTATAATATCTTGATTATGCCGTTTTTCCTATAAGAAAGATTTTTAGCAAATCTAGTGAATTTTTAAAGGTGGCAATATTTACCACCATGGCAACAATATGAATATTTTTTTTCTGCTTGTCAATATTTCCTTCACAAAATCAATATTTATTTTAGCTTGGTGTGCCTGCATTGGTCAATTAAAAACATTTCCAGGTGGCTAATTCAATAATTAAACATAAACCAGGGAAATTTAAAAATTTTTAATATTTACCTTATTTTTTGGATAATTTTAATTGTTTTAAGACTTTTTTCTAATTTTAACAAGCTTCATATTTGATTGATTTTATGATGTTTTGTTATTATTCAGATGATCTTATTTACTTTTTGTATTAAATATACAGTTTTCCTATACTTTAGAGGTTTAAAACTTGAATATATTTTTCTATAAGTAATTTATTTAAAAGATGGGTACAAAAATTAGTACATCGATTTCTTAATCTGTAATGTTTTGCGGTAATATTTTGAAAAACACATATACATTTAAGTTTTTGGATTGCTGTCACTGTTTTTTAACATATTTAACAGAGGTGGACATTTTTACAGATATTATTAGCGTATTAATAAATTATATTGTAATTGCGTTTTGATTACTTTTAATGCACTAATAGATAGCTAAAAAAAAAAACAAAATTCCTTACACACAATGAAATAACTTTGCAACTTTGGCGGAGTCATCCAATTTTTTTAAAAAAAGCATGAAACCCATTTTCAGAATTAGAACTATATTGGGTTATTGCTTGTAGCAGGTCTTAAATATTTCTAATTCTCCAATTGCAGTATCTGGTCAACGATTTGACGCTGTCATTTCTTATATTAATTTAGATGCACACTGAACAAGTAAGAGTGTAAACTGATAAAGAATCAAATACTGAAGATATTGGAATTAAATTTGAATCATTTTATTATACAAATCAAATGAAGAAACACAGCTCATTATGTAATTTTAAAAGCATTCTGGGCATGTGATTCATTTATTGGTCATCCACAAAACATAGATGAGTCAATATCATACCTATCCACACTCCGCTATAATTAGTTCAACGAAAATATTATGACAACTTACAGATTTCTAGTCTAGTAATAACATAAGGCTCAAAAACCGTATTTTCGCAGTCACAGATACTACAGATAGTATTTAGTTGAGTTTGCAAGGAAGTATCAACATACCCATGTTTAACTGTATAGTTTATACTATAATATTTTGAATAAAAACGAAAATTAAGATTTTAAATTTCATAATTTATCTAGAGCGCAAAATGTTACGTACATATATATAAAAGTTATTCTCTTAAATACACAATATGGAAATTATATCAATTATTTAAAGAGAATGTACACAATAAAATGTTGTGCTGTACCTGTTATTCTTATAGAATACCTTCTCATATAGCATTGTTTTGGTTTTTTTTTTATTTTGATGATTTCCGTAAACAACAGAAACTATTTTCGTTATTTTTTTTTATTTTTTTTTTCTGAAAATAAAAAAATAAAAATAAAAAAAATAATTATATATTATCATGTATAATGGAATTTTATCTCCTGTAATATTCAGGCTATGTAATTATAATAAAAAAAAAATATTATATATTCAGTGAAATTTAATAATCAGATCTCATTATCCATTCTTTGTGTATTTAATGTTACGCTTGTTTTTGAAACTAATTTAAATGAAAATTTCTTTTGTTACAATAATTTCCGAATGTACACTATACACATTGTTAATTTTCATTTCATGTGTTCGTTTTTCATTGTATTTTCACTGTACATTTTTAACAAATACATAAAATTCTATTTCCATTTCACTCACTATACCTTTTTTCAAATAACATTATGTAATTATCATAATTATTAAACAAAATTCATTATTTTGATACCGCCCATAATTATCCTTTATTGAAAATCTATATTATCCTTTTTTTGATGTATTTTGTAATTTAATTCATTTTTTAAGGTGTAGTAGTCAAAAATGATAAAAATACATATTTTGATTATTTATAAAAATTTTTGTATAGTTTTAATATTAAAAAAATATTGTAAATCTAACATTATCATAATATAATAAATTGATTATACCATCAGAGTAATATGAATGCAATTTAGTATTAATTTGTTGGATGTTGGAGTTGATGTCAGTTGCGAGTTGATGAGAGTGGTGGTAATAAAATACATATTGTGTCCCGTCACACGATACATCTCTTTAACCCATTTTATTCTAATATTTGAAAATGTTTTGGTATTCTTATTCTAAATTGAAGTCAATGTTGGGGTATCTCAATTGAATTTTGAATAGAAATATATTTAGTTTGATGTTATAAATAATGAATAAAACGATTAATATTTTGGTTTTCATTGGATATTTACTAATATCCTTTTTCTATTAATTTTTTTAAATTTTAATATAACAAAATACCACCGGACAACTTTTGTATTTTCTTCAGAATGATCTTTGTAAATTATTTTATGCGTGATCGAACCAAATTAATGAATACATTTTGGTGACGTTATTGGTCAATGCCTTGTAATTTGATCGTCCCCACATGTATTAATTTTATTTTAGAATCATTGTAAAATATGTGGTATATTGTGTGGTATTTTTGTGTAATTTAAATGCATTCGTGTTTTATTTTGGTATGTAGTGTTATTGCTTAAATAGAAAGGAAATTGTGTAATGTGTGAAATATTGTCAAGTACATAATTTATGTGCACTTGACAATATTGAAAATAGAATATTTATTTTTTGAAAGAAACGTAATAAAATACAATTGGAAGTGTTGATGTTTAATTCTGAAGGTTAATATATTATTTGATTATGGACATAGTGCTTTAATTAACTAACAAACTAGGTTTATATTAATTAAATTAGAAATTCTTAACATAGTTATTCGTTCGTAGTATACACAGTTTGCATTATCTGATAATTAAAATTTTGAAATAAATCGCGAATAGCTCGTTTTTTGTAGTGTATTATTTCAATTCAATTCAATTATAACATTTTATCCAATTTAATATACATGAGACGATTAATTTCTACAATTGTATATTTAAGCATTATTTTTAAGTTTACACAATTTGTCTCAATATTTAAAAAAAAAATAGAAAATATTGTCAAAGTTTAATATTCAAAAATTAACTGGGTTTAAAATTAACAAAATTTAAAATTACTGTTACAAGAAATTGGCAAACAAGAATGTAAATTAATTTTCTCTCCCAAAAGCCTTTGTATTAGAATTAAAAAAAAAAATAAAGTTTTAAAATTAAATAAATAAAACAAATAAATTAATCAAAAATTGACGTACAAAAATATACAATTGTTATTATATACGATTTTTCACCTGTATTTTTTTGTATATTAATTTTGATTAATTTATTTGTTCTATTTATTTAAAATTATTTCATTTTTATCACATTAATACTATCTGCATATTCAATACATTAAATCTTACATTAAATTAATGTTTAACATAACATTAGTAAAATGAAAAATTGGAAGTACGTAATTATTGCTTTAATCATAGATTATTTTATTCCAAAATTTATTACAAAATCATATTCATATACACTTTTTTGTATAAATCAGATTAAAATTTACCCTATAGCTAAAAAAAAAATATGTATATCCTATACTCCAACTACACAAATTATTTCTTCCTTATATTACTATCTTTGAAAATCCTTTGTATCTAACTTGTTATTGTAACAATAAGTCTGTCATTTAAAACACGCAAAAACTCTTGTCGTATACCCACTCGATTTATCTGAGCACATTGTCTGCACAAAAGAAAATATTCTGCACTTTTTCGCTCTCAATGTTGTTGCTTTTATTTGTTCTATTGGAATAAATTTTATTTAGTAAATAATACAAAATACTTTTATCAGATAGAGAGCTCAGAAGCATGAAAGTTAAAGTACTTATCTTTACATCTGTAAAACCTCGAAAGAAATTCAAGTTGATTTATCGCATATAACATATATATATATATATATATATATATATTATAAATACATATAACTTATTGAATGATAGTTTTGATTTCAATAATATATTAAAAATATAAAAAAAAAATCAATTTGAAATAAAATAGTACTAAATTTTCAGTTCAATTAAATTTCAAAATTTTTCCTTTGGTAAAATTTTGAAACAAAATAAAAAAATAAATTTTATTCTCACGCTAAAAAGCAAGTTCATATAAAAATACCTATATCTCTAAATAACGGTATGATATTGTGAAATTTTCTAGTATAAATATTGTTTTTCAAAAACAAAGTAATTATCTTATCAGTTAAAATCATTCATAGTGCAATCCACTCTAGAATACTTCCTTTGTTTTCGCTTTGTTCTCAAAAAGAATAATAAAAGAACAAAATAAAAAAACTAGGACCACTATTATTAAAAAGAATATAATAACAATAACAGCAGTCTATTTAATTATCTTTTATGTTGATACAAATCTATATTATTTTATGTTACTTATACCAAATACATCCCTACCCACCTATAATAGGCAATTATTTGATTATATTCAGATTTTTATAATAAAATAATATAATCGAAAGCATAATTTTGTAGTGTAGTGTGCATTTAGTTCACATTTAATATTGTATCTTTTACCAGAAAATCTACAATGTAACAATTAGTTAGCATAAGCTTATACACATAACTGTAATATGTATATTCTCAGGTAACTAAACACCCAACCAATAAAACTACTTCAATTAAAACCTACTCATAATATCAGAAAAAAATTGTGTCCCGTGAAAATTCGGCGAAATATGTTACCATAGTTATTGCAATTATACTTCAAAAGTATAGATATACATAAGCTATAATATATGTATTTATCTAAACAAAATTTTCCTTTGCGTAAAATTTCCACAAAATTTGTTATTTTTTTCTATTAAAATCTATATTTATATTTTACAGTTTGATGTTTATTTCACCATATACACTGTTTTTCGCATTTACATATTTTTCTTTATTTGCAATTAATTATAAAAGATATTTTAAAAGGTACTTTCTGCTCTTATTGGTTGCTAACACTTAAGTTTTTAACATTATTTTGCATAACCCATCCCACATCATTTGTTATTGCACCCTAATAACAATTTCAGCTTTCAATTAACGTAATACAATTTTTTACCTATATTTAAATCAAGGTGAGAGTACCAAATCCCACATAAATAATTAAATAATTCAGTTGGGTAAATGTAAATAAATTTGAACTCTGTATAAATGTAAAAAATACTCAATGAAGTGTATAATATCCTGAAATAAATAAACATAGACTTGGAACAAAAAAAAATACCACATACAAAATCATTGTCTATTTTAACTCAATAAATTTACGTTAATTCCCTTAACCTAAAACAACACATTGGTTATTTTACTTTTAGAGGTGAAAATTAGAAAACTGGAAGAGTAGCTGCTTTCGGTAATCCACTTTTGCCAGTTTTAAATTAAATAATGATAGTAAATACATGATAGATGAAGAGGTAATTATACCGAGAATTTGTATGCGATACGTAGATAATATCATTACAGTAGTATTAAAGAATAAAATAAAAACCATATTGAAGATTAACTGAACAAAATACATCGAAATATAGCATTCACTATTGAGAGGGGAAGAAATACCGTTTCTTGACATAAAAATAATACACAAAGATGGAACCAATAAATTTGAGATCAATAGAAAAAATAATATTACCCAACGAACTATCCCCACTGAGTCAAATCACTCACATGGCCAAAAATAGCAGCATGCCATAGGATGGGCAACACATTATTAATTATACTATACTATACCATTATCAAAGGCTAACTTTGAAGAACGCTACACAAAGGACACGGCAAAGAGAAATGGATATAATTAAGAAATCATAACTAAATAACATAACGAGCTTGTTCCAGCAAAATAAGGATGCAGAAAAATCTAGAAGGATTTTCGAAACACATTCAACATTCACCGGGAGGTTTAAAAAATGTTCAAAAACACAATTTGGAACTAGTAACGTCTAGCAGTAGTCAAAAAATGAGCGGCATACTTGGATCAGTAAAAGATAAGAAAGAGATGGAAAAATATTGTTAACAGCATAATATAAAATATCATTCTACAACTGCTTAAAAGTAGATATAAGGTGAAGTAGCAAGTATAAAAGGTACTACCAATTTTAGGTCGGCAATTGCTAAATATATAAGCGAGAAACATCATAAAATTGATAAGACCAATTTATCATCAATAAAGGATAGGTACACAAAATAAGCAAACTAGACACACACGAAAGTTTAGCAATTTCGAGGGAACAGGTAGATTGAATAACGATTTAGCAATAATTAGCAAAAGTTCAGGTAAAATAGGTGACTGTTAGGGATTAGGATATAAAATGGCAAAAATAGAATTAAGATAATTTATTAGTAACAAGCACTGAAGAAGAAAGTTGAATGTTACTTCCAAAATATCGATATTTGCAATCAAATATTAAAAACTATTAGTAAACGAAAACCTGGCAATAAAAATAAAAATCCGATTAATAAATTTAAAAACTCATTGGTGTTGAAAAATTCACATTGTTCAGTTTCATAACATATTAGTTAAGGGCATAACTTTATACACCACTATTGAATATTTCATGTATGTCCGATAAATATTGTGTTTCAGTAAAATGAATATAAAAACTAGTAACAGAATAGTTAAGTTTACTGACTATGGGTGATGGTTTAACTTTTTTGCAGATCTCGTCAATGTAAATAACCTGCTGTGAACTGTCTAATTTCTCAACTATTTGAAAAATACTAAACAGAAAATAGTTTACAGAATAGATCTAGTATGATTAAGTTAAAAAAAAAATGAAGCTTAGGATTAAAAGAGTTCATTGAAATTATAACATGGAAGGAAATATAATACACATAATTTTATTTATTTATCATAATTATATTCCAATATGAATGATTAAAAAAAGTAAAAAAAAACTAAATAATTCAGTAGATAGATATAAATGCATTTATAACTTTAAAATCTCTTATATTTCTGCCCTATTCCGTTGTTTTATGTTTTAATTTATTTATTATCATTTTAGAGATTATCCTGGAAGTTATTTATTAATTATTATAATTATAGGTTTTGAATTCAAAGCAGGAACTTATAACCAATAAAAAGTAATTAAATTTTAGCTTGGATTGTTATTTTTGTATTTAATTTTAAAGATTAAAAAATCACCACAAAAATGCAAACCGCGCAAACAAATTATTCAAATTTTTTTTTAATCCCAAATACTGTAGTTTCAAATTCAGAAAGTTTTATTGATTTTAAAAAATCCTCTTATATTTCATTAAAATAAAAAATGTTCATACACTCATAATATTATGTACCTACACATTATTAAAGTATTCGAAATAATCAGAATGAAATAAAAAAAAACAAAAAATACACTTCTATTAATAAAAAAAAATGCTTAAGAACAAATTCATTTTGAATATAAATCTCATATTACGATAGTGATATATGCGTAGGAGTTATTCATCCTACACTATTATAGAACCATGTGAAACAATGAAAATAATTACGTATTAAAAATTTTAAGCTCTGTTACTCAGAGAGCAAAAAAATAATCTTTATAAAATATTTGGTGAGATTTCATAGTGTACAGTGCAGTAATCTTTTATTGTAGTAATTCGAAAAGTACTCTTCACAATGGTATTATATGATATTTTACAATTTTATTATGGATTATTTAATATTAAAAAAATTACGATTTTATCAATTTAGAGTGGAGAACTAATATGTATTATAAACTTCATAAAATTTCATTTGAAATGATTTAACAATTAAAAAACTGATAGATATGATATAATTGGTTCATGTTTACTGATTAGAGTTCTTAATTGTAGTACAATTTGGAAAAGTAATAAATATTTTATTATCTATGGTTTAATTTAATATTATGCAAATTTTTTATAGTTTTCCAATTGGAAAAGATATTAAATTTTAAACAAAGTGTTTGAAAATGTCTTGAAATAGTTGAAATTATTTATTAAAATAATGCTTAAATAAATAAAATGGTGAAATTAAAATGAACTTGAGCAGTTGAAATTTAAATGTAGAAATAATGAAGATATATACGCATCTACTGCGATTATATGGGGGCTCCGGTTGGGGGCGTACCTATTAATGAAATATAATAATCGTAGTATTTTGTCATTACAATTTTGCCTGGTTATACATAGTATCATTTCAATTTGGCCTATAATTTTATATTTAAAATATTAATTAATTATGTACAAGGTTTTTGCATATAATTAAATATAATAAAAAGTTTCTACCCGTGTAGTCTCCCTTCAGGAATTATCCTTTCCCATCGAAGATTCAAATGTTCAGAAAATATAATAAACATCTATTCTTAGCTCCTTGGAAGTTCAATTAGTTTTTAGTCATATTAGATACTTAATAGAATTGGACAAAAATATGTATAGGGCTTTAAAGCTTATTTAGAGTGCTTTCCTATACCATTTTGAGAGTTATATCATCATTATATTAATTTGTAAATTGAAAAAAGTACGGCACAAAAATATCTGAACCATTTCACAAATGATTTTCATTATTATTCTATTAAATGGTAGATAATTAAAAAGAGGCGTAGCGAAACTTAATATTTTTTAAATTTTTTTATATTCAATTACAAGTTTCAATTTAAACTTACACCGCATGTATAAGTTTTTTTTTTATTATTGATGGGAAGTTCTATGTAATCGCGAACTCTTAAGATCTACTATACTTCCCCGCTTATCACAGAATTGTAGGTCTATGTCCTTGATAAATGTTATTATTGCTCTGAATGTATAAATATACATATATTCTTAATATACAAAAATTTTAATTCATCAAAATGCCCAACTCACAAATTAACAGATTTTATTTCCTTTTTTGCTAGAATTAAATTAAAATTAACTTTTTTTTCGATAAATTAATACATTTTATGCGGTTGGTTGTTGTCTAAGATAAATCAATAAAAAAACATTTTATGGTACCAAGAATAAATTGGAATAATGGAAAAAAATTATTGACTGCGATTTTTTTAGCAAAGTTCCTCGAATTTCGAGAAGATGGCGAATACTATTATTATTTTTTTAAAATCCAGAAAATTTTAATGAAAATTGTGTAGTAAAGAAGTGTTACTAGATGAATTTGTTTATTATATAATTTTTTTTTCTATTATTAATAATTTGTGGAAAGTAATTTCTGTATTTTGCAAACATCAACAAAAAATATTGAAAAAAATATTATATTTTAAATTAAATTTATTTATTAAATATTATTAAATAATATTATTAAAATTTTTAAAAATTTATTTTTTTTTTGTTTTCAGGTATGATTAAACAAATTTCAATCAGATTTAATATATTTTTGGTAAGCCACAATTTAATTTAATACATAAAATTTACATAATAATATTAATATTAAAAAATTCAAAATTTATTATATCAAACGTTTGCATACCGAATAATACTCCAACGTACATTTAGATTCGAAAATTTGGTTAGAAATGACATAATGTGATTAGTTGGATTGTAACATAATCTACATATACTAATAATATTTTCATGAAAATATCAGTAGAGCCACCCGCAGAAGATGTTCTTCTCTTCCAAGCACTTTCAACTGTAAATTTATTGTTTTTTGGAAAATTGATTTTTTCGATTCAAAATTATTTACAGATATAATATTTCAGAACAATTTTAAACCTATATGAAATTGCTGGTATAAACTGGGGTATTTCTTTATTTCGGTTTTCAAGGTTAGTTTTTAATTTTATATCAATTACAGTTTTATATAGGTACTACCGCTATATTTCAAGGCATAATCAAATTTATCAAAAATTGTTAACAATAAATGAATTAACAAGAAGGTATAGGATGTGAGTCTTAGCTTCAATAGCGGGGAAAATACTGGATGTGTCATAATTAAATGAAATTTAAAATTTCTACATTATTGTCTAAACTTTAATTTCAAGAATTTTATTTCTAAATTTAAATTTTATTTATTTTATTTTATTAATTTGTATTTGTGCATATACATAACACGAAAAATCTCTACAATTATATACAGAGTATATGAATAGAATAGTTACTAACACTTAAATATAAAAGAAAAAAAGAAAGAAAAGATTCAATTAATTTTAGTTATAATAATTTCATTCAAAATAAGTTCTATTTAAATTCAATTTAAGGTAAGAAAGCAATAAAGCAAGTAATAGAAAAAACAGAAAAACATTAAATACAATATCAAAGCATAAAACAACATTAACTGTAAAATATAAATTAAAAAAAAAAAATTCAATGATTTCAATAATTTCAAAGAAGGATGGACCCTTTCCTTAAAATACTCCCAACTGTGGTCCAAGAATTTAGAGCAACAAGTTTCACATCTGATAGCATTCAGCAAAGAATTCCACAAAGTAATAATTCTAACAAAGAATGACAAGTGCCTTCGATGGCCAGAATGACGCGGAATAATCAAATTTATATTTCGGGTAGATCTCCCAAAAGCTAGTTCATTAAACAAGTACAAGGGTGTATTTTTATTTAAAATATTTTGCAAGAAAGAGATATATTTAAAATTCAGGTAATTTTGAAATGTACAGCTAAATACAAATTTAGAAACATCACTAACACTGTCAAACCTACGGCGATTAGTTACAAAACTTTTAATTGAAGATTATGTTTGAATGGATTATAAAAATTTATTATAATAGTATTTAATAGTATTTCAATAGATTTACTCTATATTAAGTATTTTAGTAAAATTTTAAAAAAATTTAAATTTATCTGAAAACCAAAATATATTTTTTACTCAACAACTCAACACAAATAGACACCTATAACGAACTCAAGTTATGTTACTGCTAAATAAAAGTCACTTACAGATATGTTTATTGTCAAAACAAAAAATAATGTAATCTGGACCAATTGTGTTTTACTATAATCAAATTTAGTTATATATTTTGTTTCAGTGTTAAAACCTCAACTTTCAAATCCTCTTTCAAAAACGTTTTTTTTTTATATCAAAATAATGCTTTACTGTTTAAATAATGGTCTATTCTAATAATGATCTTCAAATAAATCTTATATATTATGATAGTATTACATTTATTTATTTTTAAAAATGTCATAACATAATAGTAGTTATAATAATAATAATAATAATAATAATAATAATAATAATGAAAATAATAATGACAATAATAATAATAATAATAATAGTAAGAATAGAATATTATTTGTATGGTAACAGAAGATGATCCACTTTTATCTATATATTATATTGACATTGGCACATATTTTTTCTCTTTTTTGTTAGATATCTAATAGAATCGTTATGAGTATATTTATATAGAATATTATGTATTTTTAACATATATATTTGGACAAACGAAAATATAATTATATGTATAAAATGTTGAAAACTATAATTCCCATAAGAGAGAATATTTTTCATGTTGAGAATATAGTCCTCATAATTTTTACATACAAATATCAAATATAATAATTTCGTTATTTTTTTTATTTACATGTGAATGCTATATAATATATCTAAATGTGTGTAGGCTTACTGTACATTGAATGTACAGTAACCTTCGAAATAATTGCAACAAAATATTTTTGTTAGTATATTTGTAAATTTCTACAAAAAAAAAAATGTTCATATTATTTAGGGCATTATTAACCGCTTCAGATAACAATTTCATTTTTTTGTATTCTCTTTTGTAGTTTTTTTTCAGTTTAGAGGTCAAATTCTATTATGGATTGTTTTTTCTTTTGAATTGTGATCTATGAATTCTTTTATTTGGTTTATAGAATGGAATGAAATGACAAATTAAATTCTTCTTTTTCTGTCCTGGCCATTATTTTTATTTTAGGTCAACGTCGATAGTTTTGATGCGATACGTTATATATTATCCCTTAAGTCCTATTGAATTGTGATCAACCAAATTTTAAATCACCATATTTTCATTTTCGGTTCTTCTACCGGTGGACTATGTGCACAATTGATTGTTGGTCTCTTGCTTATAATATAATCATCGCACGTTCGATGGCTTTCTTTTAATTTTGCTTAAATTGGCATTTGAACAGGGCCTTACATATATATGTTTTGTTTTATACTTAATAAAACGAACTAGTTATCACTCTCATGTTCTAACGCATATCTAATATCGTCATCTCGTCATTTTTTACTTTTGTTGTCCAGTATTCTGTACAGTGGTGTATCACAGGTCTTATTAATATAATTTATAGAATATGCTGTACGTTCTAGGTGAAACAATATTAAAATTAAATCAATATTAAAACTCCAGGTCTGCTTCACAATTTTTATTAAATATCTTAATCGATTTCGGTTATTATACCAGTCTTCTGTTGATGGTGTAATAACCGAAATCGATTAAGATATTTAATAACAATTGTGAAACATACCTAGAGTTTTAAAATTTATTTAATTTTGCAATTAAATTGTAAATTTTTCAAATTAACCAAGGATATAATCTATAAATTGAAAACTAATGTTAAAGAAAATATAATGGAAAATATGAAAATTTTCTTTCACATAATTTTAAATATTGCATACTTTTAGGGTTCTCCTTAGACAAAATTTGAATCTTTTGCAGATTTTGAACAAAAAATACGGGAAAACTATATCAAGTTAAAACAAATCTATGATATCGATTGTGGTCGATTTAGCTATACTTATATTTGTACCATTTTTAAATCTGCTGGTTCTTAATTCGTTATTATTTACAGTTATTTGATATTTTTCGTTATTATTTGAAAAAAAATTGCCATTTGTTATTTTTCTGGGTCATAATTTTGTTGAAACTATCCTAATTTCAAGATAATCTGTTCTATTTTTTTTTCTCATCTACAGTTTACTGAGATTTTTGACCATTTTGCTTGTGTTTCTTTCACTGTTGACGTGTGTGAATTATGCAAATCTTGTTTTCTTTTTCAAAGGAAGGTATACAAAATTTTTGATACTGACAAATGTATCTATTAGCGAAAGTTAAAGTGTTTTATTAAACTCGAACTTGTTGTCTGGTTCATTTATTGATAATTAGTGTTTTGATGTATCGATTGCTTAGCTTTTATTGATTGTTAATGTTCTAATAATGTTCCTCGTGTTAGAATTAAAAAAAATGTTACAATAGATCTAACAGCCAAATGAGCCTTCAATTAAAAATTGAAAAACTTGTTCCTCGACAGGAACAAAATAAAGATAAAATAAGAGATGAATAGTGTCATTAGTGGCAGTAACATAACTTTCTTATTTTTGTTTCAGATTTTCTTTAAGTTTAAAACCAATATAATATTTTTTTAAATCAAAAATCAATACTGTGTTTTAAAAAAAATTTGTTTGCAACATCTTAAGCATCAGTGTAGTTGATTTTTTATTAAATATATACTTATTATACAAAATGTATGTTATAAAATAATTTATATGTATGATAGTAGCACATAAATATATATAAAAAATATTATAAGTATATTATCTAAAAAAGAAATGAAAGTAAAGTAGATAAAACATAAGCTTATACATAATAATATCCTTAAATTGTCAAAAATATTCCCTCTTGTTTTTTTTTTGTAAGCTTTTTGTTTTTGTTATTTGTTTTATTATTCTTGTATTTATTTTTCTTGTTAGCTTTACTATCTATATTGTTATAAAAGTAAATATTTCCTGTATGAGTTCATCATGACCTCCATCTATATAGTGTTCTCACCATTTAAATTAATGTTAAATAATATAAAAAGAGTACAACAAAAAACAAAAAAAAAACAAGAAAACAAGAAAACAAAACAAAAGGAAGATATAAAATTGTGTTTAGTTCTGTTTTTTATGAACGTTAACAAACATAAAGAATCAACTTTTATGTAAGAGTATAAATGATTTTTTCATATATTTATTTTCTTCCATTTTTAACTATATAGATCCATTCTAGTAAAAAATGGGGGCTCGTACAATTAAGTTTAATAACAGTAAGCAATAGATTTCATTTCCGCACTGTCCATATGTCTATTTCGGTTAAGCTAACGCTATAATATATATGTTTTGATACATTTGACTTTGTATATTACCTATGAAATTGTGAATCTCTTTAATAAATGTCCTTAATTTCATTTGGTTGTAGTTTAGTTAGATTTCTCAAGTAAATATAAGTTGTTGTGCAAAATGACTTATCCAAATTTGCAATACTATATAGACCGACCAAATTCTTAACAAGAATTTCAATAGCAAAACATTTTACTTACGTTTTCAGGAATTCAAAAATCTAGAGTAATTTTCAGTATTCATAATTTATATCCTAATCCAAAAAAAAAATCTTTTTATTGGTACATTTTACGCATTTTGTTCCTTACTATCCCATACCTTTGATGTGATCTGCCCTGATTTTTTGTTTTTTATTTCAATGTTTTCGTTTTATATTATATGCACCAAAAAATATTGTTCAACAAAAAAATATAAAATCTTAAAAGGATTTCTGTTTTTGTTATTGCTTTTTATTTTTTTTTTTGTTTGAATATTTGCACATACTTCTTTTTTGTAGGCACATGTGTGTTTTTCTTTACACCAAAAAGAAAAAAAAACACTAAAAAGTAAAAACAAAAAAAACTTTATTTACATTAAAAAAAAAAACAAAAAAATTAAATATGTAAAGAATAAGGGCACAAAACAAATAGCCTAAATTTCCTTTTAAAAATCTTTGAAAAAACAAAAATAGTAATTTTGAAAAAAACTGAGTAATTTGGAAAAGTTATAAAATATGTGAATTGGTAACGAGCTGGCCTCGAATAGAATATTGAATTAAGCCATTTTAATTACACAATTTTATATTTTAATTTTAAAGATTAAATATTAATTAAATTTAATTGTTATTTCTCTAACGGATTATTATACAAATAAAAATTTGTAATCCACTTGTTCTAGGGACATTATTACCTTAAAATCAACGATTGGTAAAATAACTGTAAAATCAATAATGTTTGATATGGTTTGCTTCTTTCCATTATCAAATGTAGTAGTCGATATTTAGATCACACTTAATATTTTTTACAAAACTGAGATTAAGTATTATAAATATTAATAAGCAAATCAATTTTGAGTTACGACAATCTGAAGAGGAAAATACTATATCATCATTTTTTGTTTATAATCGATTTTATTTTTCTAGAGATGATGTATCAAATAAAAGACAAATTTCAGGGGGGGTACGAAATCTCGTGTCCTAAATTTTTGTTAGCCTTAATCTCGTTCAACTTTCTTCCATTCTGCTCTATCTTGTATCTCTATTCACTAACTCCAATCTGTCGACAATTGTCCTCGACTTCGTACAACCATCTTGATGTTGGTCTACTTTATTGCGTATAATATTATTTTTGGTATACTTTGATCATTCTATCTCATCATTTTTCTATTCCCGTCTTTGCTTTTTAATAAATTTTATAATATTGTGTTCATCAATTAGTGCTTCCAGATTTTCGTTTGATCTTACTTGGTACTCAGCATCGTTATTTATTATGGCACCCAGTATAATTTTTAGTACTTTTCTTGCGAATACCGTTAATTTATTTTTCTCATAGTTTGAAATCGATTTTATTATGATCTTGTAAATTCTAACCGTCAGTAACTTAAGGGGAAGTAGGTTTCTGTATATTAAGTTTTTGTATAAAGCGAAAAAAGGTTTAACGAACTCAATTGTTTGGTATATAAACTAATTAACTATGGAAAACTATGACTATACAAAAATAGACCTTTATAAATAGAATAATTCCCTTCTATTTTAAGCGACTGTTTTATTAAACATAATATACAAAAATAATCAAAAATATAGTTTTTTTTATTTAACTAAATTTTAATAGTTGTAATTGACATAATTGGTACACAATATATATCTACAATATTTTACTATTGTACTTATGTAATGTACAATTCTGAAGCTTATATAGGAGTACGAATAAAATAAATTTTCGATTCACTTCTCGTTTTTTATTAAATAACTACGCCTTTAATACTCCAATGTAAACTAAAAAAAAAAAACAGATAGTTTTCATAGTATATAAAATTTCTGAGAGAGCTCGTTTCACTAAATTAAGTCATAATTATATTTCCAGCTTATGCATTATGGAAAACATTTTTTAAAAATTTAAAGTCGAAACCAAATAATCTTGAAAGTACATAAAAAAAATTGAAATTTTTAGTTTAAAATCTCATAAATTTAACGAATGGATTTTAAAAATCCAAATATACATTGTTCTTTTGGATTTTTGTTTTACTTATTTTTTATGTTTTTTTTTTTAAGAAAATAATTTTTCTTCTTATTGCTTGTTTTTATTCTTTTTTTTTTGTCTTTTTTTCATTTCTTTACTCTAAAGTATACTTCGAAACTCATATACGAACTACCATCACTTTAACACATGGGGATTTGAGAGAGAGTTTGTTTTTTGTTTTTCCTTTTTTTGTTTTTTTTGTTTATTTTTGCTTGCAAATTTGGTTCTTTTTCTATTTAACACTTTTTTTCTTCCTTCTTTTCTTTTTTTTATTATATTTCACCACTTTATTTAAAAAAACAAAAGAAAAATTAAATAAAACGAAAACAAAAACTAACACAAATTGCGATAACGAAAACACATTATAAAAAAATCAGAAGAAAACTGAAAAAAAAAATTAAATCAAAAGACGAAAAGAAAAATAACTGTATGAAAACAAAGAAGAAAGAAAATAACGGAATTTATTTATAATATAAAAGAAAAACAAAAGGCGAAATGAATTAAAAAGAAAAACGTGAAAACAAACATGGCGTTGGTATATTCATACATGTATATTATATACGTAACTACATATATATATATATTGATAACGGTTTTTAAAGACAAAATTATACAAAACAAACGAAGGAAAAAAACAGTTAACTACGCTTAAAAGAGTTTTCCTAATCCAACTGAAAAGCAATGAAATCAACATCAACAACAAATAATAACGGCACATTGAATTACTGTTAAATGTAGTACATACAGTTATTTTCACTTGTTATTTTGTTTCTTTTTATCATTTTGTATTCGGAAACTTGAAATTGTCATTAAATCTCATTATTCTAGAATATGAATGTCAAAAATATATATAATGTCAGATATTTCGATGTTTTTGTTTTTTTATTTAGGTGTGAGTTAAATTTTTTTTTTTTTGATTTGTAACTTTGAAAAAAAAAAATCAAAATGAAATCAAGAAATAGTCAGAATAGAAAGAAATAAATTTAAAAATATATATGTACATATACATATGCATTTAAAGTTAAGAATGTTTTTTTTTTTTATTTAAGTACATAAAAAAAAATCATTTTTTTTTTTAAATAAAAAGCAATTGTTTTCGGTCTATGGTGGAAAATTATAACAATTGTGATTTTTTTTTGGTTGATTTTTTGATTTTTCTTTTTGGATTATGCTTAGTACAATCATATTGAATTTAAAAACACTTGTAAAATTATTTGAAGTTCAGTTCAGACATAAAATTTTCTTATTATTATTATGTGTCAACATTTTTGATATAATGTGGAACAAAAATACAAAAAAATGTGTTTTATAAATTGTAATTTTATAGCATAACTAAAGGAATAATTAATTTGAAGCAATATCTTGTATAAAAAGATTGGAATATATGTATGATGTATAACATATAACATACACAACTCCTGTAAGATAATATAGATGGCGTAGAAATAGGGAGGGTTTTCTTTCCCATATTACATATGAAGGCAGTTTCAATCGAGTGAGAAAAATATAGTGATTTAAAAAAAAATTAGATAGATTCAACAAATTGCTTAACAAAGATCAAATTTAAAAATGTATTCTTCTGTTTATTTAAATTGAGATTGCAAATATATATAGAAATATTGTTTTCTCATCGCTTTTATTTCTGATAATATGTGTCATCGTTTTAGTAAAATATTTTATTGGAGATGAGATGAATAGTTTCTGATGGATCATCTATTGAATACTTTACAATTAGGTGAACTCAATGAACAGTTAAATAAATAAATTAGGTAAAATTTAAAGAACCCAACATTAAATCAAATTGAAAATCAATGTAGTTAATATATTACGTGTCAAATATTATAATATTTACTATTTGTAATTATTTCAAATATTTTATACTCCAACGGTAAGGTAATATGTGTTGTGCAAATTACATAATTTAATAAATTGCTTGTATTTTTAATAAAGTTACCTGAGTTAAGTAAAATCTTTTTTCTTTACATTTTTTTGCTTTAAATCTGTAAGGTATGACTTTTTGTTTTATTACCTTTTGGTTTGATATACCCTATTTTGTTTAATAACAACTAACTGACTATAAAGACGTTGAACTTTTATATAATTAGTTTCATAACAATCTAATAGAATGCTTAATAAACTATAAAACTTAAATAATACTGTTTTTATCAATCACAGTCTCGGTTCTACCAGAATAGAATGAAGATGTCCGAAAAGCTGCAATAAAGAAGGCTTTAATCTATTCTGCCAATACAAAAAGGTCCTTTATAGTATACTAAGAGAAAATTAATTTAGTATATATATAAGGGAATCTGAATCAAAATAGATAGAGCTCTTATTTATGATTTATCAATTACCGACAAAATTTTAAGTACATGTAATTGGTACGTATTGGGAATTATAAACAAATAATATTATAAACTCTGATCATTTGATTTTGAGAATAATAGATATTTCTAGATTTCTTTAAAATAGTGGACTCCGATATTCAGAAAATATATTACCTTTCAATCTTATATAATTATTCAGCTTATGTTCTCCGTCTTACGCCCTGCCGCGGATAAGTTACCGGACAATGATGATATAATCAGAACAAAACTAATATATAGGAAATATTTAGTACTGGGGCTAAATACCATAATTACATTTTATTACCAAAATATTGCCCTCACAAATTCAAGCTTTAAACCCTTCAATTAATATTTAGAAGACATGCATAACACCGCTGTATCGGTCGGAAACTTACCATACATTTCAAAATATTTGATTACAGAAAAATACTATAAGTGAAAAATTCTTCATAATTAAATTGTAAATAGATAAAAGCTCGAAAACAAACTTGCATTAAAATTAATTTATTTGAAAAAATATGCCAATTTCACAATCACAAAAACGCTCGCTTTTGCATTAATTTCAAATCATTTTTAACAAAAACAATTATTATCAATATATACCTAACATACATATCTAATGTCTTCAACAAAAAACAAAATATCTAAACTTGTAACATTTTTCGATTTCTTTATTTTCGTTACATTCAAATTTTTCTTTTGATTTGTGATAACTGGCGATGGAAAATGTTCTTAATAGCAACCAAGAATTTATAATTTTTAAATTAAAATACAAAATTCTTTTAATTTATCAAAATTATTCAAAAATTATTTATTAAAATACTTTTTTTTCAAAAATTAATATTCAGCTTATTTTATGTGATAACATCAAACTTTGTTTATTTTTTATTAAACAAAACAAAAAAAAAAACGGAAAATTTTAAAAAGGATTTGAAGTTTTTTTTTTTCTTTAATAATTTCAAAAATATTTCTCAGTTATGGTATAATAAATTTATTTAAAAAAATTTAATTTATTAAATTGCAAATGTTATTTTTCAATAAACAGGAGAAGTTTTCCTTTAAGAATTTTTTTTATGCTGTTTTTGTTTTTAATAATCTTTATTGAAAAACAGAAAACATTTTTGTCTTAAAATCTGTTTATTTTTTTTTTTTCCATTGAGTCTTGACCTTTTTTGATTATACGAGTATCTGCAGAAATTCACAAAGAATGTGATGAAAAAACAAAAACTAAAAATAAAAAAAAAAAATGTTTAATAAAGAAATATATATGGCTATATACCGTAGTAGTAGTAGTAGTAGTAGTAATAGAAATTCTTTTAATATTAGTAGTGGTATTGTCATAAGGTTGTCACATTTGACAAGGTGTTATTATTATTCTTATTATTATATAGAAAAGTTGAATATATCAAAGGAACTTTGAATATTTTTTAAAATCTTCTTTAAGAATTTTTTAATAATTATTTTTATGAGTTTTTTTTTTCTATTTTATTTTTGTTTGATGGCACTGAAGATGAAAAATAATACCTGCAATATTTTAAAACACCAAAGAATTTTGAAAATATAAAAGTTTATGAAAATTTTTGGAATTCATATTTTGAAAGCTGTTTTAATTTCAAATTTATATCTTTTTCACTGTAAAAAACAAATTTGATATTACAATTAATTTTGTTGAAAATTTAATTAGGAAAAATTTTTGGTAGGGGAGAGTAGGAGGAAGAATTTTTGGCATATTTAAAACATTTATTATTAAGATTTTAATTATCTGTTTTAATGGTGTACTTCTTAGAATTTCATTTAATAATTATTATGTAAGATCAGAATCAACTATATATTAATTATATTTTGTAGAACTATTATATTATATGTATATAATATAATGTTATATGTAATGATTATATATAGGTATTATTATAAATTATATAAGTACCTTGTGTAGCAATTCAAGAAATAATATAAATTTATTCAAATATTCTTAGTAGCAATTCAGAAAAAAAAATACTATCTGAGAGGAGAGTATAAGTGCTTAAATATATAAATATGCATATATGAAAACAAATACATAATAATATAAATATGGTTTATAATTAAATATCAACCAAATATAATTAAATATCTACTATACATGATTCAAATGGACATCAATTGAATTAGTGAAAATGAAAATATTAACTTAAAGAACGTGAAGAACATAATATCAAAAATTTATTTTAATTTCGAATAAAAAAACAATATCAAAAGAAATATATTAAAATATTTATGTTGTTCCATCTAGCATTTCAAGCAAGTAAATGAAATTGCGCTTTTATAATAAGACTAACTACATTTCAAACAAATAACATTTTCTTATTTAAAAAAAAACTTTGAGCAGTAACTGACGGTGGTATATTTTGTGGACGATTCGGATCAATCATCTTTTAAGTGTAGCACTCATAGAACTTGTGTTGATGAGTTAATCTCATATTTATTTATTCACTTATTCAGAGTTTCAATCAAGCAAGTTTAGATCATCACAATATATTTATTTATTACAATTTAACCCTTAATCGTTGTTAACCCTTAGACGTACTCAATTTTTCATTCTCAGTCTCTCTTGCTATGTTTATTAAGTATGAATCTGAATTTTTTTGTACACCTTCAAGTTAGAGCATAATTTGTTATTGAAAAGTATTCATGTGCAATGAAATTGTTTTCTCTGGCTGTTATTGGCTAAATAAATTTTGATTTACGTCTCTGAGACGTACAACAATGCATGCTAACGTTTTTTGATCGAATGAAATCGAAATCGAATATCTACTGCAACTGTTAACACCCAAGGTGCTTACAATGTTGCAATTTTATATGTAAAAATTGTACAATTTGATCCGATGTCAAAATTTAAAAAAGTTAATTTCTAAACTGTTTTGGATTTTTTAATTAATTATAGTTTTAAGAGAGTGTCTATGAAGAGAAAGATTGATTTTTGTTACTCTTTATTTTATTTCTACTGTTAATTTTTTGTCAAATTTTTTGTATTATTTAATTTAGGAGTTAAATGTGATAATTTTTTTAAGAAAATATTAAGAGTAAATTTTGCATATACACTTTAAGACCTTTGAAATTTCAAAGTCTAAAGTATGTCTCACAGACGTATAACAATATTAATAATATTTTTTTTAACAACGATTAAGGGTTAAGTTAAGCTAAATTAATAAAATTATATAAATTAGAAAAAAAAAGAATAAAAATAAACAACTAAAAACTGATTCTAAATTAAAAAAAAAAATTAAATAGCTAATAAAAATAAATAAATAACAAAAAAATAAAATTAATAATTATACAATAATAATTTATTATAGAATTGATATGAACACATTTAGTTAAATTAATTGATATTAAAAAATAAATCAGTTAAAAATTAATAAATAAAAAGAAGAAAAAGTAATATAATTTCAGCTACAATAACATAAAAAGGATGTAAAGCAAATCTGAGGAATTTTTTTTTTAACCGATTCAATTCTGTTAATATGTATGTTTGTTATAGAAATTATTCAATATCTGGCGTATTACAAATTAGGTCTAACGAAGCAGGTGTCTTAACCTTTAATAAATGGTTGTAATGGGTGTAAATCTAAATGGCTTGGTACCTGACGTAATGAATACTGCAATCAGTTTGTACAATATGTTGCCAGATGACATAAAAAATCTGAATATAATTAAATTTAAAAGCATCACAAAAAGAAATATCATTTAGAAAATAGGGCTTAATTTCATATTTAAATTTTATTTTACTTAAATTTTTTATTTCTTTTGTTTTTTCTGATTTAAAAATACTTAATGTAATGAACTTAATATTTTATGTTTTACAGTTTTTAACTAGTTTTTAAAATTATTATTTTTTTCTATATTAATTTTAATTTTTACACTGATATATATATTTTTTTATATTTCATAAATTATTTATAATACGAGCTTTTTAGCTCTTTTTGAGATAAATTGAAATAAATAATTAAATAAATAAAAAAAAAATAAAAGCAAGAGCGACAGATAGAGGTGGCCTTATACAGTATTCGAAAATAAATTCAGAATATCTTGTTGATCACTCTCAAATGTATTTATAACCAATTTTCTGTAGACACAAAAAGAAAAACCAAACACATTTTCAAAGCCTGCCTGCTCTAGTATAATAAAAAAACTAAAAAATTGAATTTATGTTGCTTCAAAATCTTTTGTCCAATTAAATTAGGTGCCTCTGTCTTCTATTTAAATTGGTTTTAAGTTAAATTACTTTTATTTATATCTCATAAATTTATATTACATCTTTAAGTATTTTGTCTCTTCAGTATTTGCTTTGTTTATAGTTTATACGTCTACTTTATTCTCTTTTATGAAATATTATATGTTATTGATTGATTGGTTTATTTATTTAATATAACATATTATGTATGAATACATAATATGTATAAATTTTCGTGACTTTTTTCTTTCAGTATGTGGCACAAACTAATAGTAGTTATTAAACAAAAAATGTATAATATCCATGTATAAAGTATAACATAATAATATCTATAAAAACAATTATTTAAAAACTTAAAAAAAAAAATAAAAATTCCAAATTATAAAGAAATTCGTAAATAAATTCGATTTATCCATTTTATTTACTGAAAAAGCTATTAAAATGTAAAATTTTTCAAAAAAATGAGAAATTTGGTCATTAATTAAAATACAGTTTTCATACCATAATTTTTCAACAAAGAAGTTTTACCAAGTGGGAATTCGGTTTAGTTATAACTCACATATGGATTTTCAATATAATGTAAGAGTTGTAATACTAGTCAGAATTGAACTAAGATTTGTCTAGGTATTCGAACACTATTATACCTACTGATAGGTTGTAGTAGTGTTGAAACACTACTTTTATTTAAATTCAAAATTATAATTTAAAATATAAAATTATAATATTTAACTTTAATCTGACTATACTGAATTATCATTTTATTGTTGTTTTTAAATAAATAATTTTTTTTTTTTTTGCATTTTATTATGGTGAATAACAAATCAGTCATAATATTTAATTAAAAAACCAAAAACAACAATCAATTCCGACCTCATTCTGATATTTAAACTATTAATAACATATTTTTATTAATGATTGATTACTTGTTTTGAAGAATTCACAAAATCAATTTCAACAGATGTTAAATGAATTAATTCTGTTATTTATTGTAATAAAATAATTTTGACGTTAAAATAAATTAAATTTATTTCATAAAATTAATATGGATACGTCTTATTTCGTATTTTCTTTGCATTTTTATTGGAATTTTATTATTTTTTTTTTGTTGTTATTTATTTGTAATTTGTTTCTTGATTATGATAATTTATATCAAACACAAGAACATCAAACATAATGTTGACAAATTGTCACTCAACTTAAAAAAAAAATAAACAAAAAAAAAATTAATAATTGAGAATTAAAACAACAACACAGACCTTCAAACAAAAAACAAAAACGAAATTATTTATTAAAATAAAATTCAATGAAAAGTGACTTAATTTAAAACTTTATTAGGCTACATGACACTAAGTTATATTAAATTATAAATCAACAGATATAAAGACACAATGTATATATACTTATTTATTTTTTATATAACAAATTTTCTTTGTTCCATTATATGACTTCACCATATTTATTGTGCATATCCTTGAATTTCTAATATTATGTAATATTTATCTCATGCATCATATACTTTGTATATATATATATATCTAACATTCATCTACACACCATCCACACATAGATTTCATAAAGAAAATATCACATCATCTGGTAACATCAGCTTAATTTTTTTCATTTTGTTTTTATTTTACTTTTTTACTTTGTTTTTTGTTTTTTGGTTTTTCTTTTGTATGTGTGTTGAGGGTTTTAATATCTTAAATTTATTTTGAAACTCAAATCACCATCACTGCTCAAGTCGATATGAAAATTGTTCCAATAAAACAAGAACACCTACATTTGAATGCTTTGAAATTTACCAAATTAATAATAAAAAAAAAAAAAAAAAAAAAAAAAAATAATAAAAAAAAAACCAAACCAACATTATTTTATTGTTTTATAGAAAATCCTTATGAGACGATATATAGTATAGATATTCCTTAAAAATAAAAAATAAAATCGAGAAATACAAAGAGAACGAAAACTGAATATCAAAATGGAAAATGTTGTTTTCAAAGAAAAATTATTAAATGTATCCTTCTCTTATTACATTATTAAACATATTATAACGAGCTGTTCCTGTTTCCATCAAAAAATATAGCAATAATATTAATATGAAATAAAATTAAGGAGCAACTCATCGTTAAAAAATGAAACAACAGGAGCATAAAAAGTGATTTATATTACATACAGAGTGTTCCATTAATATTACTGATACATACTACCACATTACTTTAAATATACAAAATTAAATATTATGATTGAGAATATTAAATAATTCAAAAGTTTAAATATTGTTGCCAGTGAAGTAAAGTAAACTAATTTTAATTTGTTTTACATTTATGTACAACGTGCTTGATTAAGACCTGTACTTCTGTTAGACTAACCATTAAATAAATAATTAAATGTATTAATTTAAATTAAACATATTAATTTAACGATTAATTTTAACATTAATTTAAATTAATACATTTATAATTTTAATTTTCCGTGAATTAAGATTGTTAAATTAATATGATGAATTCTCTGATAAACAATGACAGTTCTAGATTATTCGATTAATCGAAATTATTCATTCGAATTACATTTGATGATTACAGATATCGCTGTTCTGCAGATATATTATCATTGCAAATAAATATTAATGAAGCTTCATATTACCTCATTGTATACACAATTATTTTACTATGTTGAATATTATATTGTTGGCACCAGCTTTAAAGCTTTGTGCTAGAAATTCAACATACAGGCTATAATATCTTGATGTACACAAATTCGATTGGGGTCAAAAATCTAATGCATTTTTCTATATATTTCTGCATATACATGTTTATTGATTTCATAACATAACATTCAAGATGTCCTTTCAAGATATTTGATACTTTAGCAATAAAATTTAGAATTATAATATAATTTATTTAAATTGAACTTAATGTACACAATTTGCAATATTCGTGAAGTTAATTTTAACATTACTGAGAAATTTTTGTATCACTTAATTCTCTTCCAAAACAATATTGTGCGGGTTAAGCACTCCATAATATATTTAACATTATAATATATATAATAGAAATGACAAGTATTTAATAGAAGTAGCATTAACTTAAAATCACTCTTATTTTGAACATATAATTACAGTCATAATCAAAAGTTATAGTACAATAAAATTTTCATATTTAAAGATAAAATGAAATTGTCATAATTACAATTACAGTTGCAGTAGTAACATGGTTAGACCTGTCATACAATCCATTGATCGAGTTGTTTTGTGTACAACTTCGTTTTATATCGTTAATTACTTTATAACGAATTACTTTGGCACTCCTTTTAATATAGATTCAATGCTGGTTTGTCATTAACGCCTAGTTAATCATGCCGAATAATAATAGGTTATTCAAGCTAAATTGTGTTAAAAAAAAAGAAAAACGTGCTTAAGATAATTTCCATTTTATATGAACGAAAGCTAAATTTTTTGCAGCTAAATAAAAATTTCTTAAGTGCATTTTAAACTAGCTATGAATTTAGTATACAGCATAACGTTATAATCTTCTTTGGAATAAACTTTTTATTTAGTATTGAATAAAGTATAATTAACTTTATGACTATATAACTACAAAAATATCGTCAATATAGAACGTGAACACAATATATTAATAAAATTAGTTTACATTGAAATTAAGTTTTGTAGTATCTTATATGAGCAATGAAAATTTAGAATTCAATCTGTAATTTGTTGAAGTTTAAAAATTTAACTAGTTTATAAATTCTGTCTGACTCGTTTATATTTGAATAGCAAATACGAAAGATAAAAACTGATATTGGGTGAAAATTTACTATAAACAACAATAGGCAGTGTTAATTATGATATATTTCAAAAATAACGAAAATAAAGCTTCGGTTTATTTGCCTGAAATTCAAGTCTCGGTTTTATTGGTTTTATTGCGGTTTTATTTAATTCTTTATTTATTCCTTTTATTATTCTTAAAAGAAATTTCGTAATAAAAAAAATTAACCATTTACAAAAATTTTAATGTCTCCAAAATAGGTTAAGCTTTTTCACCCTTTATTAAAATCTGTAATATCTCTCACAGTGTAGGATTCTGTGAAATAAATTTGACATGAGAGTACATAACATAATTTTGTTTAAGACTGTGTTAGAAAAAATCTATAGATATTCATAGATATCAGTCTATGAGAACATACACCCCCTATAACAAAAAATTCAAAACCAAAAAAAAAACACAAAACCGAAGATGAAGAAGAAGTCATTTACAGAAAATCACGTACTTAATGTTTATCACAACACAAAAATCTGTTTTTTTTTTTTTTTTTTTTTTTTCTATATAATTTCTTGTATCCTATAATTTATCCTTTCCACATTTTTCTCATACATTTTGTTGGTTATGCGCTTTTTTTGTTTTTTTATTGTGCGTTATTAGAAATCTGAACAAGTCAACCTTAAGCTTGCTGCGATTAATTTTTTTTTTACAATATTTTTGTTTTTATTTATTTATTGTTTTTTTTTTTTTTTTGGTTATGTTACAATAACATAAAAACGAATTACTTTGGCACTCCTTGAGATAAATCTCTTCATCAATAAAATGAAAATTGAATGTTCAACTAGGATGTAGTATATTGTGCAATCGCTTCTATATTGTATTTAGAAAATTTTATAAAATAAAACAAAATAACATATGCAAAAGTATTGAATAACGGAAAATAAGAAAGGAAGAATGAATTTGGATACTCATATGGTGGGTGCAATCAGTGTACAATAATTCTAATGTCAAAGTAAATTTATTGTCGAAATATTGGAGTTGAGTGGTTGGTTGTGTTTAAATTTTATTTAGCGTGAAAAAAAATTATTATAAAAATTTTATCAGTGTTTTTAAAAAACTTGGTGGAGGGAAAGAAGTAAATAATCTATAAGTTTTTGTTTTTAATATTCTCATATCTAATTTTGTAATTTAAAAGTTCGAAAATTTGGATTCAAATATTACCGAACCTGCAGATATGGTATATATTTAACAACTTTTTATTTTCGATTGCACTCTCAGGGGTTGACATCCGACATTTTTTTATGGGATGATTTAGCGTTCATCAAGGATATAGATCTTCAATTCTAAGTTAATAAACGGGGAAGTACAATAGACCTTAAGAAGTCGCGCTTACGTGGAACTCTCCATAAAGAAAAAAAAGTTCACCAATGGTCAATTATTGTTGTATTTTCATTATTTAGTTATCAAAATATTTTAATAGCCTTACATTGCAACTAACTAAGACTTTTATAGAGTATAGGTAATCACATATAAGTAATTTTATTTACTTATTTGTGGTATAAATTGTAATGATAAATTTGTAAAATAATTTTCGGATCCAAAATATTTTTTTTTGCTTTATAATATTGACTAAAACTTTGCTTTGAGGAACCTTTATATGTTCGTACCGTTGGCTACGAAAGATAAAAGATGAACTCAAAACTTTCCGCAGAAATTTGAAAACAATATTTTTCGCTTCAAATTTATCTAAATCGGTAAAACCTAATCGCTTTAAATTTATCTGAATTCAACACATTCAAGCTATGAAAGTAATCGTGAAGACCGCATTTCAACTCGACATGCTATACGATTTAACTATGAACGAATTTATATTATATTGAATCAATATTTGGTATTTGTATGATGCAGGGCTGAGCATTTGAAATCTATCGGAAGTATATATTTTCGTACATCTTACATCATATCTATAAAATGTAGTTAGTGCTCATATATTGTTAGTACGATAATCAAGTGGATGAAATTTTATTGAAACATTTATGTTATCTATGAGAAACACAATGGCACATTTTCTACACTATATAAATATAACTTGAACGATTTTTAAGAAGCAAGTTGCAAATTTTGGTACTACAAATATTTTATCAGATTGGTCGATAGAAAGCCACGCTGCCATGCTAGGTATTCCGTTCAATTCTCTTTGTAGCAGGTACAAAGATGAAAATGAAACAAAAACTCGTTAACATTACCTCTGCAAAAGAAAAGCAAAATAGAAAATCTGATCAACCTTCTCAATCACACAGGTTGGTTCTAGTACTGAGCCTCTGAGGAGATTCCATATAATAACTAGTAATAATAGTAAAAATAGGTCATTCGAATCATGGTACAGTTAAGTGCTAATTGATTTTCCAGAAGCAACTGGAATGGCCATTTCTACCTACCTATCTACTGGAATCCACACAAGACTATATATGACTTCAAAAGAAACTCATTATATTTTTCTGTTAAGTAACTAACTTACATTAAATAAGTAAATAAATTTGAGCAAATCCTATGGAATTCGAAAAAAAATGGATTTTGAATTTGGTGAGAGAAAGCAAATAGATTACTAATATTTGTTCCCTCGATAAATCAAAAAATTGCTTGGGATGGCTTTACCTACCTGAGTCCAAACAGAGATTGCTGCAAAAAGAGTGTTCATTTACTAATCTTATTTAAGATCATTCTATAATGCTGACGTTGGCTTGTGGGAAAACTAATATAACCTTCTACAATGTAAGCGTTGACGGAAAGCGTGAAAAATTTTTAAATTTGAAGTTGAGCAATGTTCAATATTGAACGCTATTTGAATTGCTATTTTTTATTGACATTTTGAATTGACATTTTTCTTTTATTTGATTGTATTGAATTTAATTTATTTATTTATTTATTAAACAGCGGACCTGCAGATAAATCTTTAGGCCAACTATAGATGGTATTGAATTGTTTTGGGTGTTTTTTTTTAATTTTTGAAATTTAATTAGCGCTGTAAATTATAGTTTTAGTTTAATAAATATTAAACATAAATATATTAGAAAAATTAATTGAAAAGGTGAAGCAGAATGAGTGAAAAACAATTTATAACAATTGTAGTTAAAGCACAAGCAAATTGAAAACAAAATGAAATTAATTTAAAGACAACGTCACCCGCCAGCTTTATAGAATGGATTAATAAAAACATTAGCGTAAAATTTTTTAAAGGTTACAAGCCAACGCCAGCATTATAGAATGATCAAAATTGACAATATTAAAAGAAAAAAATAAAAAAGTAGATTGTTATAGAGGTAAATTTCATTCTATAACGATTTTATAAGTTTTCATTTTTCAATTCGTTAAAAACTAGTTAACTTCAAATACAAAATTGTTCAATAAAGTTTAGTTCTCGTGACAATTCTTTAGTACAACACTATAGAAATAATTTTTATTTATGTTCAAATAAACTTTTTAATAAAACTTTTAATTATTTTCTAAAATTTTTGATAGAAATCTTTCGATATAATAAATTTATTTTTCGAAGGTTATATTTTGAAGTATAGTAATAAAATTATTATCTTTGTAATAATTTCAAATACAATTTACAAGTACGTACCTACTTCTAAAATAAAAACTATGAAACTGGGAATATCAATTAAAAAATTAACTTTTGTATTAACTTGATTTGAATATTTCAGTTTTAAAATATCACAAATCTCTTGATACTTTAAAACTAAAATTTGAATACATGACCATTAATTGAATTGTTTTAACATAGCTAGTGTTGATTGTAAAGTTATCAAAAAAACATAAAATAATAAAATCTTTACAAAATATTGTCAAAATTCGGTATATTCAAAGGAAATATTCAACAAAACCTCTTTTTTAATGAATGAAATCTACATTTTTTATGTATTTAAATTCAAAATTAAAGTAATTGTATATTTTATTATGTTGGAATATTTTTTATTTCATTTTTCATTCAGTGTCATTTCAGTAAAAAAATTTTTTTTTAATTATTTAATATTATATAATAGTGTATAGAAAACTTAATAATATGACAAATTTTAGGTAGTACGGTAGGTACTTAGCTTGATAATGTGTATAGTGAATTTATTTGTATGAATATTTATTTTTTGAAACGTATGTACATGGACAATACATAATATAATATGAAAGGATTAAGGACATCATTCGTACTACAATAATAATATATATTACATAAGATAAAACAAACAGTATTATATAAGTAGTTATATATACAGCAAAATTATACAATAACACCATCATTTTGGGCAACATATCAAATAAAGACTTCAATGGACTTTTTGTATTTCCATATTCGTTTTGTTTGCAAGAGGACAAAGGAAATGGGCACAAAATAGAATATTTTATTTAATTTTTTTTTTTTTTGTGAAAATGCGACAATTGTGTAATTTTTTCATTTATGAAAATAATAATTATGAAAATAATAATATTATTCTTAGTAATTTATTCTTATTTACTCATTTCAATTTAATAAATATTTATTTATATATTTTAATGGAATTTGAGATTAAAAAAAATTTCGTACATACATAGGTACAAATTTTTAGTTTTGAAACTTATTTAAATGAATTTCTGCAGATTTTTTTTTTTTTGTTTTTTAAATTAAATTATTTGTTTATTGAAAATTCACTATTTAATTTAGAATTTTGTATGTAGTTTTATATTTAATTAAAAATTTTAATTGACTAAAAGGTGGTGGGTCTCTTAGGTAATTTAAATATATCAGGAAAGATTTTTTTTGTTGAACATTTTTGGGTTTTTAAACTTATAAAATAACATATTTACAATTTAATAGTTATTATATTATAGCAAACAATTACACTATAATGCTGATAAAATAAATTATTTATAAAATAAATTCAACAAGGATTTAAAATATAAATAATCTCTTGAATATAAAAACAAAATATTGTGATATTATAATACGAGTGTTAATAATTGTGTATATAGTAAAGGATTTGCGGTTTTATTTTGAAATAAAATTAAAATTTTAGGTTGTGAACTTTTTTACTCAATGCTTGGATGAGAATTTAGAAATTTAGCGCTCAAATTATGTAAGGAAAAAGCAGAGAAGAATAATGGGAATGTAAAATATTTTTATAGTGTAAAATCTAAAGACAAATATCTGCCTGTCATAGCCAATAATTACATGTAAATTTTATCTTTGAATTTTATTTGGTATTTTGTGAAAAATGGTGTTATTACATAAGCTGAGGTGTGTACATTCTGCCTTAGATAATCTTCGGTTTTTACATTATGCTCTAATCATGATTCTTGAATTGAATATGCCAGTCGAAGGTTCGCGTAAGTGTGATTACGATTCGCGAATAAATTTATTCGCTGTGGAAAAGTCGTTGCTAATTAATTAACACTCGAAAATTAAATATTTTATTAATACCAATTAAAATATACAATCAATATACCAGTTTATCAAACTATATATACAATTACACTAAAATATACAATTACACCAGTTTATCAAACTGTTTTTTTTTATTAAACTGTTTTATTTTCTTAATATTGCAAATAATGTCAGATTATATTATTCATAAATTTTATAAATAATATTCTTACATTTTTTTTTAATGTACTCTCCACTTCACTTGAAAAAAAGAAAAATATCTTTTTTAAGTTTTGCCACTAAGTTTTTTGTTCTACAAATTATCGAACGCATTGCGTTCGCTTCGCTATTCATGATCACCAACTTATACGTTCGATTTGAGAATCATGATAAGGGCATTGATTTCTACTAAATCATATTTTCACCAATTAGAGCCTTATTATGAGTTAAGAAATGTGTCTTAGTAAAAACTAAAACAAGTAAAAGCACTTGAATAATACAAAACAGGCAATATTGAAAAATTAAATTAAAAAATCTGTATAAAACCAAAATAAGTTGATACAATTATAAAATCTTATAGACGTCTAGAAATCATGACTTCAATAATTAAGTAAAAAACAAAAAGACAAAACTAAATTAAATTTTGTAAATAATTTAATCACAAAATTGAATAATTAATATCAACCTAAAAATTTTTAAAGTCCAAAATATATTAAGAAATTTGAATAAATAAAATTAGTCCTTATAAATATCATACTATTAGAGTAAATGATTAAAGGACTTTTCTGTCTATTATTCGTCCTATTCATGTCGTTTAAAACACAATGTTATTTAATTTTTTTTTTTTGTTTTGATTAACATCACACCATTCACTCAAAACTTTCAAGGTCAGTTAAAAGGGCTTTTAAGTTAATTTCTATTTTAAACTTTAGTTTCTTATTACAGTTATTTCAATGGAAGTTGTTATTTTTTTCTTTTCAAATTGGTTATCCTTTTTCAACTACGTATTCTTTCTTAAAAGTAACGTAAAAGAAATACCGTACAAAAAATAATCATTTTTAAATCCTTTTCTGAAATCTGATGAATTTTTTAAATGATTTTTAACGGTAAAATGTACTTTTCACTGAAAAAAACTTTTCTCTTTAAACGATCCACTTTACATTGTTAATATTTTATGTTATTAAGTATATATATACATATATATAATCGTACACGTATTACTTTTTTTATATTTTTAGTAATTTGTTTTTATTTCAAAGTAGAAACGCAAAAAAAAAAATCTGCTTTTAAAAATATCTCCAGGATTAAAATGAAAATAAAAAGTATACTTCACCCTTCTAACACTCAAGACAATTTTTTTGATATACAAAAAGTAGAAAAATTTTTTATATTAAGACTATGTGGCCTTGGTAGTTTAAAAATCAAATTTTAAGTAATTGTAGATTGTACTAGTCGTGGAAAAGACATTATTTTCTTAATATAGAACAGTAAAAATGTATACCTCTATATATATCTAAATATTACCTACTCTTCGATGTATAAAACGGTAGCATAAACTGTTGATTTTTATTTTATAACAATTAATTTATAATTTAAATTATGAGCATTCTTAATTAATTTAAAATATAAGTAATTTTTAAGTAAATTGTATTTGAATTCTAGAATTCTGATTTTTACAGAAGATGATACTTAATTTGGTAACATTTTCAAATTTATTAAAATAATAATATTATACTAAACTGCGCAATAAGAATAAATAATATTATATGTAATAGCACTTATGGGTAACAACAGTTTGTTTTTTACTGTAACCATGAACATTTCTTAAAACTGTCACTTGCAAACAAAATATGGTGGTGATTTTCCCCTAACTATAGATATAACCTACGTTATCTTTACAATTCTTGTTTTACTAAAATTTAGACATTGAAAATAATTCACTTAAAAATGTATTCACTTTCGAGAATGAATAAACAATTCAAGGTCAATAAATTGATAAAAGCAACAATAGAAATAGGTACAATGTGAGGTTGTGGTAACACAAAAAAATACTGTCACACCTACATTAATTTCCATAATAATTTTGTCATTTACTTAAAATTAAAAAAAAGACACCGGTCCTTTTGAAATATTGATTTTGTTGTTATTGAGATTAAATAGATCTAAAATGAAAATTAAACAATTATTGTTTCAAGTAGACTGTCTAATAAATTCAGTACGATTGAAAAATGTTTAGAAATTTTGTGTATTTAAAAATGTTGGGTAATATTAACGAATTTACAGAACAAGTATAAGAAACAACAAATAATGTGTACACATATGAGCCTAAATGCAAAAGAGTTCGTTCACTCCTTATTTTTTTACAAACATTAATTTATATGAATTGTCTTCAATTCAATTTTACATAAATATAACATTGAAAAAAATAATCAAACCAATTTAATGCAAAATATAATTTGACAATAATTGCCAAATAATAGTCAAACGACAATAATTTTCTACATCTATTTTTCTCTTAATTTCATCTTGCATTAGTCAAGAAACGGTACTGACAAGTACATTACACTGTTCAAAAGTGAATCCATTTCGAATTTCCTGCAATCAGTCGGGTAATTCCTTTGTAGTCCTGGCAAGATTTGGTCTTAATTTTTTTTTTTATTTCATGTCGCAAAGCCTCAATTGGGGACAAATCTGAGCTGGTAAAATGTCGCTTCATTGTTGGGATATTCTCTTCTCGTATCCAGGACAATGTGCTCTTTGATGTATAGCACGAGGCACCGTTCTGTTGGAAAATATATACATCTTGAAGTGATATCTCTATCATAATCCAATATAATTTATTTTTGAACGGATGTCAATAATGGTTTTTTTTTCGCCTACAGATGTAATTATACAAAATTAAAAGTTTTACATTCAAAATTAAATTATAAATTGATTACCTTGTAAAAATTATACCACACTTTTTTATTTCTCTTGCATGTATCAATAGACAGAACTTTATTAATGTGATTTCACCACTCCATGGTGAGTTCAACCGCATTTTGATGCTTATTTTGTTTTACTAATTATTTAAAAATTTCTGTACGTCCAGTTTTTTCCTGTATTACCACATTTAGACGTGTTTTAATTAATAATGGATTGCACTGATCTGACTTTGCTAAATGATTATTTCATGCGATTTCATAAGTAAATTTTCCATTTTGAAAACTTTTAATAATTATATTTCTTAAATCAGTTGATATTTCCTTACCACTTACCATTCTGGATGATTGATTACATCTTACTGATTTTTATGCATTGCAAATTACACTATTCTGTATTTCTTGTATAATATTTGCCGTTATCAGTTTAATAAAACAAGATAAATAAAATTATTCTTAATAGACGCATTGTTTTGCTTCAAAATTATTCTGAACGAAATATTTTGCATTAAATAAAATGAATTTGTTTGTTAATTTTTTTTACTGTTATATTTATGTAAAATTGATTTTGTTTTTGTTTTATTGATTAGTAACTATGTTGAATTTTTAAAATTGTATTAATTTTTTTTATATGTTGTACATATTAAGCCTTTGACAATTAAAAGTATAAATTTAAAGGGATAAATTTACTTGAAAAATAAGGAGTGGACCAATTTTTACGTTTTTGGCTCGTATAAGATTTTATATTTATGTGTTGGTTCATTGTTGAAAATGTTAAAAAGTCCCTTTTAAATACAATTTATAAACTGACGTTAAAAATTTTTATTTTTAATAAACTGTTTTTTTTTTTAAGTTGGTAGCAAGTTGGTAGCAAGCAAATATATTTCTTCAATAAATATTAAAATTATTTAATTAAAACAAATAAATTCACTTCCAATGAAATCAATTTCATTATTTTTATGTAATTTTCATTACATGGTTTTTTATTTATATGGCCTTTGGTTTGTAGACTTTTAATTTTGATTTTTTAAAATTTTTCATATTATTTCAAAATAAATATTTAAATACTTTTAGTTTTTACTTATACAAAACGTAATGACAACTTATTTGCAGAATAATTTTTACAAGCACAATGCAACATATTAAATAAATAGTTAAAATACTCATTACATAATAATTATATTGTAATAATATGATTTATCAACTGAAATATTATTATGTAATTATAATTACATTTAATAATCTTCTTATTTAATGGTCATTAATAAATTATTATATTTGTATGAACAATATTATGTTCAAATTTTATTTAAAAATATCATTTTATTATGATGTTGTCCTTTTCTTTGTAAAATCAATGGACCCTTTAAATATTAATAATAATGACAACACTTTCCCAACTAACTATATTTAAAGATCAAGTAAAAAAGAAATGTAATAAGGAACTACATCCATTATCCATGATTTTAAACATATTAAATATTCTAAACGTTTAGTAAAAACTCTGTAATATTTTAAATATACAAAATTTTAAATAGTATAGGTGTAACTACTACTTAGAAGTGTATTACATTATGCAAGTGACTTTATTTTAGTTAAAGTTGCATCTACAAAATAAAAATGGTTAAAAATTAAATCAAAATAAGATACAGTTATCGTTAGTATCATTGCTAAATAAATAGTATTCCAAATATAATACAAATGCGACAGAAAATAAATAAATTATAAGTGCATGGAGTTTTGATGTTGATTTTTTCAACCTGTATTTCGAAAATTTAGGACCACGTACTTCTGAGACAACGATTGTATGATTGAATATTTTCATGTTATTTCTACGAAATCATTTAATTCTAAACATGTTAATCATACAGATACGCTTATTTCGTCTACTATTTTCAAACTTTTTTAGTGTTTTGTACTCGACTTGTAAACACTTTCAACACTATTATCGAGATTATATTTATACGTATAATTTTTTTGCATCATGCTAACAAATTTTCTATATAAACTCAAGATTGATAACAAACTGTAAAACCATCATAATACACAAAAAAAACGAAAATTTGAATTATTGGTACGAAAATATATGTTATGTAAACACTGATATTATTATATTTGAGACGCATTTATATTTCAATTGAATTAAATTGCTTGAAAGTCATACAATTCTTAAAATAATTTATCTTTAATTAAAAACAAACCTTTATTTATTATATTCTATGTTGAACATAAATATTGTTTGTTCAAATAATAATTCTCAAAATGAATTTAGAATTTAATCAAAAAAGCGACAAAAAAAAACATTTTTTTGTTAAGTCTAAATACAATATACTACTTCCACAATATGAAATGGATAATTTAAAATAACAATTTTCCTAATACATATTATAGTATTCGTATAACTTCTTGATCCCTTATTTATTTAAATTTAAATTTTTCATTTGACAAATTGTTGTTGTTTTAGGTTATATTTAAAATGTATCATCCCTCTAAAATATATTATGTGAGTATAACTCGTTGTACATATCTACATATAAAAAAATAATATAGTGAGTTGATCTCCTGGGGAACATTAAAGTGTAAATAATTTGTAGACCGAGACAAATTTATTTTGTATTTCAATGCAAAAAAAAAAAACAATATTCCTAATATATCCTTTTTTTCGTAGAAATGATATTCACATTCCAGGTAAATAATTCTTTATTTCATATACGTACAAATGTATTATTTGAAATAAAATATTATGCTTGAATATTTTATGTATGTTTGTTAGTTAAAATTACAAAATAATAATTGTCTGAATTTGTTTTTATTATTTGTTGAATGTGTTTCCTGATATGTTAAATAAAATTAAAAAAATAATAAAAAAAAAGTTATTTTTTAAATAAATATAAACCATTATTTACAAATAAAATATTCTATAGAAAAAGTAAAATTTATGGCAAAATCACTTTAAATTTTTTGCTCAATAAAGAACCTTAGCATATTATTTAGAACGATTCTGGTATATTATGTACGGTTTCAGTACGTATGTTTATATTAAGTTTATGCATTAAAGGGAGCTTAATTTTAAATAAATCGTCTTAAGATTTTGCTTCTCTAAAGATCCTTTAAGGTAAAATTTCTAAAAAAAATTTTAAATATTCACTAAGAGTAAATTTAAATATTAGATTTTGGTGAATAGTCAAAGATTAAATTAAGATAATAGAGAATAAATTTTGCAATATAACTTAATTATTTTGCAATAAATATTTAAATCTGGAACAGTTTATTTAATTTTTTTTATGGCACAACTTTTTTTTTTTGATAGATTTAAATTTCATGTATAAATGATATCAGAAAAAGTCAATTTATTTGTTATACTCTGTATTAGTAGCCAATCTGTAATATTGACTATATTTTTTTTCTAAGATTAAATCTAAATAGGATGATTACAGAACATTAGAAACATTTTCTTGAGCATTAGAAACATTAATGCTTAGAGGGTATTATTTTAATAAATTAGTTTTGTTGTTGTCTATAATATATGAATTGTTGCCACATTATCTGCAATTACAAATGCAATTCAATTAAACTAATTTCGAAGAGAGCATCAAAATGATTTCATATTATTAAGGCAGTTTATACGAACAAGGCTCGTATTGAAGTTTACATAAATAAATAAATAAATGTAACTAAGTTTCGTAGCATATCAAATTGTAGTGTTTTGTTTCAAGATCACCTGAATTCATGCTGGCTTAATTATAAATTCAGATACATATTAATATTTCAGTAAAAAATCAATCATATTTATATATTAACTTATCAAGTTAACGCATATCTTTAAAAAAATATTTATATTTGGTCCAGGATAGAAACGTATCATTTTCTATAATCTATGATACATAAGTAAAAAACTTCATACATACTGACTATTCGTATGTATTTTGCAAGACTGTTCTAATTTTTAACAATTTGTCGCTTTAGATTTTTTTCGAAATACCTGACAGAACAATGTCCCTTATTTTCTAACTTTGTGTGTAAATGTTGTGTCAATCGTTATAAATTTAATGCTCTCTAAATTTAAAATGTAAAACAAACATCCATGATATAATATAATTTGATATAGTAGGTATGTATTTCCACGAATACAAAAAAAATGTAACATTATGGTAACCCTACTCATATAAAATTATTATGACCAAACACTATTTAAATTATAAAAATCAATTTTCGATAGAGTTAATTCGGTTGAATTCATTGTTAAAAAACTGATGGGAGTTCAGCATATATTTTGAATAACAGTGGAAGGTCTACCCATTCATTACTTCAATGTCTGAATTTTCAACTATTCTAAAATATTTCAAATTAAAATTTGTTGAACGCGAAAACGAAATGTTTTTGCCTCTCACCATCAAAAATATTATTCGCGAATATTTTTAAATTTACTATTAAATTTTACGTTACCTTTTATCGACTAATTGAGAATTATTATTTTAATTCAATTATTGAAATATTTAGTGAATTTCTATATCTATTTCCATCGAATACAGATGAGAAAACTGACAGTTTGGCCTATATTTATATCTTTTATATACCATTTTAAGTTCAAAACGATATCAAATTTAAAATTGTGCTAAAATTTTTGGTTACTTTCATCTTACTTCAAAACTCTGTAATCTTTTCGAAATTCAAAACACTTTTTGCACTGATAGTTTCATTGAAGTTTCATCTACATCAATAATTAGAGTATATAATTATCTTAGCATTAATTTTTTGTTCAATATAAAGCTAAGTTATATACTGTTGCTTATCAAAAGATCTTTGCAACCACTTCAAATTAGTAGTGATATCTTAAAATTTTTGGAATAATAATTATTTTCATTAGTTGGTATGGTTACATTCGGGAATATATTTCAATTTAAATCACATTCACGTTTTCCAAACGAATTTAATACAAAATCAAATGACCAGAATATTCAGGAAACCATAGTTGTATTTTTCTTATTTGTAATATTGAAGGATTTACTGTTATATATTTTAAAGTACATTATAAACAAATGAACAAATTTTGAAAAAATATTTGAATGCTCAAACAACTTTTTTAATACAAACATTTATTTCATTTTGATATTGCTACTCTTCAATAATCAACAAGAAAATCGAAATTGAACCGATTAAATTAAAAAAAAAAAAAATGTATATAAAAAGTCTTCAATAAGTAAATTAAAAAGGAAAATAAGAAAATTTGATTCAAAGGATTCATTTTCAAAAAACATTTCCGAATGAAAAGCTATATCAAATGATAAAATAAATTGTAGGAAAAAATAAAATGAAATAAAATTATATAAAACAGAGAAAGTAATTCAAAATTCATTGAGAAACATTTTATATAAGACTTACATATTTTATCAGTTTATATGTTATTTAAAATGTTATATCTTATATCAAATAAAAATTAAAACAAATTGTATCTAAAATAAATGTTACCTCATAAATAGAATTTAATGATTATTATATTATCATACAAAATAATATTTAAAATTACAGTACCCCACCTACATAGAATTAATAAATTAGTTTCTATATATAAATTGAATATAATGTGCAATAAATATATTTAACGTTTTGTAATATAAAAAAAAATAATAAAATAAAAATTATACTTGATAAGAATTTAAATTTGATTTTTAATTTAAAGAAAAAAACCAAATATTCTTTTGGAATATGAAGTAATCAAAAATTTGTTAAATCTGGCATATAGGAAACCCATTATTAGCCCATATATATATAACTAATTATATTTCAAAGTGAAACATATTCAAAATAAAATTATAAAGTATTCTGCTTAACCTTGAGAAATCCAAATTGAAAATTTAGATGCTGAAGACTGCAGTGAAATTTCTTATTTCTGTCGAATTTCAGAATTGATTTATTTTCAATTTTATAGTGCCAATCGTGAATCTGCTATTTGTATAACTTAATATACATAATTACACCTTCTGAAAAATTAATGGTTTTTTAAAATAAGATTGGCTTATTCTTTGTGTGTGCACATAATATAAATTTATTTACAGTACATACATTATGTATATATTATACATACTACGTTATTATGTACAAATATAGACTTTAATTCAGACCAAACAAATTTGATATAAAAGCTAGATAGACCAGAAAAGCAATATATAAAATATTACCACTAAATATAATTTGGTCAATTGTTTGTTTTTTAATTAATGAAACTTCTGCATATTGTATATAGCGTGTAATACATACTTCAAAATTGAAATATAAGCTTATTTTAGCTTAAGTATAGCAGTAAAAATCCAAACAAATTTTTTTAAAATTATTTTGAAATTTTTACTTGCAAACTGGCATTAAAGTACTTTAAACTACTTCACAGTAGTTTGTAATAATGGAATGTTAGCTTTATTTTGTGATTACTTTCATTTACTTTTTCTCAGAGTAATGAAGTACAGTTGAAATTAAAAAAAAAAGAAAATTTACTCTGTTACACAAACATTAATGTAAATATTTGATAACTATTCTATACTTAAGCGAATAAATTGAGAAATGAAAAAAACATACAAACAAATTTTAACAATGTTACTTATATTAAAGAATATATGATTATAAAAAGAAAAGATCCTGATGTGTGTCTAACAGGAAAATCTTAAAAATATTTCTATGCCTATGTATTTTTTCGATACATAATACATCGCTCATATCACTTTCAATTAAAGATAACATTAGACGAAGCTTAACATTTTCTAAATGTGATCTAATTCTATTATCTATTTACACAATATTTCTTTTATATATACTTGTATTTCCAAAGTCAAAATGTTACTCCGAATTAAAATCGATATGAAAATACAAGCTATATAGACGTATGTATATTATATATAACTAAAACTGACCATCAAATTTAATTTTCTTATTGCTAAAACCTTTTTACCTAATTGTAAATTTACCTAAGAATGTTTTTTTCTTTTTCAAGAATATCCTGTAAAAATCATATCCATTTAAACAACATAATATATACATTGTTATGTAGACGTGTAAAAATAATGTAATTTCCAAAGTGACTTAACAAAAATAACAATGTATGTATGTATGTATAATATAAAGTATAGGTAAGTAATAGTAGTATATAATATATCTTATCATCATATTATAGCCTATAATCTTGACATCAGTTCATCACTTTTGTATTCACTGTAAAATAAGATAATAAACATATTTATAGGATATTTTTTGATATAAATGTACATTACATTTTGTCAGTCCATCACAAATCATATGTATAATGTTAATGTATATGTACATATATTATATAATATTTTTTATTTCAAAGAAAGCTTCAATTCAATTACATTTTAACTTCTTAAATGTTATACAGGAAATCATGACACCAATTATGTAATTGGATTCCATAATCCTGTTATTAATGCCAGACCAGTTCTATATGTCTTATGTAAGAAAATAATTTAAGATGAAAATTAAATCTGAAAGCAGGTGTTTAGATGTTATATTTTCTGACAAAGTAATTTTAATATTCAGTTCTGTAAATCATTAAATTTTTTTTTTAATTTAATAAATGTAAAAATTATTTGTAAAAATTGAGTAAAAAAAAAACATAATTAAAAATTGAAAAATAGGACTACGTTCTAAATTAGAACGAAAAAAATATATTATTCCAATTTAGAACATCGTCCTATTTTTTTGTATTAAATTTCTTGTTTTCTATCTAGTTTTAAGTTAATTTAATTTAAATTTTACGTACGATAATATTATATAAATTAAAATTTTCAATTCAAAGTTCTAATTTCTTGTTGCTAAGGTAGTTAGGGACAGCTCTAACAATCATTTGCTATCAGTTAATTTGAATTTCAGAATGTTCGTTTCACCTTCCAGTTTTTTATCTTCACACCTTAATTTTACAATGGAAATTACTTCGGAAATATAATTACATGGTTCTTATTTGGAATTGTACAAAAGAATTACAGTAGTTGTATGTACATTCAATACATCCAACTAATACATTCAATACATCCAATTCCAATATATCCATTACATCCAATATACATCCGAAGTAATATAAAATAGCATTCAAATTGTTGATATCATTGTTGTGAAACGATGTTGCATATAGAGCCTAACAGTCCCTAACCCTATGGATAAAATAAAGTTAAAATTAGGAAACATTGAAATTAAAAAATGTTATACTCAACAAAATATTCGAATCTAGAACTGAAATTATCAAATATTACCGAAATTGAATGAAAAGTAACTAGAAATATGAAATTTAAACAAAAATTAAACATGATAGAAGTTATACGGAACCTGCAATAAGTACAGTAATAGAAAGTAAAATACAAGATAATATATAAATAGATCTGTTAAACTGGCAAAGTAACAATATATGAAATTATTTCTGACGTTTGTTAAACTCACTTATCAAAAGATAACCCAAAACCATATATTATATTCCATTTATTGATAGAATTACAAGCTGAGGGAACAAATAGCTTTTCATGTTTTTGGAATTGCGTATTTTGTTTGATTTTGATTGTCACAAAATTATTTTCACTTTAAATTTGTTGTCTATGTAACTTAAAAATGTTGTCATGTGACATGTCACACATCATTTCATGTCATGAGACATGTTGTTTTGTGTGTTGCATTCATTGCAAATTTTACAAAAAATAATTTTACTGTGAAACTGATGGGTATCAAATATAGAGTAATAAAATTAGAGGGGATTACATAAATAAGGGAAAATAATATGTTTAAGTTATAATTTGATTTAAAGTACAGCAATATAAGTCTTAATTAAACTTAAAAGTTTATAATATTATGTAAAAATATTTCGAATTTATATTAAGATAATTCGAACGAATGTTGAACTTTATTGATTATGACAGAAAGTAAACAATCTAATAAAAGACAGAGAACGCTATTGTTAAAATAACAACACAAATTTTATAAATTAACTTGATTAAAACTGTATTCTTAATTAGTTAGATTTCAAAAATGTTTCATTCTTGAATGAAAAATACTGAAAATTAATGAATTGGTAATAATGGTAAAAAAAAAATCATTTCCTGTATGAACATACAAATTTTAACAATGTAGATATAGGTATAGTAGCCAGTTGACCAGTATAGTTTTTCATATAATATAACACATCTATTCTTCTGAATATCTTTATCTTCTGGAAACCACAAATATTTTGAACTTATATGGTATAAATGACTTCACATTTGTTTTTATTTGTACAATGTAGGTACATTATTGTTATTGTCCATTTTCATATGTTAAGCATACAAGGGGAAAATAAATAGAGCGAACCAGTATTAAATTGTAGTTCACCCTATACATATTATAAAATAAGTTTTAAATCTTTCTATGGTTTTTTTTTTAATTTTTTTTTTTGTTGAACCCAATGGCTATCATATAGAATTCATAGATAAGTCGAATGCAAATAAAAGGAATAGATATTTTAATTAGTTTGTTAAGTTAAGTTATTAGACTCTTAGACCAAAAAATTGATTCAATGAACCATGAGAGTTGTTATAGTAAATTAAAAACATGGTCTGTCCCTATAAATGTTTGTTATATATGATAAGTAGTCTAGGTATTTAAGAATTGGTTTCGTTTTTTTTATATGCAAAAATCAACCATTTGGTTATAATATTTTGGTATATAGTATAAAATAGAAATAGTGGAACAAAAAATAATTGGTTATTCCAAACATTTTTAAATAGTAAGCATATAAATAGGCATCTGATCTATGGTTACAATACTTTTCATATTATATATAATTCGAAATTGGTTAGTTTTATGTTAGAGCAGATAAGTTTTAATTGATGTGTCTTAATTTGTTTTGTTTTTTTAATATTTGATCGAAATATACATAATATTCCTACCGATATGATATGATGTAGTTGGCTACGTTTTCTAACTACTAATTACAAGGTCTTAGGTATCTTGAATGCATATCATTGAATGATAAATAAATTGTGTCGTTTATTTTCGAATATAGTTGAAATACAATTTTATTCTCAATAAAATAAAACTAGAATACATTTTTTTTTTTTTTATATATATTTCCAAGTCTATGGGATGAACACCCTAACTGCTTTTTACACAGAGATTTGGAATACACAATCACATACAATAGCTTTTTTCTGTAGATTTTTTGTGGTATATCTACTAATTTAAATGTGGAAAACTATATCTATTGTAGAGTACTTCGCCTTCATAATAGCATAGTTCCATTTTTTTTATTTTTAGTGATAACCAAAACTCTCAACTATTTATCATTTATTTTATCCCAATGATAAAGGGTACTGGACCAGGTCGAAAAATTCAGAAAGCATTTTTTGCCTTCGTCGGGAATCGAACCTGGGACCTTTCGGTTGAAAGGCAGGTGCTCTACCTACTGCGCCACCCAGCGTGTAAACACTTATCCAGGCTCAATGATGACTATATTTTAGTATGGAAATATAGTTTAGCTACTACACAATAAATTTAGTTTTCCAAATTTAAATTTGTTGATCTACCAGAAAATTCAAACCCGGAAAACTTTTTTTGTTTGCTTATTAGTACGGAAAGACTGTGCGCGTAAAGCAGTAAACGCGCTGGCTACAAATTTTGGGTTAACAAAAAAAGAAAGTGCATAATTCTTTGCAAAACGTTTTACTTTCGTAGTCATTTAAGCAATATTTGACTTATATTTGATTATTATAATTAATCAACTGCAGATCTTTGATCATACAATAATCACGGTTAAAGTACATTATATATAATTTTTTTGTTTTGTTGAGCTTTAAAATGAACTAAGTTTTACGGTATACACTTATTTTTATTAAATTCTACACCAATACATTTAATATGTTAATTGACCACATGGTTTTTGAATTTTACTGAATCAAGGTTATTGTTTTGTGGTATTCTGATATTGTTTTGAAGTTTTAAGTCGTGAAAATCCAGCACTGCATAAAGTAGAACAGCCCTCTTAAAAAAATTTCTTAGTCTATGAAATTTTAATTTTATGGGTATTCTTGAATTTAAAATGAAGTTGAATAATTTATAAAAAATTCACAATAATAAAAAATTTAGATTTATTTTATAAATTTCCAAACAGATCCAAAACGATATTTAATTTTATCAAATGTAATTTCTGTTTACAATTTTTCGAAGAGGAAATATAACAAGATTTAAAAATTGTTCTCGCTTTTAATTTGTTAAACTATTTTTTTTTGTTATCCTGTAAAGGTAATCGTATTTTACTAAAACAATACATATAATTCATAACAGAAAAAATATCATAATAAATATAAAATATTTATTTGGTGTTCACAACATATATAGGCATATTGAAATTTGTACAAAAAGTGGTGGTGTGTCGTCTTTGTCTATAATTACAATTAACGCAGTACTTTCTCGATGAACCGAAAATAGATCTGGAATTGTTTTTATCTACTATTTAGGTAAACGTGTGTAAATTTTATTCATTATTTAGGTAAACATGAATAAATTTACTTACCGCCTTTTAGTAGAACGTCTATACCACTCAATATTAAAATAAAAATTAATTATTTATTTATTTTTTGTTTATACCTAAAAATATGATGAAAGAATAAAGTACAGTTACAGTTTTCAAAAAATATATTTGGTTTGTAGTAGGATAAGAACAAAAATGTGTGAGTAAAATTGACGTGATTACCTTTCCAGGGTTAAACTGTTTGATAATTAGTTTATTGCTAATTAATTTGTTTTTTAATTTTATAAAGACAAAATTAAGAAAAGACTAACACAGTGACTCGTAGAAGTTAGCCGGCCGTAGAAGTCGCATAAGCCGGCAAGCTTTATTATCGCAAAAAGCTTTGATTACATTCAAATATTTGTTATTTATTACAAATTGAAATACGTATTATTATATATTAATTGTATATATAACTATACAAAAAGTTTTTACCGCAATAAAATCCTAAATTTACTCTACTGCATATTGTGTATAAAAAATCAATGACTATTCAACCAAATTCAAAATCTATAAAATCAACCACAGATATTCTTAGAATACAAATATTTAACAATCTTCGATCTAGTTAATTTTTAGTCTCTTATTAAAAAAAAATTTAAATAAAACTATTTTTGATCTATACATAAAAAATCAATGTTTAATTACGTCCATTCAAAAATTCATACACATACATTTTTATGTAGGCATCAATTCCAACATGGTCCTTGTATGTATCTTGAATACATGATGATTATCCACTAGAACTCGTTCTATTTTTTTTTGCTATTTTTTTTTGTACAATACTCAGATCCATTACATATTATGTTGCTTTTTTATCTTAACTATTATCCTTTAGTTAATATTTTATGAATATGTACATAATATATATACAAATGTATACGTATACAATCTTACATTTTTGTAAAAAGAATATGTAAAATTTTCTAAAACGAAGCAAAAACGAAAAAATTTCTACTTGTTTTTTTTTTTTTTGAAGAAAAACAAGCATGCAATAATGAAAGTGATTACTTCATTTTTTATTATCCTTAGTAATATCCTTTTAGTATATAACTTTGATTTCATGATTTTTGAAATTACTTCATAGTAACTTTTTATGTAATAGTTTATTGCTTTTATACATATTATTATTGTATAAATATATATGTATATAAATTAAATGAATATATAGGGCGTATGTATATGTATTTGCATTATAAAATCATAATATTATATATATATATAGGATATGGCCATAGAAATTCACCATTTAGGTACAAGAATTGTTTTTTTTTTTAATATAAGTCGCAGTAAGAAAAATATTTGAATAGTATCAAAGTAAAAGTGTTAAAATTTTGTTCAAAAGTCAGGTAAATAAAGTATCAAAGATATTTAATAAAATTAAATTCTATTTGTAACATTTAAGATTTAACTGTGACATTTCTTTGATATTAAGCATGATTTACAAAATTTTAAATTTCTATGAAATTCTATACAAATTTCAAAATTGTCGTTACACATTTTCAAATTGTAGTCGAAGACATAAAAATACATTAAATGAGAGTGATGACATATTTAAACTGTTTTATATACAGTTAAAGTACAAAAACGATGCATAAAAATCAATAAAAGTATTAAGTAGAACCAATTTTAAACAATAACAAAATTGGTGTAATAGAACGAGTGCGATTAATGGTAGAATAAACAGTATATTTAGCAGAAAAAATGTAATTAAATAAAATTAGATATCTACAAGATTATACACAGAACATTTACTGATAAAAAACAATTTAAATCTGATACAGAGACTCATAATATAAAATAAAGTGGATATATAGTACAATAACTCATAATATACTAGTCATAGATTAAGTAATACTCAGTAAAATATCTACTTTAGTATCTACATATCTTAGTATTACTACTACTACTATACTATTATTACAATAGAAACAATATAGTGGTGAAATAGCCAAAACTATCTAATATAACTATAATTTTGTACTACGCTTCTGAAATGATAAAAAAGTTTATCAGAAGAGTAATTATTGTTATTGAATCATTCTATACAATTATGACATTCTAATATAAATAATAAGAATATGTTGTACGTAATAAACAAGTTTAAGTTGATATTTCAATTCAAAACTATTTTTTTTTTTTAATGTGGAGTTCTATGTAAGCGCGACTTCTTAAGATCTATTGTACTTCCCCATTTATCTCTATTATACTTTCACGTTTATATCCTTGATGAACGTTATTATTGTCAATATCAGAATCAGGCATTGTATATTCCTGAAAATATTTTTTTTGCGAGCTCGTCGCAAACAAATATCACAACTATTTCAAACTATTTAAATACTTTTGATCATCACTGTATATGTAAATACGACCTGAATAAACAATTCATATACTATCCCTAATAAATGTACTATAAAAGTTTTCACACTATATGTAATTGTTTTTCTGTTTTTTTTTTATTTGTAAAATTTCTGTGTAGTTAAGTGGTTAAGTCTTTACTTGAAATTTAGGAGAACTTTTACAAGATCTTTTGAGAAATTTTCTATGGCAACACAAAAAATTACTTACAATCATTTAACGAAGCTAAATCCATGATAAATGTATACAGCAAATAACGATGACATGATGGCAGAATTCTGATCTGGAGAAAAATAAAAAAAAACTGTTTTAAATGCAATTGCGTTGTGCTCAGTAAAATTTTATAATTTATTCTTGCATTAAAAAAAAATGCATATATACACTTTGAAAAATTATTACAGGTTGAAGGTTCGTCCTAAATATAATATGGTAAAGATTAACTTAATCATTCATGGATTTGATTTGATTTAAAATAAGTAAATTAAATATTCATAAAACATAATAAGTAGAAAGAAAGGATAAAAGGATAAAATGCATTTATGCCAGTCATCACTCACTAAAAAAGTTTGAATTATTATTTCAAGCAACAACAGACGACCTTATTGCTGTAAATCTTATAAGATTGTACTTGTATATAGTATATATCAATTTATTTCTTTGACATAATTAATTCTGCTGCTGTTCTTCGTCAAGTTTATTTGTTGTCGTTCAATTGCTGACATATGCTAGCTAAGGGATAGAATTTTAGACGAAGCAATACCGGAATTACCATTAATATAAAAAGCACCTTAACTATATACAAGAAAAATTAAAAAATTGCAATAAGTATTAGATGTTGTGTTATTCAAATGGGATTTTATTCAAACATAACTATGGTGCTATTATTAGTTTGGATAACACTATCCAACAATGAAATAATGTGATTAATTCTGAACTTTATTTTTTTAATTAATCACTTAACCTGTGAATTTTTTCGAAAAATTATGCTCAATCAGTTGACAAGTTTCTAATTGAAGAAAGTAAATCGAAAATGGTATTAAAATCTTCCTATCTCTGCATAAAAAAAAACATAAATTTACAAAAATTGAAAAACCGATTGAATCGGTCAGTAGAAGAACAATACAAATACCAAAATAAATCCTCATAAATGGAAAGAAATCGTGCAAAAAGAATTAATGGTTCATAAGTGTCGTGCTAATAAGTTTTATTTTCAAATAAAAACAGTAACAAATATGTGTACAGAAAGTAACGATTTTTGTTACATGTTTTGATTTTATGCAGAACCTTACATTGCCAAATATACCAGTGAAAGAAATATTTTGTTACCGGCAGTTGCGGCTATATGTATTTAAAATTCATGATTTATAAAATAATACAGGATCTTTTAATACCTATCGTGAGGGCCAGATACGCAAAAGTACAGACGAAGCTTACAGTTTTCTCTTGGATTATATAGTATAAATAATAAAATTTTAGAAAAAACTATTTACCTATTTTTCTACGGGTGTTCTAGACAAAATCGCAACAATACAATTGTTAGATTTTTAATGACTTTTGCATCGTCCAAACACTTTAAAACGATACACGATTATTTTCCCTTTTTGGGGCCACACGACAGAAATTTTGGTACCGTAGAAAAGTTCATAAGAAAAATTGATCGCATTCAGCTACTTCTCGAAGGAAAAAACAATTTACCGTATTTACTATTCGTTTGGCAGATGTTATTGATTTTAAAAATTCGTGGCCAAATTTCTACGAAAAATATCTAAATCGAATGATCAACCAATTCCGTTATAATAGTGAGATTCAAAACAAACCAATATATAGGAGGTTTCCTATCGCAAAGATTTAAATTAGTTAAACTTACACAATTGCCACACAAGCAAGCCTATCAAGAAGCAGTTCCTATTAACAAAAAACAAAAATCAATCATTCGTTTATTACATCATATCGTGGAAAGTCACTAGTTCTAAAGAATAATATTTTTCATTATTTTATTATTATTTGTTTTGTTATTTTTTTTTATCTGTTAAATATAAAGTTGTCTTATTTATTAAATAGGCTTTACTTATTCAAGTGGAAATGTAGAACAAAATCATCGTTTACATTTGTATACATTTTTTGCAGCAATAAGTTATTAAAATTTTTCTTTAACAATACTATAATAAAACATGAACTCTACAAGTCTACAATACATTACTTTAACCAGACATTCATATTTTGCCGGCGAAAAAGTTTCTTTAACAGACATGTACCGGGTTAGTGAGCAAATCCACAAACCGAAATCCACAAAAAAAAAAATCCACAAATACAAAATTCATAAAATTGTGGCAAGTTAATCCTGGAAAAAGGAGATGTCCTCGCTGTATCCAACAGCCGCTATGTATAAAAGTAATTTATATAAATATTCTGTAAAATCTTTGACTTTAAATTCACACTTTAAATCCACAAAATTCAATTGAAAAGAAGAAGCGAAAATAAAATAAAATTGGTTATGAAAATAAACAAGACAATGATAAAAGATTATTTTTATCCCGTAACTTACGCTAGCTTTTTAATGGTCAATTAATATTCGTTTAAAGTCAACTGAAGTCAATCCGTTCAAAAAAATATTAGAATTTAACATATAAAAATATCTGAAAAAAATTGTACCCATCAAATTGTTAATTCTAGAAACGATAATAAAATAATTTTTGCTGAAAATATACTCACACAGTCTCGAGTCATAAAGTTAATAACAAAAAAGCCAACCGACTAAAAAGCATAATAAAACGAATTCAGTCAAACAATCCCAAGCAATATAAAGTAATATAAGTAAACAATTTACTAAAGAAGTCAAGGACAAAATGAACTCTGAACTATATTTTCTATAAAAATTTCCATATATATATTTTCAAATCGAAAATAGTTCAGAGCTTCGAACAAAAACAAAAAAAAAAATAATAATAAATACACTTACTTCAATTACTTTCCACTGCACTGCAAAAAAGTAGTATTATTATTCTTAAGTATTATAACCTTATATTAAGTCAGTTAATATAAAATGTCCTTTATATAACGAAAAGAAAGTAACATAAAGGACTTCTTTCAATGTCATTTATAACATTTTAATGTGTTAAAGCACTTAAACCCTTGCCTATTCAACAGTAAAATATTCATCAATCATTAATTTCTCTTAACCTAAAACATAGTACCCACCTAAGTAGTTTATCCCCAAACAAAAAAAAAAAAGAACAAATCCAACGTAAAAAAAAATGAATCCCTCATGATGAAAGCACCTTACATTGTAGGATTAAAAATCATTTAAAAAAAAAACACACAAAATTCTATTCAACACATTTTTGCAACATTTGCTTCAATTTAACTTAATGGCAATAGAAATTGCTGCTTCGTAAAACTCTATTAGAAAAAATATACCAAAAAGAGAAAAAAAAGTAGAAAATTTATAAAAAAAAAAACCAGAAAAGTAGAACAATCAATTAACGGTATTCTATTAAATAGTTTTTGAAAAGTAAAAATAGGCTGCAATCAACCTGACCCAAAAAAAAATATATAAAAAAACGGAGTTTGTCATCTCAATGACGGGGTTATTTCCCGAATTAATTTCCGTACATAATATTTTTTTCTATTTATGCTATGACATCTGTACATGGTATAGACCGATGCCAACATACATGAAGTACAATCTTCTAATTACATTGTTTGAATATAATCTATGTTACAGCTGTTTGTGAAACTTTTAAACCTGACCATGCTCTAAATCTAAAACAAACATTGTTTTTTGTTTTTGTTCATTTTGTGAACAGATTAAGAGAGACACAATTCATTACACAAATGGTATTTTTTTAACGGTAATTTAAAATTAATACCAAGGATATTTTATAAAGATCATATTAAAAATTTAAGCTAATACGGTGGGATTCTGAAGTGATAAAGTGAGCAACAGATGGAAAGGATTTCCGCAATTCAATATTAAGAGTTATTATGATCGCTATAAAGTTGTGAAAGGATATACATACATTACATACATATATAGATAGTAAAGATACACAAAATATATTTAGTATAATTTTGACCTAAATATTCTTTATACACTCTTTTAATATATTGATATTGCTTATTGGGATATAGGTACACAAAATGCAATTTATGATTATTATTTAGCTTCTCTTTACAGTGTTTCTGATGATCGTTAAGTAATTATTCATTTAACCATAGCAAATAATTAATTTTGAACAGATAAAACTATAAAATAATAGTATATTCTTCAGTTACAAAATCTCGTCACAATAAATAACATTGAAATATAATTGACTAGAAGATATCCTAATGTATATTTGTGTGTTATTTTAATGGGTTCTAATTTATTAGGTACTGCAAAATTTTACTTTAATAACAGGTTATTTTCAACATTTTAGAATATTTTTCCTCCCCTTAATTTTATATGACTTTTTGAATGCAGTTAAATTTAAATTGACATTTTGAAATAATTTTCTTTTTAAATACATCCATTTTATATCCTTGTTCCGTTGTAATTATTTTTGTTATTAAATTTTTAAAAAAAAACAATAAGCAGAGAAAAAGTATTTTCCATTTGATCATTCTTCTAACACTCAAATTGTTGCTGATTTTTTAGAAAATTTTCAACTTGTTCCTGTATTCCAATTAAAAATACAAATAACTATATTTAAAATAAATTTAACATTGAAATTTTGTATAACCGTGTTGAGTTTTAAAATTTCTAAATAAAATTTAATTATTAGTTGTGGCATTTCCTTGTATTGTTAAATATACAAAGCAATAGTTGTAGCATAATTAATTTTAGTGGGATTTACATAAGTTGTGTAGTTATGGAGTACAAAGTTACGATACAAAGTAATTTGTTGAGCATTTGAAAAATAATTTTATTAATTTAATTCTGTAAAATAATCATAATTGAACCGTAATACAACTAGGTGTGAAACTCACCAGGATCCGGTTGGGCTGTACAAACCTACACACCGGTACCTGCTGAACGGAACACCTAGACGAACATGTACATATTGCAACGAAAACTTAACAATAAAACATTCATACGTAACAACCACATCATAATGGAACAACATTTAAAATTGAAAAATATACAAATTTACAGAAAATTTGAAAAATAATATACGAAGAGAAGAACCCTGCGCAATGCCTTCTTCCGGCTTCCAAATATATATATAAAAAACAAGTAAGAAAATCCTAAATAATCACTAACAATTTGATATCAAAATATTGATTAATTAGATTAAGATTAGATTTAGATTGAAATCGTATTTAATTTTTACTAGTATTAGTAATAGAAGATATTATAAGTATTTGTAATAGAGAGATGGCCCACTTCCTACCTGTAAAAGGAGCCTAAATTTCGCCTGTACATTTATGTGCAATTGACATAATAAATTTAAATTAAACTAAATCTACTACAATGTACGGAAGAGAGGATATTAAGCTTGGCCAAATCTATAAAAACTCCACTACCCAGCTGTTTTTAAATTTTAATAGTTTAATAACATTATAAAAATTGGTAATAACGTAATTTAAATAATTTTTATTATTTTGTTAATCTTCATTATTTATTTGTAATTGAACAATTTTATATAATTATGACCTTGGTTATTATGTATGATGATTATTTTATGTGCATAAATATTTAATTTAAAATAAATTAAATTAAATTTTACTGTTTTTAATTTATATTATTAAATTTGCTTTTAAATATAATATTTTATAATAATTAATAATAATTTTGTAAATAATTTATTTTTAAATTGCTTTTTTATATGTACAATAAAATTTGTTAACAGTTTATTTTATTATTTTAACCCTAACTGACACACATATATTTTTTACCGATTACGAATGGCAAGGTATTAAAATACCTTCACTCATACTTTAAGATTTTTAAAAATTTAAGTTATTTTTTACCGTTAGCTACGCTCATTAGTGTATGTAATATACGCTTATTTTGAAAGGATTGTTGGTTGAAGTTTGGGATGTTCTTTCAACAAATGGAATATTTATTTAACACAAGTAGATGAATAAATTTTATAATAATTGTATTTGATATACTTTGTATAGATGCAGTGGATTGTTGTAGATAGTGACAGTTTGTATTTTATATAGTTTGTAGATACTGAATCATCAATAATTATAATTATTATCAAATAGTAAATTCAATGAAAAATTATTATTTCACATAAGTATAGTCAAAAATCTATATACCATTACTGAAGAGTTAAGAATATAGTAAATTTTCCAGCTGTTTTTTAGTTTGTAAGTAACGGATAATTTATATGAAATGCATAATAAATCTTTAAACGGTTATTGTTTTTAAAATAATTTGAAATGTATGACCTCTAAACAATGCTTAATGAAACATAGTTATTTGCCGAATCCAAAAAAAAATAGTATTATCTCGAGATATGGTTATTATTTGCATTGATGTTCTGATGGAAGCGTGAGGTTATTATGCCGTCAATACATTATCATAATTTACGAATACGGTATTATTTATAATATTTTTACATTACTAACAACGTTCTAGCAAAAATTAATAACTAAGAATTGAGCAGTCAAATAAGGAGATATTATAAAGGGGCTTACTTTCTAATTACATACAATCTTACCTATAAAACACCTTAAAAAAATTTAAAATTTAATTAAGAATATTTTTTTTTTGTAAACTTAATTAAAATAAAATATTTCGTATGAAATATTTAATTATACAAAAAAAAATATTTAAATTAAAGAAGAAAATCCACCATTTAAGTATATTCATCCATTCAATTTAATTTTGAATTTTTCTTTTTTTAATTTGTATTTTCTCTATTTCTTTCTCTTTCTCATGTTGTCATTATTGTTGTGTCAAAAAATAAAATTAAAAATAATAACAATAAGAAAAAAATCAATTATTTGGTCTATTTTATTTCATGTAAAAATTCTTTGTTCAGAATTCACCCCTCTCGTTTTTTTTTTTTTTTTTTTTATCTTGTTTTACTGTAAATTTTCTATTATTTTTAATAACAGTAAAAAATTATTATTTTTTTTTATGTTTTTCAGACAAGATACTATGATATCTTGTTAATAATTTTTTTTAATATTGGAGGCTTTATTTAAGGTACACTTAAAATTCAATTTATTTGTCTCATAGACAACCGTTATAACAAGTATATTGTATAATTTAACAGTTATATTTACTGTAGTTACTTTCATTTATTTAAAGCAACAGAAACAAAAAAAAACATACAAAAACAACAAGTATATAAATTTTGTATTCGCGTACTTGATATTTCTTTTATTAAAATTCTTTACTTGCAGTGAAATTTCAACAGTTCTACTATTAGAGTTTGCAATTAGGGTATGTGTGAGAGTGTTTGTTAGTTAATATTAAAAGCTTTTACTGTTGTCATTATTTACTAGTGAAAAGAAAATCTGCATATTAGGGTGGTCTTATTTAAATAATATTATTATACAACAAATTTTTTTCATTCCTAGGTCAAACATCAGTAGGTTGGTATAGATATGTTTTTAATTATCTTTACTAGGCTTGGATTATTGGATACATAGTTTTCATTACTATATAGAGTATAGTATAGATTCAATTTATTTTCATTATTACGGCATATGTTTATCAATTACTAACATCAACATTTTCCATTATTCATTATTATAGTTTCAATTTCAAGGTGAATTTTCACATGCACCGGTTTTACCGTCAAGGTCGCTATTTCTATGACTGTTTTCTGAAAACGATTTCTACATGCGACGGCATTTTCAGCCGTACATACTTTGAAACATTGGATAGATTAAATATATTAACAAGTGAAGAAAAATTATTTGAATTTAAATTGGAAATTGGCAAGAATTAAAAACAATAAAATTGACTACCTAACAATTTATATTTTTATTTTAAATTTTATTTATATTTTAAAATTTAAAATAGTTCAAATATGCATAGGTTAAATTTAAAATACAAAGAGACAGTTAGTTAAATGAAATCAAAATCATTTTTCCTGACCTGAAATTGACTGTTACTTCTATGTCTAATTTCATATTTCATTTTAAATTTTTAAAAATATTTACAAATAGCTACAACAATCTAAGGCTTTAAGAATTTTTCTAATTAAATTATCTTCAAAATAAAGGACACCCTCAGTTTATATACAACATATTAATAGTATTAAAAAAAAAATAGCATTTCATTAACAGTTTATTTAATACCACGTTTTTACACAGTTAAATATTGTATTAAAAATTATATGGTGTACATGTCGGAGTAAAAAAATTGTATATATTTTGTTGTTGTTTTTTTTATTATTATCCTTTCCCATCAATCTAGTCTTGTAAAAAAACAAAACAACAAAAACTGTAAAGGAAAAAAAAAATTAGAATAAAACATTGAATGTATAAGAAAAAAGGAATCCTTCAGGATCATAATGTACGTTGAGTATGTATAATACATATATAATGGAAATTCACATAATTAAGTTTAGTTTAGATGAAGCACACTATTTCCATTATTTTTTTTTTTTCGTAATAATTATGTAAGTATTATATTTTCCTACTTACATATGTATTTATGTTATTTATTTCTTTGCGTATGTTTATATAGTACCGCACTAACTACTTACATATACGGCGATATTATTATTTTCATTGTATTTTATGTGTTAAACGTTTTGTATCTCGTTTTGTATTTTTAATTTGTTAATCCCATTTGATATTCGCCGTTGCTAAATTTTACTATAATATTCTTTTGAAATTTTATTATGTGTTGATAAAATGGTAGAACAAACTTATATGAAAAAAAAAAAATATAAGTATGTGTATAAAAAAAACAATCTCGAAAGAGAAAAAAAGGATTAAAAAATGGAATACGTGAAATTTTCTAAAAACAAGAAACAGAAAAAAATGGTAATAATTTTCACTTGTACGTTAATGATAATTACTAAAACCGGTTTTTGTAACAAGAATTTTTTTCCTTCTCTTTTACCGTTATCCACATGACAATATTAGTTTTTTTTTCAACAGTCTTATTTGAATAATAAAAAGTTGTTTTATAAAATCGAATGTTATTTTTAGAGTATTAACAATGACAGCAAGACTATCAGTGTAGTTTTTAAGTTATACAGTCTTTAATTAGGCATGCAAGATAACGTTTGATAAGTTTTGAATTTAATATCTCAATCTAAATTATAGATCGAATAAGTATAGGACGAATCTGGAATAAGTATAAACAGTATTTAAATATAATGTTTTTCCATTTTAAAGAAAATATCATGAATCGTAAAATATGATTACCATTAGAAGCATTAGAAGCAGTTAAAATTCAAGATTTTTTAGTTCAATATTTCTTCTTTTTAAGATTTTTTTCCGGCAAAAGTGTTTATTTTTATTGATAGTCGATCTTATTATTTAATGGTATATTTGATATATTGTTTTAATTAAATGGCTTAGTTTCATTCCAGTAAAAATTTGCTATATATATAACGTTACATTAATATTTCGATAGCAACATACTTTCTTCACCAGGTTTTGTGATTGATTTACAATAAAAAATTTAAGTGAAACAAAACCAAGAATTTTATTAAATAAAATATTCAAAATGTTAATGTTAAAAAAAGGTTAAAAAATTATTGTCAATATTTTGTCCAAATATTTTCATGTTCCAAAAAATGTGGACATTGGATTCTATCATTTTGTTCATTTCTACCTTAAAAGTCTACTACATTCAAACAAAATCTCTATTCAAAAGTTTTTTGCATGAGTTCAATAAAATGTAAGCTATCTGTTACATTACAAAGAAAACCTAGTAGAAATTAAATTAGTTTAATTCGACTTATGTAACTTCATAATATTTTTTTAATAATTTCGAAAATAGCAAATATTAATATAAATTCATTGAAATGACGGAACAACCAATTAACCTCATTATTTTCTAAGAATGAATGCATGAATGCAATATAATTAATTATACAATTTGTACCCAATTTCGATTTGATATGAATTCAAATAAGCTTAATCGAAGTCATATTATATTTTTATTAAAATCAAAATTATTCTAATTTTGATCAAATTCAATTCAATTTAAAATTTATGTGTATAATTAATTATATATAATGTATGTATGTGTATTGTGTATTTAAGTTTTAATGTTTTTGAAATGAAATTTGATAAATATTTAATTTTTTTTAAATAAATAAATAAATTTATATGCTAATGGATTTTTGTTATATGTAATTGTATTTTCGTAATAAATAGAATTTTCAATGAATAGGTATCTCGATTGAAGAGTATTGAAATATTTTAACAATTACCTTCCTAACATTTTACATTATAATTTCGTTAAGAGCTTTCATGGTTTCATTGTTAATTTTGCTAAATTGTAGAAAAAAGTCAAATCTACAGAAGCATAAACTGACAAAACAATTACAAAATAATAATTAATATATATATTTATATATATTTTTTAATATAACATATAATAAGCATAATATGTAGAGTCAGTTTAAAAATTGTAAAGATAAATTTAAAATTTTAAAATTATTTCATAATGTTAAATAGAACTTCAATACGTGAAATTTTACATTCTTCTTCACATACATCTTTTTTTGCATATTATATATTTTAATACATAAATTATAAAAAATATTTAAAAAATATGTAATTAAAAATATAAATTGTAAAAAATATTTAAAATAAAATAAATCGCAGCCTATAATAAATTATTAATATTAACAATGATATTATTTGAAATAATCAATTTACCAAAATTTTTCCACTTTAAATATTGAAATATATTAATTGTTTTGTTATTAAATTGTTGTGACTGAAAAATTTAAAAAATACGCGTATTTGTATGATTTGTATGAAATATTCGACTATTTTCGACAATTAATAATAATTTTATCAAATAATGATATAACATACATTATACTTACTATAATATAATACATTATACGTCACTAAATACAATCAATATACTACATCTACTACAATAATATAAATTCTGCCAATAATTTATTTGTTAGAATATATTTTGTATCTAACTTAATCTAATTTTGAATCTGGAAAATTACATTTATTTAGAATAAAAATTTCATATTCTTCATCTATTTAGTGATTATAAATTGAAATTTAATTTCAAAGAATAATTAAAAAAAACATTAACAATATCAGATAATACCCTACACATACTTAAAACACATTATTGATCATTTTAATAAATTCAATTAAATGAATTTCTGGTTTTGAATTTTCCTCTTTAACTACCAAACAATTTATTCAATAATTATATTTAAAAAACAAATTAATTAATTCAATATATTATAATTAATAAATTAATAAATCGAACTTGTTCTTGACATGGAAATTTTAATATTTCACATTTATATAAATTTATAATCACATGAATTTATTTGATAAAAATAGCATTTTACATTGAAATTTTGGTCGATTTTTATAACTCACAGATGTGCTCTTGACATCTTCTAATATGTTATAAAATCAATCAATATGAAAATAGGAATTGTATACGTAGTCTAACACTAAAAATACCTGCTGATGAGTTCTAATAGTGTTATGATGAACGAAACAATTTCCTAAAAATATTTTGTTTGTTAATTAATTCAATTCTAGATTGCAGTCTCCATAGCATTTTATTATCAAAATCAATTTTTACTATACTTGACTTGAAAGTTGTTTGCCAATCATTTATAGTTGTAAACACTGTCAGTTAATAATTATTGAATCTTAAATTTAGATGTTCACTGTATCTAAGTTCTAAAATAACAAAAAAAAAAATCGAATTCTATGAGACTATTGTTCCAATTTTCGATTTAAGATAAAATAAGAAAAAGAGAATATTTTTCTTTTTAATCATTTTTTTTTTTTTTATATTAAAATAAAAAATTAAAAATCAGAAAATTCTTTTAAAACTTTGTTTTTGCCAAATGTTAGAAAACTCAAAAAATTGGGCAATTATTTATTTTTCATTATTATAAATATATAAAAATAAATCAAAAACAAAATAAAAAATAAATTATCCATCACATTTTAACAATTTATTTTTCCTTCTTTAATGGTTTCTTTGTTTACTGAAAAATAAAATAAAACAAAAAAAAAACCAAAAAAAGAAAGTTAAAATTCAAAATTTAAAAATATTCAATTCTGTCGCCCCTCACTCATTACTGAAATTTTTTGAGTGAATCCATCAAATTAATACCATATAATAACAAAAACAATAAAAACAAAAAATGAAAATTAAAGAAGAGTAACTTTTGTTTTATTTATTTTCTCTTCACGGGACCTTAAATAATTTGTGGTTTGAGTCTTAGATTTCTATTTATTCAAATGATTTACGAGTAGATGTCTAAAAATAAAAAAAAAACTTTTATTTATTTGTTGAATATTTTTTTTTTATTTTTATTAAAAAAATATATATATTTTTTCATTATTTTAAATTTAAATTATATTAAAATTGGTTTGTCTTCGAATTGATTAGTAGAGATCCAGATATTCAATGAAATGGAAGTATTTGTTAAACCGAAAATTGATCCTGAATTTATCCCGTTATATATATTCATTACACAATTTATCAAATTATATTTTAATGCCGTTATACATTACAGAGTATTAATGCATCATCTTGACATTTTATAACATTATGATTCATGAACTAAATGAATCTTATTATTCATTATAATAACAAAAAAAAAAAATGTTTTGCTGAACAGTAAAATATATTTTCTTATATTTTGGTTTATCTCTTTTTATTTTTTTTTTCGCGTGGTATATTTATATAGTGATTATCTAATATATAAACTAATCAAATACGGAGATTTAAAACTTTTTTCAGCAAATTGGCCTTATTAATTATAATATAATATAATTATTATATAGCTCCACATTATTATATAGTTCCACTTTATTTGAGTTGTTACCAAATTATTCTTTCAACTCTCAAAAATAAAATTTCATTATTTTAGAAATAATGAATTAATGAAAAAATGTTAATTGAACATCTACACCCTGAATTAAATTCGAACTTGTAATCTTTTGATTACCCAATACACCATACCATTTGGTTAAATTTTTTCACTTTATATTTTGACAGTACATTTGTTTTTTGTATTTTTCAAAAAAAAAAAATACTTGACATTATCATATCTGAATAACATCCAAAAAAATTTAAGACAACTAAATTCTATTCCCAATTTCAATTTCAATGTTCTATTGTATAGAGATTTCATAAAATTTGTAAAACCTTCAAAAAATGTATTATAAAAAATTTAAATGTGTCCATCAAAATAAACATCTACAACCAAAACATTTTTAAAATATTAAGAAAATATAAATTTACAATAAAAATATTTATTATTTGTAGAATAATTTATAATGAACTGTATTAAAGTTGATTTGTATTAAGGTTATCTATAAAATTAAAACAACAACTGAAATAGAATTTGTTGAAACATAAATTATTAAAAAACAATTTTGTTTAACTATTTTTAAAAGCTTACTGTTTTTTTAAGTACGTCGGTAAATTTTCTATACAAAATAACAAAATATTTTCTATACATTATAAGGAAAACTTAATCATACCAATCATTTTTGCATATACAATCAGTACAATCAGTACTTTGATATTAGTCATCAGATTAAAATTTTCTTTTGTCTACCAATACTTAATATCTGTGACGGAAAGGTTCTCGAAATTCAAATTTTTAAATTCGAAAATTGAATTCTGGTTGAAGCAATTTTTAAATAATATCTTTTGAGTTTACATCGCGCCAACGATTTTAAATTTAATTTTATTATAAACATTGAACGTATTCACGAATAGGTGTAGTCTTGTACTAGATGCGAAAGTGTAGAAGTATATTTCCATTCCAAATATTTATATGAAAAAATATTCTACAAAACTTGTTCATATTTATAAGACTCATACCTATATTGTATTTTAAGTATTGTACTTTAGTTGCCGTTGTAAATTTTACATTATTTTCCAAAGTCAGAGGTAATTTTGAAACAAAGAAACAAAATTTTAATTGAATTATTTTATGAATGTAGTTGCATGTGAAAAAAAGAAAGTTGTTTCTCACTTAATCTCATAATTACAAATTGAGTTCATAACAAAACAAACCGTTGTCACTGTCACAATTCTACATCGAGTACAACATCAAAAGTGCATGGCTGATGTGTTCATGAAATCGTTGTACAAATCATTAAAGATCTACATCTAATACACTTCTACACTTAATCGTGAATACTGTTATGCTGTAAATAAATGTATTTCATTAGCAATTATTTCTGTTTGTAAAACTGTTCCCAAGCTTCATAGACTTGATGGAAGTTTCGAAGAATTTCGATAAAAACTTACAATTTTATGACGTAAAATGTTCATATATTGTCCTATTAAGGTTTAATTTATATACATATATATATAACATAAGAATATATAATATACTTTTCGAAATACTAATTTATACTAAATCGCAGTTATGAAAAATTTAAATTCTCATTTCCATTATAATACACAAAGCAAAACCCTTAAAATTTAAAAGCCGAAAATTTTTATATAATTCTTTTGAATAAAAAATATTATACTACACCTCCCACATTCTGGACAACTCACGGATAACTCACTTTATTTTAATGCGATAATATTAAATGAAGTAAAAATAAGATTTTTCTTTTTACTGTTTTTTTTTTTTTTTTTTTTTTTGTAAATAAAGGACTCAGTACAGTTAAGTAAAGGACCTAATTTTCTAAAAGGATTTTATTATTCTAAATAGAAAATTGCAAAAAATATGAATTTTCACAACTATGTACATAGTATATACATTCATATTATATATTTACAAAATAGATAATATTCTATATATTATATGAGTAAAATGTTTTTGAAATAAAACATAAAATTTTCATTTTTGTGTATAATATCATAGAGGATGAAAAAATAGGAACAAACAAAAAAAAAAAAGCAAAAAAAAATATTTTGACATATTATCCTTCTGTCAAAACAAAATCCAATGATTTGAAAGGTTTTAAAATATTTTTAACAAAAAATAAAAAACCATAAAAAGGATATCCTGTTATGTGTCCTTTCAAAAAAAATTTTACATGTGTGAATTATTTTGAAATGAGATAATGTACAGTTAAAAGATTTTACTTTGATATTAGAAAAAGTCCTTTATTTTTTCGTGTTTAAAGCAAAAGAATGGTACATATATGGAAATTAACTGTATAATATTATGAGATTAAAGAGTTTGGGTAAAGTAAAATTTTTAAATTGAATTTAGTTTTTTTATATTCATTTATCACATAAAATTGGTAAATTTAATTTGTTATCAGAGGTAAACTTATTTTGTTTACATTAGAATGAACTGATCTGTTCAATTATAATTTTCAATTTAAATTCAGATATCGAACTCAGTTTTTTAATTAAAATATATTTGAGGAGTACTGGAAACTATAGTTGAACTAACTTTACAATAGATTTACTAAGATCTACTTTCAGTTATATAAAGTGTGTAATGTGTATATAATTCTCAGAATTGTATGAAAGTTAAACTAAAATTAATCTTTTGCGAGATTGCAGTATTCTTAGCTTCTTATAAAAAGATTAGCAATTAGCAATATTCCAGCAATATTCATTATATTCTTTTGTGTTTTATCTAATAGTATTTCTAAATGTTAAACATCCACCACTAGTTTTATTTTCTACTTTTTAGGGGGCGAGTTTGGTTTCTATAAATGCATATTTTAAAAATTTGTATTTTTATATTATTATTTTATTTTATACTTTTTAGTTTTAAATGAAACGTGTAGGTATTATAATTTCAGAAAGAGTATATAACTGTAAACTTAATGTTTCTTTTCTATATGATAGTACACGATATGCCACTTCAAAGTCTATGAAATGTATGTTCGAATTACCTCAGTTTTCTGCGTTAATTCATAGCACTGACACACTCTACTCTAGAAGTTATGTCATTTCAGGAGATTCACAATATATGATGTCGTACTAACAAATTATTTCTCAAAATCATACAAAATAATCAGGATCGTTAAAACTATATAGCCAAAACGATCTAATCACATTTACAAAACATAATTTTCTACTTTTCTATAAGATTTTTTTTAATTATTAATTTATAATTCATTTGGAGGGAAAAAAATCATAGACTTAAAAATTAAATTTTCGTTTTTAACTCATTATTAGAAATAATGATAAGTTAATCTTATTCTAGTGTAAAGTTATAAATCATAAAAATTAGATTGTTGTTTTCATTCAATTGTTTTAGAAATTTAGACAACGAAATTTAAAAATTAAGTTTATAAGTTTTTGATATTACCATCCTCGAAGAAAACAAGTTATTCAAATCAATATTTCGCTAAATCACCAACACAGAATCAAATTTCAAATGAAATTAATTAAATAAAACACCCAAGGCACGAAATAATTTTAACAATTCAATTAAGTAGTTTAAAAGTAATAAAAAAATAATTTCCTACGCAATATTTAAATGTAGAAAATTATTAATTTTAACAATCTACGAGGCCATTAAAATTTCATCGGTAAATCAATCAATATTGAATATGATTAATGATAATAACAATCGTTAATTTAGTATGAGATTCTCTTAGTATATACAAAAAACCTAATATAATTAAATTTAAGTGTAATATAATAATGTGGGTGTTTGTATTATTTTATTTTCTTAGAAATTTTTCGAAAAATTTTATTTAAGTTCGAAAGACTCATTAATCAAACCCAGATGTATAATTAAATAATAAATATGTATTTTGAAAACGAGAATTAAATAAAGAAAAAAAAAACATCGAAATAGTGAAAAGTTTAACACCTTTCACACATAGATACATTATATTACAACAAACAGTATTGTATAACCATATTGGTAGAATAGTATAACAGTTGTTAAGTTGGTATGTAATATAATAAAATAATAATAATAATAAATAATAATAATAAAAATAGTCTTTATTTCAACAGAATTACAAAGCTAGTAACACATTTTGAATACATACAAATTAAATTCATTTTTTGTACAATGTATCCTTAATCAAATTAATAATTAATTCAAATTAAAAATTAGTATTTAAAATAATTCAGATTACATTTTTAACTTATACTAAATAACATTTAATTTATATACTATTAAAAAAAACAAACAAACATTTGAATTATGAATTAAGAATTAATAATTGTTCACAAATGTACATTATATATGTATTATAGTAAAAGATTAATACAATTATTATAAACTACAAATATATATATACATATTAGAAATTATAAAAAAAAATCAAAAAATTTGTACATAATATATCCTTAATTAGTCAATTTTAAGCTTCAAGTTCTGAATGAAATAGTTAAAGACATTCTATTGCCATAGTGCAAGAGACGAATGTCTTACTTTATTAAAATAACAGGTGTAATAGTATTAATGGGGAAAAACAATATAAAATTAGTGTAGAATTATTTGATATAATGTTTTATTTAATTGTAGAAGAATGAATTTAATTTAATTGTAAAATATAAAAAGATTTGAAGTTTATAATAAAAATTAAAATAAAATATAGGATAGTACAATGAATTACGATCTGAATAAAGCCATTAGAAATAACAAAAGAAAAAAAAAATAAAATAAAAAAGTAGGAAATAAGAAAACAGATAAAAAGTAAGTTTAAATTATGGGTATTAATATTGATTCAATTTGTGCATGAGAAAATGAAAAGAGCCAGGATTTTATTTGTTTTATAAATTTAATTTGTATTCTCTCGTTTCTAAAGGATTCAGGTAACTTATTAAACAGCTGAGGTGCAGTTACAGTAAAAAAGTGACGAAAATGAGATTTTTTAACTTTGGGTACATTTACAACGTTTCTATTATTTACACGCAAATTGTGATCCACCAACAATCTCGAATTATTATAGCCCGATTTTAAAAAAAATAGTTTAAGTACCTTAAAATAGTATAGATGTCTTAATGGAAGAATTTTTAGATTTTTGAAAAAATAAAAACTGGGAGTTCTACGACTGATCTTACAAATAATACGTACACAATGTTTTTGTTTAATTAACAAAGGCTCAATTTTATTATAATGGGTACCACCCCAACAACACAGACCATATTGAAGTTTAGACTTAATCAAGCCATTGTAAAAAAGTTTTAAAACAGAGAAAGGACAATATAAACTTAGATGATACAGTTGCCTAACTGCTTTATTCAGGTATCTTTTTAGATAAGACGTGTGATCTTTCCAGTTTAGTCTAGCATCTAACGAGATACCTAAATATTTGAAGCTATCCACACGTTCAACATAGAAACAATCTTCTGAGCAGTTATAGTTCTCATTAAACAAAATACCAGACACATCATTTGCACATAAATTACCTAAACTAAATTTTAAGCACTTAGGAGAGTGATATTTTACAGAAATACTTTCACATACTTTTCCTGACAGATTAAAAAACATAAATTTTGTTTTGTTACTTATTATTAGTTTATGCATTTTGAACCATTGCCTTAATATATCCAAATCAAAATTTATATCAGTAAAAGTATTAAAATAATTTACATTTGAATAGGATAGAGCTGTATCATCAGCAAAAGCAGTAATTTTTCCTTTAAACGCTTGAGCAAAAAGTGAATTGACATAAATTAAAAAAAGTATTGGACCTAGTACAGAGCCTTGAGGAACTCCGATATTTATCAATTTTTCAGAACTGTATACATTTGAAATTTTTACTATTTGCATCCGATCTTTAAGGTATGAACCAAACCAATCCAAAATAAAACCTCTAAATCCAGCTTTAAACAATTTGTTTAATAATAAGTTATGGTCCACCATGTCAAAAGCTTTTGTGATATCTATAAATAAAGCAGCCGGAATTTCAGAATCATTTAAGGACTTGTAGAGCTCACTACATAATTTTAATAAGGCATCTTCAGTTGATTTACCACTTCTAAACCCATATTGAAATTCGCTGAAAAAGCTGATGTTATTCAAATATTTTATGATTCTAAACTTAATGCCTTTTTCAAAAATTTTTGAAAAAACTGATAATAAAGAAATAGGCCTATAATTGTTGAATAATAAAGTATCTCCTTTTTTATGCAAAGGTATAACAACAGCTGTTTTTAGAGCATGTGGAAAAATACCATTCTGTATACTGAAATTAAAAATATAACATAGAACATCAACAATTTGAAAAGAAACATTTTTTAGAATATTATTTGAAATTTTATCAAAGGAAGAAGAAGATGAAGTTTTTAAAGACATTATAATTTTGTGTAGTTCTGTCGAAGAAAAAGGAAGAAAGAAAAAACTTTGTTGTTGAGATGATTCTGGAACGATATAGTTACTACAATTACATGATGACACAACATAAGGAGAATTATCTAATAGTGAATTTGTTATAGTAGAAAAGTAATTATTAAATAAATTAGCAACATCTAAAGGATCCGAAACAAGCTCACTACTATTTTTTATGACAATATGACTATTTGCAATATTTCTATTAAGAATTTCATTTACTAACTTCCACTCCTTTTTCGAGTTTCCAGAATTCTCAGTTAAATTTTTTTCATAATAACTGTCTCTACAATTAGGAATATCACGCTTCAACTCACGGCATAGTTTTTCGTAATACACTTTGAGTCTAGTGCAATTTGGATGTTTTAATAGACGAATTCTAATTAGATTTTTTTTTTTAATTTTTCGCAATAACTTCTGACTCATCCACGGTTTTAGTCGTTTCAGTTTGCTTGAGTTTTGATTTATTACTATACTGCAATTCGAAATATGATTTTTAAATTTAGTAAGGAATAAATCAAAAGCGGTAGAAGGATCAGGCGAACTATATACTTCATCCCACGACTCAAAAGTAAGTTCATCCTTCAAAGAAGTAAAATTTATTTTTTGAATTACATTATAATTTGATATATGTCTTTTTGGTATGTCTTTAGAAAACTGAATGGATGTTAGAACGTGATCAGTTATTTTAAGATCAAATATTGCAGTTTTATATTTAATAGGATTATTTCTATGTAGTCTTAAAAAGATGTGATCGATACAAGTACTTGAGCACTCCGTTTCCCGAGTAGGTTGAAACATTAAAGAAGTAAAGCCAAACGACGCCAGAGTAGAGAGGAAATTATCCGAATTACCATTTTCAGAAAGCAGATTAATATTGAAATCGCCTATAAGAATGGTATTTTTACATGTTAGATTTTCTAAAAATCCAGAAAATTCTTCCAAAAATTCATTAATACTGACTTTATGTAATCTATAAACACCAACAAAAAAATAACGTGTACCCGAAATACAACAATTTAAACAAATTAAATCAACGCTATTTAAGTTAAACTTAGTTATTGTACATTCAACGTCACTTCTGTAAAATACTGCAACTCCACCAGCTGAATAAGAATCATTACAAGTTGCAGCAAATGTATAGTTTGGAATAATGTAATCTGAAATTTCATAATCAAATATCCAAATTTCAGATAAAAATATAAGATCAGGTAAATGATCACATGAAACAAGATGAGAGAGAAATACATCAAAATTTTTCCTAAGACTCCGAATGTTTTGGTGTACCACAGAAAAGCCTGAATGAAGGTCACCACTGTTATGATCTATGCACAAACAATTAAAATTATTAGAAGTTGAAGAAGAAAAACTATTATTATTTTGACTATGAAGAGGATATATATCTTCCATAATGGAATTAACCATATAAAAATTTTAAATATAAATTGATTTAAAAATAAATACAAATGAATTAAATTTTTAACAAGTCCTCTACACTTTTTATATTAAAAGCTTTATCACCTTCTTTTTTTCTAATAAAAATTTTAGAATTACGTACCCATACGTACTTACATTTATTCTCTGTTTTAAATGAATTCGCCTTTTTGAGCAATGATCTATTAAAAGCAGTAAGAGCATCATTTACAAATATTTTCCTGTTGTTGTTGTTGCTTATGTCTCCAAAAATATTTGCATCCAGTCTAATTTTATTTTTACGTATTCTCTCTTGAATTATTGTCTTTGTTGATGACTTAGTAAATTTAACACTTATTATATTTAGTGCTGCTGCATTATTCTCTTGCCTAATTTTTTTTACAAAGCAAGTCTCCAAATCACTTGCATTAATGTTAACACCAACACCTTCAGTAATTAGTTTGATAACTTTTTCTTCCGCATTAATGTTATCAACTTCATGTACACCAACAATGTCAATAGAATTATTTAATTCTCTCTGCTCTAAAACATTAATCCGTGATTCTAATTTAATAACATTATTAGAGAGAATATCATTCCTCTCTTCCAAGTTAGTTATTTTTTTCATTAATTCAACATTTATTATTTGCTGAATTTTAATTATTTCTTTATACAGCATTTGTAACGTAATATTCTCAGGAATATTCTCATTTGTGTTTGTTGAAGAGAGAATATTTACCGCTGATCGTTTTATAGGTGAGAGATTTGTTGAACTGTTGCTGTTGTTGTTGTTATTGAGTGTTGCTATTGCTGAATTTTGAAATGTTATAATTGGAGCACAGCTGGTTGTTGGAGTAATAGGCACCTCATTTACTGATTTTCGCCTAATACTCATACAGCTACTGCACTTGTATCCTTGTTTACTTTTTGAGAGAAATTCAATTTCTCTTTTGTCCATCTTGACACACTTTCCATGAAATATGTTTTTGCAATTCATGCAGGTAATGTTCAGATCGAATCTTTCAACTTTATTGTTACATAAATTGCACTTCATTTTTCTTTTCTTTTGTTTTTTGTTTAAATTAAATTTATTCACGTAATTTAAAAAGTACTATATATAATTTAATTTACAACTAAGTATTTAATAATTAATTAATATTTAGAGCTTAATTCTCAAACTTGTTATCCCCATTAAAGCAAGAGAGAGAATGTGTCGTATTATTGAAATAATTTTGTTTATAATTTAATTTAAACCTTTTAAATAACTTCTCAATATATGTAGCAATTCAATTAGTTGGTCAGAGAAGGAATATTTATATCATATCTTCTTAAAAAGAAGCAGAAAATATTGTTAATGATAATGAGTTTTGAATTTTATGATATTTCTGTCGTTAGTGAAAACTGCGAACTTATGTGGTTTTTTACCACAACTTATGTTATTATATGGTTTTTTATTCCTTTATTTATTTTTTTTCCAATTACATAGCTTCATTTAACAGGTTTGGCTATTGAAAGTTGATTTCATATTACATTATATTTAATGCGTTAATTGAAACAGTTTGGTAATAGTACCTGGACCATGTCCAAACGATTTTCAGTATTATAAATGCATTTTCCAATGGATTTTTATTATTTAGTGAAGAATATTTAAAAGGAGACATAGCAAAATTAAATATTTTTTCAATATTTTTAAGCTTTCAGTTAGAAATTTCAATTTCAAAGGTCACACCATGTGTAAAAATACATATACATCTTAACTTACAAACATATTTTAATTTATAGAATTGCCGCAACTTACCCTAGTACAGAGCTTAATTTCTTCTCACGGGAATTAAATTTAAATTTATTTTTTTGTTTTGAAATAGATTTTTATGTTTGCGGTTGTTGTCTAAGATAAATTAATAAAAAAAATTATATAGTGAAATGATGGAAAACAATTTATAATGAAATTGAGTAGATTTGATTTATTTAAAATTTCTTTGAATTTCTAGGAATGGGCAAATACTAATACTTATTTAATTAACAGGTCCTAGACTAAATACTAAGCGGATACATACCACTACCTATAATTTTTATATTCAAATCCAAAATATTCTTCCAAACTTTCGATAGGAAAACAATATTTACATCACAGTATATCAAATTTCATTGCGCTTCTCATATATTATAAAGCTCATTGTTTAAAAATGCAAAAATTGTTAACATTTTTCCATCTGCGAAAGAACGTTTTACTAAATTTCAATTGTATTATTATTACAATGCACAAATATAAAAATATCCAGATAACAACATAATCAGTTCATATTCACACAACCCAGTTTCATTTTTCTCATATTATAAAGATAAGTAAATTTCTCTTGTTCAGATTATTAAATTGTCAGATTATATTTGCCATATCCATATTTCCACATCTTAGATTTTTGTTAAATTTTATTCTTTGTTAATCAAATTTTATATATTCCTCTCTTCAGATAACCTTAGATTAAATTTAATTTTTTTTTTTCTTATATCAGCTCTACCCATTATTACACAACACTATATAACAGTTTATTAAGATATTCAATGAAGTAAAAGGAATAAAAATAAACAAAAAACTAAGAAAAAAATGTGTCTTTCTCTTTTAAAATTTTTTTCGCTTCCGTTATAAAATCGAAAGAAATTGAAACCTATTGAAAGAAGAAGAAAAAAAATAATCGAAAAAAAGAGCAAAACAGGAGCATCAAAATAGTTTGACAGGCGATTGTTATCGACACAGACAACAACTTACAAAAAAAAAAAAAAGCAACAACTCTAAAATACATTTTTTTCTATCTTAATTTTCTATCTCATTCTTTCACAATTGAATAGGGTATCAGTGTTGAGTTTATATTATTCTAAAGGAATCAGTTTCGTTATAAAATTGAATTTAATACAAATAAAATAAATTTTTTTTTTTTATGTTAAGGACTATTATTGAAAAATACGAAGAAGATGCAGTCCGTAGTAAGAGAATATATGCCTGAAAGAAATGTCAATCAAAATGTGAGAGTAAAAATAATAAAACGGAAATACGAAAAAGAAAAAAAATGAGTTCAAGATATAATACTCATACTTTTCATTAAATTCAATTTTATGCTTTCTATCATTTTTATTTTATTAAATAAAAAATATGATACGTATCGCATTTTGCGTATTCAGAATATACATTTCGTAATTTTTGTAATAATGATTACTGAATTATTTTTTAATATATTCAAGCGATCGAGAAATTTAGGACTAAGTTGTACAAGAATTGAAATTATAATATTTAATCTGTAAATTGAAAAAAAAATACGGTACCAATATCTGAACCATTTCATAAGATATTCATTATTATTCTACAAAATTAGATAGTTAAAAGGAGACGTAGCGAAGCAAAATATTTTTTTTATAAATTTAGAAATTTTAATTTTTAAATTTTAAATTTTACCTCATCTAAAAGTTTTAATATAGAAAGCTTTAAATTTATCAAATTGGCACAACTCACCAATGTACAGTTTCTTTTTTTACTCGCTTAAATTGAATTGAATTTTCTTTTTCCTTTTAATTAATTATTTCGTATGCGGTTGTTGTCTAAGATAAATCAATAAAAAAAAATTATATAGTACCAAACAAATTGAAATGATGGAAAACACTTCATAATGAAATTGAGTACGATTTTATATCAAACTTCCTCGAATTTCGAGAAGCGGGCTAATATTAGTACTTATTGAATGAACAAGTTCTATACGTTTATTTTTAGTATTGTCCATAGCTATATTTTCTATTAACTTTATATTTCTATTAGTTATTGTAAAATAGTTAACCGTAATTGATTGCCGGCAGGATATAATTCAGATTTTATTGAATCAAATGAACCTGTTGTAATATACATTACCCAATCTGTAGTAATAGATAGATTGAATATTTAAATTATTTTACTTTTAAAACAACATCAAATTGAATGCTGAGACATAATTTATGTGTGATATTTATCGATATAGTTAAGTTTCAAATTCGAAAAATAGATATGAATTTTTTTAAGATACACAGATACATTATGGTTCATTGGTGTTATATTCTAAAAGAAACATTAGTAATTTGCATCCTGATTAATTATTTATATTTGATATAATTTGATTTTATTTAGATTTTCATCATTTTGTTTAATATATAATAATTAGTGAATACCCTGTGCAATTGCACAGAAGAAGTTCTTTCAGACACGATTTTATATAAAAAAAAATATTTGTTTTCGTATAATTGTTGTTGTTTTCTGAATCGCTTGATTCTTGAATATTTTTGTACTTTATAATGAAATCAAAGTATAATACCTACCTATACTTTATAACGAAGTGAATTATAATTTCATTATAACTTAACACAATAAGATCCCATTACTCTCAACGTAGCAGATCGATGGATTAGTGTTTTCGTACAACATATTAAACATCAAAGATATTAATTTATCAGATTTGGTTCTTTATATATTCAAAAAATCAATATTAATATTAAATCAATATTAAAGACAGCTATTAATTTAGACGGACTAAAACAGTGTAGTGGTTATATTATCTAGTATTGTATGTAATAGTAAAAGGATAATTTCGATTTCGAATTCCGCTTATATCATGAATGTATGTACATACAAAGTTTTTCACATATTCTTTGAAATTAATTTGGAATACAATCAGGCTCGTTGTCATTTAGTGTAGGTATAGTTTTCCACATTTAAATTGGTTGCCTTACCAAAATTGAAAAACTTGATAAGTAGACAATGTTATTGTCTATGCCATGTCTTGTAGAGATTATTGTAAATACCAAACCTTTGAAGCAGTTAGGATGTTCATCTAGAAATTAAAAAAAATATACAATCTGATGATTTTAATGTGCTTGAATTTTTTTTATCCCATATTTTTTTTTTACTTCTTCAGTGAGCAAATTTATTTGTACATTTGTACTAACTATGTACCACAGAGCGTTAACAATTAATTTTTAAATATTTGACAAACCCATGATTGAATGCCGTAAAATATACAATATTATAACTTCTATTTTTTATTTTTGGTTTGTTGGTATTAAATTTTAAATGTTTCCAGTATTTGCCACCGTTTTGTATACTATTTATTTTGTGGTTTGGGGAATGTGTAACTATTTTAAATGATTTAAGTATTCACCAACGTTGTGCATATTTTTATTTTAAACTTAAGAACTTGCTAAAATGTTAATATTTTTTGTGGTGCAATTTACTATTCAACTATTCTTACTTTTTTACTCCCCACGTCGTCGATCTAATGTATTATAATATAAGATATGTATGTAAAGAGCCTATTTAGGAAAACAACGAATTATTTGAGCGACCTAACATCTGATGCTCTGAATCAAATTCGATAAGGATTTAGCTTCTATCAAATTAACAATGTACAAGACCGGTCTTAATCTATATGCAAAGCCTGGACAATTTTTTTTTATATTAAGCCAAAATAATGGGGTAAGCAAGCACCCTAACTGCCTTTTCAGAATTTTAATGACATGTTCGTTTATTAGTGACAAAAATAAATCAAAAGTATTCGAAAGAAGAATACTGAGAAACATATTTAGTCCTAAAATAAATGACGATGATGAGTACCAAAGAAATTTTTTTGAGTACAATATTGTAAATTTTATTAAGACAAAAAGAGTAAGATGATCAGGACAAATGATGACGATGAATGATCAGAATGCCAAAAATAAAATGAGACGCAGTTTCGTACAATACTATCGCAAAAGGTAGACGAAAATCAAAATGGCTGGAGGAAAACTGTGAAAAAATTGGAATTAACGGATGGAGGGCAGTTGATAAAGCAGAATGGAAGAAAGTTGTAAACGAGACTAAGGCTCATACTGAATTGTAGCACCAATAGATGATAATTATAAAGAGTATTTGATGCCTTGATTAATTTCTATTTGATTCTATTCAACTGTTAAATAAATATTATTATTTTTTCAAGTTCATTCAATTACAAATTGTAATATTTTTTATTTACTTCCAGAGTAGTTTAAGTAAATAATTTTTTTTTTTTTTTAAATCAATTATTTTGTAGAAATCTCTTTTCACAATACACCTACACCTATATTCCTTAATCAGTATCACAGTCGTGGTGATTTTAAGAAGCACAAAATCAAAAACAAAAAAAAATTTTTATTAATTTTAACAATATTGCTGTGATATCCCAGAATTTTCAATTATAACTATAATTAATATTTATGTTGAATGGAAATTGTATGCATAAGTAATGCTTGTAAAAAGGGATATGGGCAAAGTAACAGGCAGACGGCAAATAAGGAAGGCAAAAAAAAGATGTTTGAGATTTATCGGCGCTTTTTGTTTTTTTTTTTTTTACTTTCTTCTTATGGAAATGCAAATTTTTATTTCCTCCTATCTTTGACAGGAATTTTCTGCTTCATCCTTTTTCTCAATATCATTTCATAAAAGCTATAACTTTCGTTTGGAAACAAAGGAAGTAACAAAGAGTAGATAAGATGACAAGGATAGGTTTATTTTTTGTTTTTAACTTTTCTTGTTTTCTTCTTTTCTATAATTTTTTTTTGTGTAAAAAATGTACAGCAAGTGTATGTGTTTGTGTGTGTGGGTTGTTGTTTCTTCGATAATAAAAGAGTTGTTCATTTCATTTAAATGTTTGTTTTTTTTATTTGGTTGTGCCAAGTGTTATGTTGATTTAGTATATTCTGGTTTTGTATACGACATACGACAATGATATGAATGAGAGAAAACAAAAAGAAAAAAAAAAGAAAAAAAAAGAATATAGAGAAAAGAGCAGTTCTCAAGGGGTGAAAATTAATTGAAAACTTTTGTTGTTGTTTATAGGCTTTTCCTTTCTTTCGTAAAATTAAAAAATAATGGTTATATCTTTTTTTTTTAGTATTTATGTTGTATATCTAAATTTTGAAAAGATACAGTTCTTAAATGTGAAACAATTATAAATTTTTGAAGATCAAAAATGTCAAACAATTTTAGACTTTTTTCTTGAATTCTATGACAGTTGGTGTGCCCAACTTTCATTGGTATAGATTGAAAATTGTTAAAGAAGAGATTTAAGTGTAGTATTTGAATTAATAATCTTCTGTAGCAGTGTAAATTAGTTTTCTATTTCATAGGAGTAAAATCTTTTTACTGTATATTTTCATTTTTTAGATCGGTCTTTTTTTTACTTCTTTGTTTCAAAGCAAACAGTATTAGGTTTATATCTGTGGCAGCAACATATAGCCGCTTAAGTCGACATAAGCGAAGAATGAGATATTGTTTACTATTCAAAAATCTATCTTACGCAAAAATCTCGTGTCTTTTATGAATTTTCAAAAATTAGAAAATCGCCATAAATTATTTGTTTTAATCAGCTAGACTATTATTTTTATATTGCGCATAAGTAAAGTAGACCAACTTAAGTTGTATAACAATCAATATTATCTTAATGCCAAATATTCTATAGCCTTTATATTAAGCTTAGCGGTTATATTAAATTTTGTTCTGCTAACTTATCCTACCCAAATTTTTTTTTTGATTTTATCTTACCTAACAATAAATAACCGCTTGTAAGTTCAGTTTGCTGTTGTATTAGGTTTTATTAAATTCAAATGAAGGATGTAGGTTAATGATCTGAATAATTTTTTTAAGTTGGCAAACTTGTTAATTATTGATTTATCAAAAATTTCTATTACAAAACTATGCCAGCGCCACTTTTGACACTATAGTATTATAGTAACTTATTTTTATTTATTTTTTGTCTTTAATCTTTAACTATAATTTTTAAATATTATTCAACCAAATTTATTCAAATTTGTAAGCTCCATAAAAATGAATACTGCGACTTTTGACTTTTTATGTCTTCCAATTTTTTCACAGAATAGTTTGAAAATGGGAATATTTTTTAAATGTTCATATTGAAAAGTCTTAAATTTCAACTTAAACGGTTAAATATTATTGCTAGGACTAAAGCAGGGTATTGTAATGAATGTAATATTACAAACTACAATTAATGTTTTAATATTTATTCAGTTGAAAGTCATCATTATGTGTTGTATATCACATGATTTAATATTAGCTGTATTGTATTTATCAGGGTTTTAATCTAGAAACAACCCAGTGAGAATATATAACAGGCCATTAGAAATTACAATAATTATTGGTATAATTTTAACCAACACATTTGAATATCAACGAATTAATCCTTGCAGGAATATTTAAGGAACAGGTATTTTAGACAGTGTATGGATAGCTTAATTTCTCCGATTTTTTTCATTTTACAATGTTTGCATAATAAATGGTTGCATAAATAACACACCATTAAAATTCAAGAGACTACTAGGTTAATGCAAGGACATAGTTCTTAAATATGTTTAATAAATTAATGGGTTCTGGATGTACAAAATATATTCTCAAATAAAGACGAGGTCAGGCTCTTAATTGATTTCCAAATAAAAGTGTAACATGTCAATATTACATCCACCCTTCATTTCAAATTAAGTGTGATTCAATCCACTGTCAAAATCTCATTAGCTTTGATACACAACATCCTTTACAATTCTCTGAATAATACTCTATATTTATAATACACAATTGGATCACTAACCTTATTATTCTTTTTAAGATAAAACCAACCAGGAGGGTGTCTTATTTTTGCATTTAATTTTGTAATATTTCTATTTTATTGTTTCAACAGATATCTGCTGCAAGCAGGTCATTTCTATTTTTCTATCTTCCTACAGTACATTTATTAATTTTCTATTATGTCAGCGGAAACTAAAAATTTTTTAAAATAGAATGTAGGTGGCTAGCTTCCTTCTCTTTCTTAGTCTGGAATTATCTTATTTAAATTTAGTACAAATTTAACAATAATAAAAATAAGTTCAACAGAATGATCAGATGGTAATATTTTTTTAGACAAACAAAAAAAAATTAAAAACAACAAAATGAAAACGAAAATAGAAAACAAAAAGAGGAAAGAAAAAGGATATATAAAGTAAAATGTCGTAAAATTTATATCAAAAGTGGTCAATATATATGTATAAAATTTTCTAAATTTATTTTCTTTTGTTAAGTTTTCGTTTTTTTCCCATAGTTTGAACCCAGTTTTCATAAAAATAAAAAAAAAACAAAACTGAAAATAAATAAATACACAATGGTGAGAAAAAAAATTGGCCGGTCGGCTTTTTGCAGAATAACTCTGTTTGAAACTCTTACTTTTTTAATTTTTTTTAGAATGAGTTGTATTGTCAATTTGAGTTTATTCTATGATTTGTTTCTGTTTTAGCAAAAATTGTTTCTGTTTATTCTATTTTCTGTTTCTGTAAGAAAGAGAGGAAAAGTCTGAAAGAAATACCAAATTCACAAAAAAACAATTTTTTTTCTTTCAATTGACTTAAATTTTGGGTTTCAAAAATAGAATATCATTTTTTATATTTTCGACCTTCATCAAATTGCATTATTATTTTTTTTTTAAGATAATTCTTAATGGCTTTTACTTATGGAGCTAATTACTGCTTCACATATCTTCTTCATGGTATTTAAACACATTTGATTTCCATGCTCACCTTATCTTGCTGGGTGGCGCAGTATTTAAAATGCTTGTCTTTTACCCGAAAGGTTCCGAAAGGTTCGTTTCCCGACATATACATCTGCAATAGATATAATTTTCCACAATTAAATTAGTAGATATATCATCAATATTATATAATATGTCAAATCTGTGTAAAAATAGTTAGGGTGTTCTATAAGGTTCCCATATATAGACTTGAAATTATATAAAACAAAAACAATATTGAAAACGGTTCGTTGATACTTATTAATGCTTTGTCACTTCCAGGTTTATGTATGACCAAATGCTTTTGATTGGATTCAAGTTTGGGCTATATGAATATCTTGTATATTTTTAATGTTATATTTCTTTCATTATGGAATCTTGTACCTAAAAATTAAAAAATCAGAAAAAAATGCGCTTCCATCTCAAACGTGAATCACATATCTTTGTCTATAAAAAAATGGGTCGATGAAAGTCTATTTTGAGTTGAACTTTGTCGCTATTTTATTAGCTGGTATTGCACGGATGAAATAATTGCGCCCTTAACAAAATAAGTTTAAAGTAAAACTATGATATTTCGAAACTATGGTAATTTCAAATAAAAACCATCAAATTTCGTCCGGCTAATTTGTTTTCCAACTCAATGTGTTTTAAATATCATATCCCTCTAAATATTATATTCGCAGATAATATATAAGGACATACCGAATACATAATATATAATTCATTTTATTTTTTTTTTTGGGCATCATTCATCAAAATGATTGTTTTAAATTTTTTTTCTATTTTTTTTTTAAATATTCATAAAAAATGTTGGAGGGTTTTTAGATATAATACAATACAAAACCTAACCCTTGTCACATGTTTAAAAATTGTGATCGGATTTTAAGTTAAATTTTGAAGAGAATATAATATTGTTATTGTTTTTATTTTTGTTGGTGTTGTTGTTGTTATTGTTGTTGGCTTAATTTAATGGATATGAATATCTGGAAAAAGTTTAAATATAGTTTCTTGGTTTATTGATTCAGCTGTCAACTTTTTGTTTTTATTTTATTTTTTTTTGTATTTTTTTTTTTTTAATTTTTCTGAAAATTAGTTGAAAATTTAATATTTAAGGATAACTGTTTTTTTATAAAGAAAATGTGTAAATTTGTTGATAATTTTGTGTTTTGCAGTGGTAAAAAATGTGTATACTTTTATTTAAATACTGATGGCAGAAAAGCTCTGCAAATTAGTTAAATTGTTAGTATAGGCTTTGAATTTACAAAAGTTTAAAATTTAATTAGTTTGTTTTTTTTTGTTTTAAGCTCGAAATTTAGTTTTATATTGATTTTATAAATAATTTTAAATTTTTTGTTTTAAACTTGTTTGTTACGGGTTCTATGACATTACGAGTCGGCATTAAGTTATGTATTTCGATAACTGTTTCTTATAAGTTTAGCTTATTTTAAGAATATTTATCCTGTCATATTGTCGTCTAACCTTATTACAAATCATAGTACTAACATTTAAATATAGAAAATTACAGTATAAAGTTCTGAGTGAGCCACACTTTACATATGTATATAGTATATATAGTATATGTATATATATCATTAAACCAACCATTAATCAATATTGATATATTTTGAAAAATATTCTTTAAATATTTTGATTTAAATTATTTTGAAATATACGTATATTTGTGATGTATACGTATACGTATATATTACATCATATACTAGTACATTAAATTGACAAATAAAATTTTCTGCAAAGAAAACAATTTATAAGAATCGCCAGCAAATTATTTCCAATCAATTTATTTTGACAATTTAAAAAATTTTCAATTTAAAAGTTCTTGTTTTTGAATTACTCCACTTTCAAACTTTTCTATGTATCTATAAATATAAATTTAGAAAATCAATAAAGACAATAGCTATTCTCTACAACAAAACAAAAAAAACTCATTTAATTAAATTGAGTGAAAGCGAAATTTCACAGTTATTGGAAATTTAGAGGTGATAATTAAATTTTTATTTTCTGAATTTAAATTAAAAATCAATGGAAATTTCTATTGAAAATTAAAATATAGTTTTTGCCACAATTGTAAAATTGGCTGAAGTTTTTAATTTTCGAATTTCTGTTTCATATACAAAAGGAATTATAATTTAAAAACGTTCAAACCAATTGAAACGTTTAATTGACTTATTGCATAAAATAGTTTTTAAATCACAGTGTACAATAAATACATTGAACTAAACCTTGAAATTAGTATACAAAATTGAGGAAAAAAATGACCGTGAACGAAACGCAATGTGTAACAGTAGGTAATAAGGTTGGTAAATTATGTCAGAGGATTAAAATTACTATTGTAAATTACAAGAAAAGTGCAATTATTTTTAATAAACCTAATTTTTTTTTAAGTTCTTTATTATATACAAATTATTATTATAATGTTTACAATTAAAATAATAAATAATTTTCATTTTCATTAATTAATTATTTTTCTTTTCTATTTTCAGGTAATTATCAAAAAAAATATCCTTTGACCAAATAAAAAAACTTTAATATTGAATAAATATTAATTTAAAAATAGGTAAGTTAAGTTTATTTTTTTTATCTGGTACGGTTAATTGATTTCGGCTCGCGGGAATTTGACTAGCGATATAAGCCTTTGCATATTTTTGTGTTTTGATAAAGCGCACAATATCCTTACTTTGGATAAGTCATAATTTCATTATTGTTTCTTCTCAAATAATTACTAATTTTCTCAGATCAAAAATACTATTGTATTATAACAAAATTTTTGTTTCGATGATTATTAGGTTATTCTCCTCATCCCACTGGTTCAATAACAATATTTACAATATCAATTAAATATCCCAATAATGTTTAAATACCAAGTGGTTACAACTTACATAAAATTCCATATGGATGTCAAAAATAAATTATTTATCTATAAAACTGTTTGGGTTGCTTGTATAAGCAATTGATCTATAAGTATGTTGAGATTGGTAACTAACTTTGAAAAACAACAAAAAAAAATCTGCATTGAAATTATAGAGTGCTTGCCAAGCAAGGCATTATGTTGATCAACAATGCTTTTATGATCAACAATTTAGTTAATAGGTTGTTTAAGATTATGCGGATACAAAAAGAAATATAGAACTTTATCTCATACCATCAATTTAGAATATTTTTCACTTTAAATGAAATTAATTTTAAAAAATTTTGTGAAAGTTAGTTTAGAAAGTTATTTCTGCAGTATTTTCAAATGTCTATTCAATTCAAGAGATATTGTTCTATATTCGCATCAACCCAAATGTACTCCAATTATATGGCCAAATCGAATTATATATAGGTGGGAGATAAAATCAATATCTTTTACTTAGCAACAGCTAATCAAAGAAAAATTGTTAGTCAGTAGTGAATCAAAATAGCAATAGGAGAATATAATCATTTGAAAAAAATTATTGTAACGATAATATATTAGCAATGCAAGAAAACTGCTACACTCAAATAAGTCTAATTTATGAATAATTTGATTCCTTTTAGTAGAGTGAATGGCAAAAATTAAATAACTTATTTGAAACAATCGCAAAGCAATGAAATATTTCAATGAATTGGTCTACTGAAAGCAAAAGCACTTTATAGTACCATGAGCATTTTTTCGCAATTGTATCGCTTCTACTATATTGCGTTATAACTTATTATAATACGTAAATTAAATACTATGTTAAATCATTTTACATCAGTTTACATTTAAAAATCTGTAAATCTGGATTCAATGTCAAATCTATACATTGTACCTGCTAAGCATTTTTCTGTTTTTTAACCTAAAATAATTTTAAAATTAAACCACATCAAAATGTAGCCTCATAGCTGAATATTACGAATTCAATGAGCTAAAACAAGCTTGCATACATTGGTTCGCTTAATTTTTTTTTTTGTCTAGCATTCGATTCTCTTTTTTTTAATTTCTTTATTTGTTCTTTTCATTCAACTTTCACATTCAGCTTTATTCAATGTACTTTGTTATATTATTATATACCATAGCATGACTTGATTATATTGAAGCTCAGCAACAAAAAATTATTAATGATAATTATTCTTATTTTGTAAAATTCTCAACGTCATAAATTTCTGAACCGAAAATCAATACCAATAAAAAAAAAACAAAAAAAATTTATTTTTTCTTCAATACGGTTAATTATTGGTTAAATCTGCAAAATGGTTAATTATTGAAACCATCTCCTTGCCACACACAGTGTTTATTTCTGTATCAGAGAGATAACTTTCAACGTTTATTTCATTGATGTTTAATTTTGTAAAAAAAAATTCATTATTAATGGTTAGTAACTTTGTAATTGTAAAATCCTTTCAAAAATTTCCTCTTTTATTTTTCAACATTGTTTTTTTTCACAAAAAAAATATAACATTTACCACATTCAAGTAAAGCATACTACTGTAAACATACCAATTTACCAATTTACTTTCAAAGTTGATGATTTTCACGTTCTCTGAAAAAGTTTGATGCAATTTAACAAAAAAAAAAAAACTTTCACCGTTTTCGAAAATTTTATCAACAATTAAAATATATATTTTTATAATAGTTATTTTTTTTTGTTAAGTTTCTAGTTACTGTCGTCCTTTTATTTTCCTAATGCCATTTGATTTTACAAGACTTTTCATTTGGGAATTAATACTCATCGTAGGTAAAAGCTTAGTTAAAGTAAATAACAATTTAGTGAATAGTTGCAATTTCATAAAAGTCAGTAGCAGAAGCGTATAGTGATTTCTTTTTTTAAACTTTATTTTTATGCACCTTAACCTAACCATGAGTATTCAAAATGTATACGTGAATATTTTTTCAATTTTAAAATTTTAATACTTGTAATACTTTACTATGGGGATTTTTTGTTTTTGTAGAATTTATTGATTTCAGTTGCATACACAATATAAAAATATAAATATAAAATTTTGGATATAGTTAGTGAAGTTTCAATAATTTAGGACTTGGTAAATATTTGCAAAATATTTTATTGACTTATACCACAAAGATTAAATGATTTTATATTAACGAATTTAATATTCAGAACAGTTTTTAGTAAGGTGTATACGATGTTATTACTTTCACAATTTAAATTAACTATAACTACAATATAAATTTTCTAATTTGAGTGGTCTCAAGATGGAACTTATCAGATGATTTTATAATGTACAATAAAATTTACGATTTAAAATAATAAATATGTTTAGTGAAATATGAACCAAAGGCTTTTATTGATAAATGTTTATTGTGTTTCGATTATCTGTAGTATAAAATTTAGAATAAATGCAAAAAAATATATATCAGGTTTAAATATTAGAGTTACAGCAACATAAAATATCAAAAATATGCAACCAAAATAATATATTGGAACTGTAAATTAAAGCTGTTCTATTGAAATAAATCTATTGTTCTGTATCATTTTCCTGATAATGAGGTTAAAATATTTTTTATATCCTCACTAGTCGTATCTTAGAAATGAAAATGACTTTTTCATTTATAAGACACAAGAGCACAAGTCTTCTGGTACCGACATTAATATTACGTCATTTTCATTTTAAAAATAAAGGTATTTAAACTTATGCATTACATTATAACATTAGTTGTTATTTTTATTTGTGCAAAAATGTAATTTTGAAAGACCTTGCAACTATTATAAAATAATTAGATAAAAATAAATAAAATTAATACAAAATTTTACTGATTTCACACTTAAATAAATAAAAAGGACAAGTTTGATTTACTTATTTACAATGATACATAAATTAGATATAGAACTATATCAACATTGTATGTAATAACTATTATTACGTAAGTTGTTTATACCAAACATAATTATAAAATGAGTGGTTTCGTTCATTATAACACTACTTGAACTCATCAGTAGGTAAGCTATTTATAGTGTTAGATAATCTAACACTATAAATAGCTTACCCCTAATATTTATTCTGATTGATTTTATAACTTATTAAAAGATTTAATTTAATTTAATTTATTTTATTTTATTTTATTTTATTTTTTCGACTGCACATAAATTTACAGCCAAAATTTAGGAGCTTTTTTCGGGTAGAATGTGGACGATCTCTCAAACCATTCAAGATGTTATAAGTACAGTTGTGAATTATAAAAATCAAGGAAACTGACTTCACATTATTTTTAAAAATGTTATTTGGTAATTTACAAGGATTATTTAACAATTTAAAATAACTTAGCTCTATGTGTTTTCTAAGAAATATTATACCATTACTTTGATGACTAATATCGATATTCTACGAACAGCATGCTTTAGTATACAAGATATTGTTTGATGTGTCCGTGATAAATAATTAGCAGCAGAATGGTTGAAAACCAACGAAAATAATAATACATAGGCTCATACGATCAAAACGCTCAAATTGATCAAATTGTGGCTTCTTAAAATATGAAATTAAAATTGAAACATTTGAAAATTTTGTAACGATTGAAAGTATAGAATTTATTTTTCAATTTGTCATCTTTAATTCATCATTTTTAAGTTTAAGAAGAAAAACTAGAAATAATAACATATTTTATGGAATATTATATACTGCAGACTTTGGGTAAAACATTTTAAAATATTTACCCATTTTTAACAACAACCGAAATTATTCAATATATTAATTAAACTTATGTAAATATACCTATATACAGTTTTTAACTATGGTATTAGAAATAAACAATTTTCAATAAATTAAAAAATGCTTTCAACTTCATAAATTAATGTTACTTCACCAAGTGTTCTTAACTGAACATTTTCTACTGAGCTACCATACAACTTTGTTTTAAACATAATATTTTTGGTTACCCTCAACATTCGATTAATATTAATTTTAGACTTGTCAATCATTTTAAACAGAAACATTCATTAAAATTTTCTTTATTTAATATTTTTTTTTAATAAAAAATTGTGGCGTAATCGTTTGTTGGTCTTCTATTTTGCAAACACATACATACATTTAATTTATTTTCAATTCATTTAAATATCTAACAAATAAATTATTGTCCCCAGCAAAAAAAAAAAAAAAAAAACAAAATGTTAAGAAACAATAAGAATTGCACCCTTGGGTCTGGAATATTTTTTTTGTTATTTTTTCTTTGAAATCCTTTAAGTTCACAATACATGTTTAAACAAAAAAAAAAAAAAAAAAATTATTGTAACAATACTCTTTGTGCAATTAAAATTAAAATGTCAAAGACAGGAAATAAAACGATTTTGTTCCAATTTTCATAAACAGAGAAACAACGACAAACAAAAATCAAATGAAAATAAATTGAATTGTTTTTACTCTTCATTAAAATTGCCTTTTTCTGTTTTTTTTTTTTTGTAAATTTGTATTAGATTTTGTAAAATGGAATTTTCGATTGTGATATTTTATTTTTGAAATATTTGAAAAGAAATTTTGAAATTTAAGTGTCAAAAATAAAAATTCTATTTTATTTGTAAATTAAAGTTTTTTTTTTTAATTTCTGATTGGATGCATTGCAATGTATAGTGCCAACCAGGAATATATTGACAGTCTTGAGTACTGTTTCGTATTAATAGATCAAATCTAGTAGAATTTTTTTTAAAAAATTAAATAAAATGACACTATGAATGAAGGTGAAATTTAAGAAATTCAAAACATTACTATTCAGTGTGGAAGTGTAGTACGTGTAGATCTATAATGATTTTTTACAACGACTTCGTGAACGCACCCTTGTACTTTTTAGATTAGATTAGATTAAATTTATTAATTTATTTAGTTTTATACATGTAAATATATAAACTATTACAATACTACTTACAATATTTTTTATATTAATTTTAATTTAATAAATAAGATGTTTTTATACTTTTAATAAGTTTTTTTTTTATACATTTCAATATTAGTTACAGTTTTTATTTTCGGAGGTAAATTATATTAAATAGCTTTAACCCTTCATACATTAAATTCTTTTGAGCCATATCCGTTCTAAAAAACTGTAATCTAAAGCTGGAGATGTTTCTTAAACTATAATGTTGAACATCACCTACATAATAACTTTTCTCATAAATAGTTCGACATCATATTGTGCTTAATTTTGAAGATGAGCACAAGTGTATTAAATATTAATCTTTGTTTAATATTCAGCCAATTTAATGATTTCAACATATTGTATATATGTGTTAATCTATTACATTTCAAAATACTTCACTTATTTTTATTTTGTAGCTTTTGTAATCGACTTATTTGTTCATTATTGTTCATAATGCTGTTAAACTCGAATATAGCTCAAAATTAGGCTTAATAATTGCATTGTATACTGATATTGCACTTTTTTGAGACATTTTATCTCTGATTTTGTATTTTTTTGCATGTATAATCAAGGTGCAATTTAATGATGTAGAATTGTGACAGCGGTTTGTTTACATATGAATTTAATTTACAATTATCAGAACAAGTGAGAAACAACTTTCTTTTTTTACTTGTAACTACATTCATAAAATAATTCAATTAAAATTTTGTTTCAATTTAAATTTTTGATTTAAAAAAATAACCTCTGTCTTTATCTTAACTATTTTCCAAATACATTAATTAACTTTACAAATGTCAAACTCAAAAAGTACAATGGTAACTAAAGTACAATATAAAAAGTAGATAGATTTGAATTATTTTAATGAATAATTGTTAGATAGTTTTATATTGGTGAAAGGTATATTATCACTACATTTAAATATATTATAGTAGATTAATTGATTATACGACCTTACTATAAATTGAACTGTACTTTAGTAAAGTTATATAATCATTTTTTGGTTTAAATACACTCAGTGATAAGTTTTAACGTATTAAAATAATTCGTGCAAATAACGTTTTTTAATGGTTATAATTAAATTTTATCCTAACTTCAAAAAATTAAAATTACTTTGAATAATAAAATAATACAAGAATTTTGTCAATAGTATTTTAATTAATTTAATTCAGAGTAAGTTTGATAGGTTTAATATTTCTAAGTATTGGGTGCTTCTACTGAAATTTTATTAAAAAATGAAATTCAAAGTACTAAAACATACTACTTACATATTACAGTTCAATGTTCAATGTTCTGATTTATTAACTAGTTTCTGATTATTTAACTACTTTATTTTATTTTATAATTTTATTTACTATTACTATAACAAAGAGTATTTACTTCACTTAATTTTTGGACTGACAACGTGATTATACATTAATAAAATAATAATCCAGTCCATATAAGCTTCCCAGATAATTTTTCAACACCAAAGAATTAGAATACAATGAAAATGGTTATTCCACACAAAAATATAAACATTTTGATCAACTTTTTTTTTAACTTCTTTTTATCTTAATTCTTTTATTTATGTCAAAAATTAATGCTAGATTAGGCAGTGTTAGGCCAAATTAGTTTTATTTATTTTTTAACAGTTAATTCTACCCATAAATCTGCAGGCCAACTTTATATAGGCCCTTTATCCTTTCAAAATGTTGGCCTTTTTATTAAGTTATATTCGTTATTTGGTACATATTTTTGTATATTGTATTATATGTTTATATTATTTTTATTACTTATATTATATCTTTATTACTTATTAAATTATATTTGAATCGAAGTGGTTATATTGAAAATTACATTTTCAGTAATTTTCACCATTTGAAAAATTTTTCGGTTCTCACGGGGTTTGAACCCGTCCTGTTCTGAGTATTTTTATTCGATCGTTACGTTACTATTACTACACTCGAGTGCTTTATCGATCGGCTACCGACCCCACCAAATTAGTTGTTTTAAGGAAAAATTAGTAAAATTTTTTTCTTATACTGATCACTCTGTACCTAAACGAATACTCTGTTTCCATTTGTTTGCTTTATTTATACTGTATTTAGTGACATCAATCACCAAATCCAAGTATGCTGATGTTTCTTCTATAATATATTTGAGCTTAAATAAATCACTATCGCCAACAATTATTTAGAATTAAGCTATTTTCATTCTGCTTCTCTATCCCAACCCCCCCGTCCCCGTCCCTCTGTCTGCCTTTTTGTTAAACCCAATTTCCTCATGACCCAATAACTTTATCATAGTTGAATTAAAATAGATTTAATTTTTTTTTTTTTTTTTTGTAATTTACATTCCAACTACAAAATATTTTATTTCAAATTAAAATATATTTTGCGTACAACATCCAGCCACCCACTAAACTATTAGGTCTATTCACAAAACAAAAACTAACTTAAAAAAAATTATAATAACAATCCTTTTCTAAATGAAATTTATATTCAAACAATAATATTTAAGTAGAAAAAATGTTTGTTATTTTTTTATTTTATGAAATGATCGTAAAAACAACAAAATAAAGTAAATATTTCTTTTAGAGAGAGACAAAATATAGTATACTATGCAACAATAAACAATAAAAGAATTTTCAATTGAATTTTGATCCAGTTTTTATTCCTTTTTCTAAAAACAAAAATACATTTTTTTCTGTCCTCTTAATCCTTTTCAATTTATCAAAAACTATTTTCTACTGTACATTTGCACAGAAAAACAAAAGTCAAAAAAACAAAAATAACTCCAACACAAATATACAAAAAAATACATTTTCGATCAATAAAAGCAAAACTAAAGTAGATATTTTTTGTTAAATCTGAATCTTTAATATATATATATATACACACAAACATGATGAAATTAATGCGAAAATATAAGAGGATTTGTATTTTAAAATTCATCAATAAAATTGATACGCCTATCACTGATAATACATAAAAATAATATAAACAATTACTTTTGTGTCAATAATTTACTGTTTTAAATCAATATTCTTGACATAAAAATTGTTTTAATTTTTCTACATTGGCATTATTATTAAAAGCTATAAAATTTGAAACTAAGAGTAAAATTGATGATGATAATATAAACATAGTACTCTTAGGCTTTCAACAATTCTATTTAAACTGAAAGAAGAATCACAAAGATATCACAACTTAGCAAAACTTACTTATAGAAAGTCTACTTATAGAGTTTACTTCATTAAAAAATCTTAAAGCAAACACAAATTTTTTTTTTAATAAATATACTTTGGGCGTATATTTCGGATATTATCATCACTATCGTGTAACCTCATCAGTGGGCAATAGGCCGGAGAAAAAATCCTTCCATCGTTTTTTATCTGTGTTAACCTTCTTTAATTATGCCTACATCCTTTGTTGGGTAGTTGCTTCGAGTTAGACTGCCGCATGACTGAGATACGACTTATATTGTTTCGCAATATTGTTACTAGGTTTGCTTATCAGGTATACTGATTCGACTTCATTTCATTTATCGGATTTCTACGTCTATTTGCTTCTGATTCTTTTTTTGCCACATAATGGGTCCATTTAAATTTCCAAGATATTTTTTCAAAACCAAAGAATTAGAATTTTGCCACAGTATTCTGGTGAAAGTGGTTTGTGGTTAACGGATATTTCCATTGAGCATCCATTGATATACGCTTGGAGTTTCCTGGTCATGTTGGTTGAAAGTTTTTATGTTTTTCAGGTGTGCAACAGAACAAATTTTACGATTGAATAAAAGTGTCTTATTTTAGTAGATTTTAGTAGAAAAATAAGCGTAGAAAAATAATCACACTAAACAAAATAATAAAATAAAAAAATATACATCTGATATACTAAATCGAAAATATTAAAGGTCGTATTAACTGTTTTAAGCTGTTTGTAAGAGTAGATCAGAATAGATTGTGTAATTTCGGGAAGGAATCTGTCTCCTTGTATTAACGCAACCGCAAATGGGATTATTGTGATTACTCGTGTTTGTTAGTTAGTCTTTGAGTTCTTAAGGATACCTGATTTTGTGATTACGTTCAGGATATTCTTCAAACGTTGTTCCCAAATGCTACGAGTTAACCCTTCTCATTCACAGAGCAAATGTTCAATAGATTCTTCTTCTATTTAACAAATTCTACATAAGTTGTTTTCGGTTAGACAAAACTGCTTAACTTCTTGTAAACATCAAGTTATTTAGAAATTAAAATATCTACTGTTTTAGTGCTCCCTTTCTTTTACTGTAGTTTCATTGATAAGTTGATTATATATTAAAATTTATCTATTAGGAAAAATTATTTTTGAAAATTTACCAAAATAATAACAATAGTGACTGGGGTTAGTTCAATAAACTTCTCCAAGCAAAGGTTTTCTTGGCAATTGCCAAGTCTTTCTTTTCTTTTCAAATTATAAAAATTAGTTTATAACCAGCACATCCCTATTTCCATCATGAATTCCCCAAGCATGATCCATTCTATATTTATGATCTACAAAATTCAAGACGAATATTAACACCTTCGTTCGTAATTCTCTTCTTTTCTTTTTACTCTTATTTACCAACTTTAGTTTGGCTCCTTAACAAAATGTATCGGCTTGCGGCTCCAACTAGTGTTTTGGCTAGGTAGAAAAATACACAAATAAGGAAAACTACATCTATTTTAGAGTAACTTAACTGTAATAATACCATACAGCTTCATCTATAGCTAGCGTAACTGCTATACACCACATCAGTCTTAATTTAATTTAATAATTGATAATATATTTACACTGGTCACAAATGCTGTTTTAAAAGATTAAACGTTTTTCTAATACAACTTCAAACTAATACTCTCAGAGATTTATAAATAGTTTAACGATTTAATAAATACAAAGAAGAAAACTATATTTAGCCCATATTTAACTAATTAACATTTCCATTTAAACTGCATAAATATTTAATTAAATTTGAACCCTCTTTACTCTGCATTGCTTGCAAGAATAAGAAAAAAAAATCCAAATTGAAATATATGAAATTGAAAAGCAATAGTCGCTGGGATTAGTAGTTATTATCAGGTTTGTTTTAAATTTTGTCTATCATACATTTAATTTTTTAATTTTTTTGAGAGCATATTATCTAGTATCTGCCATACAAAGTGGGATAGAATGATTGACTATAAATTATTGATATTAAAATCACTATTATGAAAATGAACTGTATAATGGAAATTGAAGTCTGTATAGCTATGCTGACCTAAATTCGATCAACTCTAATGCTTATTAGGTGAACACACACACATAATGTAAAATAAATAACAAACTATTTCTAAATTAAAACCTTGAAATATTTATCAAATATTTAGAAGTTCATGAACAAAAATCTTCCTATATATTTTTATGCAATTTTGTTATTTTACTCCTATCTATTTTACTCTATCTCTTTCACTCTCATTTATTTTTTCTTTGCTTATTAAATAGTTATTTGCCTTGTAACTTTATGCATTCGCCAATTTCTTTTCAAGTGGAATTAATAAAATTCAAATCCTTGTGTATAATATAATTTTTTTTGCTTCCAAATTTGTTTGTTACTAAAGAATTTTTTTTGTTGCTGTACGTGTTCTTTTTGTAGTTGTGGGCTTGTTTGTATTTAAATGAATGTGAATCCTTGAACTGATTTCGTTTTAATTTTTTTTTTGTTTTGTTATTATTTTTAAATAATTTCCTCTCTTTTTCTCTCTCTTATATTATTTACATAAATATATGGATATGTACTTTTATATGAGTATTTGTAAAGTGTCCTTCACCTCATAATTTCTCTGGCGATTTTATTTTTGATTTATATTAGATCTTTTTCCTCTCAGTTTATACTATTTAAAGTGATGATAACTAAACTGTACACTTTTACACACATATTATACATATATATGTGAAATCTATTAGATGTAGGTATATATTTGCAATAATATTATAGCACAGCATCAGTAGTTTCAATACAAAAATCAATTTTATTTTATTACGCTACATAATATTAGTTTTTTGTTATTATTTTTTTTTTTTGTGCAAAATCAGGATATGATTCATTCAGTTATGTAAAAAAAAAAAAAAAAACAAACAAAATAAATTATCAAGGATATTATTTTCTAAATGTACTTGTAAATTTTGATTTAAATTCGAGAGATATTATAAATTTAATTCTCGGTAGGTATAGAGATGTGTTCATGACATTAAATAGAAAAGAGAAAAATAAAATAAAAAAAAATATTATTAGTTGTCATGAAGGTTTCAGGATGAAAACAAATATGTAATATTCGTGATAAATTCATAATATGTAGATATTACTGATTCCGATAGCCGATAGCCCTGGCACCTAGTGTTTGTAAATCACTATTATGATTTAAGTTATATTAAAAAAAAAAAGCAAATAATAATATTAATTGTTACTGGCTTCATTAGATTTTTAAAGTTAGGTGAAAATTTATAATTTTAAGATTTACTATGATAGAGTAATTACCTATCATTTTGGTTACAAGTCGAAATTGCAAATTTTTTTTTTTTTTGTCTGGCTGGTGGGAATCTTCAAAAGACACAATAAGCTCCGTAGCTTGACCTTGCCAGTAGGATTCTTACCCACTAAATTGCACTTTTTCTATATTGCGATCTAATTCTACGTGACTAATGAGCAATTTTTTCTTGGCTTTATTTTAATTTCAAATGTAGACTACACCCAGTGATGTCTATCTAACTTTTCCTTTGACATATTCACCCACATTCTTCCAAAAGCAATGAACCATCTGTCCAAACAAATTTGTTTTCAAATTCAACAATATTTTTTTCTTTTCGGAGATTCATGTTTATTTTTGATATAAAATTTAAAATATAAACAAATGTATTTCCGCGACGAGATTATCCTTGTTTTCGTCAATTGTGTACCTAAAACTTTATAGGCATAAATTCTGTACCATTTTGTTTAAACAAATCAAAATAGAAACTATTTTATAGGACCAATCCTTACTTTATTTTTTGACGTTGGATCAGCTTTTGAAGTTCGATAAAAAAAAATCATAACATTTATATAAACTGCCTTCCTGCATAAAAACGATAAGTAGCGATGTTCTGTATAAATGTATATAATTTGTAAAAGGACTCTTATATTATCCACAGCGTGTATATTTTTTTATTATTTATTGAAATTGAAAAAGAAAAAACTGTAAGTGAATTTACATTTATTTATTTTTATTTTAATTTCATTTTTGAACTCAAGAGAGCTAAAGCTCGTATAGAGTGTTTTACAATTAAACTTAAATGCGTTTAAAATTCAGTACAATATAGTATGTAATTCTAACTAAAACTATTGTTCTTAAAAAGCTAATATAAGAACTAGCGCCCAAAGGCTTCGGATATCTTGTAATCAAAAAGATTAGGATTTATAAATTACTGTAAATAATTTCACGAAACAAATTTAACTTTATAGCATATCCTTAGTAATAGCAGCATCAACTCCAAAAACAAATGTTTTATTTTTTTAATTCGTTTTTTACTATATTTTTTAATATTATATATTCAAGTTAATAGCACATATAGTAATAGTAGTTAATTATAATATCCTTTTTGTTTAATGCACAATTTTTCAACTATTATAATTATTCTGGTTTTAATTTGAAATATTAGAGGCACAGAAGAGAAACAAAATAATAATTATATGACTCATAGTGGAATGTAGTGCACTTCTGTTTAAAGGATTTTCATATTTTTTTATTATTAATTTTTTTTTTCTTTTATTATTTTTAGATTTAGTTTACGTATATACTTAAAAGGATTCCATCAACGTCAACGATTGTCTTTTATTGTAATATTCATTTTACCTCTTTATTTGCGTCTAATCTCGTTTTTAAAATTTTAAATCATTTTATAAGAATCGTATGTCGAACACATGTTTTGGGTAACAATGTCTGGGATGTTTTTTTTTACAGTATTTGTTATTGGTAATAACAATCTGCATGTTTTTCTCAAGTAATGTGTGGGTTAAATAATTAGGTCTTTGATTTATACTTGATATCTACTCATATATATCAGATAACATTTTTCCAATATCTTTGATTGTGAATTAATTTCTTTCAATTTTATTAGATTCCGGTTATATTAAAAGTGATTACATCTAAAAAACAACGAATGGTGAAATTTTCGTATAAAAAAGAAAATTGGTCCAAATTGGATAAAACGGAAAATATCAAAGTGGAGCTAGTTGAAGTTATATTCTGGCCCAACTCATTTATGTTAGATAAATCTTTTTTGAAAAACTTTTTTTTATATTAGTGTTGCCTTGTTTAAGATTAAAAACATTTTTTTCTACTTTTTCAGCACTTAATTCCACTGGCCTTTATCTTTTGTTTTTAATTTTAGTGTACTTTTCAAAAATTTATATTAGAAAATTATTTTTTACAGAATATAATTTAACATAATATTTCATCATCATCTTGTAAACTTTGGTCTTGTTCACTACGTTCCTCCAAATTTGTCGATTTTGTTCAATTGCCTTCCAATTTCGTATTCCAAAAGTATCGCGTTAAATATTTTTCGTATCATATTTACATAATATCTGCTTAAACAAAATTTTTTGGCAATCCCGTAACACAAAATCAGATTAAATATTCCTGATTAATTATATACGTAGTTTTCATTTATTTTTGTACAACTTAGCAGTTTGCAATAATTGGAATCGTTGAATAATATTTGGTGCAAAATAATTGAAAGATGTTTTATTCCTATTTATTTAAAGTACTTTACCTCTTTGCATTGAATTCAAGCCTTGCCCATTAGTAATGTATAACGGGAAAGAAAATAAAATTGCATAAATAAAATCTACTATCAAACTTTATATATAATTGAATATCACAAAAATGTTATTAAAAATATAAATAGTTGGTAACCTTCTTCCAGTTTAAATTATTATCCATATTTTCTTTCTTTAAAGCAAATATTATGTGCTTTAAAATAAATTGTCCTTGTATACAGAAAATTGAAAGAATATTAAAAAAAAAAAAAAAATGAATATATATTCGTAATTTATTAAATATAGATACATATACATTCACGGGAATGTTATACAGTATATAAATATACATATTATATATTAACTTGTAACCTTTAGGAATTTAAATTGAATGAATATGGTTATAAAGAGAATTTCGATATTTTATAATATTATGCAAATAATAATAATATATCTAACTATCATGTTATTAGGATTCGTTTTAAAAATAATATTCTTTTTCATTGGGGATTATAAACGTATTATAATATATATGTATATACACAAATATAAACGGTTATGCATTGCAGTATTGAAATCACAAAAAAATTTAGTCATTATATTATATTTAATGAGGTCAGTTACTGTGAAAAATAATGTTATTCTCAATTTCAGTTAAAATCGATGATTGTGCTTTTGCAAATTTCATCATTGATATTATTAAAATCGATTTAAATTAAAATAATTTCTTTGATGGCAATAAAATGTGAATGGCGTGGCATCTGAGATATAGAGTTTTTAACTGAAATTTAAAATACTTTTTTTTCGAATAAATTAAATTTTGATGAAAACAATAAATTTAGAATGTTTGTCTCTTTGATTTTGTCATAAAATGAAAAGAACTGTGTTCTAAAAGTTAATTTTAAAAATAATTTGTTTTTGAGGTGTGTATTAGTAAAATACTGCTAAAGAACGTGTTAGTTTACATAAAAAACAGCCTTTTCGACCTGGTCCAGTACCATTTGTCATTGGGATAAAATAAATTACAAGAAATAATTAAGAGTATATAATCTAGTAACAACTTAAACAAAATGGAGCTATTCTATTTAAGAAGGCTTAGTTCCTGACAATAGCAGCAGTTTTCCACATTTAATGAGTTTATAAGTCAGTACTTTCATAAATAAATGCTCGAAATATTATTGTAGATATTGTAGTGTAGAACTACAACATCATACTTAATTAAGCACGAAAAGATTATGCTACGTAAATTACTGTCAACAACATACAAAAAAAGTACGACAATTAAGAAATTTAAAAAGTTATATATTTCGACTATGAATTTAACTAATACATACATAAATCATTCATGTGTTTATTTAATATTAATGTGTCTACAAAAATTTACTAATCATCCACAATTGCAAAAAACTTAATGTCCAGAATCTTTCCCAAGTTAATATAAAAATCTATATATTTGAAATATTTTATTTCTTATACAATTACAACAATATTTCTGTGAAAGATTAAAATTTTCAAATTTAGTATTCATGTCAACGAAATTCGCACATCGTCAGATCTACAATGGCATCATATACGCTTAATTAATACAAATTTGGCAACAGTGAACTCTGTTTCAATCACAATCATCTTCTGTCCTGAAAATAAAATTCCAGTTGGGTATAGCGTAAAATACTGGCAAATAGAGGGCAAAAACTGATTTCAGGGTCTGATTTCGTATTTAAGATATTACTCTTCAGGTACGGCCACACTTCTTCTTGAGTATTTACTTCAATTAAAACTGTTTCGTCAATGTTTTCAAACTCGTCTTTCACCTTATATAGACTTATTAACTTCTTTCGAAACACTGTTTCTGGATTATGGGTTTTCATTAACGGAATTACCTCCACAGTTAGTGTGAACCAACACTATTTTTTTTGTTCTATTTGCACATCTATTTTTTTCTTTGTTTGAATATCCTCAACATTTTTCTGAAAATGGTTTGTTTTTGACTAATTTTATAGATGCTAATTTTTACAAGTTTATGCGTTTCAAGTTTCCAAATATTTTCTGGGTAAACAAACTCAGTTTCAAAATCGTGTACTTATTCATTCATTTATCACACCCACCCCATTGTTTTTAATAAGTTAACATCCATTAATATTGTTGACACAATGCTCAGTCTTCATTTTAATCCATATCAATTCTATTACGTGCCATAGTATCCCTTCCTTGTCTGTAAGTTCATAAATCATTTTCACATGATGTCAATAAATGGAAAATATTAAAGACAGTCTAAAATACCAGCCAAAAAAACTTTAACCAAAATTTAAATGCAAGTTTTACTTTGTGAATGAATAAATAAAACAAATGAAAAAAACAAAATACGAAATTAAATCATATGGAATTTTCTTTCAAAAGAGCCCAACAACAAATTTAATAAACAACAAAGTAAATAGAAAAACACAAAAACGTAATTGAAAAAAAATTTATTAAAATAATTTAATAACAAAAAAAAAGTATATATATTTTTTTCTCGAAATAAGTATAAATACTTACCAGAGGGTGTAAGTAAGGCTTTATAAAAAATAGGTCTAACAAAAAAAAAATAATTTCTTGGAAGCAAACGATCTCATAATACCGACAAAAAACAAAATAATAACAAATATTAAAGAAAATATTTCCCAGAAACCCTTTCTTTTTTAATTTTATTCAACTCCATGCTCATAACTTAACTTATTTTCCATTTAGGTATACCTAATACACTTAGGGGAATCAATTTTTTTTATGAAAATTTTTTCTTATATATGAAGTATATTAAAAAAATAAAATTTATATTTTCAAAATATTAATTTAATTTATTTTCACTTTGAAAACAAAAAGAGAAAAAAAAATTAAAAGTACAATAACAAAAAAAAAAAATACCAATAAATTGGAGGAATACATTTTTTTTTTGTTTTAATTTAAAAAAGAAAAATCCTTTATTATTAAAATTTGTGTACGTATACACATTAATATACAGTTATATCAATCAATAAAGGGCAATATCCCATTCAATAAAGGACTACATCATGCTAAATAAAAACAAGTTTAGTGTTGAATACACAATTATAGATGTCTATTAGTTGGAATGATAGATCAAGGATGTGAACACTAGATCATTAAGATATAAAAAAACATACAAAAAGTGTATGTACATCACCCTTTTATAATATATCGCTATTACAAAAATATTAGTCGATTGAAAAAACTGATGATAGTGGCTATCTAGTTGATACTATTTGATCACGTTTTCTGTGACAAAGATATAAAAGCTTATTAATTATTTAAGTATACTATACATTTACTAGACCTAACGTTTCTGCTATAATACAGCATCATCACATACATGTTATTGTGGTGGATAAATACATAAATACCTTCTAGTAGTGATTTTTAAATGTATTCTATTTCAATTTTTTTGTTTTGTTAGGCTAGCAGAAAAATATTTCAGACATCAATCCACAGATTTTTTATCTGTACAGTGTTTTAAGTTCACTTGCAATTCTATATAAATAACATAGTGAACACATCATGTAAAAAAATTATTTAAATGTTTTATAAAATAATTATTTTAGTAGCGATAGATGACCATTCTAGTTCAGTAAAACAACAGCAGTAGTACTAGAGGTCACCATGTGCGGTTGAAAAGATTGATCAGATCAGCAATTTTGATTTCCACAATAATAACTATCACCCATATTCTCTTAGACGCAATCGTATGAAAATATCACTTAAGTAATATTTTTCTATTCTGTTTTAAGCGCAGACCTGACAGTTTTAAATTGACAAGATGACAAAAAAACACTTCCCAGTAGTACCAAAATTGTCAAATTTTGTTATCACCCATCTTACAGAATTTTACGAAAATACATATTCAGCTAAACTGATTTTTCGTCCAAGAGAACATGGGTGTATTTTTTTAGGGAAAACTTCACCTAGTTTCCGGAATCTAACTCTAGTTAATGCTTGGTACCTATTAAAGATGAATGATTCCAACTAAATTATTTTTTTCATTCAAAAATGACACAAATGGGTAAGTTTGTTTTCAGAATGAAGAAATTTCAATATAGCTATTTTAAATTATGCATATAATTTACTACAGATGAATATTGCATTCAGCTCTACGAGAGAAATGTCATAGTACCTTTTATTCTTTTATGGCTTAAAGTTAGTATCAGTTTAAAAATTATAATGTGAATGTGGCCTATTTTCCTAAATATTTCCATCATCCTTATAGTGTATGTCACCGTTAGGACACATATGATTTAATTTTCATCGTAGTTAATCTATATATTTGCGTGGCTAATTATCAGCATTTAGTTTATTAAAAAGTTTTTAATTGAGTTATGGTCGATTACTGGATATAAGAATAATGCTGCAGTAATGATAAATTAATCATAGTTAAAAATATATTAAATTATATTTTAATATTTTAAATTTATTTAATAATTGCTTTTAAAATTAGGTTATCTTGTTAAGTTAATGACACATATTTTATACACATACTTAAAACCAACAACAATTTATTATACATTCACGTACCTAGGTATTTTGAGTTCATTTCAAAATATTGTAATTCTCTTGTCATCATAAAATATCTACATTTTTATTTTACATTATCTAATTTTAATAATTAAATAACAGTAAAATATTTAAGGGAAGAAATTATTTACTTTATAATTATTAATATTAAATTAAACAAAATATAAAAAATTGTACATTATATTATGTAGATATAAAGGAAACTTTTAGCATTTAATGAGATTTTTTTTTCATATTATATGAGTATTATTTTTACCAATATGAGATATTACAGATATACCAGAGCTTCTAAACTATAGTATTCAAAATGCAAAAATTGTTTAATTTAACACAATAATATTAAAATTATGGGCTTTCAAAGGACCAAAACTTAAACCTGTCAATTTGTTTTTATGTATTTAATTTGAACTGTCTCAAAAATGTGGCTCAATAGATTTAATAGATTGGTAACAGAATTGTTGTGATGGAAAATTAATATTATAAAATTATTACTTACTGACAATACTTTTATATAAATTACTTTTTATGTTCTTGACAGTAACTTAGGTAGAATCACCTTTTCGTAATTAAGTAAGTACGGTACTACAAGTTTATACTACAATATCAAATTACTAGAACTCATTAAATGTGGAAAACTACGGTTATTGTCAGGAACTAAGCCTTCTTAAATTGAATAGCTCATTTTATTTACTTTGTTACCACATGGTACTCTCATTTACTTTATCCCAATGACAAAGGGTGCTGGACCAGGTTTAAGAACCCATAAACTCATTTGTTTTGCTTCATCGAGAGTTCAACCTGGGACGTTTCGGTTGAACCTCGGACCTTTCGGTTTCGGTGCTCTACTTACTGCTCCACCCAGCCTGTATAATTACTAAATGTAAAACAATTTACCCTAGGAAATTCTATATTTTAAAATAACCAATTTTTCAAATGAAACTGATCTTGAAAATTTTGATACCCGCACGTATTAGGAACAATGCTAAAACATTTAAATTGGTGTCGTAAAAACTACAAAAAAGAAGGACGTATTATATACGAAATAATTTTAGTTTTATAAAAAACGACTTTTGATTTTATTTTATTACCTGAATCGAAATTTCAGAAACAATATCCTACCTTTGCGACCGCTTGCGACTAATAAAATGTATTACATTACTTTTGCACTACAATCCTTACCATTTGACTGTACATGTATTTCAAATAATGCTAATTGACTTGCACTTACAAACTCAGTATATTTGAATTAAAATCGAGTTCAATAAATAAAAAAAAGTGAAAACTACAATAGCTATTTTGAGCTAAGACAACAATTGTCTGAATGTGAGGGGTTCAAAAGTGAAGTAAAATATAGAATTTTTTGTGTAGTTCATGGAATCTCATTTAGCTCAACAATTTTCACATTCTACTGTGAATTTTCTACTATAAAGAAAAAGTTATCTTCATGCAGAAAAAAATACTACATAACTGCAAAACATAATAAATTCGGACAAGAAAAAGGTACACAGCTGGTTGAATGTGCACAAAATAATTGTAAACACGAAAAAAGCCAAGTCAATGCTTTAGGTCTAAACAATAGAAACAATCAATAAGTATAAATATTTAGAAGTGACAATCGATGAAATTTTGAATTGGAGTCTGCATACCTTGGAAGTTAAGTCAAAAATCAGTAAAATAGCAAGAATATTTTATAAAATAGGCAAACGTATATACCCAAAGAGAAAAAAATTTCGCTTTTTTACAGTCTTTTTACATAGTATCTTAACATACGGAATTAGAATATGGGGTAACACTTTTGAAAAAAATTTTGGTAATTTAAAAAGAATACAAAACAAATCCATTAAAAATATATTCGGGCTTAAAAAATAGAAAATCGGTAACAAATGCAAAGCTAACATGAACCTGCAAATATTAAAACTCAATGGTTTGATAGCATTGGCTCATATAACCCACATACACAACATGTAAAATAATCATATTAAAATAAATACTGAAATAAAAATCGTAACTCAAATACACGAATAATATTCAACAATGAATGCACCTCACCTACGTTATACTGCTACAATAAATGTATTTGAATTAGAAAACATATTAAAACCGTCTATCAAAATGTTTAATACTCTCACATTAAATGTTAAATTATCAAAATCATTAAGCAAAAAATCGTAGTACGTAAAAAATATGATTTGAATATCCATTTTTACATTCAGTCATATATACAAGATAAAGAACCACTGATCAGAATATAAATACGATTTTTCTAAATTTTCAAAAAATTAATTTAATTACTGTAAAGAAAATTTTCCTGACTAAATATTTCAATTAAAAAAGAAAACCATTAAAGATTAAAAATATATGATTTATTATTCTGTTTCAAAGATGAAATGACATGGTTAGTTCTGGTACTGATTTTCTACAATCAAACAAAATGTTTTATACATATATACATATATTTATATATATATTTTTTTTAATTCTTTTAATGTGAAATTTTAAAATATATTGTACTCGGTATAAAATATTTAATTAATATTAGAAGCTCTGTTTTTTTTTCTTTTATAAATTTAAATCCTCTTAGAAAATTTGTGTAATTTTTCATGAATGTTATAATTTTTAACAGATGATATTATTATTAAGAAAAAAGGTTAAACAAATTTTTTAATTATTTTGTTTGAATTTCAGCGTGCTTGACTGAGATCAATGCTTCTAAGGAACATTAAAGAAAAAATAAAAGTAGAGTGATTATGGTTTTAAAATATGCTTAATTAAGAATGATTTTACTTCAAATTTAATTCATTTCCTGTTTTCGGTATAAATTTTAATATTACCACTAAATTCGTTAAGAGTTAAAACCACTTAATTATGCTTTTTAAAGTTATGTTTCCAGAAATTTAAATGAAACTGAGTTTTAAATCAAATTGATACATCTTTTGAAAGCAAAATTATGATGACTTTTAATAAATTCCTTGATAGTAGTTTCATTGTTGTCCTGATGATACCATCTGACATACAAATTGTAATGATTTCAATAATTGGTTGGTTCTTATTTCTATTCAAATATAATCCATTCAATTGAAAATTTTCAGTAGAAATTTAAATTAAAGCAATTATGGTTGGTTTATTTTTAACATTTTACTCATGTTCAACCCACGACAATATAAAAAAATAAATAATAAAAAATTATTAAATTTTCGAAAACAATTTTTAAAGTAAAAAATTAATATGCCAAAATTAGCTTCCCGATCATTATGTAGTATAGCTTGAATACGCACTGATTAAACAGGTTTAACCTTCTTTTGCGTTGACAGTTCAACACTTTGTACAATTAAATAAAATTATTTTAGATTTATTTAAAAAAATATTTAATGTAATTAACAGTGAGTTTTAAAATTTACAGATACATATTTCAAAATGTAAACTAGAATACACCAAGTAATAAAAATCAATAACGAATTCAAATTAATTTTAATATTATCCTTCTAATATAGGACATCATGCAAAATTCTTATTAAATAGTTTTACAAATGTAAAAATAAAATAAATAGAAGTGAAATCCAAGGATAAATTTGAGTTGTAATGGAAAAAGAATTAAAAAAAAAAAAAGATTAATTATAATCCAAAACTCCTTTGTAAAATTTTAGTTAGGGAAAAAAATTATAATAGATACCAGATGAATTTCTATTATCCTGGTCCTAGTAAAACTCCTCAGATTATGTACGATAATACCAAATATCACCAGAGGATAAATTTGTATATATTAATTTTACTTCAAATTTTTTATGACCCCTTTTTTCTTAATACCCTGTAACAATATGCAGCAGATTCTAATTTTAAGTTGGCAATAAATGAACAAAAAAGAAATTCAAAGACAGAGATTGGTACCTAATAAAGAAAATTTTTTATTTTTCTCAAAGAAAATTACAACAAAAATAACAAAAGAAAAACAAATTTGTTTTTTTTTTAAGTTTTTCATTCTCCAATTTTTTTCAATTAGAGTACGGAAATATAATATACCAAAAAAAAAAAAAACATAATAAACAGAAATTGTCCTTTTAGAAAAAAAGGAAAGAGAATTTCCTAAAAGTACTTCAAGTATAAAAGAATTTTCATTAAATTAATTTCCATTTTTATTTTTTTTTTTTATATTGTATTTGTTTTTTTTTTTTTGTCTTTTAACCCTTATCTGTATTAATGTACATATTCTGATCAAATTTAAGATACATAATGTTGATAACTGATAATGACATGAATATAACAAAAATGAAATTAAATAAAGCTAAACGATTGATTAAATTTAGTATAATATACTTTAAGATGTCGCACTTGCATAGAACTCCCCAACTCCCAACCAAAAAAAAAACGATTGATTAGATTTCTATATCATACATATTAGATAAATAAATAATTAGACAAATTCACACCATGATGAGAGTTTTGTCAAAACGAAACTGTAATTAGAAATGAAGATTTGAATTTCTATGAAAACTAAAATCTGTTTGACACAGTCGAAACTCTATTAAAGACCTGAAAATGAATTTTACCTTTCCTTCGTGTATGTTCCAGGAAATTCTATATTCAAGAAATGTAAATATAAAGTTTGATTCAATTTTTTTCCAATAATGGTAACAAGCAGTGTTTCCTTTACCTGTAATGTTTAATTGTCTATACACTTTGAAGTAGACTTTAGTGTTAACAAGCAATTTATTGTAGACAATACATACTATGCTGTGTAGAATAGAAACAATGTCAACTATGATGTAAACAATTATTATTTTTTCAATTGTTTCGGTTCATTTCAAGAATTTTATTAAAAAAATTCGGTAAACAAAATTAGATAAAATTCCTGGTAAGAAAACACTGTCAACAATTTGTCATTTAAAAAAATCTATTACATCAGCTAAGGCTTGAATAAGTTTAGAACCAGTTTTATTAGTGTTGATGGTTGGAAAAATTGTTCCATTAATGCTAAAACGATTGTTTATAAACTTGCATAATACTACCGGAGAGCGACCTTTTTTTACATGCTTAGGACTTAATTGGAGATTCTGAAACAGCTGAAAAATTGTCTCAGCACTTCAGCACATTGTCTCACTCACCAATCTATTTGCAAAAGATGTTTTAAATAAAAAACTAACGGATCAAGGTATATATATTTTAAAAGAACTGAAGCAAGTTGATTTAGAAAAATTTGTTGTTGATTGAAGATGGAATAAAACATAAACCATATGTAATCCTAGAATAGTCGAAACAATACATAAGAAAATTTGATGAGGAATTCATAGAAATAAAATATAAAAATTTTTGTACCAATATGTGAATTGATTAATACTTGCCGATCGATAGAGTGTTTCAAGAAACAAAAGAATTTGTTTGACTTAGATTTAATTTATATTTCAAATTTTATAATAAATAAGTATATAAAATAATATAATTTTGCTTCTCTTTTTGCAACAAAAATTAGTATTTTTATTTAACTTTAATAGTAATTTATTATTTTTATATTATATACGTTATCTACGCAATGAAGTAGACATAATAGTATTGTCTACAAAGTATTTTCGATGTGTAGAAAATAACGTAAAGTACGTAATGCAGTTTACGTCGCACAACACTGATGGCAGTTTTGATATACTTCAGAAGTTTTGGTATACTTCTTCTTAACGTAGTTTATAAAAAACGTTATATCAAAAATCAGTTTCAGCAATTTTTGTTCCCCGGGAGTGTTTCACTTCCTTTGAAATCAGAAATATACTACTACATAGTTAATTAATTTACTGTTGTTGTTTTGCTTAGTCTCACCTTACGCTGAATAGAAGTACATAATTTCTAATTATATCCTACAGAATTTTACTTGTATATAGTAAATCAACCTGTATACAACATAACACTATTTCACAATCATTTTAAATTCTTATCATTTAGACGTTTTAAAGGTTATTTAACTTTTTACTTCACCTTCATTTAAGTACTCAAAAATGTTTTTAATGAATTTAATATCAGGTTTTAAAAATTAAATGAGAAAATTCAAGCGCAAAAAAATATACATATATTCAAATATATTATACCACCCAGTATTACTGTCACTTAGGTTAGCACGGAATTCAAATGAAATTTGCATATAACGAAGTTCTTTTGATGTTTGGAAATTTGGACTGAGAGAAAGAGTATAAATGAAGAAACAAAAACAAAAATAATAAAAGATGAATATCTTAGCCTAAAGGATTTTTTTTTTTAGTCTTTTTAATCGGGAGCAAGAATACGAATGCCAGAATAGTGAGTAAGACCATAAATAGAGAAACAAATTTACATTGAAATTACTACGATTAAGATCTGTACTTGCATCAATTTTTTCCTTAAACACAAGTATGTGTATATGAAATAAATTTAAAAAGTTTTTTTTCTTCTATTTTTTTTTTTGTATAACAAATGTGAAGTAAATTTACGTTAATAAATTAGGATAACTAAATACCTTTTTAAGAAAGAAGACAGTAAAATAATAAGAGACAGATAAAAAAAAGGAAAACTTAATAAAATTCTAGTTATATTCTCCTTTTTTTTGTGTCTCCTTTCTCTTAATAAGATTTCGTTTTTTTTTTTGTTATTTTTTTAAATTTATGAGTTTGCTTAACCAATTAAAGAGGATATAGACTTCGGAAACTATGGTCTACCTATTACGTTATATAATATAAATATATAAAATTCTGCTCTTCTTGAAGAATTATGTAAAATCTTTTAAGTGAAGAGATTCTTTTTGTTTTTGTAACTTGAAGTGCATTTAATTAACTGAAGTTGTATAATGTATAAAAAAAGGATACTTTGAAAATTGTATAATGAAAAACTTTCTCTAGAGATATTTTATATAATGTTATTTATATGGAAATTAATTTAGATATAATATAAATGATTAGAAAAATTTATTTTTTGATTGTAAAACATAATAAAATGTATGAATAAACAAATTTTTTAATTCTTTTATGTATAGTTTATGGTATTTGAGAATGTGATTGTAAATCATAAGTTTTTTCCCATTTAAAAATCTCCTGTCTACAACATGTACTTAGTAAGTATTTTAACCACACATTTAAAAACAGTCTAAAACTATAGGAGTTGGACAAATGAAATATCAGTAAATAGTTAAACAAAAAAAGATTATGATATAGAAATAGCATTCATATTCTCGACAGTTGTTATATTGTTAAAAAAAAAAAAAAGTTTGTTATTGTATGTCCTTAAAGGTAAAAAAATAACTTAAGAAAAGTATTAGAGCTTCACAAAATTTTAGAATCGTGAAAAAACTTCATAAGATGTTCATAGATGTACATTTCAAATTTCAATTTTTGTCTGAATCATTGACATTTATTCTTGATCAGCATCATCATTATCCTGTAACCCCATCTGTGGGGCTTTATGCAATAAGATTAATATCACTTTACACAAAAGCCATAAGGATTGTTCCAGATATGATAAGAACCCTATAAATAACATATATACAAATACATAAATTAGTTTTCGTTCATAGTTCAATTTCAGGATAACAAAGTTTAATTCGAAATAAATTTTTAAAGCCAGATATTTTTTCCCTACATTTTGTCTTTCAAATATAATTTGGAAATTTATAAGGGGCAGGTTATTAAATATTTTACAAACTTTTCCTCAAACTTTTTCTACACTTTTTTAATTCTACCTATAATTGTAATAATGTGCCAGAATTTAGAGTAAGAGCAATGTGTACTAAAAAATTATATAGCCACTAAATATAAACCACCGATAAATAAACCACCACATAATGAATTTTGGAAAGTAGTATTTCCTGTAAAAAAGGAATGATTCAGACAATTATTAGTAACATTTTTGCTAGGGTACATAATAGTTTATGTCAATATGATCTAAAAATGTTTTTGTCGAGTATGACTTATTTACCTTGTAATATTTTAAATAGGTATATTAATATTAATAATAAAATCTTATAAATTGATAAGACGTTTTTACATATTTAATATATATCATTTTAAAATATACTGAGTGTTTAAATGGCTTATTTTACTGAAGCGGTTTTTACAAAATAAAGTTTTTGAATTTTATTAGTTTAAGCGATTTTAAAAAATCAAAAACTTATAGTACAGTCCCGTTACTATATTTTTAAACTCTTGTTTATACTTTGTATTTGATTTTAGTCAAAACATCAGTTTCAGACATAAGCGGTTATAACTTGTTGTTACAGATATAATTATTTTGTCTTAAATTAAAAAAATAAAATTTCTTCTTTCAACTGATAATATTTGAAGTTAAAATTCGACTATTTCAACAATTATAATTTTTTATTTATTTATTTATTTATTGCCATGATACATATTCATAATTTTTCTAACAATATTAAATTTTTTAGAGCTTAGACTATGACCACCTATGAATATTGTTAATTATTACTTAGGCTAGCTGACTAATTTATTTATTATTCAATTTATTATTTAAAGGAAAAATGGCGACAAAAAACCTTTTTGAATACCAGTACTTACATACTACATACTAAGAAATAAACCTAAATTAACACCTATTCTAAAATTGTTCTTATGAGCGGATTATTTGAGTTGTAGCAACTTTTTAGGAAAGCAGGTGTCAGCTTTTCAATTTGTTGCAATGTGGTGTTTATATTAGCTAATTTATGCAATTTCTTGGTTGAAAAATGTCTAGGTTTTAACAATTATAATTATTTTACTCAAACGCCAATGAAACAAGTTTTTGTAAAAACTAATGACAATTCTAAGCTTAATTTTGATTTGTACATAATGGATTTATCTTGTTTGTGTTTTTAATGCGTTCAAATTTATTAAATAAATATACATCATTATAAATATAATACTTCCTTTCGCTCTAAAATTTTTTTAACAAACATTTTAATACAAAGTTATAGCAATGCAAAAAATGTTCTAAAAACAAAATTCAGTTCCGCTCAATTTTAATATTTCACTTCTATTTTAATATTTTACTGTTTCCTTGAAATGAAAAAGTAATTGTTTTTATCTAATTCTAAACTTAATAAATTAAAATTTGGAATAGAATTTATTTTTGTTTTTAAACTTTTTTACCATTCCTATAAATTTATATTAACATTTTGTTTCTATCGAAAACAAAAATGTTTAGATATTGATTTTACGTATTCGCTATAACTATTGCATAATTTTGATAAACTATTTAAATAAAATTATTTTTCATTTAAAATTTTGAAATTAACTAGAAAATTCAGTTCCGGAATAAATCTTCAAAACTCATCTACCGCAAAGCAACATTTCCCTCGTATGTGCGATTGTAGAATAAAGACAATCTATTAAAAAACTAAAGTGTTTTTTAAATGTCTCATTTTGTGTGAATTGTGTAAAACTAATTAACAAAAAGTAAAATAAAAGACAAATTTCAAAGCCATTTACTCAGACCATAATCAAAATTCATCATTTAGTAGATACAGGGAAGGAACCTATGAACTTGATGTTAGACATTCACTTAATATCATTCTTATTATTTTCGATTTTTTTTCTTTAATTTGTTTTCTGTAAAGTTCTGTAACCCTCAACTTCTTGATAAAAAATTTAAAATTTATTTTAAGATTCAATTGTAACGCGAACTTTGTTTCCTATATTTAAAACAAAGTAATGCAAAAAAAAAAAAGTTTTCCACAAAATAAAATACACAACGAAACCACCCCATGGTTAATTCTTTATCTAGTGGTTATTTTCAATATTATACAGTTTTGCAATGTTAAGTAAAAGTTATCTGGCTGCGGCTTAAGGATGGGAATATTTCTTTAGTTTTGTTTTTTTTTTTTGTTTTTTGCTTTAAGCCGCAGTACTTAAAAATAATTTTTCTAATGCAATACAATAGGAATTGAATTAAGACAAAAAAAAAAATACTTTTAAAGTTAAAATTTTAGGAAAAAAGTTTTTGTTTTTATTTGTTTGTTTACAAGTTAAAGTTTTTGGATATGGTACAAAATTGAAATTTTATCTTCAGGCTGTACAAAAATATTATTTATGTTACAAAATAGAATAATATATCTTTTTACTGCAATACATCGCAGTTCAGATTTTACATTGAAGAGTAAAATTTTGAATGAGTTTTTAATTTCAAAAATCTAATTTCTAATTACACGTACATTTTTATGTTTTTTTTTTAATTACCCATAATAATTGTGTAAATAATTCAGACTATTACGCAAGGCATAATATAGTAAGTGATTTCTAAGAAATTATTTAGATGGAATAATTATGAAGTGAACAACGAAAATTAAAATATAGATCTAGAGGTTAATAAACTTGAATGTATGTGCAATGAAATTAGAATTTTATCTTTTGTACCAACATTGGCCAGATATTACATACATACGAAGCAAAATTTAATTTAAATTTTATTCATTGTAAATTTGATCATTGGAAATGTATTGCAAATTTTTTATAATAGTTTAGATAATACTGACATTATTGACTTATATTAATTGAGAGCTTAGATTAAATAATCGAGGCTAAATATTAAGAAAAAAATAAAATAAGAATTGAAATGGTCAATATTTTGTTATAAAGAACCTAATACTGTACTCCGTTATTTTCGTAACGTTTTATGCCGCTTATATCATTATTTCATATCATCATTGTTCCTGTTCAATGTGGGGTGATATTTTTGTTATTTCATATTTCCCATTAGTTTAACCATAAATTAGGTTTACATCAGTTGAAGCTGAATTTTAAGCCTATGTATTTTTTTTATAGAATTTAGTTATTCAACACATTCAAATTCGTGAAATTTTCTGACTATCCAGTAAAATTAAAAAATACACACATATATTGTACAGTTTACTTACCAGTTAACATTAAGGAAGATCTGGTTCAAACTTAATATTAATGTAACAAAATTATTTCACGGAGATAAAGGAATATCATACCATACTATAAAATCAAGGGAATAATATATCATATACTAAGATCAAACAACATTGATGATATTGTTTAATTTTAGTATGGTATGACTCCACTATAACAATTGTTATTGATAGTGTCTTCGCTAACGGTTTGACTGGTATTTGAGTTAACAAAAATTTTTAAAAAGTCAATGTTGTTCAGTGTTAATATAAACTTTTCTGTTCATTTTGCTTGATCACAAATAAAATAAAACGGAATGTCTCAGAACTACACAATGTTGCGAACTTATTTAACGGATAACGTTGACAAACTAATTTTTTTTTACATTACATCAGGCTGAAGTTTTTTATTTTTATTATTTATTTTTCTAATACATCTACGATGTCACCGTGTAAAATAATTATTTGGTCAATTGTATTGTTTTATTTTCGATGTACCCGTATAAAAATGTTTTAGTGCTCTTAATTTGACTCCAAGCCATTTTTTTAAAAACTTTTTCCATTTCAATTAAATAATCCAATCGAATCGTGAGTTATTTAAATTACAATTATACATCAATGGTATTGTGTTACAATTGAAATTGATACCAAGGATAAATACGAAGATTAGAAAAAATTTGAAAATATCTGAATTTAACATGATAACTAGTTAAAAACGAATAAGCTGCAATAATATTCAATAATATATATGTTTGATTAATTATTTTTTAACTAATTCACACTTGAAACCAAAGTGATAAAGAGATTAGAAGAATGTAACAAAATAATTTCTAAAAATATTTGATATAATATTTAATTTTAAAAATTGTTTCAAAATTCAGATTTATTAATTAATCGATTGTAACTCAATTTTGAATAATATTAATAAGCAGAAATATTGTCGATTAGTTTTCGAGATGGACAATGAATAAATTTGTTAAGTTTTTTATATTATTCTTTAATTGGGAGTTTACAAAATATAATTTATTATATGAAATACTGCAGTTGAAATGTTCTGAGTGCAACAATATTTTTTGTTGACATATAACAATGTTTTTAGTTCTTTGTTTTTTGTTTCTTAAAAACTTTATTTTAAAAGTTTTTTATGTTTTCCACACGGAATTCAATTGTTATGTTTTTTTTTCCTTTTTCCTTTTTATTATTTTTTTTTTTTATGGAAAATAGTTTTTAAAACATTTCAGAGTTTTAAAACTAATTTGAAAATTTTTATTTTGTATGTTCTAAGTAGGTTAAGTATTTAAGGTTATAGCAACGATGACGTAACAAACGATAGAAAGTTTTTCAGATTTGTTAAAATGTAGCAAATTTTAGATAAAAGTGTATGTAAATCTAATTCGCATTCGATTTAAGAAACATGTTAAAAGGATATTTTTGAAAATAATTTGAATTTAAAAGCATACTAGGCCCAGAGCTGAAATTGGATTAAATTTTTGGCAAAAAAATATAATAATATGTATACGTACATTTATTTATATTTCATTTTCAATACCTATCTATCATTTCTGGAAATAATTTGATATGTTATGTAATTAGGTACTATTCATATACAGCTTTGATATTTAGAATTTATTTCGCAGAACATGATTTTCTTGCTAAAATGGTAGTTAATTAATTTTATTAAAACAAAAAAAAAAAAATTCTATGTGGACAAAATTTTGATTTCTTGTGATATTTCAGTGTATTCAATTTTCAAATGTTACCCGAAATTCAATATCCGCCTCAAGCAGTTTAATCATAAATAAGGAATTTAACATAAATTGTAATTTTTTTTTCTGCTTCATCATCTCTATTTAGCTTTCATAGAAGTTTATGTGATATTTAATTGTTATCAAATCTAAGCCACAAATACGACAAATTGTAATTGGGAATTCAAATTTATTTGTATTGTAAATTAGGTTGCCAAATAAATTCTCCTGAATCCCAGGCAAACCCAGGCTTTAGAAGACAATTCTATAGTTTTTAGAATAATTAATTGCAAATTAAATTTAAACTGCAAGCAAAAGTTTATCATTGCACAAGTTATCTACATAGTTTTGCCAATAAAAGAGTAATATAAATGTTTGATTGAATTCGTGACATTTCCAATGAATTTTTCATGTCTAAAAATAGCTTGAAATTTCATTTTTTTTTTTTATTACATGGCAGAAGTGGCTTAGTTATCTAACTAATAATCAAAAGGACTCAAACCTCAGCTCAGGACATAAGTATTTAATTGAACTTTTCTTTCAATTTTCATAAAATAATTAAATTTTATAAAATTTATTTGATAATATAAATTTGTAGTAAATAAAATGGAAATACTATTATGGTAAAATTTATAGTAGCTCCTGACAATAATAGTAGTTTTATACATTTAATTAGTTATTATACCAGAAACTCAGAAACACGAATAATATTTTTTTTTTTGTTATTTTATTTAATTAAAATTGTAATATCATTCTTAATTTAATTTTACCTGAGTTACTGATTGAAGGATGAAAAAAAAATAAAAGAAAGAAAAATTTGGTTAGATCAACTGATTTAGTACAAACTATCTAAATTATTATCTCATATCATTGACTGTCAATTCCATTTCTGATTTTCAAGCAAATATAGTTTCATATATTACAAATTTGCAAATAGAATCATAAAATCATCATGGTATCGAATTTATTTTAACCTACTTTTTTTAGCACCTTTACTATTTATAGCTACCATGTATATCCAGTTAAAGATCATACGTATAATATATATAGTATAATTCATTGTCTAATCAAGTACATTGCATCAATCATTAGAAATACCTTACATATCTATATAGTTTTACTAACCTGAAATTATACAATAACGATTCATTTGATATGTTAAGTGGTTTAAGTTACTACTCCAGAATGAAAAACTACAGCAAAAATTCTACTCGTATACTAAATTTAAATTATTTTCATTTTACTAAAGTAACTCGTAATTATTATATAACTAAACTGTATTCAACTCTTGTTTTCTTTCAAACATTAAATTTCAATCCTTTTTATGTTTTTTCTTCGGTTACATCTCATCCATTTGAATGATTCAGGACACGTCTATGTACAAATATACGCGTTCATAAAATATTTATATGTGACCCTTATTCAGATATTTTGATTTTTCTTTTCTTTTTTTTCCTTTCATTGATCTCATTTCGACCGGGACCAAATGATTTTAACATTCAGGAATCAAAAAAAAAAAAACCAAAAAACACATAAAGTAAAAACACTGAATTTTTATTATTATTTTTTTTTTTTGTTTTGAAAAATTTTTATTTGAATAGAAATTTTTGACATAATAAAAAAAAAGATTTTTATATGCGGTGGTGTACAGTGACAAAAATTCAAATGAGATGAAATGACAAGAGATGAGATGAAGATGAGAATAAATAAAATGAACTTATAATATAACCCAAAAGCTTATTCTTATTGTGAACATTTATTTTCTTTTTTTTTAATATTGTGAATTATGAATAGATCGAAAAATATAAAAAAAAAAAATGAAAAAAAGAAAAGGAAACCCTTTTTGACCTAAACGTAATTGTATGAAATGAGTTGGTTGTTATTAACTTGATGATGCTCTTTGCTATATTGCTAATGCTATTACTTTTCTACTACTTTATTTAATCCTTTTTATCCATAAGTTACAGTTTGAAGAAAAAATATATGAACATAAATAAATTGTGTAATAAATTTATTTGCTTGCAATGAAACTGAATCAGTAAAAAAGTAATTTCGTAATATTGCTTGTTCCACAAAGCAGTACAGTTAAGCTTATGCAATGTACCATTTACTGCTGAAATACGAAATACAGCAGGTAATTAAGTTGTAATGTTATTTGATAAAACACACTTTTTAACCTTAAATAGTGATCCAACCATTACAAAAAATGGAAATTAAAGTGAATGAATATAAATTAAAGAAATACAGGTTCATCTTAAGCACGCCTGAATAGTATTTAACTTTTTTTCAACTATACAGATATGTAAAATATGGGTTAACACTGTGTAGGGCTAGTATTTCCACCAAAAAAATTTTAAAATGAAAACCTACTTTTCAGTAACTAGGGCTTTGATAACAGTAATTTGTGCCCTAAAATTTTTTCTAATTACTAAATTAGATACACTTTCAAAATCACAATGTGCAATCACCACATCAATGTCCGATTCAAATTTTTGATTTTTGATTGCTAATCAGATGTTGCAACGCTCTACATTACTTACAATACTAATTTAATATAATAGTTATTATAATTATAAAAAAATTATAATGTTTTGAACTTATTTAAACGTAAAGTCTGAATTCAATTCTTCTAAAAAAAAGTGTTTGATAGTTTCAAAAAGTCAACAAAGTTATTAAATTTTTTTTTTTGTCAATATGTTAACAAACTTTTTTTCAACATTGTAATTTTTGACTGTATCTAATATTTTAATCAGTATCATCATCATTTAATCATTACTATCATTTATTCTGATGGAATCTCTTATATTTTTATATATTTTTTACCATGAATTTTTATTTTTTCTATACTTACTTTTATTTGTATAATACGATGAAAATTTATGTATATTATATTATGTATGATTTGTATGTATTGTGTAATTTTGTGAATATTTATTATAAGAAAGGATAATAATTTCATATACTTCTCTATTAGATACCGCTTTAACCTGGTCAAAATAACAAACAAGAAAAAATCCTTTTCTCTAATTTTCATTTTGATCCTTAAATTTTACATGATGATGATTCATATAATAATTTTCATCATACATGATATATCATAATATTGTATGTATGTAAATATATAATAATAACAAACACATAATATATTAAACATACACCTATATAAAATATATGAATTGCAAAAAAAAAATTGAGGTCATGGGTAATTGCTCAAAAATCTATATAAATCTATATAAAATGAAAATTGCAGTTATTTTAATTTATTTTCTTTGTACAAATCCAAAAAAAAAAAAAAAAACAAAAAAAAAGAGAAAACAAACAAAAAGAAAAATGATTTAAAGATTTTTATAATTATTTGGATTTTATGGTGAAGATATTATCATATATATACATACACTCGGTAGTTTCTGAGAGGAAGTTTCCTAATTGTATTTTGTTTTTTTTTCAGTATATGATGATAAATTTAACTAGATATTTTTGAGGAAGGACACAAACTTATGGAATATGAAATAAAAATGCAAAAAAGAAGGGCATATTGTTTAGAATAGAAAAAATATAACCAAAAATAAAATTAAAAAATAAAAAGATTATTTTTTCATAACTAACCGGGTTATTTTGTTTTGTAATTAAAGATACGAAAAATTTTTGTTTTTTACGCTCAAAGGAAATTAATATGAATTGTGTGAGAATTTTCTTTTAAGATGAAATATGATGAAATAGAATTAAAAAATTGAAATAATTTAGTAATCAAGTGTAAAGGAAGTTCAGTTTTGAAAAAAAAAATAATAATAATGTATAAGTTTGACTTATTGTAAGATTCAATGTTATGCGACTGTTCAGCAAGAGAAATTAACGTTCTAAATAATAAATATTAGATACAAAGTTGACATACTACTACATGTATCATTTGTAACAAGCAAATCGGAATATATCATTTTTATTTATTCAAATAAATAAAACTAAAATAAATTTTAACTTTTTTAATTTTATTTAATTATAATTTTAAATTAAATTTTTTTCTAATTGATTCTTATAACTCACAGATGTTGTTGACATAAATTTGATATAAGTTAGACATAGAATTACATCAAACAGAATTAAAAACTTTTCTACAATGCCTACTGAGGAATTGCAATAGTATTTTATGAATAAAACCAATAATTTAATAACTATTGAAGTTAATTCTGTAAATGTTCCAGTTTATATTTAGCTTTTCATTTCAAATTTAATTAAAATAGATTTATCAAATGAATTAACGATCAAGATAAATAAATTAAGAATTAAGAAAAAAATCTACATTTTTAGGCGTTTATTCTGCCTTTTTGAATTATTACGTATTTCCAATAAAAATAAATAATTTATCTACTCAGTAGCTAATTTGCACAATTTTTTAATGAAAATACTACTTTTACTGTTACACTAAAATTATGGCATCTAATATAATTTTTAGTCAAGAATATTATGAAAAATAGTGAAATGATCCTAAATGACCTAAAAATGATGATGTAATTATATTAACAAAATTTGTAGAGTCTATATATACACTATATTATTTTGATGATTACTTCTATGTATTTTTAGTTAGATATTTGTTTTTCTTATATATGAAACTTGAAATAGTTTCAATGATAGCATTTTGAAAGTTCGTGCCTATTTTAATGTCTATTCTAAAATTAATTGTCCGATATTTGAATAAATTATTTAACCCTAGAACAGAAATCGATATGTTAATATTCTTGCATATCTTTTTGTTAAGAATGTTCATTGCAACTACGTTATTCATTGTTAAGAATGCTTTCCATTTCATCTATTTTTATTCTCCATAATCCTCACTATATATGTACAACTTAAATACTTTTTCATTCTTGTACATACATATTTTTGTTTTTAATTTTGTAATATTGATGTATTTTGTGTTCTTAATGAAATATGAAATTGGTATGTGATTGTTGTTATCGAAACTATTTGAAAAGTTGATATTGTCCTTCCATTAAATTGTCCAATATGCTTAACTTTTAAAATAATATTTTTATTTACTTTTTGTTCCTTAATTATTTCGAATTGTGAAGAATTAAGTCTTTTTTTTGTATTTTCATTTTTCATAAATATAACTTTGATAATTTTCTTTCTAAAATTTTATACCATTGATGAATTATATTTTCTTGCTGCTAAATATGAGATTGTCAAATGATTGATGACATACAAAGAGTTTTGAAAGCCAATGCCATTGTTAGCCAAAGCCATATTTATTGTTCTAATTGTCCGAAAATTTATATTTATTGTTCCGTTTGTTCTGAAAATGCCATTATATTTATTTTTCTGTAATGCAAAGTACTTACCAATAGTAAAAGGTATTGCTATGAAAATATATGTATTAGAATTCAACTTTTGTCTACAAAAAACCATTCGTTCATTTGATTCTGAGTTTCCTATTTTGTACCATATTCTATTTTGAATAATTAAAATTAAAAAATTTTCATAACATTGTTTTTATAAATGTTATCCCTCTCAATAATAAGTACAACACAAAAATTCATTTTCAGACAAGAATTTGAAAAATTGCCATCCTTTGTAAATTTATTATGTAAAAAAAAACACAAAAATAATAACAAAAAGTTTAATTTATTTTTTTTTTTTTTAAATATTTTTTTGTAATGAAATGAACTTGGCAATGGATAAAATTTTATATTATTCAAGATAATTCAAAATTATATCTAATAATAGAATTTTTTACTATAATATAAAAATCAATTTTTAATTTTTTCTTTTTTTTTTTTTTTGTTATCTTTATAATGATAATTATCCGACACCAAGACAAAATAGGTATAATATAGAATAATTTTATTCAACTTACAATACAAATACCGTAATTTTTTTTATTATAATACTTTTTTTTTATATTGTAATATTTCTAAACCATTATATTTTTCTATATTTTGACCTAATTCGGATTGTCTCCTATATTAAAACGTTTTTATTGCACTATACACCTACAAAATAATTCTTATAGATTTTTAGAAAAAAAAAAATGATAACACGAATACATTTAAAAGAAAAATATAAAAAAGAATTGAATGCCAACACAAAAAAAAAAAATAAAAAAAAATATTAAAAGATAAACTAAGAAAAACTGAAAAATTATAAATTATGAAATGAAATAGAAAATTAATTTTTTCTTAAGTTATATTTTTTGATTTATTTGAATTTGAACAAAAAGAAAGAAAAGAAAAACAAAAATGAAAAACAATAATAAATATAAATAAAAAGAAAACTCTTTTAGGAACAAGGACATTCAGTTGATTTTTCTAACAATTCTTTATATAATATAATATGTATAAACGATAGTGTTAACTTAAAATAACAAAACAATTTATTTTACTGTTAAAGAATGTGATTAATGGTTTGTAAAAGGATTAAAATTTAAACTAAATGGAGATTTACAGTTACAATATTGTTTGTTTTTATTATACTATTTTGTATTTTGATTTATTATTATTTAAATTGTTTGATTTTTCTCTTTTTTATTATTTATTTATTTTAAATGATTTTGTTTTTTGTTTTTGTATTTTTTTTATTTTTATACATTTGTATAGACTTTTAAGAAAGTTTTTAGTTAAAAAAATTTATCTACATTTAAAGAAATGAGAAATTCATTTAAATTTATTTTTAAAATAATATCCTTCCGGATTAAAAAAAACAATACAAAATTAATTATATTGTATAGGTATAGACAAAAACTGGGTTGCTGAAGAAGAAAAGTCACATCTCCATCTTGGCAGTTTTGAAAAATTTCCCTAAATCAGTTTGCCAATTTTAGGCTTGTTTTTAGGTTATGAATTTTTGTTCAAAATGGCTTAGGTTATTTTTACTTTTGAATTTGAATATCTTTAGAAAACTTTCGGACATAATATTTTATTTGTATAAATTGTAGCAAAAGTCTAGTTATAAAACGAGTAGTTTTTACTAATATTTATGTATTAGATTTACCATAAGATAACTAATAGCAAAATTTTTAAATTGACTTTATTTTGTTGCTTATTTCAAGAAAATTCATTAAAACAAGCAAAAAATATAAAACATCATTGAAATTAGTCAAAAAATGAAAAAAAAGCATCATTGAAATCGGTCAAAAATTTTTTTAATTTTTAGGTGTTTTTGTAATTTATGAAACATACAATCAAAGAATTCTTTATAGAATTCAGAACAAATATGATTAACAGAAAGTTACATTAAATTTGATGAAAAAGCTAAAGATTTATTTAATTTTACTAATTAATTAAGTTATTTAATATTCTAAAAAAACAGGGAAATATTTAGTCGAAGAATATAAAATATTTAGTTGTAAAATCAAACAATTTGAATTTGAAAATACAGAATTAATGTTTTCTGATGTAAATAGAATATAGCTAGTTTACAAAAGTAAGAAGCCGATTTATTCGTTACTGATATAGACGTAAATGTAAGATAGGCGATTCATTTTGGGACAATGAACGAGACTAAAGCATTATGCTTGAACAATAAAAAAAAATGTTTTTAAACATGTAATTGAAAATTGAAAATAAAAAAAATAGAGATAAGTACCAATTTGTACAGTATTTAACATGACAATTATAAAATTGGATCGCATGTAGCGCAATAAAAACAACATTCAGCAAAATATCATAGTAAAATGAGAACATAAGTAAGCATCCTTTTCTAAATACCAGCTCCCAATATTTTTTAGAATAACACAGAGAAATTTAATTGCCCAAGAAAAGGATTTAGCCTATTATTATTTATTTATAATAAGTATTTAAGGATTTTCAATGGTACCTAATCACACTGGGTAATGGACTTAAAACATAACTTAAAAATAATTATATATTTCATGTTGCAGGCTTGAGCGTGATAATTAACGAAAGGTTACACAAATTTAAGAATATTAAAAAACTTAAAAAAAAACTAACTATTCACACTAACATTGGGTCGACATTTTAATGAAACTGTTAGCCCTTATGAATCAATTAGAATATTTTTAAATAAAAAAGGAGACTTAAATTGAATTTTTTATACTTAAAAAATTTTCTATGGTAATAAATTAGACTATACGAGTACACCCTTGACACTGTTGTAAATTTTATTGTGAGTATTATTTAAAAAACATTACTAATTTCTAGTTTTAGAGAACTTTATGTATAGAGCAAAACAATGAAATTTTTCAATATTTTGCTTTTATAAATTCAGCACATCCAAAAAGTCATAAATATTTTACTAGTTAAGATATTTCGTCGTTCTTTAAATATTAAAAATGTCTTTTGATATAATTCCTTAAATCACTTTAAAATTTTAATATTTTATTTCAGAACAAAAAAACTTTTATTGTAATATGGAAATAAAAACATAAAAATGTTTTAACGATTTTTTAAGATAAAGTTTTAAAAAAAAATTTATTGTCCTTTTTAAAACAGAAATCTTTTTATTTTTTTTAATCAACCACATTTATATCATCATGAATTTTTAAATTAAATCTCATTAGATTCACAACTCAAAAAGGATAAAATTAATGTACGTATGAATTTGGAACGGAAGATTTTACAAATTTTAAATCCTTTTTTCTTTATTTTGCAAACTCTTTATAAAATTTTAATCTTTTTGAATGGGACTTAATTTCTAGAATGGACTTCTCATTCTCTTTGGACCCTAATAACTTTTAAAGGTGCTTTTAAAAATGTATAGAGAATTATTTTATTTCGCATATTTATATTCGCATGAATGATGCACATTCACCTTAAGACTTTTGGTATTAAAAAATATGAGAGTATACTAATGAGGAAATATGGAATAATTATAAGGACATGAGGGAAATTAAAAATATAATAAGAATTCCGGTTTCAATTAATATATCTAGAGATTCGTCAGATTTTGGTAATCTTAATGTTAAAAATTACTTTTTGATGTATATTTAATTATTTTTAATTCTCTTTACTTATTTCTGAGCCTTCTAAAATGAAAAAAAAATTATAATTCAGTTAAAAGACAAGCAAATTGTATAAAAGTAAAATAAAAAATTTTCAGAATAAAAGAAAATGCATTTCTTCTGAAAATTAAATTCAAACTTGGAAAAAAAAACATTTAAATGCAAAAATGAAAAGAAAATTACTTAGAGATAAATTTTTTATATCAATTACAAGAACTTTATTATATTTCAAGAACCAAGAATTGCCAAGAATTTTTAACAATTATTTTCAAATTAATCTAAATTTATTCTTGGTGAAAATGTTGGTATTTTATTTACATTTTAAAATAAAATGTTATTCCAAAATTTACAGCAATTTTACAACAAAGATGGAAGAATACTTCCTTATGACTAAACAAATCATTTATTTACTTTATTGTAGTACTTTCATTTGACGGCCGATATTGTATATTTTGGGCTATATCAATTGATTACTAATATAAAAACATTGAGCCCATTCGCTCTCGCTCCCCCCCCCCCCCAACTTTTATAAAAAAGTGTGTTTTCATTAGGTATTCAAATTAATCAGGTAGGTTACCATCTATTGCTACTTTGTCAACAAATAGTACCATGTAATACGTAGCATCGTAGCTACCACAGAAAGCTAATTTGGCATTTTTTTACGAATTTCATGCGCTTAATTTCTTTGCGAACGAGTAGTTTTTTTATGTTTTTATTAAGTTTTAAAATGAAGGTACCAATTTTTTTTTATGTTATTGATAGTAACTTAGGTAGAATCACCTTTTCCGTGATTAATTAAGTACGGTACTGCAAGTTCATACTACATCTACAATATTTCGAACATTTATTTATAAAATGACTGTCTTTTTATAACTCATTAAATGTGGAAAACTACTGATATTGTCAAGAAGTAAGCCTTTATAAATAGAATAGCTTCATTTTATTTGATTTGTTACCAACCATGATTATATTCTCAATTATTTTGTCATTTATTTTATCCCAATGACAAAGGGTCCTGGACCAGGTTGAAAAACCCATACAGCATTTTTTTACTTCATCAACGTGTACGTGCCAATTCACTTACACATTGCAAAATCAAAGCGCAAATTCTTGCGACGAGTTGTTCTAACATGGTTAGGGACGCTGGAATACTTGAAATACAATTTGGTTGTTTGTAAAATAAACTGAATCAATACTGGAAATAATTTTTATTTAATTTAATTAGTTATATCAAAGAGCTCAATATAAGTAGTCAAGCACTGAAATTAATTAATTACATCATAAACTCAATATAAGCACATATTGCATGTAGTTGTTATGCCACAACAACTCTACTTAAAAGTGTTTGGAGGTTCATCACCAGAGAGTTATGCAAATAAATAAACAATATAATTTCGCGATTTGTTACTCTGAGTAAATATATTATAATTTAATATTTTTTGAACAAATGTTTTTAATGTAGGATTCCCGAATAGATTATTTTAAGGGATATATTTCAACAAGCTTTTTAATTTTTCCACACGATATCGAATGAAGTGAAGATAATTTAATTCACAAAACTATTCGTTGAGATCAAGCCATTTTCTATTGATAATTTTCCAGAAAAAATTGTATAAATCAATTTGTTGGAAAGTGATTACTGCTTTGTTCTATAAATGCAAAGTTTTGCATCTCTCATGGGGACAAATGATACCAATATTAATACATTTCAATTATTGTTTAAGCAGGTTGATAGTATCTTAAAATCATAAAAGATTCTAAAAAGCTATTCTAATTTTGATACTTTAAATAAATAATCAAAATAAATTAATATGTTAAATTAATTCAAAATTTAATTATAATTTAAAAATTTCTTGACTTTATTTATTAACTTAAATTTTAAGATATTTTAAAAAATTTTATAAACAATTCAAATACCAATTAATTCTAATTAATTTTTTTTTATTATTTATTCTTTCAGGTAAACAAACCAAAAATATAATTAAATTTCAATATTTTTATATTTTGCCATGTCAATAATATTTTTAAAAATTCAATTTGGGTAAGTCAACTTTATAAAAAAATAAGACAAAAAAAAAGAAAATTTATTCGTGAAAATGTGTACCTTAAAATGTTTATAAAATCTAAATCGTTATGTGCTCAAAATAAATTTTTAGCTTAAACATTATTTTTCATAAAGATTAGAATATTTGAAAATATGTTGAATCGGTTGACTCGGTTTTATGGAAATGTATAATTTCAATTTATTAAAAACAAACGTTTATTAAAAAGTCTAAAGATTAATCCTTTATTAAATAATCATTCGATAAATTAAAACTAGTTTGCCAATTTTTCATATCATTTTTCTGTTGAGTATCCCTAAAGTATCTCAAATAATTTATAAATGAAATTTTGAACAAATTGAGTGAATGTCAAACCGGGACATCGATTTTTGCAATACAATGCCAATCCTACCATTTCTTATGGCCATAAAATGTTGAGTTTAAACAATTTTGTCAATATTTTTGTTGTCCTCTAGCCTTTTCTATTACATATGACTTTCATTTGAATATAAATATGACTTCTATTTATTTATAAATACTATGAGCTTGAAGGTCTCACAACATATTATCTTATATTATCTTAAAATACATAAATCAAACGGTGTAAACGAGATTTGGAATATAAAAAAGGTTCCATTATACTTTAAAACAGTCTAAAACAGTATAAATTAAAAACCAGTATATGTATAATGAAATAATCTGGTACCAAAACAACATACTATAGCTGGTATACAATTATTATAGGTATAAAACTTTAAAAAGTTTTTCAGAAATATATGTATGAGTTCATAATATTAATTATTGTTTTTTTTTTAAATGCATCAACTTTTTAGGTTCATTTTGTGTTATTTTTGTAAAACATTTCTAAATTTTCATGATAATATTCTCATTAAATTTTGTTTATTTTTCCTTTTTTTACATATATTTACTAAAAAAAATGGACCTTTTCTCTACCTAATTGTATTTATTCTATTGTATAGTTATTTAGTTTTTTCTTTATTAATTTAATTAAGAAAACTAGCAAACAGAAGAGGCCCTAAATAGAAAATTAATTACTTATACAAAATGAAACTAAAATTTAGTAACATATTTAAATTCTTGTATTTTGTTTGTATTTACAAATAAATATCTACAGTATTTGGCAAGAGTTTAATAATTATACTAATTTGTAATTTTTATTTAAAATTTAACACATCTACATAGATATTGGATTTGATTAGCTGCTTTTTATATGTGTTATATTATAAATTATGTTAATTTTCAATAGGATTTTTAAAGTGAAGTTACATTTTAAAAGATAAATCTTTTCTTACAGAAGCTCTCAAAGATTTTTATGGCTCTAAAAAGACTATTTTATTATTAGAGTTTTTCAAAGTAAATACTTATCAAGTGAAAATTAATACTAATATTAAGGTGACCATGTGGATTATTAAAATTTTTAAGCCAAGCTTCTTATATGGGGTATTTCATATAACTAATTTATGCTAGCTGGTCACTGTCCTATTTTTAAAAGTGGCAAAACAAGATTAACAAACATAGGAATTAACAAAAATAGGAATATTTTTTTCTGCTAGTCAATATTTTGCTTTACAAAATAAACATTCATTTGAACTTGAAAATGTGCCTGCATTAGTCAATTAAAAACATTTCGAGGTGGCTAATTCAAAGATACAAACTAGGGAATTTAAAAATTTTCAATATGTAGGTTATTTTTTGGATAATTGTAATGATGACTTTAAAAAATACTTCTAATCTGAAAGAGCTTCATATATTATTGGTTTTTTGATACTTTACTATTATTCTTATGATCGTATTTGCTTCTTCTATTAAATATATAGCTTTTCTGTATGGGTTTAGAACTTGAATATGTTTTTCTGTAAATGATTTATTTGAAAGATGACCACAAAACTTCTATCTTCTTCTATTATTTCTAATCCACTGATTTACCGATTATGCAGGTATCGGTTATTACAACAACCGGTATTACAACAACCGGTTCTAAGAGATGGAATAACCATCTAACGCTGCCTAGAAACAACGTAGCGCTACCTTATTAGAGGTGAGAGTTCGATCGATTTTCAATTAACAAAATTCTTCTAATCGTCTCCATACACGTACAGAAATTAAATATTTATTTATTAATCTTAATCGCCACCAACCAGATTCGAAGCCACCCGAATTGTGTTACAGAACAATTAGGTAATGAGGCACAAAACTTAGTAGCTTTTAATTTTTTTTTGCTGGTTTATTTTTGCGGTAATATTTTGAAAAGCTTCACATTTAAATTTTTGAGCTCCTGTTACTGGTTTTACAAACGTTATTAGCATATTAATATATTAGATGAGTAAACCAGCTAAGTACAGTATTTTGAAACACATTTTGTAGTATTTAGAAACGGCGAATGCTCCTAAATAATAAAACACTTCATTTGAATAGAATGATAATATCCAAGCGGTACTAATAATTCAATCTGCTGGCAATATGATAAATTTGTACTAAAACTAAAATCGGTGCGTTACTTAAAACATGTTGTAATAACTGACAATTTTGAACAGAAATCACTTGTCAAAGTCATTTTTGAAAAAGAGTATAGTTATTTTTCGAATACTTAATTTGATGCTGTTGACTAATAAATCATCACAGTGGCGGTACTGATTTTTAAATGATAACAATTTGAGATTTATCAATAAGAAAATGTACTTATTTCTGAGGAATAAAATCTTAAATGCCTACCTAAAATTGAGATTTCATTTTCATAGAATACGTGGGGTGTGGGGTATGGATTTATTGCAATTTCATCCAATATTTAATTAAATTAAATTAATTACTTTTATTAAGATATTTCTATTGAATAATTAGAAAAAAAACTGGTATCTTTAGAGTTGACATTTTTACTCTCTTGATACTTTTTTTTCTATGACCGAGATTTGAACTCGGAATGCTCTGTTCTGATTAGTAGTCAGATGACATCATAACTACTATAACATGTAAGTCAGCAAATTATTTCTGATAATGAAAAAAAATAATTTTAATAAAAAAAAATTAAAAAATTATTATCAATAAATTCAGTTTTATTACTTTTGTATGAAAATTACTTTAGTAGTAATTATAGTTACACATAGATACTAAAACTTTTTTCATACACTGTACATTTTTTTATGAATTTAGTACATATGTATATAGAAAATTTACCCTGTTTTAGAGAATCCATTAAATTAACATTATCTATTTTAAGATCTTTGTTTTTAATACCCATGCAATAGTATCCTTTTGTGATAATTTGCTTTAAATATAAACAAAAAAAAGAAAATTACAACAAAAATAACAAAAACCAAAAATAACAAAAAAGAAAAAAATAATATTAATATAATAATTTATTATCTTGTAAATTCACATAGTTGAAGACAACTTTGTTTTTTTTTTTTTGTTGTTTCCTCTTGTTCTTCTCCATATCAAATCAGAGTAGTGTAATATAGGGTAAGTAATAGAGATTCACTACAAATTTTTACATAGGTCATTTGTATTAAAATTGTGATGGTGGCGGCATGAATGAAAAATGAATGTTAACAGAAAAGTAACCATATTAAAGACATTTATGTATAATAAAAAAAAGGACGAAATATGTATATAATTTTTTTTAAGACATTAATGATCTTAGAGATTTGAAGTTTAAATAATTTTTGTAATCAGAATTGACATTTTAAATATACACTGACTGAATCATAAAATATTTAAGAATTTTAACATTATTTAAATATAAATAATAAAATTGGAATAGATATTTTGGTAAATGTGATTATTTCTGGATGCTTGTAGACTAAAATAATTTGTCTTCAAGATGTATTTATGATTTGTATGGATTATGAAAATTAGCTAATTTTAAGATCTTAATAGATATAAATAGTATTACAATTAATAAATAAATAAATTAATTAATAATCTTATTCAATCCATTGATATTCATTATATGCCAGTACAAATTCGATTTATGACCTTAAAGATAACTAATAAACTTTAAATTTGAAATTTTATTCTTCGGGTCAACTATACGGAACAACGAATCGAGTAAACAACTACAAGTTTATGTAGTTATTAATTCTATTATGAGACTTTAAATATTTCATATATTCGTATTCATACTATACAAAATACATTTATAATTAAAAATTACAAATAATAATGGAAATCCAAAAGATAATAAGATATAAAAAGCAATATAAAAAGTTGTGGACTATGAAATAGAATAAACTAGAGAGCTCCATAGACGGACCCGGCCATTAGTATAGATAAAAATTCTTTAAGCTAATCCTAGAATCTATTGCTTGAGCAAATATGTCGAAAAGAAAAAATATATTAATAAAGTTAATTTTAAAACTAAAATTTATAGTATACATATAGCTAATTTATTACTAAACAATGTTAAAAAAAATCAGTATAGTATACGACAACGAAAGAACACGAACCCAATATAGTATTATAAAAATTATACATATAGGTTAAAAAATGCTATCATTAACAAAATATAATTTAAAACAAAAATTTTAAGGTAGTCAAAAGAAGAAAACTCTTTAAACAAATTAAATTGGTACACAAAATAATATCAGATGAACACAGTTTTTGTTTTATATCAATCACCATTTATATATCTGTGTGGCCTTCATCTCTTGTTATATTTAGTTTTTCTTAATATCACTACCCCCTTCGGCTCCCGGTTTGTACTTATGGATTTATAATATCTGAAAATCACTTTCTCTATTTGGTTTTTTTACTATATCAGGCTGATTCAATTACGTTAGATTTTTCTATAAACACAATTTAACTTTGCATAATTACCTATAATTTAACTTTACATTTTATACCTATAAACTATACATTTATCAAAACTCACAATTCTATTGAATCAAACGTTTCTACACAGTTTCTAATGCATCGAATAAGTTTTGTCATTTTCTTCTGAGCATTCATGTCTTGTTCAATAAAACAATATTGGCAAATTATATATGTATATATTTTACTATCGTTACACTAAACTGATAAAAAAATGTTTATATTGATGCATATACAATAAACCATTCCGTAACTTAAGAATGGTTTATTCAATGTCACTGTAGAAATTTACCTTTTGTAAAAAGTGTCAATAAATTCAATAAGTATCTTATTTTTGTTGTTTTGAATAAAAGTGCAATGATCCATAGATTTATTTAAAATTCTATAATGAGAATACCTGAACAAAATTACCTGAAAAAAGTTCTTTGTCCTGCAATAGCATATAAAAACTTCTTTTGTTTTCACGAAAATACTTAAGCAAATTTTTTTTTTTTATTTAATTGAACAAATTTTATTTTCATTTTTTTTATATTATTATTTTTTTACTTTAAAAAAAAAATATTTCAAAAGCACCCACATACTAAATAACAAAAAAAAAAACATGCTTTTTTATTTTTCTATATTTTTCTTAAATTTTAGTTATATTGAAATATTTTTTTTTTTTGTAATTTTCAATATTTGTGTTGTAGGCTGTTCACAAATGTTGTTATGTTATTATCCTTAAGAGCTGTCTAGTTTATCGAATAAACAAAAGAAAGTTTTTCAACAGTACACAATAAAAAAATAAAAAAAAAAATTACATTTCTGAAGAAAAAAAAACAATGGACGTTTTTTAATTTTTTTTTTTTATTATTATGTGTCCTTTTGAAGGATAATGTACATTGCAGAAATTACATCAGGACATGAAACTGAATATTTTTTTTTTGTATTCTTAAAAAAACAATAGTATAAAATGTTTTTAACATTTTGTAGTTTTTGTTGTTTGTATTGAAAACACAAAAAAAAAAAAATCTTGTAAATCCATAGTAAAGCTCTCTCTGAAAGGATATTATATGAAGAGAAAAGGACCAAAAATATTTTTACATTGAAAATGAATGGTATTATAAGGATATATTAAAAATGACGTTGTTTTTATATAAAAAAAAATTATATTTTAGTTATGTTTTTGTTTTTTGAATTTCAATTGAAAGATCGCATTTTTATTTCATATTAAAGAAACAAAAAGAAAAACGTAATAAAAATTAAAAATAAAATGTATTGAAGTACAACAAAAAAACAACAGAAACTAAACCAAATATTACATATATACATTTATAGATCACAAAAAAATAGACAGAAGCAGCAGTAGCTGTCAAAATATTTGAGAACGGCAAGAGAGAGGTGAGAACTTCTATTCTACTCTTCTTTCTAAAATCCAATCAATTCAGAGTTGGCTGGCTTTAATTTGATTGATAAATTTGTAAGAGAAAATCTAACAATGGATTATCCTTTTTTCCTATGTTGCTATTTCGTATTTTTTTTTTAAGTATTTCTTAATTTCAAACTTTATGACACAAGATATACAAAAATTCTTTTGGTTCAGTAGACAGAAGAAGAAAACCTTGAAAATAAATCCTTCAATTATTGTAATCGAGAAGGGTGTTGATTGACATCTCACAAATCCTATAAGATATAAAAAAAATAATTATATATCTTGGCCAACACTAATAAAAAATGTATCTGATGAGTTTTTTGAGTGATACAAGGTGCAGAATACGTTACGTTGGGGGTTTAATATTTAAGTTAAAAAAAATGTTATATTTTTTTATGATAGAATGCAGATGTGAGGTTGTTATTTATATAACTATAATTTCAAATATAAGACCAACATTTATTTTATTTTACATTTTAATTATTTTTGATATAATCGAATTCTAGTTATTAACCAAATAATATGATTTGTTCGAACGTTTGAAAATTATATATTTTTTCAACATTATTCATCAAGATTTACCAAGAAAATTTACAGATTGTCTTCACTACATTAGATTTTCAATTAAATTTACAGATTTTCTTCAATATATTAGACTTGTGTGTTAAAGAAAAACACTTCTTTAGTTTTACTAACTCAAAAACTATCAAAAAGCAATTCAGGTACGCATTTCTTGTGTAATCTTTGTATAAATGTGGCACGATGTATACAATCTAAATAAAGAGATATATCTATAAGAGAGATGATTTTCTAATGCAACACCCTGTATTAATAAAATTAATAAAAAAAAATTCAAATTGTTTATTTTCTATTATTATCATTTTCCAATATAATAATGTTATGTAGAATTATAAATACTTTTAATTGGCTCTAATAGTTATCTCCCGACAGCCATGACATCATTATTTTAGATAACGCAAGATTATCGTGTTGGTCTAATTTATAAGAGAAGTTTTAACATCTTGAAGAATACTAAAATAATATAAGTATTTATATTTCATGAATATTAGGTTTTAAAGTTTATTATTTTTTGTTTTTTTGTTATAGTTTTTTTAAATTTTTGAATATTTTCAATTTTACAAAATATGCTTATCATACAAATATCCGTATTTCGTTTACTACGAGCAGACTTCTTCAGTGCTTTGTACTTGACTTTTTTTTTATTTTCATATTTTATTGCAGTATTATCAGAATATTATTGACACAAAGGTAGAACTTTATTTATACTGCTTAGTACAAACAGTTTATTTGCTACAAATCAAATTAAAATTGAAAATTAAAACTAAAATGAAAATTGAATAAACAATTACATACACTTTAATAAAACAGCAAAACAAAATAAAAAATAGCAATATCTTAAAAATAGCGATTGTATAATTTTTGTTTTTGGGAAGGTTTTGATAGTGCAAAGTGAATGTTCAATTTATGTTTTTTACATATAATAAGTATTCTATTAATAGGTTCATATTTACCATAATTAGTCAAAATAAATTGAATGAGCGTAGACGGTCCTGATTTTTAATAATGATATTACTAAAAATAAAAGTGGAGTTTACATTGCCTTTTATAATCTCTGAAATAAATTCGGTTATTACGATAATTATTTAATTGCATTTTGCTATAAAAAATAGTACTCCAACTAGAATGATCCAAAAGTTGAAAGTACTGAACTTGTTGTTGAGAACATAATCTTCAGATAGTCAATTGAAAATGTTCTATAGTCACAGAAAAACACTTCTTTAGTTTTACTAACTCAAAAACTATCAAAAAGCAATTCAGGTACGCATTTCTTGTGTAATCTTTGTATAAATGTGGCACGATGTATACAATCTAAATAAAGAGATATATCTATAAGAGAGATGATTTTCTAATGCAACACCCTGTATTAATAAAATTAATAAAAAAAAATTCAAATTGTTTATTTTCTATTATTATCATTTTCCAATATAATAATGTTATGTAGAATTATAAATACTTTTAATTGGCTCTAATAGTTATCTCCCGACAGCCATGACATCATTATTTTAGATAACGCAAGATTATCGTGTTGGTCTAATTTATAAGAGAAGTTTTAACATCTTGAAGAATACTAAAATAATATAAGTATTTATATTTCATGAATATTAAATTAAAATCCAGGAGTGAAGTTTTGTAAGGTGATAGTGATAAAAAAATAATCACAAATTATTTTTTGCCATTTAGTTAAGTTTTTCAGTTCCATTATTGAAAATTCTAAAATGTTAAAATTTTTTTTTTTTTAATTATTCGTAAAGTGAAATTAAGTTTTATGAAATTACTCACAACAAATTTGGTATCAAATCAAGTTCGATAAAATGAAACTATTCTAAATTAGGAGGTCTAGTTCTTGATAATAATAATAGGTTTCCATCTTTAAATAGTTGATATAACGGGAAACTGATAATAAATATTTGTAAAGCATTACTTTTTCCACTTATTTCATAAATTACAGTACCGTACTTATATATAATCTGTATATTGCTACTATGTGTATAATGTATGTCTATAATGTCTGTATCTACTACAGTTTCAAACATATAAATTTGGTTAGAAGTTATATAGCAGCCACCCGTCCCAGTTAAACTTTTTAAAGATGTTAGAAGGCGTTATTTTTTAATTTTGAGAGAGTCCCTTTGTACAAATTTTCAGCTCTGAGACACCTTTGATTTTTAAAATATTTTTGGGGGACATATAAAAGGCTGGGGCTGTAAAAGGCATATTTGTTATTTTCAGCTCTATAGTGCCTTTGCTTTTTAAAAAATTTTTGACGAGTGCTAGGAGTTATATGTCAGATTTTTAAAAACTGTGAAAAAGTTTTCTTAAGAAAAATTATTCTTATTTACTGACAATAGATACTACAAAATCCGCTTTTAGTTATATTTTTATCGTTATTGTAATAAATAAGTATAATATTATATACCTGACATATTCTGACCGGCTTAAACTACATAATTTTGTTTTGCTTACTATTATCACTTATAAGTAAATTTTAAATTATCGAATTAAAAGAAAAAAATATTTTGAAATAACTTGAAATTAACGTATTGTTTTTACATAAAAAAATAGTAGCTATGTACATTAGAAAGTTAAATTTACATTTATATTTCATTTAAATTGTTTTTTGTATTCAATTTAAAAATTAATACAACTCATTACAACAATATTTTTTTTAAATTTAAAAACAAAACAAAAAATAAACAAAAACTACTTATATAAAAGAAAAACACATTTTCTACGTTAAAATTTTAATTTTGTTGTTTTTTTTTTTTTGAAAAAAACAAAAACCATTAAAAATTTTTTAAGATAAAATTTGATTGCTTTTTTAAAATATTTAATTTTTTTATAAAAAAAAAAAAACAAAAACAAACAAACAAAAGAATAAAATGTGCTCAAACATTTTTTACTATTGTCTCCCATTTCTTTTATCTTTTTTCTAAGATTTTTGGACAAGACAAACAATAAATAAAAATAGAAAAAATAATTTTTTCTTCGTTGTATACAATACAAATAAAAAAATCTTGAGTTTCCGAAAATTATTTTTTTTTTTTTTCATTCTAATTTCCTCATTCTAATGTCCAAATTCCATGGACACACAGTCAATTTTAAAATTATTTTGACAATAATTAAAACTATCCAATTGATATTAATTATAGCGGTTATAGAGGTTTTAAAATTGAAAATTAAAACTAAAATGAAAATTGAATAAACAATTACATACACTTTAATAAAACAGCAAAACAAAATAAAAAATAGCAATATCCTAAAAATAGCGATTGTATAATTTTTGTTTTTGGGAAGGTTTTGATATTGCAAAGTGAATGTTCAATTTATGTTTTTTACATATAATAAGTATTCTATTAATAGGTTCATATTTACCATAATTAGTCAAAATAAATTGAATGAGCGTAGACGGTCCTGATTTTTAATAATGATATTACTAAAAATAAAAGTGGAGTTTACATTGCCTTTTATAATCTCTGAAATAAATTCGGTTATTACGATAATTATTTAATTGCATTTTGCTATAAAAAATAGTACTCCAACTAGAATGATCCAAAAGTTGAAAGTACTGAACTTGTTGTTGAGAACATAATCTTCAGATAGTCAATTGAAAATGTTCTATAGTCACGATTGTTAAAAAAAATAATCACACTATTTGCATCATTATATTTTTAATTTGAAAAATAAGAACACATAACAGGGTGAATAAAAATAAAAATTTTCAAGGCAACATTTTAAAGGAATCAAGAAAACATAATAACTTCAACTATAGTCACGATGTATTAAAAGATATAGATTTTTTATTTGAATGAGGGCTTGTGGAGGAGCGAAAATCCAATGATCTGTTCTTCTGAAGGTTTAATTTATTCGGCTAGTTGTTTGAAAATTTGCAACTTAATTCCAGTGGCGTAAATCTTTTTAGTCTGCTTATCTGCCGAGTAATCAAAAGTTATGGAACCAGCATATTTGAGTGATTTTAAAGTCTTGTGTGATATGATGTTGACTTGGATGTGACTGTTTCTTTTACAGATGGAATCTTTTTGTATTCTGCCGTTTCTTACAAAGCAGCATGCGTTTATAATGGATCGCAATACTTTTGACTGAAAATGTTCGACCATTTCCATGTTTGAGTTACTTGTTAGTTCTTGACCGTATGTCCATATTGATTTCAATATTGATTTGTATATCATTAATTTGCTTTAAATTCATAGCTTGGAATAACTCCCCTATAAGCCAGTATATTTGGTTGAACTTTATTCTGAGTTGTCTGTTGTTTTGGAAAATGTGAGTTCTTCAAGTAAGTCAACGGTCGAAATGCATGCCTAAGTACTTTACTGAATTTACCTGTAACAGTAGGGAATCGTTTAATTTTACTATAGTAAAATACCTTTACGATATGTAAACGTAATGTAAAAAGATTTTGATGTGTTTGCATTTATTCTTCATTTCTTAAGCCAATTTCACAGCTTCTATCAAGGTTTTATTGATCTGTCCAACTGCAACGTTAATATCATTAGAGTTTTTTAGACGAGTCCTTAAAGCTATTTTTGTATTTGTTATGTTTCGAAACTTATCCCAATTTATATGTCTTATTTTAATTTGTATGGGTGGCAATAATTGGGGTGTGGTCTGAGGAATGATCAAAGCTTGATTTTGCATGTAAGTGACCTGATGTAATACCCGTTGTCACACGATTGTTTTTGTAAATGAAAGTACTTGAATGAAAGATTATGTCACTTGTTACGCATTTCGCTCATCCCTACGATTTTTTACAGTTATATCAGATTATGATGCATATCCTTCATAGTTATTTGACTAACACCTTTATGAATTCTTATTTTCTTTGTTACAATTCTGTGGGAACCTTTCATAGCCGCTTATTTCTGAAATTGATATTTCGTGTAAAATCAATCTAAAGTCTTATTAAGAGTTAAAAATATAGTAATGGGATTGTACATTGTACTAGTTTTTGATTTTTTAAAATAGCAATTATGCAAGCATTTGAGATCCAAAAACTTTGTCATGTATGTTAAACTATTGTATAAATCATTATATTGTCACAGTATTGATTTGTGTTTTATTTTTTAACTAATAAAAGATGAGATAAACATTACTGGAACTGCAATAATTTGTGTAATTAAAACATTTTAATACCTCGCAATTATCTGCGTCTATAGTAGTTCTGTAATTACAATTTTTATACCAAAACTTGTAATATGGTAAATATTGTAATAAATTAAATATTTGTATATAAAAAAATCTACTGCAAAAGTTGTTCAAATAATGTTGGCAATAACTGTATACTGTTTATTAATATAATTTATACAATATTTAATATATATATATATATATACATAGGAAAATTTAACTATTTGTAGTGTTCAGAGTAGCAGAGAGATCATATTATTTATTTTCAGTAGTAAAAACAAAAGATAAAAACTCAAATATTTATTTAAGAAAAGAAAAATAAAACAAACTCAGAAAAAAAATAACGGTATTATAGTTACACAATAGATAGATTATATATATGGATATATCATATACCAAATCATGTAAACAAAAAAAAAAAAAACAAAGTATAATTTGTTTTTTGTTGGTTTGGAGTAGAGAATGCTTCAAAAATCAAAGGATCACCTTTAAAAATGATTGAAGTGTGTATGTGGGTAAATTTAAAAAGAATTCTTTACAATAAAATTTCTACTATTTTTTTGTTGTACTCTCTGACATAGATTGTTAGTACATAAATATTGTTTGTCATGAAATCTATGAAGGAATAAAATTGAGTTTGTTTTAAATCAAAAAAAAGGAAGCAAAAATAAAACAACAACGTCATTGATTTTCTTTACTAAAATTAAATGTTTTTTTTTAGCTTGTTGTTGATTTTCGTTTAAGCGCCATTATAATCATCAATATTGTGTACTTATAAATGTCAATTGTCAAATGATTATTTGTCAAACTTTAAATTATATATCTATTATATTATATAGGTAGGTAGTAAAAGTGTAGGAGGATTAAGTTTATGTTTCAATAAATAAATTTCCTGAAAAATAATGACATTTAATTTAATATCCTTTTTTTGTAATGGAATCATGAAGACTTGTAATGATTTTTCTAATTTTTGTTAATTCCTGAATTTATTAGAAATAATTTAGAATTTTTTTTTGTTAGGATTATTAATTTTGATATCTTAATTCTTCAATATTTAATTATTTGGCTTTGTTCGTTTTGAGTGAAAATTATGCTTTGAATAAAGTCTATCAAAGTCTAGAAATAGGACATTATAATACTTTACGTAAGCAATAGAAACCATAAGCATTGGTCAGTATCAATGTGTTTAAAAAAATATACATTTATTGCAATATTATTGTTTAACGACATTGTAAGGAGCAGATTTTACTATAATAATTTTTACATTGTTTGATTATTACAACTGCTTGCATACAATAATTTCATTCCATGAATTGGTGTGGGTTTTACTATAGAGATTAGCTGATATACTTATAATATATATAAAGTTAATTTGCAGAGCAGGAAAAATTGGAAAAATTGGAATGAATAACCCATTAGTAAATTTAATTTATTGTATTTAATAGTAGTTATCAAATACAACTAGAGCTAGTTTAGTCATCCGTAATATTGACAGATTAGTACATGTCATCTAGTTCAATCAAGTACTGACAAAAACAATGTTAATATGTACCTTACATATCTATATTAATCAGTATTTATACATTTATACATTTTTCAGTTGATGTGAAATTTAACCTGTAATCTAAAATGCCAATTGTGATTCGGATACGAAAAAACTCGACAATCAACTTGGATAAAAATTAAAATAAAAAAAAAAATTATAAAAATTTGACATATAGAGGGATAAAATTTTAATGTATTTGGTTTATAAATGGCACTTTTAGTGACATTTAAATAAACTGTATCATAGATTTCACAACTATAGTTATGTTTTCAATTACACTGCAAAACTATCGAATTTGAAATTGGCATTTTCAATTTTAGATAGTTTTTCAAACCATGACGTTTTACATTGTTTTGATTATGAAGTTTTTTGGAAGAAGTTGTATAGAATAAAAGAACACGAAAGGTATTACAAAAAAGTAACAAGTCTTATTTCAGATGTACAATCTAATCATTTTTATATTAAACAAATTTGAATACCTTCCTAAATTTTTATAACTTATGCAATTTATTGAATTCCTGGGCAAAGTTAATTCCACATAAATTTTAATTGTAATCGTTTTTTAATTGTAATCGTAATTTATAAAAAAATGCTTTATGGGTTTTTGGACCTGGTCCAGTACCCTTTGTTATTGTTAATAATTGAAAATATAATCTGGTAACAACTGATTTGAATAAAACAACGCTATTTAAGAAGGCTTAGTTCCTGACAATAATATAGTAGTTTTCCACATTTAATGAGTTGATAATTCAGACTTTTGATAAATAAATATTCCAAGAACACTTTCATTACCGTGTTTAATTAAGCAGGAAAAGATGATTCTCCCTAAGTTACTACCAAGAACATAAAAAACGAAAAAAAAATTTTTATTAGTTAATATTTATAAAATTTCAAAAAATTGGAAAAAAAATTTTTAACTTTAAAAAAACCTAAAAATAATTATTTTTAATTAAACCAATCCTATAGCCATAATACTATCTTCAAACTGCTTTCAATCACAATTTAAATTTTAAATATTATTATTACAAATGAAATATCTATACTCTTCTGTATAAAATTCTGTATTGAAATGATTTATCTCCTATACATTAACAAAAGTCTTTCAATATCAGCACAGCAATAATTCTTTTGTTGTATATAGGTACATAATTTAAAACTCATAAAATGAGAAAAAAAAATTACATTAAATCCAGTACCACAGGAATATTTTGTCATTTCATTATTATAGAAATAATAGTGTGTAATAGAAGGAAAAATATTAATTCTGGCATCAATAATAATATTATGAATAGCTATCCAATTCAATATCGTCAATAATAATAATATTATTATTATCAGGATATCGATGTCCTTGATAAAATTATAATGCGGTTTTTATTTATTTATTTTTTTTTCGCTTTTATTTTTTGTTTTTAATTTTAAATTATTTTTCATGATTTGAATTTTCAATTCAAATTCTAATGAATAGTTGATTTTTATTGTTGTTATTGTTGTTCTTATTATGACTGATTATAATCAGTAAAAATCTAAAGGGAATCATTTGTTTTCTTTTTGTTTGTTAAATTCTGTTACACATGCATAATATCAAGGATCATTATTATAAAAGTAATAATAATAACAATATAATATAGAAATTTAATATCTAAGATCGATTAAGGATAACAAATTTAAAAGAAGAGTTTTTATTATTTTTGTTTTTTTTAAATATTATATAGGGGAAAAAGGTCTGTGCATATAAAATAAATTTCATTTATAGAATTTTTTTTTTTTTTTGTGTTATTATTATTTTACGTATTATCCTGGAAAAAGGATATTTTATATTATTCTTGTTGCTTATTTTTTATTTTTATTTATATTTTTCTTTTTCTTTATTTATTTATTTATGTATAGAAATAAAAGAATTAAAACATGCGCTAAACCTAAATATACAAAAACAAAAAAAAATCAAAAAAAATATATTCCCAGGATTTGTTTTTTTGTTATTTTGTTATACAAAATATAATTGCAGGACATTAAAATTTATAAAAGTTTGTTTTGTGTGTACTAAAAGCACTGATCTAAAACTGATTTGCAAAAAAGAAAAAAACAGTAACCTGTTTATCTCTAACCATCGGTATTGAATTTCATAAAAGAGGGTACCTATTCTGAATATGAATAGAAGGGTTTTTAATATCTTGTTTTATTGGTTTTTACTTTTTTTTTTATTATTGTTATTTTAGCTGTTATTATATATTACTTTGGATTCACAGATTTTTAATGTCTGTTCATGGTAAAAGTAGATAAAAGAGGAAAATAAAAGCAAGAAAAGGGTTGTGGATTTAGAATAAAAATTTTAATTTTTTTTATTTTTCTTATTTTTTTTCTATACACGTCATTTAGTATGAAAATGTTAAATTGAAAATGTAGTAATGATGTTACATAATAGTGTAATACTGTAATTATATTGCAAAAAATTTATTGTTGAGTAAAAAGGATATTTTTATTTTAAATTGTAAAAAAATATAAAATTTATAATAAAACAAAAAAAAAATTAAAATAATTGTTTTGTAAATGTGTAGTACAAAATATAAATTCATTAAATATAATTTTGGGAAAATGTAATTTAGTTTATAAACTCTATTCGATGCTCTGATCTAGTTAAATCTATTGTTTACAATATATTTAATTATACTTTCTGTTTTTAATTTTTTTTTTTAATTATATCAAATGTTAACCCGTATTTTTTTTAACTATGTTATAATATAAATTTTTGATACAAAAATATCTTACAGAGGGTTAGAAATTATAATAGTTATATTATCAATTGAAATATTTTTACCGATAAAATATACTTAATAGTGTCACGTACTATGTATTTCGTATTTTGGCCTATACATTAAATAATTACGTATATCTAATATTAATCACAAAAGTTTTAAATGTTAAAATATAATACATAATATGATAGGTGAAAATAATATCAATCCTTGTAAAACAATGAAGTAGAATATTTGATTTCGAAATAATCAATGCAGAAAATTAACTCTCTGAATATAGCTAGCACAATTTAATTTAAAAAGAAAAACTTTACGTATTATTAAATTTAATAATTTTTTTAAATTTCTTTAAAAAATTTCATTAACAACATAATTATGTACGTACATCTTGGTAACTATCTATATACAAATTCAATGAATTGATAATTAGATATCTGCCATACCTTATAAAGGTAAATTCGGAATGAATTATGTATAATTTGAAGAAAATGTTCCAAAAATTCTAATCAGACCTGTAAATTAATCTATCAGAACATTTGAAATTAACATATAAATCGCATAGTAATTATGTAAAATAGGTAGTAGAAATCTGAATACAACAATTTCGAATTCACTGACTAACTATATCACAATAGAGAAAAAAATAATATAAATACAAAGTTCCTGTTGATTTTAATATTTTGAGATGAAAAATTTCTTCTTCGAAATACCTATACATAAATACTTCACAATATTAAATTTTCATTAGATAGGTACGTGAAATTTGTTTTTTTTTTGTTTGTTTTTTATTAAAATTCAAGATTTCTATATAATATTCGTTTTCTAAATTATGCTAATGATTTTATCAAATTAAAAATGAATAAACGTAACTAACAACAAAAAATAAAAAATAAATGTAAAATATTTCAAAAAATAATTTCGAAAAGTTTTTAATTTAATTAAGTGGTGACGCAATTTTGAACATAATTCAAATTCATTTAATACACCATTTTGAATTTAAAATTTTTGTAATTTTGACAGTTTATTAAATTTTTATTCATTGGATAATATACATTATTCAATGATGTTCATAACAACGTCAAAAATAATTTGAATTGATTAAAATATTATTATCACCTTAATTTATATGGAAACAAGAACGTGCTTCTAGTATAATTTTTTATAATTCAGAAAATAATCATTAATGGAAAATATTTTAAATGAAAATAATTAGAGAATAAAATAAAATTTCTTTTTTATGTTAAATAATGGTTGTATTAAAATAATGGTAATTAACGATTTAATATGAAAACTAATTAATTATGTTATATAGTCGATATAAATTGGGATGTTTACTGTCCAGTAACCAACAACATAATTTTTATGATACCAATTATGTAGATATTTTAATTATGTAAATCAATCTATTCAAAAAGAAATATCAGCTGGGAAAGGATTCTGATATTAGTGTGTAGCTAAGAGTGTCAGTTCTGTTAAAAGTCATTATTCAATTTAAATGATTAATATTAAAGTTTTCCTCCATTGATTTTTTAATTAAATTTATTATTTTTTAATGTATATGTAGAGTAGATCGATATGCTTTATTGGGTAATATCAACCGAAACAGTTCTTAAACAGATTTTATGAATATTATGAAATTTCATTATAATATAATTAAATAAAAATCAATTAGTCTTTCATGCCTGCATCAATGCATCATACATGATCAGTGGACATTACCACTGGTATAATATGATGTAGATCGGTACACATTTACCATTTGTGTAATAGTACTCTCCATTTTTCTATCTTATTATTTTAATATTAATTCTTACCATTTATTTGTGCAAATTGTGTACCACTCTACTTACTTCATGATAAGATCTTAGTAGATCATTAAATAATCTGAGTTGTGTAACCTACTTCAGATTACTATAGTAAATTATTTCGGACTAAATTACTGTTTATCCATAAAAACAAATACTAAGCTCCTAATGTTATTTAAAAGTAATGATGAAAATTTAATTTAAAGCTATTGAAGCTTCCTATATTCATTCATTTATATTTAAAAAATTTATATTTAGCCTAATTTCTAATAGCAATAAAAACAGAAGTCTCTAAATACTTAAAATAAAACAAAAACTAAAATTTAATGCAAGGTAATCTCAATGTCATAATTATTTGCTTGAAAAGAAAAAAAAGTCCAATAAAATAAAATATATCCAAATTCATTGTGTTAAAAAATTAAATATTTTCATTAAAATTTATTCTAATATTCTTTTTATTCTTTTGTGTAATTTTAATTATCATTTGTGGGTTCTGAATAAAAACATGTTGAACAAAAATAAAGCAAAAAAAAAAATCATTAATTTGAGCTGATTTAATTATTTATTAAAGGTGTTGGTCGTCATTAAAACAATTAAATTAAAAGAAGAAGTAATTTCATATTAAATCCCATTTATATATTATCAGCCAATTTAATGATTTCAATGAGGTAATGATGGTTTGATGTTGCTCTACTGTTCTACTGGTTTAGGTTTAATTAATGCGATTATATTGTGAAAGTAAATTGAAAAAAAAATATTTATTTACAATGTAAAATTGAAAATGTTAAGAATTCTGTTTTTCATATAGGTCAAATGAAGGTCGTATTAATTAAAATTAATTTAAAAGGTAATGCTGGAATACTACAAATCAATTAAGACTTTATATAATTATAAAATGAATAGAAGAAAGTTTTATTTTGTTCATCAACACAAAAAATATTTTTATTTAAAATTTTTTTTAAATTTAATAACCATAATAACTAGTACTGATTTTTTTTTATTATTATATTTTCTTCGCGGCTAGTGTCTCGTAAATTTCTTTAATGATATAAACGGTAAGTTCATATTATTTGATAAACGCTCTCTGATGCTAGACCTTGTCATCTTCTTTGGTTTTATTTGATCTGATACAATTTGACTTTATTTGATTAAGCAGTAATCCAATAATTACATGGCTATAGAAGAAAAAGGTGTACTTGTAAAAATTGTTTCCATCATAATCTCCAGCACATAGAATCTACAGATTTAACATTTACAATATTTTGGATAACTCAAAAAAAAAAAACAAAAATGCATAAAACCGGCAAAAGACATTCTTAAATTATTTTTCCGACATAAAAATAACGTGTGAAGGTAGAAATTTCGACCCAATACATCACCAAAAACTAATTTTAACAATCCACTTTTCCTATACAATGTGCACACAACGTGCAATGGAAATATGTCTGTATCACAATATGTACAGTATACTGAAATAAAAAAAAATGTTTTCATCAAAAATGTAAAAAAAAAAATTTCTTTTAAAATCTTCCATAGATTTTCCAATTTTATGGAAAATTTTTCTTCCTAGGATTTTAATCAATTTAACAAAAAAAAAATTCTTCTAACGATGTTTCAATTATTTTTTTATATATATATATATAAATATATTTATACATTTTGTTGCTTCCGGTCCAAATCATTTTATTGTAGGTACCTATAATATTTGTATACAAACCCGAAGGACATAGCAAGGTTTAGATACAATATGTATATACATTTCTGTATATCACCAATAGCAACAGTCAATGTGGTATACTTGTATTCTTACAGATTTACCTTGACTTTATTATTCTTTTTTGTTTTTCATCCTTCAACAACTTTTCGAAAAAAAAAATTATTTGATTATTTTTTTTTTTTTTATATTGTTAATGCAAGTTTTAATATTGTTGTTCTTTCACCATTTTTAAACGACATAAATGAATATTTCCTTTTTAAGTGCAAGGTAAAAAAAAAAAACAAACAAAAAAAAAAAAACAAATCATAATAAAAAATTCCGTTTTTTTTATGATGGAATAAAAAATAACCAAGAAAAATTTATATCAAATCACTCCAATCCAAGAACTCAGATTTACGGTAAGAAAAACGAAAAAAAAAACTGAACATTTTTTATTCCTAAGAATGCAATAACAACAATTTTACAACATCAAATAAACATTTCAAAATGGTATATGAAGATATATTTATGTATGAAATACACCTGAAATACAGTTATATATATAATTATATATGTAAAGAAAATCACCACCTGCAATGTTAAAATTTAACGTAAATTTCCCGAGGGTAGATACATATACATGCTATTATTATAAAGCTCGTATGAATATGTATATATGTATTGTAAAATGAATAAAAAAAAAGAATGCAGAAAGTTTATATCCTTCAAATATATTAATGTTCATTATATTGCACAACATTCTTTTTAAATGGCGGCAGTTATTATTTTACTGTACTTACTATTACTATATACCATAGTAACAACATCAAAAACAACAACAATATTAAAAAATGCTCATATGTTGTTCATTTGCTGTATTATTATATGAGTATACCATACCAAGTGATGCAATCAGTAATGTTAACCAACGTTCTTACATCTTTCAATACAAAAATAAAAACCAAAATAAAAACAAAAATAAAAACAAAAATAAATAAAAATCAACCCGCTAACTTTAAACTACTTGGTATAGGTTATAGTTTGTAGTGTATAACTTGGTAACAGGTATAAAAATGATTTTTTGTTTTTGTTTTTTTTCCATGATAAAATGAAGATGAAAATGTGGAAAAAATTAAATTCAGTAAAATGTCATAATATAATGTATGTCTATGTATGTATTTACAATTTTGTATATTGTGTAATATCAAATTAAAGAATACGTTATATATTTTCCACTGTAACTTTGTATTCAATAAATATTGTAAATGATTAAATATGTACGTTCTAAAGAGAATTCATATTTTAATAGTTAGTATCATTTAATATTGTATACATAAAAATCAAAACTTAAATAAAATTGTTTACTGTTATAGAAGCCTCTATGCTTCGTGTATTCGTCATATTCGTGAATTCAAAACTGAGGTATATTTGATGCTGACCTCATTTGCAAGTAGCGATTGTTTAGTTTGTTGGCTAACAGCATTATATTATTCAATTTATTTCAATTTACTGAAATTTCACAAATTTCACAAAGGTTCACAAATTGACGTATTGTATTGAAAGTTTGAGCTGGCGTTAAAATTTTGTAAACGCTATTTCATCGCTTAAAATAATTCAAGATAATTTATGACTGGAATATTTTAATAAAAACTCATCTATAACCAAAATGAATCTTAAATATTATAAGAATTGAAATTTTGTTTAAATACCTACAGCATTTTCTATTAAAAGTTTAGTTATTCTATGGGTACAATTGCATTTTTATATCATTTAAATGACTTCTTAATGACATTTAATAAAAACAGAATATAGAATTTGATGCTAATCGAACAAAAATACAATTTAAATACATTTTCCAATCGAGTGTTCTGATCACAAAAGTGTAATTATAATGATAATTTTAATTTCAGAAGTAGCTGGAATAACCAATTTCACTTATATATCATATATATTTCATTTAAGCAGAAATAAATTTGTATACGATTTTAAGTGTCAGTGACTGTATATTACATATGGTGCAAAGTTGCAAATTGTATTTATTTATAATAAAATAATGTATCTTGGTGTTATGTGTTATAAAAAAAAAATTTCTCTTTTTTCCAACATTATATCCTTTTTTTTTGTATATAATAAAGAATATTACTATAAGATCATAAATTAGTAACGATATCGTAACGGAACATAATTACGAAATTATATCAAAAATTTATTTATAAAATTTCACGAAAAACAAAAATTCACCAAAAGTTTAATTAATATTTTGACATTTCAAACAAAAACAAAAAAGTACATGCATACATACATACACAAATAAATAAAATAATTTATAGAAAAACTAAAAAAGTAACAAAGTAATTTGTGGAAAAATATTTCAAGCTAGGTGCAACATTTTCTCTAACAAAATGTAAGTTATTTATTTAAACAGTTTGATTATAAGAGCATTATGTTGGTTCGTAAAATAAATCATTTGTCGGAAGAATTTATTAAAATTATAAAAGTCGGTTATTACACGTTCGTATAAATTGCAACAATGTGGAAAAGTTTAACTCTGTAAAAAATAAATAAGTTTATTAAATAAAATTATATAAAGTTTCACCTGAGAATTTCAAAGGACATTTTATTTTTTGTTGTGAAATTTTTCAGTAATTTTCACCTCAATATCAGGGTTCCACCTTTTTAATTAAATTAAATCAAGTTTATTATATTAAAAAAAAATTATTTTTTTTTGTACAAATAAAGTTCAGGTATAGAAAAAACATTCTTTGACAGGATTTCCTCTAGAAATTGGTTGTGCTTTATTTTCCACAACAATTATTTTCAACAACGATTAAACGATTAATATGCACGATTCTTAATAAGGTTTCAAATCTGCAAATTTCTGAATTTGAATACAATTTAATATTTTTCTATAATATCATGGTACAAAGGATTTCTCTAAGTTTTATAGTATTCTCTCAGTCAAAAGAGATTAGCTGTAAAGGATCATATGTGAAAAAATAACAAAAACAAGTAGTTTGATTATATAGTTTTTGATTGCTAAAGTATCGACAGTAAGAACAATACAGAAAGAATAAAATATAAGAACACTTTAATTTTCAATAATACATTAATAACTGTTGTATTAATGAAAGACAAGCACTACAACATATTTATGATATAACCGAATTAGATCGTAATTTTTACACATAGATTTGAATTGAAATTTATTGATTAAAATAAAGTATTTCTAAAAACTATGACTAATGCTAAATTTAAATTGCAAAAATATTTGAATTCAATAATATATTTAAAATGTATGTTCATACTTGCAATTCTACTTTACTCTAACTGTATTTGATGTTTTCGTTAAGAAAATAATTTTCCATACAAAGCTAACAACTCGAATATGTTCTCGATAAGTTGAATTTTAAAAATATTCTTCAAGCTGTATAATGCTTTAAATTAAGGCAATCAAACAAATATATTATTGAATGTGAGATGTTTAATAAATTTAAAAAAAATTTGCAACTAAGAGAGTATAGCATTAAAAATTTAATTTAAAGCTTTGGATTTACATAATTTTACATTGGATTTGTTATAACATTGGATAGATAAGATAGTTAAATCAAAATTAACATAGTTTAAACCATAGGTCTACGCAAACATATGGTGAAATCGAAAATGCAGTATTTGAGTATTAATTACAATCTAGTATGTTCCATAACGAATTATATACAATGTAAATAAATTGAAAATGCTTGCATATACTGCTTTAACTACGCATAATAATACAAAACTTTTAGAATTAATTATTTGTATATAGTATCTTATGGAAAATACAACATTGCTTTGCAAAATTCTAATACTACATTTTCGATGTCACCCGTACTTTAATCATTTCACGAATTCAAATACAAGATAATTTTCCAAAATCATATTAAAATATTATATGTAAATAAAGAAAATCTACAATTTTATAAAAACTATTGATTTTGTATCCAAGAAAATTTCAGACAAAATAATATAATCGCAAACAACGTTCGCAAATTAAACTTGGAAAATCAATTTATTCATAATAACCTAATAATATAAAAAAAAATACTGGATACTTCAAAAGATTATTTTTTCTAGATCAATAAAGTTATAGTAATGAAAATATATATCTATATAAGATGATTGTCAAAGGTAAATCAAAAAAAAAAAATCTGGTATTTCAATAGCATAACAGGATCAACATTTACATAAATAGAAATAAATTAGCAGTTCCATTCTTAGCTACAATCAGATCAGTACAGGAAAGATATTGGAATCATAAAAAAGTAAAAAATGTTCGATTAAAGAAATCAAGCAAATATCTAATGGTTCTTTAAACACTCACGTTTCAGTTTTATATAAAGGTTAAACGTATAATCAATAACATTTATATAATGAGTAACATTTATATAATGAGTAAACATCATAAATGACCAAGTTTAGTTCTGATGGTCTTGTCGGGAGCAAGTAAGAGGTCACTTTCATCTAATGCGATATCTAACCCGAAAAATACAAGAAGTATAAAAGATCTATCTGATTAAAGAAGAATAATTAAACTTCACGACTTTTTTTTATATAATGCCAAGGCTATGGGATGAACACTCCAACTGCCTTTACACAGAAATTGTAATTACATACAATATTTATGATTTTTATGGTATATCTACTAATTTTAAATGTGGAAAACCATATCTATTGTTAGAACACTTCGCCTTCAGAATAGCATTGTTCCCATTCTGTTATTAGTGACAACTAATAACCAAAACTCTCAACTAATTTTTATCATTTACATTCTCCCAATGACAAATGGTACTGGACCAGGTCGAAAAATTCTAGAAAGCATTTTTTGTCTTCTTCGGTAATCGAACCTGGGACCTTTCGTTTGAAAAGCAGTCGATCTACTTACTGCGCCACCCAGCGTGTTACTATTATTATTTTAAACTTATTTTTATTAAAGCTATCTTAAATTGGAATTATCAATTAACAATTTAATAAATTTTACCTTTCATTTTTGAATTACATTATATTATATTCCTTGAACTCATTCTAAATAACAAATTTTATTCTTCACTGCAATTTTAAATTGTGCAAATAACTTAAATATCCAATCATTTTCATTAGAAATCATAAAAGACAACTATCAAAAGACACAAAAAAAAAACGAAAACTTTCAAAACGCCACTAAAAAACCTAATATCACAGCATTTTATCTTTAATCTTTCACATAACATTAATTCCCAAGTGGACCATATATTTCAAGGATAATAAGTTCTAACAACGAAAAATAAGAAAAAAAAAAGTTACTTAAATCACAGTTTCACATATATCAAAAATCATACTAAATCGAAACTTTATTCCCAAAGTTGTTGTATATATGAAATGTACATATATACATATTTATATATATATATATATATATATAGAATATAGATATTCTGTCATTTGCGTACTTATAAACTTTTTGTTTTTGTTTTAGGCCTATAAACCATCAACTCCAAATAATATAAAAGGATACGAAAGAACTAATTCATTATTACTATATTTGTTCATCCCACGATAAAACAATAAAAACAATGGACCAGCAATAAATCTTATCTAAAAAAAAAATTATGATCCTATATCATTATATATAATAAATCTTTGTGTTATAGAAGTGAGCTGTAGTTTAACAACTTTTCTCATCGAACTATTATTAATGTTATTGTAGTCTGCTATAGTTAATTTTAAATTATTCTTGTTATTTTACAGAATATCCTTTTAACTATGTTATTTAATTAAAAGAAAAAAACAATATTCAAAAATTAGAATTTTTTTTTAAAAAATGCAAATATTTTTTTAATATAATTTAATATAAACAAATTTCACGATTAATATAAAATTCGCTCCCACCCACCATCCTGTTTCGAACATTTTTTTTTTTTAGTTTTCATGAACATTGTAAAATCCTCTGATACTAATTTTATTACAACCCGTATTCTTTAGCACATTAAATTTATAATTTTTTTTATCACATCTTATTTTGTATAGTCCAGAAATCCAAAGAATAAAAAAAAAAAAAACAATTTTTTAATGATCAAAAAAGGACATTATTGAATGTCGGTGTTTAATATTTTTTTTATTTTTTTGTATTTTTTTTTTGTATTTCTTTTTTTATTTTTATTGCAAGCTCGTGTTTTCTGTTTTGAACATTTTCAACTACAGAATTTCAAAATACCTTGACTGGGTAATGTCATATTATGGTAATGGCAGTTTGTAAGAGAATTTCACATCTTCGGTTGTTCTACTAACAACAATATTTTACACTATTTTATGATGGATCCTTTTAATTTTTCTTTATTTTTGTTTTTGAATTTTTATTTTGTTGTTTTCAAGAAGGCTAAATAAAAGAGTCATAAAAATTTATCATAACATTCAACAACATTGTATTAAATTGAAAAATTCAATCTGGACAGCATAAAACAAAAGAAGAAAAAAAAGAAATATGTGCAAATTTATTCATTTCACTTGAATATCTTTAAATAATTCATAAATTATTGTTATACAATAAATAATACAGTGGTGTTCAAAATGTTAGTAACACTTTAAAAAAAAGTTCTATTTTATGTATTATCCAAAAGACTATTTTTTTTTTTAAAGTTTAAACCACCTACGTGCTTAAAGCGTTTCATTTTTTAATTTTATTATTAATTAACGTTATTTGGTCATTGTAAAGCAATTTACATTCACTAAACCTTCATCTATAATCTTATTCTGACGATCGTAATATTTTTGACCATATTTTATTTCGAAAATATATATTAATTTATAGTATCAACAGTCTTTCATTTTATACGCGATACACCGTTTCCTTAGAAATTCAATGCATATCAGTAATTCCATGACATTGACAATCATTTCCCAACCAAGACTATTTTATTTGATCAAAATGTAATCAGTCTAGTCAAAGTCAAAGTATTTTCAGTTAGTGTAATATTAATTCACTTTTTTCGTAATAACAAAATTATACAAATTTACAATAGCAGTCAGCTAACTTTCCCTGTTTTTAACGTAATGTTTGGAGGCTGTGTGATTCTAGATTAGAACAGTCCGCTAACTTTTCCTAATTTTACTGTAATGTTTACAGAATGTGTGATAAGTTATAATGTCCTGTTCAAAGTAAAAATCATCTAAATCAACAACATAGAATTGTAATCATCAACTTTCGGTTTTTATATTCCAATAATCAGTCAATATTTATAATCAAGGCATTTACATATTTTTAGTTTTATTTAAAATATCGCAATTTTTAGAATAAAATGATGAAAACACTATCAGAAAATTTTTAGATGATTTACAATTTGAAAAAAACTACTATATCGATATTTTAAAACGTAATAAATAATTAAAAATTTATTTAAAAATATATAAATTATCACCTTTTCTACTTATTCTAATTCAGAAGTAGTCATGTATAATTCAGAATATTAATTTAATATGTTTAAAATAAAAACACTCTGTTAGTAAAAAAATAAAGTAAATTGTATAACACGTCAGTGTAAGTCTGCTCCGCTGCATAAAAAAATTAACGCATAATTTTATTTATTCAAAATTTAACATTTTATCTTACCTTATTTAACTTTTATACCTAAGAAAATCTAACCAAATCACTGTACTTTTTTTCATCAAATAAAAAACAGTTATAGTTAAACCAAATAATTGAAAAAAACAAACAACCACTGTTCTTAATAATGCAATTTCAAATAAATTATTAAATTTTTAACCTTTATACCCCATTTATAAATTCAAAAAAAACAGCAGGCCTGGGAGGGTATTGTTAAAAAATTGCAGTCCAATATTGTATAATATTTTTTTACATCACTGTAATTTCAAATGCCCCTATATTCATATTTCAGACTTCTCTAACAAATAATAGCAAATCCTTGATAATAAAACAAAAAAAAAAACAGAAATTGAAATAGAAGAAAATACAAGAAACCAACATAGGAAAACTCGTTTTTGTTTTCTATATACATATTATATAGATATGTATGTATATCAATATAAACATATATATAGCTAAACAAGTCTATGAAAGTAAAATAAATTAGAGATTTTCTATAGAAATTATAAGAAATATTTTGTACTGTTTTATTATTTTGCTTTGTTTTATTATCTTTTAGAACATTACAAATAATCATAAAAAAAACAAAACAACAACATAAAACAAAAACAACATAATAAAAAACCGAACAATAAATAAAATCAAATCAAATAATATTACAGTAAAATAAACATAATAATTTATGATCCTAAATTGTTTCAAAATAAATAAGAATAAAAACAAAAAAAAAAAAAAAACATTAAACCGGAGGACAACAAAACGACTAGGAATGTATCTTATTATTTTCTTCAAAGATATTTGCAATATAACAGACAATAACAACAACATAACCATACAAAAAAAAATAAAATCTGAAATTCTTGAATTCATAAGAATTTTCCATTTATTTTATATAATTCATCATTTTAGCAGCAGGAACCGAACAAACCAAAATAAAGAACAACTACAATAAATCAATAGGTTTTAATGTGCATCAAAACACAAATAATTACAGTGACGTAACCGAATGAATTAGGTTGAATGGAAATTTGAAAAAAGATATTCTATTTTGAAGTAAAAGTTCAAAGCATAAATGTCCTTTATGTACTTAGAATAATTGTTGTATAAATGTAAACAGATTTTAAGCTTTGAAAAAGTTTTAAAATTATTTTCTTGTATAATTACGATACTAAGTAAATTGAAATATCTGCAATAGATCCAGTTCATAAGATTAATCATGCCTAATCTTCAAGGAAAAATTATCACAAATGGCAAAAAAATATCAATTAAGAAAACCGAACTATACTTTAAGCTGCCTTACTAAAATAAAACTATACTAACTATACTTTATACCGAACTATATTTAAAGTTGCCTTGCTAAAATAACAAATTTAAATTCAACAAATATTTTCTTGCATATTAGAAAGTATGTATGTCAAATATCTTAAAAAATTTTCCAACAAATAAAAATGAAGAACAAAATGATCTTTTATTCTTCTATTGTCTGCATAATATGCATACGTTTCTCTTCCCAGAATGCCCATAAATATGCAAATTTATGTGCAAATTGTTCCAAAATCCTTTTATTTGTATAATATTGAAATATTTTATATCAAAACAGTACTCATATTATGTCAGATTACAATATTATTAAATGCGCTTATTTTAGAAAACTAGTGTAACCAAACTGTCTTCCTTTACAAAACTATAGCTATCAAGTTTAGTTCCAAAATAACACTCTGAATGTTTTGAATATTAATTTTTTTTTATACTTTTAACTCATACTCGTATAAAATGGCATACTTAGCTCTGTTCAATTTCTTAGATACATCACTGTAATATACATTTTGTAGGTATAACCTTTAAATATTATGGAATGTGAAAATTAAAAAAAAAGTTTTTATCGTATATGAGGGTTTGTTGCCGTAAACAACTAGCTACTACCAGTAAAAAAAAAAAAACAAAAAAAAATAAGATACAAAAAAAAAACAGAAAAAGGACATAATTATTAAAATCTGTTAAATTGGTTTTTATTTTCTGCCTATTTAATGGTAGCAGTAATCCTTGAAATGACAAAAAAAAATAAGAAACCAAATTCCAAAAAAAAATTTTTTTTTACTTTGTAAAACTTACAAGGAAATTTTTTATTTATTTTTTTTTTTATTTTTTTTATGTTTCGAGAAATTAGAATTACTAGAAACCAATAAAATGTACATAAGGCTTTTCATCTTCATAAAAATAAATTAAAGTTATGTATTATTCTTGTTTCGTTTTCGTTTTTGTTTTTTATATATTATGGATAAGAAAATAGGGTGAGGAGAGATGATGAAAAATAGCTACCGACAATTGCTGCTATAAAACAAATAAGGTTCTCTTAAATAACCACTACTTATCATAGAAAATTTATTACAATAGAAGAAAATAATAACCATAACAATAATAACAACTTCTTCATGAAACTCTCACACAGCTTTTCAGCCTATTAAATTCTCATCTAAAGAGGTCCTTAATTTATACATTTGAGTTATTATTATTTTTAAAGATTTTTTTTTTGTTTTTTTTTTTACTGAGGATAAAGTATTGTATGTGTAGCTCGTATATATACATTATACATATAGACATAGTTTAGATATATATGTACATGTATATAATAAAAACATATATTTTTGGCCTTTTTCATTCCTCAAAAATTTTCTCATTTGGTCGATTTGGTCTTCTCTGAAAATAACCACCAAGGCAATTGTCGGCAAATGTTTAAAAGAAATATTACAAAATGGATAATTTATTACTCCATATGAAAGTGTGTAATATAATAAATAATATGTGGAATTTAAGTTATGGAATGAGAAAAGTTGTTAATGAATTCTTTTTAGAGAAAGGTATAGTAGCAAAGAAAGTGGGGAGAGAAATTATTCTCTTGTATAGATATATATTTTTTTAATGAATTTTTGAGTATTTTAATTACACATATTGAAAACATTTTGTTTTTGTTTAATATCTTTTACAACACTTTAACAACATTTTTTTTTTTGAATTCCTTTTTTATATTTATAATTATGGTATATTATTATACATAATATTATGATGCCCGTTGTATTTAAATTAATACAGAAGATAATGTGTACTACCACATTAATTATTTTCAAGTAAAATTAAATTTCCTCGAAAATTAACTTTAGCTTGATAAAATTAATTTTTGTAAAATTTTAAATTGAAATTTTAAAGTTTTTAATTCAGTTCTGGAACCAGCTATTTAAAAAAAGAATGCATTTAAGTTAGTTTTCTAAATCAACTATATAGATACTAAAAATTTAACGGCAGTGAAGAGTTATACAGGGTTATATTATTTTCATTTATTTATTTTATTGAAATGTATTAAAAAAGCCTGCTCTTAAAAGATTGTATTAATTAACTTAATTAATTAACTTAATATTAATAACCAATTATTACCTAATTATTTTAAACCTAATATATTTATAAAAACATAAAATATGAATTATAAAGTTATGATACGTTAAGAGATTTTGCAACATACCACAATTTTAAACGTCTTCAAATAATCTCAAACCACAAAAAATTCAATTGAATAAAAAATAAAATCAGTGATGGTAGCAAAAGAAAAATAAGATAAAAAAAAAACAGTGTCAATAATATAATTTAGTATAAGTTCCCTAACTACACCTGATACCAAATTTCATAGTCTATTATAACTCTTACAGTAAAAGAATAATCACTATTAGAATTAAAATGAGCAAATATATAACTTGATTAGTTCTTGTTGAATGGAAAAATAAAATGGTAATATAAATAGGCAGGATAAGTTAAATGTATCATTTTAACAAGTAAAATGAAACAACGCAACTTCTACAGTGTCATACAGTGTCATTAGGTCCGAACAAATATAATGAGCTGTAAAACGAAAATCATTTACATAGTGGTGAATAGAAAAAATAAAACGAGTAACAGAAGTACAAAATCTTTTTGGTAATTGAAGAAAAATGTTTATAATATGCAATTTTTTAAGAAAAATATAATCTTTTTTGTTAATAAAATGTTTTACCTAATTTAAATCTTCACTAATGTAAATACTAAGACTCTTTGCATTATCAAAATAAGAAATAAAGGCAAATTTTGGTACTTTATTTAAGACAATTTCATTAAAATTCGGTCTATAATATTTCAGTCTAATCAAGTTCTGGGATTTTGTTTTTTTTAATATCAAACTCTATAGTCTATAGCACTACTTACGTTAATTTTTTTTTTTTTGTTATTTCTTCTACATTTATTTACAATCTATCATAATATTTTAAAAATTTAATGATTAATTCTTTTTATGTTGGTTAAATACCTGGTTATCTCAGCAGTTTTCCAAGTTTTCCAGTGAATTTGATTGGTTTGCTAACCGGGTTCAATATCTTTTAGTTGTAGCAGTTATTTACTCTTTTACAAATCTCACTTGTAAGTTATTTCTTATGACTGAGTGTCGAATATACCAAAGCACATTCGTTAACAATTAATTCTAAGTACCTTTCCTCACAAACATTCAATAATTTCTATGTGTTTGAATTGCTTGTGGTACCCTAAATTTCGTTACCTTAAATGCATATTGCTTTCAGTATTTTTATTTATGACTTACAGAGGTTTAAGACGAATATTAACAACATTGTTCGCTCTTTCCCACAAAACTTTTCTTCTTTCTTTTTCTTTCGTTTCCTCTAACTATCCTTTCTTTTTTCAAATAGTCAACGGTACGCAAGTACTTAAAGGTTCATAACCTAAGTTTTGGCTATAATATAAAAAAAAAAAGTATACTTTTATAAATTAGGACCTTAGTTTTTAGAGAGAGTTGAGCATTTCCGCCAATTAGCCATAATAAGTTGAAAAATCTTAGAAGTAGTTCTTTACTTTTTATTGCAATATGCTTCCTCCAGATTAATTTTTGGTCCAAGTGAATCTATAATTTTTTTTACCGAATCCGGCATTGGTAAAGTATTGTTATTGATTTTAACTGAACGACAGATCTCTTTCCTATAGTGGTGAAATAATTGTGGACAAATTTGACTTTTTTGCTGTCATTCTCCACTTTTTTAACCACTTATTTGTTGTCATCTAAGTTTTTCTGAAGATTAAAGGATGCCATTTGAATGAAAATATCTGAAGATAAAACTGCTGCATCATCTGCAAATGTTGCAACCATGATGTATTATATTGTTGGAAAATCAGCAGTAAATAATGAAAAATATAGTAAAGGTCCTAATATGCCCCCTTGTGACTACACCGGCTACAAATAGTCATTAATTGAGAATAATCATTGTTAAATTTAAACATGAATTTCCTGTTAGTTACATATATGCCTTTATTAATTGATAATATTGGTGAAGTAATTTTTCTTTCATCTTATATAGTACGCATTCGTGCCAGACTTTACCGAATGCTTGAATAATGTCTTAGAATGTCGCTGACCAATGGGTTTTACATTCAAAATCATTTGTTATTTTTTCAACAACTCTGTGCACTTGTTCTGTTGTTGCATATTGATTTTTAAGCCCAATTGATGTCTATCATAAGTCTGATCATGAGTAAAAACATTATGGTTGAAGATGGACAGTTTGTGAAACATTTTTAGTTTGCAAGAAAATAACCTCAAAATATTACACATCATAATTTGGTACATATACATATCTTGTATCTTGTATACACTGTCATTCCAATACAACTTAGTTAAATAATACTAACTGAGTGCACGTGATATAGAAATCTGAATAATAAACATAATTATAATTTATACATCGGAAAATAATACTAAAACATTGACATAAAAAAATATGTTTTAACTTAAATACTAATATTCCAAATAAAAAATAAAATGTATAAATGTTTTAATGTGAAAATTATTTAATTATTCAAAAATTACAAAAAAAAAACATTTCGAATTGTATTATAATAAACAGAAATCTAATTAAAATTATTTTAAGATTTTTGTTTTTCAAAAACGTTCATTAATATAAGAAGATTTTAACACGCGCCATTTTGTAAACTCAATTTTTCATACTTTTCTATTTTCTCCCTTATTTTCAGCGGTACACAACAAAAGCGTTATCCTTTTTTATTCATATTATAAATGAACAACACATTTAAATTCCAAAATGTACAACAATAAAAATAATTTCTTAACAATAGGATATATTATTTATTATTAAAATATTTTTAGAAAAAATTTCCAATTTTTCAATAACATTAAATTTATGATACGATGTACGCTTCAATAAATTCACGTTATTGCTGAAACAAAACAAAAAAAAAAAATATTCCTTTTAAATGCCTAGAAAATTATAAATTCTTGTTATGAATTCTTTACATGCAATAAAAAAATTGATGTTGAGGAATAAAAAAGGAAGAGGGAATTATTATTTTGGTAAACATATTGAACAATTATTCTTTTGAAATTTAAAAAATAATTTATTCATAGGAATTATTCGTAGTAGTAGTGGTACAAAAAGAATTCGAAATAAGCAAAAAAAAAATATATGTGATTAAGTAAATAAAATTTTTTGATATCAATGCTAGGAAAGTTTCCGTTATTATTACCGTTTTGTGGTGCAAAAAATGTTTAAAGTAAAATTACCTACCTTTTATACTCCTCTTAGAACAAATATTCAATTAAATCTCTACAGTATATTAATTATCAGTTCTATGATTCTTATAATAGCGGTGAAATTATAATTTCTCATGGAGAATTTTTTGCAAAGGATGGTAAAAAATGGACTCAAAAGCAATAACGCTTTGTCTAAATTAATATTTTGCGTGGGAGCCATTTGCCGCAATTGCACGCATTCTTCGAAATTAAATAACCAAAGTTATCGATCGTTTTAGTAGCCTACGATTCCATTGTATTCAAAGCTATACTATAGACGTAAACCGCTTTGACAAAATTTTACGTTTTATTAGATTCGATGAAAAAACCACATGAAGTAATCGACGTAGATTTATTTTCAATTCGAGACGTATTTGAAGCAATAAAAAAGAATTTGGGAAAATATTATATATACCTTCTAAAAATCTTATCGTAGACGAACAATTAATGCCAACATATACAATCAAAGTCTAACAAGTATGATATTAAAATTTGGTGGTTTTGTAACTCTCAGACGGCATACCTACTCAAAGGAATTCCATATACTGGTAACAAAGATAATAACAGAGCAACAGGACTTGCTCAAAATGTAGTGGAGGATTTGTGTACACCATATTTTGGAACTGGACGGAATATTACAATGGATAACTCCACAATGGATAATTTCACAATGTTAGAACTTGCAAAATGCTTGTTATCTAATGGATTGATGATTGTAGGAACTTTTCGTTGAAATAAAACTTATATTCCAATTTCTTTCAAGTAAAAATAGAGATCAACTTTCTTTGGACAAAAAAAGTTCCAATAAAAGAAATTTATTTCTAAGAGCTCTTGGTAAAAGTTTAGTAAATTCTCTTATCGAAAAGCGTGCTAGTACTAAAAACCTGCAATTGCCACCATCTCGTACTGCAAGTTGAAAAACGGTAGCGTTTATTTTGTAAATTTTGTTATTTTTAAACATCTAGAAATTAATTCTTTGAAATTAAAAATTAAAAATTTATTAAAAATTATTTTTTTCTATTACATTATAAAGTGAGCCTGCCAATCTCGTGTTATGAATTTACGTGACAAAATAATATGTTATGAGGTTTAGGGTTAATAAGTTTTACAAAAGGTATATAATTATCACTATAATTAGTAATTATTACGGGATTGTTTAAAAAATTGCATTTCTCTATATAACAAATTATAAGTCATTCAAAATAAGAATTCTCAAAATTTCCTAATCTTAAATAATATTAATGATAATTCACAAACAGAAATTATCTATAATTAAAAATGAATTAACTAGATTTTACTATTTTTTTGTTTTGTTTTTGTTTTTTGTATTATTAATATAACTAGAGGCTATTCCTTAAGCTAGCCATAATCCCCAGATTATTACGATTTAGATTTTGAATATGAAAAGAGAAAAAAACATTTAAAAAAAAAAAAATAAAAAAATAAAATGAAAAAGGAAATGTTCATTCATTTGAATTGAAAAACCAATTTACGTTCTCATTTGTTTTTGTTTTTTTGTTGTTTTTGTTATTTTTTGTTAGTTAAGGATTCATCAAATTGTTGCAATACCAAGTAAAAATTCTTATATTATTATTGTTGTTTTTATATATAGTTATGGACATGGTCAATATTTGTGGTCGATATACAACAACATTATCCTTTTTTTTATAGTTAACAAAATTTTCTTTTGTTACAGTCAATGACAAAAGTCTTGATACTACTATTAATGAAGTAGGTACATTATGCAAGTTTTAATGAATTACTTTTAGTAATAAATTTTGATACTAACTTGTAACTATTAATAATTTTCAAAGTTATCTTTATTCTATAAAAAAAACCAATAATGAGTGCTTCAATCCAATTCATAGGGATATTCATTTTAGTTCTAAAAACAATTTATAGAGTAGTACCAGTTTAGAAAATATTAAATATAGGGTAAATGAAAAATCACCTGTAGAGTTTCGATATAGTAGTAGAAGTGATTAGAAATATAGGTAAAGTAAATTATTCTAACATTTTTGTATGATTCTTTGTATTTTTCATGCTTTTCAGAATATAAAACAAAAGAATGCCTCCTCGTCACATTAATCAATAACTATATTCGTTTAGAGTTATATTCATTTACACATTAACTTTTTTTTTCTTAAATTTTTATTTGTAATATGAAAACTCAAAACTCAGATTAAAAAAAAATTTTGTTAATTGCTTATCTATACCCCCGGCTAGAAAAACGTAGAGTTACAATTTTGGACAGAAGAAAAACTTCTATAATATGGAGTATAATGAACTTATATAGGTACTTGCATTCTCACTTTTGATTCTACCAATAGACCTTGATCCTGGCAATACTTACTTTCATTTATTTTCTTTAATCTCTTTATCTAAAATTATATTTTCTGTTGGTAAATCTAAAAATTGATTAAAGAGTGAAAATTGGTAAATAGAATTCAAAAACTGACTGTAGTTATAGAATCTGAAATATAAATTAGAGCTTATTTTGTTTTCATTTAAAATTTGTTGTTATTCTTTTTGGATTGGATTTTAGGAAATATTACAACCTTCCCATTAGTTATGTCCCATAGGAATCATTTCTATATGTTCATATGTTTGTATTTTCTTTTTCTGGGAAAGGAAAAATAAATAATTTATGAAAAAGATATTTTCATTAAAGTTTTTATTTTTCTGTTCTTATTTTCGCATTTTTTTTTTTCTTTTATTTATTTTTATTCTTTTAAAGGAAGTCTGTTGATTTACATGAATAATTTTTTAATTACAAAGCTATTTAAAAGAAAGCGCATATAGGTATGTAGAATAAAATTGAAAAGAATCGGAAAATTTGATTTTTTTTTTGTTTTTTTTTCTTTTTCAAAGATTTGTATAATTATTCTGTATGAGTATCAACAAAATTTTTTGATTTATAATATCATGTTTTGATACAAAATTTTCAAAAAAAAGAAGAATAAACAAATTTTCATGGAAATATTTTGTTAATACATAAAAATTTGAATAAAAATAACAATTTTATTTTCAAATTAAATTAATTGCGCAATTAAAGATTAAAATTGTTAAAAAGTAGAAATTATAGAGTTTCTCTACTCTTATTTACCTCATAGGTATTGTTTTATTTAAATCGGAATTTTGAAATTATTCGAGATCAAAGATTAATAAATAATGCAATGTTTTAAAAAAACAGCAATTGTTTATATAAGTGATTACATGTTATTTCAAAGAAATTAAGGACCTACTTATTGTACTAAACTATAAAGAATACGAAATGGATTTTCTAATCGTTTATTTTTCATACATTATTTAACCCTTCTTATTTCAAAAATTATATCAATTATTTAAGCTCTTCTGATATTATTTAATTTAAACTTTTAACTTATAAAAGATTTGGCTTTTAAAAGATTTTTTCAATAAGTAAACTGAAATAACAAATTTTGTTCCTAAGTAATGAAACACATTTGAGACTTCAAATTGCAGAAAATCGAGCGATGACAATTATTTTAAAATGCGGTATTAGAACCCGAATCAAAGAGATGCTAAGTACATTGAAATGGATGAATGTTAGAAGTAAATATTGAAGTACAACGTACTGATTCTAATGTTTAAACTTAAGTATAATTTACTACCCAATTATATGCAGAAACACATTGAGTATGTTGGTAGATATTATCGTTTACGAAACAGGGGAGATTGTAGAATACCATCATACAAAAAAAATAGCACACAAAACTCACTCATGTACAGAGGAGTACAAATTCAATGAATTACCAAATAACATAAAAAATGAAATTAGAATTAGTATATTTAAAAAATTAATACGAGAACAAGATAATTTTAAAATTAATTGTAAAAATTATAAAGTTTCTGAGAGATTAATAAAATAAATTTAAATCTAAGTGGATTATAAAAACTAATTTTGTTTTTGAACTTTATCATTTATAGCAAGTGTTTGTTCTTGATGCTTTTCGATTTTCGGTTTTTCTTGGTTGCATTTTTTAAAATTCATTTAACATATTTCCAAGTCGTATTTAATTACTTAAATTTTTTGATTATTCCATTCATGTGATTATCCAATTATTAAAATGCACTATTATATGGGTGATATCATTTCTTTTGAGCTCATCATCGTGCCCTGCAGTATTAATAATATATTGTTCAAAGATAAAGCATTAATTGAATGATAATCGTAGATTTATATTGTATAAGGTATTTTTCAATTGATTTCTATTGAATTAAAAATTGGAAAAGTTTTTAAATTTATTCTTTAGCATAAATATTCTGGCAATAATTTCGTATTAAATATATTTTCAACGTGATAAAAGTATCAGCTACTAATTAACTGATATATTTTGACACACATATTTTAATATTTTACATAATACTTTAATACTCGTGCGTGGATATCAGCACATATCAACCATTCATACATGTACATAATGTACCCTAATGTATTCTCAAATCTAACATTTAACATAATTCTCCAAAATATCTTCCAATTTAGACATATGGAAAACAAACCTACTCATATCAATGTATAAATTAAATTTTTAAAATTCATATCTACATTCTTCTTCAATCAACAACCATTTTTTTTTTTTTTAAATTATTATTTCAAATTTTTACACCATCAACTTTCACTTTACCATTGTATACCATTTTAATGTTAAGATTTCAAAAAGTTCTCACCTTGAAAATGTAAAATAAAATTAAAAAAGTAGGTAGCTATACTTTAAAAAAAAAAATTGTATATGTATAGGTGATTTAAGTTTATTATTCAATAAGTTTTATTTATATATTTTTTTTCTTTCAACATAATTTATTCACATATTATTTAATTTCCATGTAATTTTGAAATTTATATTTTACACTCCCAAGTGTGTACTCTTTATGAATATAAATCAGTTAGAGGAAAATTTCTTAAATATTATATATAACAAAAGTTAAAAAAAAAAATAAAATATCCGCAATTTTCCAAAACACTTTTTTTTTATGTTTTACCTTTTTCAAAAAAAAAAATTCAAAACATAAATCCAAGTGAAATTAAAAAAAAAAAAAATATTTCTTCTCTAATTTGAACTTGTTTAAAATATTTAACAAAAATGTAAAAAAAAAATCGAAAAAAACAAAACCTTCTAAAATGTTTGGTTCTGGTTGAGTTTACAAGAATAACAGTAAAAAAAAAAAAACATGGAACATAAAATAATAACCAAAAATTTTGTTAAAAATTTGACGCACGAATTTTGTTTTCAATGTTACCGTATTGATGAAAATAAGCTAATAAGTAAGTAAGAAAGTAAGCAAGCAACCATCCATCCAACCAACCAACCAACCAACCAACCAACCAACCAACGAACCAAGGCAAGTACACTTCATATTTCACAAGTATATTTCACTTATGCTCTTACCTTCTTACGACATCCATATACTTGTATGTATATATTTTTGTAGTATTTTTTACAATTCTTAATTTCTAATTCAATCTACGTAAACAGTCATCCATTTATACATACACATACATATATACAATTTATTGTACAATATATACAGTAAATTTTCCACACATATCATACATATATATATACATCGTACTCCATTTTTTGATTTATAACTACATTGTATGAATGGAAATATGAGCCAGAAATAAAAAAAAAATTAAACAAAATGAAAATAATAAAAACAGAGAAAATTTGAAAAAAGAAGAGACAGAAAGAGAAAATAAAATGTAAAACGATAAGAATATAAATTTTCTAAATTTTATACATCCATATTTATAGCCATATTTCGTATGTATGTCAATATGCATATAATGCGTGTGGAGTGGATCCATTCAAAGTAATTTGAAAATGTATACAGGGTACTACGGAAAACTAATAACAAATAAAAATGTATTTAATTAAGTACTTAAAAATTTCCAAAGTGTTTTCGGTTAGTCTATAGTAATAAATACATAATATAAGTGTCGATATCGGTGCAATTTCCGTGTTTCTAAGCATAATGGACAGCTAAACCGATAATGGCAAGGGCGAAGACTTTTCACACCGATTATATATGAACGATTATTTATTTATTCATTTTTTACAGGCTTATTTCAAGCGAGTTATATGTATTATATTTGTGTGAATTCAAACAAATTTTAAAATTAACAATATAAATATCAAAAAATTAAAATTAAAAAACTAATTGCAAAAATTTGCAAATAATTAAAATGTAAATTAATGGTTAACAGTTTAAAGAAATGAATAAAAACAAAAAAAAAATTTAACCATCTGCAAAATATAAACAATAAAATACTCTAATAGTTAGTACTTTAAGAAAAAATTATCAACTATAAGATTATTAAAAATAGAGAAAAGAGGTCAGAATTAAAAAAATGGATGCAAAAGTTTCTTTGGAGAGAAAGAAATCAATACGGTTCTTGTATTTGTTATCCACAATCATCATTCTATGGATAGGTTGCTTCATTCCATAGTTGGTTCGATAAAAATGTAAGGATAAATAGGTTAGAAGAGCGGAATTGAGGATCGAATTAATTGAAAAATTTAGTGGAGTGAACAGACATTTTTACTCTGATTTATTAATACATTCAAAGAATTAATACAAAAAAAAATATATATTTTATTTTTAGGCAGAAAACTTAATAAGTTCAATATTTTTGTAATAATTACCAATGTCATACATAAAATTTTATGCATGACAACACTTTATGCCTTTGACCTCCATCTAAAACAGAAATACAAGTATACATATTACAACATTTATGATAAGTTAAATTTATTTAAATACGTTTTAATTTCATATGATTTCTTTCAAATACATTATATATATATTTATTTCTTCAACACCCTGCTGATTCATTTCTGTAACATATTTTACTTATGTCCATTCTACAATAATTATTCTCAGCAATATTTTTTCTAATCTCCTGATCGAATATTGTATATACATATTTCACATTTTTTTATTATTATTTTTTTCAAAATGGCGCATACACATAGCAATATTATGCATTAATTTACATGAAAGAAAAAATTATCAAAAAAAAACAAAAATAAAAGCGAAAAACCAAAAATATTCAAGCACCTGAACCATAACAGAAAGAGCAACAAACCAAATTTAAGGGTACGTATCCCAAATTTAAATAGGTTTCACTTTTAATGTAGGTGGATTTGATCGTAGGTAGGTACTATGTTGTATATATATAATGATGTATATCCATAATGTATAGATAAAACTGTATACATATGCATTGATACAGTTGACATAGAAATGTGAAAGTAAATTTTTTAGAGCTTTTTAATGTTTTTCTATTTTTTAAACGAAAAATTCAGTATAATAACGGTTTTATTATGGTAAAACTAAAAATTCATTTTATGATGTTATGAGCAACAGGGCACAATTTAGAGTAAATGTTATTTAAGAGGTACTTTACGATTTTATCATAAAAGAAGTTATTGATATGTTACAAGTATGACTGTTGCTATAGTATATTAGTGTAGTTAGCATCAGATCGAATGAAAAATTAAATACTTTATTAAGCTCTGTACTATACGAGAGTGTAAAATAAAAAGTAAAAAGTATTTGAATGGGGTTTTAACTTCTATGAAAAACTTAATAGAAAATTAAAATTAAATAGAAATCATTGTCATTATATTGTGGAATAGAAATATTACAGTATAATATAATGAATAAAATATTAATATATACGTACAAACCTTCACATCCTCCTATAAAATATCTGCATTGTTAATGCTGCTAATAAAATATTTTAAGTAATGCATTTTAAAAATTTGTAGTTTATAATATCAATCAGGTTTCTCCACTTGAAGTAAATTATGTGCTACAATAATTATTGTTCAAATATTGAAAAAGTTCTAAGCTGAAATATCTTTAAATGAATCTATCATTATTTCATATCATTATAATGACAATTACCATTCACGTGTATTTTAAAATACTCATTAATGTAATAACAAAGCACATCCGGCAATTTAGTTTTTTTTTGAAAATTGAAGAATCCAAGATAAAAAATTTAAAATTTTGAACCGAACCTTGCTTTCTACTCCTAAATCTAAACTTTTATGTTGTATGATAAATATATATATCAAAGGTGTTACAACATACCTTTGCTTGACCTAGTTACCGACTCATAATTTTAAATACACACAACTGATGAAATGTTCACAATTAAGCTTAAAGTATATTTAAACTTAAACTCATAATAACTTTGTTTGAAATTTTGTTGCAAAAGTGTGGTATATGATTAGTTATATGATAAGTATTGAATACAAAATAGACTTTAACTATATTTGAATTACTGAAATCGATAATTAGATTTTCGTCATATAAGACTTGAATGCATATCTTGGAAGTTATTGTAGAAATATAACTCTAAAGCATATTCTGCTTATGTTATAGCCTTGCCTCTCTTTGTAGACATTTTACTCATATTAAAAAATGTATACTCAACTGTAAATACATCGTTTATTATATTGAAGATTTTTTGTTATCTACGGTCACATGCTATAATATATAGCTATTTTTTTATCATCCATCCGTGACATATGATCATTCCAAACTTTTCTTCTACTTCTCATCCACATGACTATACATATCAAAATTGTTGAATTTTTATACACTTTAGTAGTTTGAAATCGTATATCTAATATTGTATCCTGCAATATTTTATTTAACTTAACCCAATCATATTAAAATTTTTATTATTTTAAAATAAAATATAAAATTATTAAATATTTAATTTGAAATGCTTATCGAAAAAATTAATTAAAATAATGTTTTTTTTCTTCTCTTTTTAGGTATGTTGGAAATATATTAAATGTATTTACAATTTAATATTTAATCTTGAGCAGACAGACCTAGTCAACGATACATGATTATTTGAAAAGTAATTTTATAATAAACCAATACCAGTTATTACCCACATAAAAACTTTACAATAAAAATCAATAGCCAATAAAAGTACAACTAACTAATTTTTTTTTTTTTTTTTAATAAAATCAAATCCGTTATTAAATCGGTAACTTTATAACTACTTTAAAGATGAAATTTCAAGGATAATTCTTTTTTTATTATTATTATTATCAGATTTAGAAAACCTTTTTCTTTATGTTAAATGATACAAGAAGTTCCAATCCAAAACACCAATTTTTATTTATTAAATTGAACGTTGAAGTTACAGTTTTTACAACAGTAAATGCTACTTTTAAACGTTTCGAAATATATCAATAATAATGTACTTCAATTAACTGTAAAATTCAAATAAAAATTGTTTTAGTATGATAATTGTATACAATATTTTCGTACAATTTCAACAGAAAATAAAAATTTGGTAAAAAATCTAAAAAGCCATTAATTCATTTAACAAAATTCATAAACCTAATAAAATACGATTTTAAATTAAGCTTATTTATTTGAAAAACTTTTAAAAAGAGTTGTAAATGTTTGTTTGTTGTTTAATCGTGTGTAACCGTTTTTGTAGAATATCATGTATGTATAGCATCACACAGTATTTCTAGACACATTTCTAAAAAATTGGATATATTTTATCACCTATGAATTTTCACAAAATTGATTGTGAAAAATTTCCCAAAATTTTATTTAACTTTTTATAAACAAACATTTTGGAAATACGTTTAAATTTAATATGAATATAACGTAATTACCTAAAATTATTTATTTTTGAAAAAAAATTTAATAAAATGGTAATTTATACGAAAAACACTTTAATTCCTTAAATGTACCTTACGTTTTGATTTTGATTGTATATCAAAAAATAATAATGTATAATAATAATGTTATGTTATATACAATATCAATTACTATTACATACATAACATCAGTATTCTTGCAATATTATTACATTATTATTATCCTTTAATATTATCATACAAATATTTATCGAATTATATTGTACAAATTATACAAATAAATTCATATACGAATATTAAAAAAAAACAAAAAACAACAAAGTAAAATAAAATCACAAAACAAGAAAAATATAAAGTAAATAAAATAACCGTTCAATATTTCAGATTTTCAAAAAAAAAAAAAAAAAAAATATTTTTTTATGACTATTAAGTCCAGACATTTAATATTACATATACAAAACAGAGAGGAGGACCAAGGATATTAAGGGAATAATAATATTCAAAAATACCCTTTTTCGACACAACAACAATCACAAACAATTTCGAATTACTCAAGTTAACTTTTAAAATAAAAATATTGATAATATATATTTCGAATTTCGAAGTCCTTGAATCAGAACAATAATTTCCAATAATAAAATTATTATTTATGTTATTATAATATTCATTGTTTTTTTATTGAAATTATTATAATAAATTTTTTATATATTCAGTCTCACATTAAATTACCAAATTACTTGCAATTTACTAAAACCCTTTAAAAGATAATTTTTTTGTTTACAATTCTGAAGTTTTAGTACCTACTTAAAAAAGAGTTATTCTCTAATCTGTGCATATTAGGTTATATTAGAATATATTTTTATAAGATGAACTTCATTGCAATTACATAAAATATGTGTAATGATTTCTAATTGGTAGAAATAGTTCTGATCGCCATTATCACCATGTTGAAATTGAAACCGCGTTATTTTATAAATGTTGTTTTACGAATTTGTAAAAATCTGAAGTTATAATTTTGTGTTATTTTTATGTTATCTAATTGTATTTGCTATTTGTAGCAAGCATATTATATAATTTTCTGTGAATCTAACATTTCCATAACTTCATATCAATAACGTTTACTTTATTTTTGTTTTTGTTCTTTTTCATCCACATTAAATAGTTACTTTTTTTGTATAATTTTATATTAACTCTTCAATATCTGTTTATTTATTTAATAATTTACTGAAGAAGTCTGCATAATAGTAGACGAAATACGCGTATCTGTAAGATTAAAAGGAAAATATTCGACTATGTTTACTCTAACGCTAGAAAACAAGTTTTTATAAAAACTAATTGTTTAGTTTCTTTGCTGTTTATATATTATTTAGATATTTTTTTCCCACTTACGAACAAAAACAAATTCGAAGTTGACAAGATTTGCTAGAAATATTAGCAATTTTCAAAATCGAAGAGAACAGCAACTAATTTGCTGCTACGCCAATTTTCTCTCTTTTTAAACAATAACTTTTGTATTAAAAATCAATTAGTAAATGTTATATCATTTGTATTTTAAATACTTTGTCAAATCTCTAACTCGTTATTTTAAGAAGACAGAAAATCCTTTTTTTTTATATTTTTTTTTGTACAATTAGCGAGTATGTGATTAGGGCTGAAAACCATCGTTACTTTTATATTAAATCTTAGCATACTGACGTATCATGTGAAAGTTTTTCTTTAATTTTTTTTGTGCATCAATATTTTTTAAATGTGAAAAACTATGCCTTAGTACATAACAACAAAGTTCAATTTTATTAGTTAGTTTTTAGTGATAATCCAAAACTCTTGATAATAATTAAGTAATTTCAAAATAATTGAAAATAATTTTACAACATACATGCTATCTGTATGTTGAGATGGTTTCAAATCTAGTTTAGAAATCAGATAATATAACCATAACTACATAAAATGGATTGATAATTCTAATTTTAAAATTTGATATTAACAACTACTATCATAAAATTATTGAAAATTTAATTCATTTTCAAATTCAAAAATTCATTAAGAACTTACAAAACAAAAAAAAAATTTCAATTTGTAATAATATTTTTGTAATTGGAAAACATAGATTCAATTTTTACACAAATAGATTATGACACATTTCAATTAAAATATAGATAATAACAAAATATTTTATATTTTAGACCAATATATATTTGTATAGTAGATTACTTACAAAAAAAACTAACAGAATTTTAATTTAATAATATAGATCCTAGGATCATTACAATGGTTTCGAGAAAAAAAAAATGGAAATGCCATAAATTGAATTTACCAATAAAAAAAAATTAAACAAAAAAACAGCAAATGAATTAAATTGAATTTTACTTTGGTTTATTTTAAACCCATTCCTTATCACAATTACCAAACCTTCCTCCAAAAAGCTAACAAAAAAAAAAAAATGGCTATAATCATAAAATAATTTTTTATTTTGATTTTGGTTTTGTTTTTTTTTCTGTTGTTTTTGCACAATTGTTCTTATTTGGATTCATCTAAATAGACATTTTAATAACGTCAGTTTTTTTTGTGTATATGTATATACCTATATATAAATATAAATGTATACCGTACAGTGAATGTTAAAAGTTAGTGAACAGAATTTTAGTTTGATGGACACTTCCAAAATTACATACCTATTTAACTAAAAATTTCATAGAAATAATTAAATATTTTGGAATATTTCTGTTCTACTTGTAAATTATTACAATTTTTCATAATTATGTTAACTCAACAAGCATCTTTAAGCATCAGAAATGATTTACTGCAGACTGTAGAAACGACTAAATTTCTAACAGCGATGTAATCTAAAAAATAAACACATGTTAAGGATATTCACGATTACGTGTAGAAGTGTAGTATAGGTGTAGATCTACAATAATTTGTACAACGATTTCGTGAACGCACCCTTGTACCTTTGATGCTGTAGTCGATGTAGAATTGTGACATCGGTTTGTTTACATATGCTTTTAATTTATAATTATGGGAATATGTGAGAAACAACTTTCTTTTTTTCATTTGTAACTACATTCATAAAATAATTCAACTAAAATTTGGTTTCAATTTAAATTTTTGATTTAAAAAATTACCTCTGTCCTTATCTCAGCCATTTTCCAAATATAATGTAGTTACTTTAAAAATGTCAAACTTAAAAAGTACAATTCTAAAAGTACAATTTGTTTGAGTCTTGTATAAATCTACAAATCTTGTTGGATATTTTTTCATATAAAAATTTTACAATGACAATAGGTACACTTCTACATTGCTACACCTAGTACAAGAAACCTTCAATCTACACCTATTCGTGAATATCCTTATTGTAATTACAAGTAATTTTCTTCTTCTTTTCATTTCTCCACTGATAGCATAGAGTTTTGAACATTTTTCAACAATCATTGTAGTTTCAAGGCCTTCACCTGAGATTATGGATTTTTCACAATTGGTCTTCTGGTTATTTAGTTTACACATATTGATACTGTATCTATCTTGCAAAAATTATTTAATGAATTCCTGATATTAAATAAAATATTTTGTAAGTCATTTCATTTATTTTTTTAGATTCTAAAATGCCATGAAAGTGAAATATAAAAATAATTTAGATATTTTAAAGTTGGTATTTTGAGTAAATACTGTTTCCAAAATTCAATTGAAAATATGAAAATTTTGGTATTTAACTGCAGATATATATGTGCAACATATTTGAAACTTACTTTAGTCAACTTTTAAAATAAAACAAACAATAATAATATTTCAAATTTCAAAGTCCTTGAATCAAAACAATAATTTCCAAAAATATTATTTTAATTTTAAATATTAATTTATTCTACTTAAAATTTTATATCATGCAAATTATTGAACTAAAAATCTAAAAATTAAATTTTATGCACCATCAATATTTCCAAAATATACCATGCAAATTTTCAAAGGTATTGTAAATAAATTTTTTACCCAATTTTCATAAAAATATTTTAAATTCTATATTGATAATTCTAAGATTTTGAACAAGTACAACTACTACCTACGATACCATTATGTTGGCAACAAAACAAAAATCACTCTCTATTACATTTAACTAAACAAAACTAGAAAAATGTTTACATTCAAACATATTATTATCAATTCTGAAATTAGATATTTTAAAAATTATTGAAATGTAATAAAAATTAATTAATTTTGAAACAGACTGTACACACAAACACACCTATGACTGTATATTCATAACATACGATAAAATATAAATCCATAATACCATAATATACGATAAAAATAACGTAACATATTTAGATGATTGTTATATTCAATTCAATTTTAGAATGTCTGCATGTCTGACTATACAAAAAAAAATGAAAAAAAAAAAAACAGAATGAAAAAGGATTTAATGATTGCGGTAAATCTTTTATTAGAATCCTGAACTTAACATTATATATTTACAATTCTATATAAATTCTATCTATATAATTTATATTAGTTTATTTTTATTTATTATTATTTTATTTTTATTATTATTAGATATGTATCCATATACATAAGTGTTATAAACAAACATACATACATGAAATAGAACAAAAATATTCTTTTTAAGAATCTATTTAATTCACTTGACTTTTTGAGACAATTTTAATTGCATTATTAAAAGGATATATGGATGGAAAGTACATCATACATAAATTACTTACGTTATGTTGTTGTTTTTCTTTTTGTGTTTATGCATTTATATTACAGTTTGAAGTTAAACAGTAATAATCCTTTTTTTTGTGATAATGTAAAGCTAAAGATAAAATTCCTTCAAAAATAAATGAAAGAATATTTTTTAAGTGTGTACCAGAATTATATAAGAAAAAAAAAAGTTTTTTGTGGTCTTTAAATGTGGTTTTTTCATATAAATTTTGATTGAGGTTTGATTGGATTAAAAAAAATTATTTTCTTAACAAATTATTATTTTTATGTGTTGTGACTGTAATTGAAAATAAATAAATATGAAATGGTTAAGAAGAAAATGTCACTTTTGAAAATAAATGTGTCAAAATTGTGTAAATCATAATATAGAAATGAAATAGGAAAAAAAGGAATTTAAAATTGTGAAATATATGTAAATTTAATTTATAAAAACTTTGTACTATAGTTTGAGTGAGTGTTACTGATTCATATAATTCGTAAGGTATGTTAGGGAAGTAGGTAAAAAATATCAGTTTTCGGCTAGACCACAGGTGACCATTATGAATTATAATATACCATACTTTACTTTTAGGTAGCTTTAGTACCAATAGAATTTGAAATTATATTATAGAGAAACGTTTTAAAGAAATTGTTATTAAAATTAATTAAAATATGGTGTTATAATAAAAATATAAATAAAAAATTGGTTTGAGGGACAAAATAGTACAGAGAACAAAATATATAGATTTTAGTATTATACAGAAATAGTTCAGTCATGTAATGAATGTAAATGAAACTATATTAACAAAATATTCACGGCAGCTTCGCAAAATTAAATTTTAAAATCTTAAGTTTAAATATTACGATGTAGATACGAAACAATAGAAAACAAATTAATAACAAAAAAGGTTTTTCTTATTTGCAACATAAAAATATTTGTTTAGGTTTTAGATTATAATTACATACATAGGTATACATATATTAATTTTTTGTCGACCTTATACTCCATGGATGGGGTTACAAGAAAATGATGATAAAACTTTTGTATATAAACTTTAAAGGTTAGCTAAATTTTTTAAAAAATAGAGTCGTTATTTAATTTGTTTTTGATTACCCTTTGAAAAAAATTTTCGTTTTCTAAACATTTCGACTTTATCTGTGCAAAAGCGTTTAGTATCTTAGGTTTCTTGAAGAGAAATTTAAAAGATTTCCATGACATTTTAACAATAAAGAATTTATATTTTAGTTTACTTAGGTCAGTCTTAGAAAACTGTTGCGTCATTTGGGACCCCGATTATTATTCTCATATCATCAGGATTGAGAGAGTCTAACGTTCCTTCTCAAAGTTCGCTTTGTACAAACTGAATTTATTTCATTCACCAATCTAATACAATGTTAGATGTAAACTTTTGGGCATTGAAACATTAGTAAATAGACGTAACAGTGTTTGGATTTAATATTTATGTTCGTAATTGACGTATTGTCAAGTCGTATTACTAGTTTTGAACTATTGTATTATTTCTCTTTACATGTCCCACAAAGATCATATCACCGTATTAATTATGCTAGAAATGAACCAATTACGAAATGTATCATTAAATTCAATTCAATTCAAATAATTTTTCATTATCACAGAACAAGAAATGTATTTAAAATTGCAATAATGTCTTACTTTTCTTTTTCAAATAATAACTAAGTGTTTTGTTTGATTTTTTAATTTCTTCCCTTGAAATTTTTAAAAAAAAAGTTTTTCTACATTTAAATTATTACCGTTCAATTACGGTGTATTATCTTTGTTTTTGCTTAGTAATTGTTAAAATATTTAATTATGTTTAATTTTTCTATATGAAATTAATTTGTTTTTCAAATTAATAAAATTTTATAGTTTTAGATTATACTTTATGCCTGTAGAATTTTTTTCGTAGCCGAATAAATAAATAAATAAAAAATAAATAAACACCAAGTTTCCATTTTTCATAATAAACCTATCCCCAAGTTTCTGGTCTAGTTTTACTAAAGTTTTACTTTCATTCTTAATCCAAATCGCATATATAAAGTTTCTGTTTGTGCGATTTTGATATAATAATCTTTTTTGTTATAAATATACATATATTTTCGATATTCTACCTCACAGTTATGTTTTGTATACATCATCATAATATTAATCTTTTCACTCTTTATAGAAGTATAGAGTTTAGGCATATTTCAGATATTACGATTCTGAGACTATTTTCCTTATCATATGATTCTTGAATCCAACGTATAAGTAGGTGAATTCGTTGTCATGCAATCGTTATTAGCGAAGCGAACGTGTAATACGTTCGATAATTTGTGGAATGGAAAATTTTAAGTGACAACCGTAAAACAAATTTAAAAAAAATATTTTTGTTGTTTTTCGAACAAAAATGAATGGTGCATTAAAAAAATTTAAGAATATCTATTATTTATAAAATTTATGAATAATAATATAATATTACTTTCTGCTACATTAAAATAAATAAAAAACAGTTTGACAAAGCGGTGCAATTTGTGAAAGAGGATCCTAATTTGGGTTGTCGGAACAGCAAATTCGGTTGGAATAAAAGTGCATTCAAAGTATTATGGGATCGATTTGTAACCGAATTAAATGCATAAGGCTGAAATAAAATTATATAGATTGGAATAAATTATATATTATTCATTTAATCATCTATGTACTGCATATATAGATAATAATATGGGTTAACTCCAAATTAAAGTTAAAACAGCAAAATCAAAAAAAAAAAAAAAATATAAAAACCACAGGCCTTGACAAAAAATTTCCCTGACTCCATTGGAAAAAGCTGTCGGTCCAAAATTTCTGAAATTTAGAGGGCCGAAAATTTTAAAGTGTTCCTAAAGAGAGCCAAACACTCCTAAGTGTTGTTACAGATACAAATACACTTGAAGAAATCCCAGATGAAAAGTAGCAGTAAACATATCTCAAACAATCGTAACCTGAATTAAAATAATTTCCAGTGATAATTACCTTAAGCGGAAAATCGTACTACACAGAATAATTTTACTATTCTAATTTGAGGCTTCAGTGTAGTTAGTTTATTTATAACTAACAACCTATATACTACGTGACATCTACTAGTTCTAATGGATTTACGTTATTTCTAATAGTCCTTCAGATTCTACTTAAATTTGTCCGATCTCCGGCTTACGTGTCACTAGCACTAGTATCTCATCCGTCATCATAAAAAAGAACACAGTTTGTACTCATTTTTATTTGTTTATTAATTTGTATCTTAAAATAAATCTTTTTTTCTTTTAAGTATTTATTAGCATAAAAAAAAACAGTTTCTTATTTTATCTACTTTTAAAAATATGTGATTTTCCAGTGTTAGATCAGAAATAACTTATTCAAAGCTAATAAATTTATTCGCGAATCGGGATCCCATTTACACGAACGTTCGACTAGCATATTCGCTTTGAGTGATATTCGATTCGAGAATCATTTTCAGTTAGCATTATTTTCACAAAATATATCAAGTATTGTTATTCTACTTAGAGTTATGGTCCCAACTATCGTCTAATAAAAAAAAAGGAATTTTAACCTGTATTTGCCACATCGTTAGTTTGCATTTTCTTTCAATTCTACTGATTAGGATGTATAGAAAGAGATACAACAACAAATACAATTAAAATATTACAACAAAACTTGTTTGTTATTTCAATTCCAACTTTTTAAATTTAAAATTTTTAGCTATTATATATATATAAAAAAAAGTATTTTCTTAATAACTTAGGAAAATACTCTTAACACTTTGCTGCGAATTACTTTATGAAGTATTATGATATATTTAAACACATTTGATTGTATGAAATGTTCGTCATTCATATGAATTGTATGAAATTCTCACCAACATACATATATAATTTTGTATTGTTGTACTGTCAATAATCTTCTAGTCAGTAGCCTAGACCCTAGACAACCAAATTTATACCTAAGAAATCCTTTACAATTATTTTAAATTACGCCATCATCGTCTTCTAATAGTTCTAGAACTCCAGACTATATTTATTGTTTTTAAGTTGTATACATTAATAATAAGTTTGGAAATGTAAATAAACTTAATCTTAAAATCAATAAACATTTAACAAAAAAAAACAGGTATTCAAATTAAAATCAATATTCTTAAAAGTTAAATTTCCTGAAATTGTGGAGAACAAAAAAACAGAAAATTAAAGTGTTTTTGTTTGAAACAACTGAATAACTATTTAACCAACAACTGTTTTATAGTGGTTGTAGTTTACCTTTTAATTTTTTATCAAATCACTTTTGTAGGGGTTATTAAATTTTTAATAGAATAAAAAAAAAATAATTTTCAACTTTTAATAACGCGTACTTCATTAGCGCAAAAAGCATTTTTCTAATTTATTTTTTTCATCTTTGTTGTGTAGTAGTAAATTCAGTCTCACTGTTTTAATCTTGTGTAGTTATCGTTGTTGTACGAATAGTATACTATAGTGTACTAAATTTATAATAAATTTTACCTTTAGGATTTTTTTTGTTTTTTGTTTTCTATTAAAAAAGAAAATGTAAAAGAAGAGGAAAAAATTATTAAATTTTTAACCTATTTAAGGGCAATCATAATAAAAGTGCATAAATTTTCATAAGTGGGTGTGAAGCGGAGTGATTAAAATCGACATAAATAAATAAAACTTTTACTTCTGGGTACCTCGTATTCGTAGACTGTAAAAAGTTTCAAGAGTTCTTTATAGTGCAATATTATTTTATTAATAGGTATGTGTTCTAAATAAATCTGTCTGCTGGATATGCGTATTTGAAATCTGAAATTTTAGAAATTTTTTTGTTTGTTTCTAGATTCGGTCTCATCTGTTTCTTTTCTCTATGAATCGTTTATATTAGTACAATGCTATACGACTTTTGCTCAGTTGAATTTCAAAGATTTAATATTCATTCTTAATTATAAATATTTTTTTTTTTATAAGATTGATTAAATCAGCATTGGTTAATTTTTTTTAATCTAAAGAATGAAAGTTTTATAAAAGCTACGAATGTTTTTGTATTAAAAAATTATTAAATTGATTTTATCCAAATAAATCAAACTTTTCGAATTACCTACTATCAACAAAATAATTACCCAACATCGAAAGAATATGTATTTGTTTAAAAAAAATGATCGCTAAGCAGCTGAAGAACCTCCTCCCACCCTTGAAAATTTTTACTTGAAATCTATAATTATATTCCACTTATACCTTTTGTTTTAGCTTTCTTTCAATTAATATTACGATTCGCCAATACCCAGAGTTTCACCATTTGTTTTTTGTTCGGCCATGTCTTCTTCTTCCATGCGGATTTCACTCTACGATCATATGTGCCTTATCATTTGCCAGATTTTTTAATGTATAATTTCTTCATTTTCAACTTCCTCTTATGAGACGTTCGTGTACGAGCTCTTTGCCGCTTAGTATATGAAATAAATATTTAATCTTTATATAAAATGTAAGTTGGAATAACAACATAAGTTCTTTAGCGCATGATTTTGAATTAAAAGCTTAACAATGTAGAAAGTATTCTGCTTTAAATTAGAATCAAAAAAACCTGTATACACTTCGAATATTTTATGTAACCCTAATGTAAATATACTATTATAACCTAACTTTCATAAATAATTAATAAATTTAAGTTCTTTTTTTTCCTTACTTCTCTTGGGAAGGACATAGAACTTCCACCTGATATTTTCATCGTATTCAATTACTAACTACTGTTTGCAAATGTTCTCACGTTATGTTTGTTTTTTCTAGTTCTTGTTTTATTGTTCACTCCTAGGTGTTTTTAGACGACCAGCTCATTTGCACGGTGTTGTTTGACGGTTTTCTGAATGTATGGGTCTATCCATCTCAATTTCCTTCTTTTGATTTGTTTCGGTATGGGTTTTTTGCCAACTAGTATCCAGAGGTCCTTGTTGCCTTTTGTGTTTGGCCAGAATATTCGGCATATTATCCTTTTACATTAATTAATGAAGACATGTAACTTCTGGTTGAAGATTTTTCATGTTAACGAAGTTTCACTACCATATGTCAGGATTGATTTAACACAAGACCGGAATATTCTAGGTTTAGTTGCTCTGGATATTTGGCTGTTCCTCCATATAGAATGCCATCTTCCAAATGCTGCTCTTTTTTTTTCTACGTCTTCTTGAGCCCCACCACTAGTTGCTATAATACATCCCAAGTAGCAGAAGTTGTTCACAAATGTTGGTGTTTTTTATTCTCAAAGCTTTGGTTTTCTCCAGATTGATTTCCAGTCTGACATGGCTGGCAAGTTGTTTCAGGTCTTCTAATTTACTTGGATGTCGCTGATTTTGTGCAAGCGAAGGCAGGAATCATATATCTACATAGTCGAAGTCATCAAGTTGTTGTGTAAGACTACAAATAATTTCTCCCTTTTTTGAGCAAGCCATTTCTAGTATATTATCTAGGACGTTTGTGAAAAGGAGTGGTGAGAGCGAACATTCTTGTTTGAGTCCCCATGTGGTCGAGAGGAAATCGCTTTTTTGTCCCCTGTGTAACTGAGAGTTCGGCTCCTTCGTATAAAACAAATTTGAATAAGAATAGTTTTTAAATTTTAAGATTCACAATTTCAATTTGGATTTCAGTCCATTCCAAATTAAATTCACCATTTTTCATTTTAGATAATATTTAATGGATATGATGATGTCCTCTTTTTATAATTTTTTTCATTGCATTCTTTAGAGCTTTTTTTTTTTAATTCTATATACCTTTAAATCCTTGAACCTATTCTTATTTTCATGAAAACCACTTTTCTAGTCTTCTTTTACTATCTGAAAATTTCTATTTCAAATTACGTGTTTTTTTTTTGTGTTTTATTTTTTTCTCTGGATATTCTAGTTATTTGTGTGTGTGAGTTTATGAAGAGGAAAAAATATGTCACCGCATATTTTTAGTCACCCAATGTCCTTGGATATTTCGAAGAAAAAAATCTAGGTATATATAAATAAACCTGATCTTTACTTTAAGTCCTATTATTTAAAAATTGTGAATTTTTCGAAGGTCCTTATTTTGTTCATAATAATACAATACTCATGCTTATGGGTTAATTTTTACTATTTTTAGTTTATTTGATGGTGATTCTAGAAAATAGAAGTGAATAGAAGACTTATACTTACAGAAAAATTTTAAAAAAGAAAATAGCAATAGATATACAGAAAATACAACAATACCGGACAGAAGTATGTACTATAATCAGTAAAAGATCTACCTGAATTATAATATATAATCTTTTTTAATTTAAGGTTGAAATTTATTCGTATTACAGCACGGTAAATGCTCGTATCGTTCATGATTTTATACTATTTTATTTTAGTTTTGTTTTTATATATGAAATGGTCTCATACAAATTTAGTCGTAATTTTTTTTTTACAGTCAATATTTATGCAACTTAACTAAATGGAAATTAGTATTAATACGAGTATATATATACACTTCATTACATTACCGTTCTACTAACATTTTTTTTAGTTACATTTCAGTTCTATTGCATGTGTATTAAAATTATTGCATAAACTTTTTAATGCTAAAATGAACAACAAAAACGCATATCCTTGATATTATGAATTCAACTTGATATTATGAAAAAAAAGAGAAAAGAAATTTATCATGGAAAACATCATTTGGGATTATAGTAAACAAAACTAAATCTTACTAAATTTAACAAAAAAAAAAATAAAAACTGAATATTGTTAATAGTAAGAGTAAGTAAAAGGATATTTTGGTTATTATTTCGTATTTTATTTTTATTTTTCTTTTTTTTTGTCCATCATTATAAAAGGATTGTCCATTTCATTAATTGCAAAAAAAAACGTAAATTGTTGAAATATTGCTTATACCAAGGAGAATATGGTCTTATAAAAATAATATTACAATGAAAATCATATTCACATACTTATATACCCAATTGTAAAAAACAGCTGCATAGTTTTCCATTTTTTAATACACTTAAATATTCATATGTTATCAGAATATAATGGATTACTTTCCAAAAATAAAACTTAGGATGAATATTTTGATTCCAGAACCAAGATTTGTTATATATGTTAAACCAAAAGACATTTAACTTATTCCCATTTAGCGATAGAAAAATAGTGTATTCATTTGAATCATCGCTAAAAACTATTTTGGCAGAGTATTATCTAGTCAAATATATATTTTGTAGAATATGATTAGGCTCCAGGTGAAACATTTTGTGAAACATGTTGCATCATCTGTGTAATAACTAAAATCGTTCAACTTATTAATTAAACTTAGTGAAACTTAGGTTCTAATTTTTATTATATGTCAAATATCATTTTCATAAAAAGATTTTCATGTTCTATTGGTATGTAGTCGCAATCTTAATACTACCTTATCTACAATTTCTTACCTCAGCAAAATTCCTCTAACATTTTTTGTTATTAATTTTTATTTAATATTTTAGAAATTTTGAAGAATGATTAAATTACAATTTGAATTATAGTGTGTATTTCAGCAAACATACAACTACAACAACCCTACTTCAGTTTTCAGCTTTAAATTTTACTGATAAATATGAAACGGAAAATATTGAAATTAAATTCGTTGCTGCCAAACATTCTAACCAAATTTTCTAAATTGATTGGTTTTATGTCTCAGAAATTTCATCAATGGATTTGAGTGATTTTCTTACTGAGTTCAAAACTTTTTGATTATCTTATCAAACTTTGATACTTCTAATTACTGAATTCTGTTCTGAACACAGTAAAACGCTTTTTAAATTTTTTTTAGTATTTTTGCTTTAGAAATATTTAAACTTTTCAATTTCTCTTACATCATCACTTTTTATTAATTGACTTCATATCTATGAATTACAAATAGTCTTTATAAAAAAAAAATATCACATAATTTACAATATATTCTAATGAAAATGAACGTGACTTCAATATTGGCATACGAATACATATAAATTTCCATTACATTTTTATTTAATCCTTAATTTTGGTTGACGACTTTCGAAAATTTCGAAGATAATAAAATTGTCATTCTCAATTTTATATTCAAATCCCAAATATTCAAGTGAATTCTAAATATTTTTTTTATGTTATTGTTTTTTGTTTTTTTTAAATCCTTTGTTAACGATTTTTTTTTTTTTTATTTCAAATAAGGATCAATAATTTATAAGAGATGAGTGAACATTCATGAGAGAGTCCGATAATGAATAATGAAAACGATTGATGATTTTCAATTTATTACTGATGTTCTCAGAATGACATGAGTATAAATAAAATGTTTTTTTACTCGCATAAAATATAAAAACTAAAAAATATTTTGTTTGAAAATTTTTTACGATTTAGATCCTTAAAATTCGCTTTAAATTTGATTTGTTATCGGGATTTTATTCCACTTGAATTTCTATTTTATAGATGTGTGTATTGTATTATATAAAATGGGAGTGCGAAAAGTGAATGAATAATAATTAAAAATAGGAACTTAGAAATATATATATAACAGATTTTATAAATTTAAATAAGCTTGATTTTGCTTAAAAAATATGCAGTAAAAATATTTATTTGAAAAGGGATTCTTAAACTAAAATCTATTTTGGAATAAAATATGTCCTGTGGAGTCGATTTTTCATATTAAATAAATCTAGTTGTACAGATATCGCTATTTTGTATCTATTTAGCTAAAAGTTATTTAAATTTAAATTGATAAGTCAAAAATGAAACAGCTAGTCATATTATTCGGAATATTTGGTTTCGAAACCTTGCACATAAGGTCATCTAATGAAATGTTAAAACTGAACTAAATTTTTTACAGCTGACTAACAATTAATATTAATTTATTTAACTTTATAATTTCCATTTGGTTTTTGTTCGTATTCTTAATTTTGGTCCCTGCATTCAAGTCCAAAAAATCAAACATACCCACTTTTTTATTATATGTTTAATTTTGGTACTCACTGTACATGGAATTAAAATATAAAAATTTATTAGGAAAAACAAAAAATAAATCCCAACATACATATATACGTATATATTCTGAAGATTATTTTCAACTTACTTTCAACTACCCTGGTCCCAGTAATACTCGAGAACCTCTGGGGCATTAGAAAACTGAAAATAAATAAAAAAAAAAAGAAACTAAAATAAAAAAAGAATAGAAAAAACTGTTTTTTTATATTACACGTACAAAAAAAAAATTACATGCACATATGTATATGTAGATAATATGTTAATCCATTTCTATGTTGAATGTACATTTATTTAAATATAGATTTAGATCTAAATATATATATATATATATATATACATATGTACATTATATTCATATACAAATCTACATTACATGCTTTTAAAGTCTTTCAAGTTCCTAAAAAATTTTTATTGTTCCATTATACATAGTCCCTATATGAGTATTTTTTAGTTCCAATTCCTAAATCTTGATGGGATGATCTTTTTTGGGTTTTGTTGTTTTTATTTTTATTTATTTATTTTTTTATTATTTTTTTTTTATTTTTATGTACTTCCTTTTTATATTTTTAACTTCAGGGCAGTAATAGTATATGTACAACATTTGTAGTAGTGTGACTGATTAATTTTCTGAATTTACAATTTCGTATCGTACTGTATTTTTTTTCTATTCTTTTACTTTTCAACACAAGGCAAAAAAAAACGGAGAAACGAAAAGAAACACCCTAAAGACATTTTAGGACCTTCTTTTTTTTTTGATATTCAATGCTTTCAACATACTGTAAAAGTATTTGTGTTTTTTTTTTTATTTTAATTTTTCTATTTTTTTTTTTTTTGTCTATTGGCAATCATTTGGAGTGATGATTGTCTAAACTCTGACCTATGAAAATAAATTGGATTCAGTGTACTGAATATTTTAAATTATTAACACCTATGTCAGTAATTCTGTTCCAGCAATTTGATTACATTAGTCAGATATGTAAAGCTCAGAACTCAGATGTTAGAATATGAACTATCAAAATTAGAACCAAAAAGGAATGTATAATTAAAAATGGAAAATGAATTAGAATAAAATATTATGGTGAAGATTTCACTTCATTGATCTGATAAAAATAAATTGAGTTATTGCAATTGTGTTCGCAGATTAATAATTTTTTTATTCAGATGAGTAGTTTGACATGCAACAGTTTTATTAAAAAAGTTATTTTCATTGTTTCTAAATCCAACTGATAAAATCAAATTAACAATAATCCTAGGCACTTACTGTTAAAAATAAAACATCGTATTATCGGTAGTTGCGTATGAGGTAAATTGTTATGACAACAAAATCATACAATAAAATAGAAACTCCTATACAACTCTATTAAAACTCCTGAAAGCTCAATTATCGTTTTTATATATCTGTTTCGAGATTTTCACTTGCTTAAAGTATAGCTGGGTGTCTTGATTCGAAGAACATCAATTTTGACACTGAAATTAGTAAAATTCATTTGAACAAACATGTTTAGCTAATCATAATCAGATAGAAGTTAATCATTTGTCAATCACTAATAATAATGATAGACCAAAATAACTGATATGTTACATTTTTCTGTTGATTTGAAGTTTTAGAGTGCTACACTTGCAATTTTCTTTTAAAATCTAAAAACAAAACAATAAAGTTAAAGTCATAATAAAAAATTAAAATTTTATTTTTTCTGCTCAAAATCATAACAACAAAATAAAAGAAAAAGAAAAACAACGAATAAAGTAACGAATTTTAAATCCTTGGAGGGCATTTTACTACATTGAAGTATCCATTATTCATTCACTAAACAAAAAAAAATGTTTTATAACAGCAACAACAAAAACAATAAATTTTAGTAACTTTCAACTTTTCAACATGAAAAATCAAAAATTTTATTAAATTTGAATGAAATAAAAATCAGATGGGTGCTCATACGACTTTGATGGTATTGAACAAGAAGGTCAGATTTGGAGATGGCTGTATAGTGGGGTAATAAATACAATTTGAAATAAAGTTTTATATAATTTATTTTTATTATTGTTAGTGTTGTGTGAATAATAATAAAGTTTTTTTTTTATCACACTTTTCAATTTCAAAATGATGGTGTGAGCAACAAATGAGCATCATACGCACACCAATAATTTTATAGAGCAACAAAAATAAAGTTTTTAAATGTATAATATCGCCTTTTGGGAGATTGAAAATTTTTCATGTTTTTTTGTTCCCTTAATTGTTTTTATGAAAAGAAAAATAAAAATTCATTTTAATTATATTTTTTCAGAGCGATGAAAAACATTAATTTAATTTAATATACCGGTCTTTTTTTACTTACTTTGACAAAACATATTATTATGTTAAACCTTAAAAAATAATTTATACAACAGTTTTAAAATCCTTAACTTTTATTTTTATTCTACTTTAGAAAGTTTCTAATTTTATTTAAAACAGTTTAAATTTTAAAGTGAAAAGTTTTCATAAATCACTTAGTTCGTATTTTCTAAGTAAGATAAAGTCTTAATTAGAAAACTGGCTCAAACCAGCATAGAAATCAAATACATATTTAATAACTAACTTTAAGTCGGACCCAATGTGTTGAAATTTTGGGTACATTTGTTTTATTCTTATATTTTATGTATAGTCATAAATTTGAATTATAAAACATATACATATGAGCTGAAATGTAATATTATCAAACAATAAGAAAATCTAAAAAAATAGAATAAAGGATATGACTTTTGTAGTTACATTATAGTGCAAGTGCACTTCATTATACTAAATCCACTTATATCTTCTTAATCTACACATTTTAAATATTACTGTTTCAATTAAATTTTGTGGCTCGTTGTCATAAGTTCGATACAAAAAATTACATAAGTTTGACATTGTCGAATTTATGACATATACTATAATATATAATATAAGTTAAACGGCATAAGTTTCATTGAATTCAACTTTCGAATTGTCTCTAGTTTTAATAATATTTTTCAAAACTTACGTTATCATTTATTAAGTTAAAGTGGAATTTCCTTTCATTAATCACTAATAAGCCTTTGTCGCAAGCACTGATGAAGGAAATAAGTTGCTTCCCATATATCGATAAAAATAAATTATTATGAATTAAATTTGATTTTTGAATTAATCGAAATTAAATATATCGCAAAAACAAATTCAATTATCAAAAATATAAAAAAATTTATCTACATAAATTCGGAAAAAAAAGTAAATTTATCTACTTTTTTTGAGTTTCACCAAATGTTACGTTGACTACTTTTACACATATATATACCTATATGTATAAATTGTTTTTTTGTGTTAATTCAAAAAATCTCTGGAAAAAGTGGTGCCCTGAAATAAAGCGAACCGAAATAAGTTCAAACTGGTCATATTTCCTTTTCAGGAAGTCAATTTTTTTTTATTTTGATTTTATTATATTCTTAGTGGTTTTATTACCATCTATCAATCTGCCTTTATCAGGTCATCCAAAAAGCTGTTACTTTTCTTTTATTCTTTTATTCCTTTTGCGTTTATGGATTTTTATACAGGCAAAACATATACAAATTCATAAATACTAAGTATATTATAGTATAACTGTGCAAAATATTTTATCTTCATAATTAACAGCTGTTTTAAACAGCTTTTCGGTACCATTGTAAATGTTCCATCTATCAAAAATTTCAAATTTAATTTAGCCAAAACTGTTTTATTATTTTATTTTTTTCCAATTTTAATTATATCGACCTCGGTGATATATGACATATGACTTATCGAACTAACTTCGTTTTTAACTTTAATAATTTTTTTGGGAATTATGTCATATTATTATGTCATCAGTTTGAGAAAATTGTTAATATTAAAAATAACTAAAATTCAACAGAAAATGTTGTCAAACATATGTAATTTTTTGTATCCAATTTATGTCGTTCGAACTTATAACATGGAGTCCATTTTATAATAACTGACCTTAAATGCATTAAATTTACAAAAAAAAATAAGTAATTCTAATCCTAATACAATAATCAGTCATAACTATCTAGATCTTCACAGAAATAATTTCAAAGATATGGAGAGCAGCATTCTCCCACATGTTTAAATTCCACTGACATTCTAAGTTTTCTAGTTTCACTTTGTCTGTGTCGTCCTGTCTCTCATAAAATTGTATTTGATTTTATAACTTCTTCAATAACTTGGAAGTAGGATTCAAAAAGTTTAATACTAAAATCTTAAATTTGTAGAGTTTCTAGTTTTTATATAAAATTCTGCTGTACACATATCTGCGTCTTTCAAATCCATTTAATATAAATTTTTGATAGAATTCTTCTTTTTTTTTAAATATTTTTCGTATCAAAACTCTGTAGAATGCATGAAAAATATGTAGGTACAATATAAATCTTCTGGAATAAACTTTTTTTATTTAAAATAAAAAAATTTAAAACTAAATTAGTATTTTTAAATTATTTATAATTATTCTAATATTAAAAAAAAATGTTTTTTTTTTCTGATCTAATATTTTTATTTTAAAATATCCTTTTTGGCTATTGCATTCCAAATTTAAAATATACCTAAATAATATAAGAGCATATTGTATGAACAATATATCACACATATATTATTATTATGTACCTACTTATGGGGTAAAAAAATTCCATCTTAATTCAAGTATATTTAAATATTTATTTAATCCATTTATTGAATCAAATAAATATTTACCATTTATATATATATGTACATAAAATAAAATGAAAAATATAAAATTTTTCTAAACTATTTTTCTATCTTTTGTGCACATACATACACACTATATAAATATTTATAGTCGCATACATTATATTTAAAGGATTCCAGCCTCTTTTATAATCCTTTTCTTAGACCAGTTATATTTTTTTTTTATTCAAAAATATGTATTTAAATGTATGTGTCATACTATATACAAAAGAGAATAATAAATATTATTTTAATAAAAAAAAAACGAAATAAACAAAAAAAACAGATAATTCAACCTATATTTTTTATTTTATTTTATTTTATTTTATTTTTTTAAAACATATTGATTTATAATCCTTCTAGATTTTAATAATGTTACTATAAATTCCAATGGATATACAGTTTGAATGAAAATAATTAGTTTAGCTAATATAAGCAAAAATGAATTAACTGAAGCGACAAAAATGTTTTACTTAATTATCGGGCGAGATTTGACCCTAAATTATGCAAGAAAAAGGTTTAATTTAATTCTGGTACGAAATTTCAAGCTGAAACGTGAAACGGATATACTTCGTGCGAATCTATGTTTGTTGATAAATAAAACGACTTAATTCTAATAATTGTTGATAATCGATTTTTCTTTGAATGATGTATTTAATGTGGTTCGATTTTTTTACACTAATCATTATATTTAACCTATTTTGGAAAAGTACGGTAATAATATCTGAACCATTTAACATCCCATTTTCGTCATTATTCTTTTGAATGACATATTTAAAAAGAACCGTAACGAAAATAAATCAATTAGAAATTTCAATTTAAAATTTCCCCCCAATGTATAAGTATACAAATACTAAATACATTTAGAGAATTCACCATATTCCAGAGTTCACTAAATACTATCACCAAAGTACAGAGCTGTTTTTCTCGGCAGAATCAAATTTAGATATAATTTTTATTTAAATTAATTATTACGTTTGCGGTTATTGTCTAAAATAAATCAATAAAAATAAAATATAGTACCAAGTATAAATTGAAAACCATAAATTCATAATGAAATTGAAAATAATCTTTTTTTAATTCCGAGGAGCGGTCCACTACTATTACATACATATTTATTATACAAATGTCGATATTTTGTCTGGTACCAGATATAATTATTTCATTAATATGTGTTACAAGTTTCTGTTTGTTCAGTAAAAAAACCATCTTAGTGAAAAGAGATTTGACATTTATTTGTCTACATTAGTCAAGCCCTAAATATTAAACCTCCGATTAGTAATTTATATGTTTCTATTATATTATAATTTGGATTCCCAAATTTTATTTAATATTATAAACTGGCTTCCGTATTTAAAATATTATTGAAAAATTCGTAATATTTCGTTTAAATTATTAATTTGATTTAAAAACTCTTTTTTTGCACTGTATATATTTTTTGGACTACAATATTTGGTCAAAATTTTTTAATATAGCGAACAAAAAACATGTGGGAGCTAATTTATTTCAGAAAAAAAAAGTTTTGATATATTTTTTTAAAAAACTAAAGTTATTGAACATAAATCTATGTGAACAAAAATATTGGGTTTATGAATGAGCCCCAACATGGTTATTTATTAGGATTAGTATTATTATTAGTATTAATATTGAAAGAATATTTTTTTTTTTTCATTTTTATTTTGTTTGCTTATATATATTTAAATAGTGTAATATTATCTCATTAAAATTATTATTGACGTTTTTTTTTTTTAATAATCTTTAGAATGGAAGTTTCATAAATTATAGAAAATAAATTAAATTTTAATATTATAGAGTTTGGCAAAACATTATGTTAGGTAATTATATTAAATTAGTTTAAAGTTTACAATTGAAAACACAATGTTAACTCATATATACTTAAATTTAATATTCATATATACTTAAATTAAATCATACAAACTATTAAATTTATTTTAAATATATATATTTTATATTTTTGTCTGAGATAATAATTTGAAATTTTCATTTTTATGACAAAGAGAATTTATTGAATAGCTAACTGGTAAGTGGTTATTGCAATTGCTAACGAAATTATAATCTTTAAAGTTGAGTCGAATTTTTAACTAGATTGTCCTGTAACTTTGCATTACAAGTGACTTACTTCTTATAGATGTATTTTTAATTATTAAGCACAACTTGATTTCGTACTTGAAGTACTTCAAATATACAAATTAAAATTTCTTTCAATCTTCTACGAGTTTATTGTACGAAAATGATTTAGTTAAACAATGTACTTATAGTAACGAATACTCTTTTTGTTCTTGGATTCATAATTTATTTTTATAACTATTTTTTTTTTTTTAAATCTTTTGACTTGAAACTTAATTTTCCATTTAATTGAAACTTTTGAACTATTTTAAAAGTACATTTTGTTGAAGTACTTCAGGCTAAGTATAACAAGTTTCTCTGCTGGTTTAAATCTGAACTTTGACCGCCAGAGCATACAATATATTGTCAAACGATACAAAAAATTTGAACATAAAGAAATTGAATAGAACCATAAAGATAAACCTTATATTATTACACAAGATCGACGACGTGGAAGTATAAAAGCAGGAATAGTTGAATAGTAAATTACACCACAAAAAATATTAAAATTTTAGCTAGTTCTGAAGTCAAAAATAAAAATATGCACAACGGTGATGAATACTTAAAACATTTGAAATAGTTACACATTTCACAAACGAAAAATAAAAAATGTACAACATTTAAAATTAAATGCCAACAAATCAAAAATAAAAAATAGAAGTAATAATCTGTGGTACATAGGTAAGGTAGTACAAAAGTACAAATAAATTTGCTCACTAAAGAAATAAAAAGATATGGGATAAATAAAATACTATATAGTAGCTGCATATTTAAATTATCAAATTGTTCATTTTTATAATTTTGAGACTAAACGAATAACATCCTAACTGCCTCAACAGCTTGGTATTTATAATAATATCTACAAGGCATGGCATAGACAAAATTATTGTCTACTTATCAATTTTTTTTTTTTTACTTTTTGGTATAGCAGCCAATTTAAATGTGGAAAACTACATCTATTGTAAAGTAAAACTTTGCCTTCATAATAGCAAAGTTCCATCTTATTTTAAATGGCAAAGAACATGTCATCCAAATTAATTTCAAAGAATAATTGGGAAACTATACATTCATGACATTAAACGGAATTCGAACTTGGAATTATCCTATTACTATTGCATATCATAGTGAATAACATAATTCAACTACCAACTAAATTAATGGCTGTCTATAATATTGATTTAATATTAATATTGATTTTTTGATTATATAAAGAATCAAATATGATTAATTAATTATTTAAATACGCTTCAGAAAATATTCTACAATAAAATCCTAAGACCTACTTTAATATCTTATGCGAAAAACCTAATTTATTGATCTACTACATTGAGAGTAATGAGATTTTATTGTGTTAAGTTATAATGAAATTAGTATCTACTCATTTCGTTATAAAGTATATATCTTCAAGAATCAAGCGATTCAGAAAACAACAACAATTACACCGAAGCAAATATTTGTTTTTATGTAAAATAGAAAAAATTACATCTGTGCAATTGAACAGGATATTTACTAGTATTATTGAAAAATATAAGGCTTAATATCATATCCACATCTTTTTCATTTATTAATTATTATTTTCTATAATAATTTAATAATACGTTTTAACATTTTCAAAAAATATTTTAGGTAAAACATCACTTGAACTAAAAAAGTATACAACTTAGGCGCTAATTATGTTTACAGAATATAAATAAAATATTTATTTCCACCTACATGCTATAAAATATACATCCTTATATAGTTTTAATAATTATTTAATCATATATAACTTAAATTGTAAGAATTAGGATATAGTTTTAAGCTGACTCTATCTTAGTTAAGTGAGAGTAATAACATAACTAATTAGTAATTATGATTATAAAATAAAGTTTTTAATTTTGCTTAACAACTGCTGAGTATTTATTCAAGTATATTTTAAAATATAACACAATCCAAACCATAACAAAAATGTACTTAACAATATTTTTATATTAATATTTACTTCAATGAAATGTACAAGTGTAATGTAAAAAGTTTTAAGAAATTTTGCCAAATAAATTGATAAAACTAAATATTGATAAAGATTAAAAAATAGATTGGGTAAGATTTGTACTATACTAAAACTTTAAACCTGAAGATGATTGATAAAATTAAATAGATATTATCTCCCATGATACAAAAATTAAATTTAAACTAAACTAACACCAAAAATAAATAGAAATATTTTTGAAAAGATTCATTTATATTTTCCACCAGAACCCTTATAATCTCCATAAAATTCATTTTGATCACATATAAATTTTCTAAAAATCCCTTTTGAGATTTAAAAGAAAATAATATCCTTTCTTATAATAAAAAATAAACAATTACTATACTATCTACCTTACCTAGATAAATTCAATGCTTTCTCTAAAATTAAACATCAAATATTTAATCAAATATTAAAAGAACAAAAATTATATTCCCAAAATTTATGACATGAATGCGTCCTTATCTAGGTACATATAAATACATATATACAATTTTATACTTTTATCCTTATTATTTGAATAACTTTTCTATTCAAAATTTCTGAGTTATAATTTTTTATTTTTTATTTTTTATTGTACATGGGAAATCTTCAAATTTTGAATATATTCTAAAATAGTGCATAAAATACAATTGCGAAGCATTTTGTACATCAGAGAAGTACGTATTTTGAACTAAATGCATTGAATATTAAATCAAACAATTACTTTAAGTATATTTCGTTTACTGTATATTTATATATATATATATACTTATAAGAATATAGAATTAACTGTATAGCATATTATATAATATATTCTACATTATAATTTAATAAAAATGTATGCATTTACCAACCCGTATCTAGTATTTACTCAACATTTTATAATGGTATCCTTAGATAATTTTATTTAAATAGCTCGAAACAATTGTTATTTGACTTGATATCATGGAATTTAGTTAATTATAACGGTGTAATAAAAAACTGAAAAAATGTTCTTGTATAATAATAGTCGTTGTATAAGCTTCTATTGTTATATTAATATCTACGTATTAAATTCTTATACCATTTATGATTGAATTTTATTAATTTTGTTAAATTTGAAAATTGGTTGGTCAATAATATTTTATTCGAAATAAAATTATGTATACTAATACCTATAATATATATTAATCTAATTTTCTTCATCCCAAATTAAAAAAAAATGTTGGTATGCAGAAAAACAAGTATAATAAATACTTTTTCATTCAATGACTATGACGGCAATGTTCTACTTATTTGCAGCTAATTCCTTTATTTCTCCAGATGCTCTTAATTCCAAAGCTGCAAACAAGTTACTTTAATCCTCTCGATTCTACATATTTAAGTGACATTTGTGTTATTGATTTATATTTGTTTTACGTGACCAATTCAATTCAGATAATTGAAGTATTCTACATCTTAGTTCAATAGTTTTGCTTATGTTGATTTATAACCCAAGTTCTGCTGTTCATTTTCTTAAAATAAATCTTAGCTTATTTTATCTTGCTTGGTAATTTGGATAAAATTCATATAAGTGTAGAGGTAAGTCTTGTAGTTCGTATGTGACGCATCAGTTACAATTTGTTACATTTAGGAACGTTGTTGGTCTTATCTACCAGTTTTAAAAATGTATTGGAAAGTATTGATCCAGTTCATACTCCTGTTTTTTTTATTATTCAGGTTAATTGTTTTATTTGAAATATTTTATATGCAACTTACGTTACATTTTGATCTTATATCATAATTAAACAAAAAATTAGTCCACAATGAGTAAATACATAATCAATCCAGAATGAGTAACAAATTAATTCACAATGAGCTAATAATATCATTATTTAGGAACATCAGCAACGTATACTAATAATTATTTACAAAATTTATAATAATATACATATATCTATTAATTAGGGTTAGTTTTTAGCTCCGATATTTTCCATATCGCATTTCCATCATATATCGAAATCTTTCTATATTAACTTTTTAAACATTTATTAATATTAAATAATTTAATTGTTGTCAGGTTTCCGTTCACTAATAATTTTTAATTTTTGATTGCAAATATCGATATTTCGGAAGCAACATACTTCCTTCATCAGTGCTTGTGACTAACTTATTAATAAACGTGTACATATTCATTTATTCAAGTTTTCTATTTCAAATTAATTTTTTTTTTTTCAATATTTTCAGTAACACTTTGAGCAATGTCAGATTTTTTGGAAACACTCTGTATGACTTGTAAATACATAACTATAACCAATGTGGATTAATTTTTTTTAATTATTTTAAAAGTGATATTGGTTTGAGTTAAATTTCAGTTTTTGTTACTACACAACACAACAATTATGCATAATCCGTTTTGACAGAATTACATTTTATTTTGACAGTTCTATCAAAAAGTCAATTAAAGATTAGGTTATTCAAATAAAAATGTATCTTACATTGTAATTTTGTAACAGATATATCGACCAAATAACAAAAATATAATGATTCCAAATATGTATCATTAACAATTTGTATTGAATCCTTTGTATATTTTATTTGCTATTTATGTTCTTGTTGTTGTTTTTGTTCTTTATTTTACTTAACCAAATTCTGCTATAATTAAATATTTTCTTATTATAATGATTGCTTTTCAAAAACTTTGTAATATTTGCATATTCTATTTAATCCTTTTTGTGCCATTTTGTGAATCACAAAATTGTGTGTGTGTGTAGATAATTTTTTTTATGTGAGCACTAATTTTCTCAAAAATATATCCAATTAATAAATTAAAATAAACCTGGAAAATTTTCTAATAAAATTTTATGAAGGTTTTCATAATTGAATTTTTTTTTTGTTTGTTATTTTTGGTTTTTTGTTACATGTTATTATTTTTGCCTGAAAATCTTTTAGTGATCCTTTCTTAATGATATATAAACAAAAAACAAAATAGCTTCTAAAGGATTACTATGCATGCACATACTGTAGGTTATTTTAATAATTATTATATAATATATTAGAATAATTATTATAATATGCAAGGATGAATGGCGTTGGGATGGATATCTTATTGAATAGGTATGATACTATTCTAAATATATTCATTTGTATGTTTTTTGAGAATGAAATACGTAAAATCAGAATGTAAATGAATATCATGTATACATACATGTACATAGGAAAATGGTATTTTTTTTTTGTTTAATTTGTTTTTGGTTTTTATGATGGACAGGAAGGATTTTCAATTTTCTATACCAATAAAAAAAAAAACAAACAAAAAATTATCAGAGATAGGAAATTTTGTAAATAATCCCTTAGGAATTACAACCGATCAACATTTTTTTTGTTTTATGGTGGAATGGAAACTAAATAAATAAATGAAAATATGTATAAATGTAATAAATACGTTCATATTAACAGGATATGAAAATTGTTACCTATTATATGAATACAGAAAGTTTAAAATATATAGAAACAATTTTCAGTAACAATTCCATATCTTTAATCATAAATTGGTGATTTTTTGAACTGTAGATATTTATGTCAAATTTTGTTATCCAATACAAGATAATTGTCTAGAAATCTTCTACGCCTTTACATTTATTGACAGTTCGAACTTTGATTTTTTCCATCAGTTTCTGTAATTTTTTTTTGATTTACACCATGAACTGTAAATATATATTTTTACCCTATCTTCATATTTATTTTTTCAATATTTTAATTTGTGTTAGATAGATTGCTCTGAAATCTTGTACTGCAGTACAAATATTAAAGATTGAGTGACTATTACTATCTATTACTCACTCGAATACGCTGTACAACAGTAAATATATACAAATAAAATTGACTTTGCTACATATATTACTGTATATCGCCCACTCAAATTCGTTTCAATAATGTGTAAAAAAAGCATTTTCAGTTTAAATCGGACCTCAGTCGATGAGGTTTTATAATTATATTAGCAAAATAAATTTGATTATTTAGATATATCATATATGTAATGTATATGCTCTGTTCTAATAATCGAAAGCAACGTACAATTTTCCTATTTTAATTTAATGTTCTAATCAAAGATTTATGGAGTATGAAAAAAAAAAACAAGCGCATACCAAAAAAAAAATTGACATACACAAATTTTAAACCAAAAATTATGGTATTCCCAAAGGAAATTTTTTTGTTTTTTTCTTTTCAAAAATAAATTATTTCATATTTTGGAACAGCATCAAAAAGGATATGGTTAAACAGGATATTTCATATTTTTAATTTATATATTTTTGATATTGATTAATGCCAGGATAGATGTCAATATATTGAATTTACTTTTATTAGACAGGGTGATAGAAAGAGAGAGAGAGAGATATTTGGAATGATACCTTTCTACTAATTTTATTTTGAATAATTTCATTTAATTTGAAAAAACAAAAACCAAATATTCAAAAAGCTAGACAAGAAATTTATTTAATGAAATACTAGCATTATTAAAACTAAGTTTAAATTAAAGTAATGCAATAGTTTATAATACAGGTATATCCGGCACCGTTTAGTGAATTGACAAAAAAAGTTAAATTAATAAAAATATTCTAGAATAGAACAAATTACCTATTAATTACAATTTTTTATTTTTACTTAGTTAATACCAATATACCTAGTTGATAACCATATTAAAATTTGTTAAAATCTTATATAATATTTAAAAATTTTATTTCCTTGGATTAATAAATTATCACGTTATTATATTATGAACCAAAAGAAATAACGGACTAAATTTTTGGAAGTAAATCTACGACCAATTATTTTTTAAGATGGAAAACTCAAATGTTCAAGGATTTATAGCTCATTCGTAGGCTGATAAATGATCCGCACTAGTATTCACGATTCACACTGCGCAATTATACTTCCGGTCACATTTATTTCGAGAAATTAAATTATGTTTTCACATCCCGTCTAGTAATAGAGGTTTTAAGCTTTTTTCCTTTTTTTTGTTTTTTTGCACTAGTCTTGAATCTAAATTATGCTATAGCGTTTTTATACAAAACTGTATGCATTTGCCATATTTCACACATTTATGTTAACTGCATTTTCATTCTAGACAAAGAATATTTAATAGAAATGAAACTGAAAATGTTAGCCTTAAATTTCAATATAAAACATTAAGTTGATAGTCCCTACTTTGATTTCAAATTAAAAATAAGTAGTTACGACAAAAAATTATGCATTCGTTATTTCATTTATTATTCACTCACTAAAATTATCATATTGTCATCTAAAATAATTAATAAATTTTCTATATATAAGTAATAGTTTTACTCAGTCATAAAAATCCAAATTTGACCATGTCAAAAGATAACCACGATTAAGTGGTAAAAAGTCAACAACATTTCAAATATCAATTTAATTTATAAAAATTAGATAATCATAATAGCATAAATATAAAATTTTTTATTAAATTTTTCGAAGGTTTAACTACTGTAGAAATAATAATATTCATTAAAATAAAATCAAATAATTTGCATAATTTTAAAAATTTCATCATCATTTTTTACAAAAGAGAGAGATCCCAACCAAAAAAAAAAAATGTAGCAATTAAATTTCAAAAAAATATTTTTTTTATTATAATTTTATTTTTGAAATTTTAATTAATTTTAGAGATTATAAATTGACGATTTATTCAAATTAAAAAATTTAAATCAAAAATAAAATAGAGATGGTTAGCTTAAAAATGTTTGATTAAATTAATACTTTTATTTTTTTTTATTTAAATTACGACCATGATAAGAGTTTACAATTTCTTTTTGTTATTTGTATCATAATCAAGGGTTCAGCAATAAAATTATCAAATCATCTTGAATTTATATTATTTGAAATAGTGCGATATAAATTCGGTATGTAATTGTTATTTCTTTTATTTTACTACAAAATCATTTAAACGAAAATAAAAAAAGCTATAAAAAATGTGGCACTATAGTTTGACTGTAATTATTGAAATTATAACATAAATTATTTCGTAAATTAAATTAGTAAGTGTTGTCATTGGCTTAGAATATAACTTGCACTAAGCTTATGCTGCAGACATTGTAAATCAACAGTTTAACTCATCATTGTATATAAATAATGGTGCCCTCTAGGGAGTTATGTCATCCCAATAATTTTCAAATTTGAAATATAATTTACCTTAATTAATATTAAAATACTAATATAAAAATGAACCCAAAATATGTTATGACTATGTTTTTGATTGAGTTCATTACAGAATAATAATTTAGTTAAATTATAGCACAATAATGCTTTCTAATTTTCATCTCATTAAAATCTTAATATTTTATAATATTATATTATATTTATTTACTAAATATTTACAAAATATTTTGAATCATCACAATATAATAAATAAACATAGTCCACTACTAGATCTAGACTCTATGTCTCTTTCTTATGCTAGTATTTATAACAACATTGAATCTCTTAATCGAAATTTTAACGCTGGTCCAGATTGTATTTCAAACTTAATTTAAAAAAAAAAAAATTATCCTGAGCATAAATGAACCACTTTCTTAAATCTTTAATACACCGTTAAACGATGGTGCTTTCTTAAACGACTGGAAATACTCTAATATTGTACCTGTCTTTAAATCTGGATCAAGAATTTTAGTTGTTCTAGTTTTTTAGCTAAATGTCAACTCACAAGACGTTTTAAAATTTGAAGCTGAGCGAAATGTGGCCTCTGTAATGTGGCCTCGTATGATGTTTTGTCAGCTGAAATAAACTGTTACTTTGTTTTAAATTTATAAAATATCTGTGTACCAGTCCATACTATTCATGATAAAAATTTTCTTGTCATTGGACGAACTATCGATTTTCTGAACCCATCATTAATTTACAAAGATTATATAATAAATCATAAAATAATAAAATATCATAATTTGAATTGTATTTTGTTATTTATTAATAATTATTATTAGTTTTAAACTGTAGTTTGTAAGCAAAATTTGTAAGGTCATTCCTCTAGATTGAAATGAAAAAATGAAATTAATAAATCAAAGAGTGTTTTTTTAATTTTAGACAATTACTTCATTTTTTGAAATATAATTAATGTCTTGAATCAATCAAATATGTTCAATGAGATTCCGAAAACTTTTCTGGCTTCGGTTATCAGATTTAAAAAAAATTATAAATTACCAGGTAATTACTTATGCATTTCGATATTCATCGCTCATCTTATACGTCGATACTCCTAGTTCACTCTATCTTATATACTTCGTATTTAAAAAGTATAATGAAGAAGGAATAGATTTAAACATATATATATATATTTTTTTTATAACGGTTAAGTTATACCAAAGATTAAGTGAAAAATTATATGAAAAAATTTAGTATTCCTTAAATAAGTTTATCTCTTTAAATAAAACTCACATTATTGAGGTATCATCAGTATGATCTTAATTAAAGAATTTTGTAATGTACATATTCTACAAACATACAAATTCATATGAAAATTTGTACTAAAAAATACATAATATGAAATCTTGATGTCACTTTTTTAATTGGTCCTGATAAAAAAACTAAATCCGGATGATAAAAAAAAAATAAAAATATTAAATATGTACTAGTAGACCATTAAAGTAGACCAAAAACTTATAACAATTTTATATATTACAAATATATATATAATCTATTTTTTATAACAGAACTTTTAAATGATTTTTGTTATTTTAAGAGAAAATTATTTTCATTTAATTTTACACAAAATCTTTTCTTCTAAATCAAAAATTCTATACCAATTATTATAGTTTTCCACATTCATATTCTAGAATTATAGGTTTCATTTCTATAAAACTTTCGTTCTAATAATATTTCAAAGATTGCAGTTGTTGGTGTTGAGAATATAATTAAAAGATTTTCATTTAGGTATTCATTTTATCCCGCTGGAGGTTACAGAACAACAATAAAACAAAAAATATACAAAATACAAAACAAAAATAAAAAAATATTTTTTTATATTTACAAAAAGGACCCTGGGAATAGTAAATAAGGTAAAAGTTATATAAAAATTCATTTATTTTTGCACACCTATGATCATATTATTATAATTAAAGAAAGTTTTAATGAAAAACTTGGAAAATAATATTTTATTTGTTTCCTGGTTGTATCTCATGTTAATTTAAATAAATATTCAAAAAGGAAATAAAATTTTATATACCTACACACAACACATAAGAATTAAAGTTCAAAAGAAAATATTTTATTAACACAAATGCGTATGGTGTAATGAAATAAAAATTTGTTTTTAGTAAAGAGAGAAAGTAGTACAAATAAAATATGAAAATGTATCCCCCCTCCCCCCATCTCCCTATATAACAATTGAATAAAGAAATATAAGTGTGCATGAACTTAAAAGAAAAAAAAATGATTTATAAATTCAATTAAATAAAAAAAAATGTTCTATGAAATATTTATGCTTATATTATTGTGTAAATAACCTTATTTTAATAATAAAAAAAAGTGAATAAAAAAGCTCCGTTCTTAAGGTGTAGTAGAATGTTGACAATAGTGATAAAATAAGTTCAGCAAAAAAATATTATCATTATAGAATTGACATAAACATATCTGACTAATAGAAAAACAGTTTAAAAAATATATTAATTGAATATACTTTATTGAAATTTAAGCTTTGTAACAGGTTTGTAACATTTTTAAAACTTATAAGCTATGTTTGATTTAAGTAGGTTTGATTAAACCATTGGATACTATGTGAATTGCAAAAACACAAAAAATTGCAGTAAATCACAACACAATTATATCAGATCAAATTTATAGTACATCAGAGAATGAATTTAATAAAATACCAACTACAATTAAAAATAAAGACGATGAAAGTTTTAAAAAATATATAAAAAAATTTAATTAACCATCTATACTACTGAATTAAATGTAAACTAATTAAATTTATATACATGATATAATTTCTCAATAATTGTTACATTTTTCTATTTTGTAAATATTTTATATATTTTCTTACTATAATTATTTTCTCTTTTTTTGTAATATCATATTGCTATTTATACTTTCTACTTGTTGTTCACTATGATGTATATTTAATATTTAACTTAAAATTTAAGTACTAATAATCACTCTGTATGAGCTAACGCTCTTTTTGAGAATAGAACGAATAAATAAATAAGTAAATAAAATAAATATAATTTATTATTTTTTGCGACTGAAACACAATATTTTACTTTATTACTCAATACTCAATAGTTATTTATTACTCAATTCAGATCCATTTCTAAAAGCTAACAATTTCTTTGAAATGAGTTTGGATACTTAAAATGATGTGATTGAAAAATTCATATATGAATAGTTTGTTCTTTTATTCCTGTAATCATTAAATTTACGAGGTATTACTTCATCATTACTTAACTGATGTCAAACTTATACCACCTGACATCTAATTAAAAGGTCTACGACGCGAATCCTACTTATGGCAAGGAGGTTAGAAAAAATGTTCCCAATTTGTTTTTTTTAGTTTATTGCAAAATCACTTAAATAAGATGGAAATAAAGTTACTCCACATCAGATGTAATTTTAACATTTTAAATTATTAGATACATTAATACAGTGGGCCTTATTGTGGTAGACGTATGGTAAACGCGACCTGTGAATCATTGTAATCACTTTGAATTGGTATTGTGCAAAACGCGTTTTTTTTTTCATATTAAGCGTTCTGAAGATATTCAGTATTACCCACCGAGCGTGCCTATTTACTACACCTATGAAACCAGAACTTATTTACTACACCTATTAAACCAGAATAATTTTTAGTCTTAATGTAGAAGTAATATTAAGGATTTAGTAAATAAATTGACAGTAAAAATTAAAACATTCCCTCAAAGTAAAATCCTTCTAATGATCGTTCTCCAAAAAAAAGATGTGATTTTTATAAAAAAAAAATTAATTTTACATTTTTAGAAATAAATTTAATTATTGTCGTTATACCTACATATGTACATGAGCTTTTTTTATTTTATTACATTTTTTACTTCATAATATTATTGAAGTTGTGATAAAATTATTTTATTTGAAATTAAATTTTATCACAGACGATGTTAGTACCTTTCGTATTAATTGATGTGGACCATATCAAATGAAAACTTAATTATAATTGATGTTGTTAAAGAGTTCAAGGGAAACATGAAATAAAAAATTTTATATATCTATTCAAGTTAAACATTCTGTTAATAAAACGAGGTTAATGAACTCAAAGAAATTTGCAAATTAGAAATTTAAATTTGAAAAATTTCTTTTAATTGAATCAACTTTAAAATTTACATTAATTTATGTTATATTACTGAAATAATTATTCTGAACAACATAGAAGGTAATTTTAACATTTTATTGAATAAAATTAAAAATATTTACTTGATAATCTGAGTATTAAAACCTCTGGTCTTGGTGAAACTGAAACTTTGGAGACTTAATTAGTTATTTTTTAAAAGAAGTCGTAAGATAAAAAAGAATCCTTAACAGATACAACAAAGTGAATTCAACAAAAATTACATTACTCTTCTAATCCTCACAAACTAAATCGAATAGCAGCAAGATGGTGGAGATAAATAATTAACAAATTTTTCGAATTACGTGAATACTTCTAAATGGTTTAAGTGAAATCACTTAAGTCTACTGGTGGGTTGAAGCTATTTATTAAATTACACTAACCATATTAAGTTATTATTTTTTATTATTTTTTCTTATTTAATATTTTTTTTTATTGAATTTAAATAAAGTATATGTATATTTGCACAAATAATAATAAAACTTGATAATTTTATTTATAATAGATTATGAAATTTTTAGATGTTTACAAATAAAAAAAACTTCTTTTGTGACGATTTCCTAACTGAAATCAAAACACTTTATTTTCAAATCCAAATATTTAAACTACAAATAATTAGAAATATTTTACAAATTGTTACAATATTATTTTTGATTGCATTCATTAATAAATGTTACTGCTTTATTTATTATAGTAGCTACAATTTGAAATTTTATAATTGTTTTACATTTTAATATGATTTAAAACATATTTTATTTGAATATAGCCTATTTGCAACAATTTTTGGTAAAATAAATAATTTTAAATGGTAACCCTAATATGGTGATAAAAGCCCTTTAAAAATAAATAAAAATAATTTTAAAATTTCGATATTTATTTAAAAGTGTCATTAATTGATCGTTGTGTAAAATTTTGTATGGGCTAACTGAAATGTAACAAAAAAAAAAAAATTTCCATTTTTTGAAAACTTCTAGTAAAAAAAGTGATTTACCCAAGAATTTTCTTGTATATTGAGGTTCCGAATTTTAAACTGTTTTTTGGTTTTAGCTGAATTTTACTAGATGGGCAGAGCCCAAAATATTCTTTTGGACGAACCACCACTAGAAATAAGATATTTAATTTTTTTAACCAGTTAATCGTTTCGCTATCGAATATGAATCTTAATTGGTGTTTCAACTTAATCAAAATACCCACAATACAAGAGCTCACGCTCTTAATTTTTATTTTAATTTCTTATGGTTGTGTTTCTGAATTTTGTGTGATAAAAATTTTATTTCATGTTTGCACATCAAAAATTACATCAAATTTTATTTCAAAATCTTTAATTACTCGCTCATACTTATATCAAAGGTGTAAATAAAAAACTAAATTTGCAAATAAAATGAATAATTGAAAACAGAAATACAAAGTTTTTTTAAGTAACTGACAAGAGTCGATTTCCATTTTATTGAAAAAATTTTATTTTCCACTACTTTTAATTTAAAAATTGTTTAATTAGGAGAAAACAATACTGTACCTTTATTTTCATCAAACAAAGTCTGATGTCAAACTTTGTTGAATATTGTTTATACTTCAGGTTTGTATCAAAATTTCATCAGATCAAACAAAATTCACAAAAAAAATTTGATCCGTAAATTACCTTGTAACATAAATGATTCCGTAAATGCATCCTCAATTTGTCATTCTAATCAATTTCAAACATATGTCCTAATTATTTATAAAATCTGAATTGTTTTAAGAAACAGTCATATATATTGCATATATATGTATGTCTATTAATTTAAAAATAATGAAATAAAAATGTAATCAAACCTCAATTCCATGAGAGGGATTGGAAACCGAGATCTTTTAATTGGTAATCATATGACATAATTACTACATCATCGACAATAAAATGAAAAATATTTTCTAGAAAGGACGTTTTTCAGCTGTTTTATTGTTTTAACTACTAATAAAGTTCCACGAAAGAGGTCGAAATTATTTTATTTTTCTATTTTCATAATTTTTAATAAATTGTAATTTTTTTTTTTAAGATACGAAAAAATAATTCAATTCATCTTTTAATTAATCAAAAGCAACAAGTATAATTATTGTAAATTATCATAAATCTCAGGAATTTATATATTAGAATAGATTATGTTGAACACGAGTTTCTAAAGTTATGTAGACTGTGATTTTAGAAAGTATAAACAATAGCTAATAAATTAACAGATTTAATGACAAAATTCATTAAACACTGACATTTAATTCCTTCATATACACCACAAACAAAAAGAAAATATCTAGTTCTACGTGTGATGTTCTCTAATATAATACAAAACGAAATCTAATTCAATGATTCCATTATACATTACATATACACTGTACTATAAAAATATTCAAACAAATAAATAAAATACATATATCTATATATATTTTTCTTAACTTTCCAACTTGAATAATGTTTATTTGATATCGAATAGAAAATTCAGAATATTAACTTAAATCCTGAAAATTCTAATTAAGCATACATCATATTGTATTAGTCCTTTTTTTAATACATTTGGCTATGTAAACATGTATACTATATAAAGTACATGTTCCATGTTTTGATACATAACACACATGTTTTGAAATACAGTGAAGAAAATTAAATTATATTATGTTATTAGATTATCCTGGATAAAAAAAACTTGTCATTTTGTTTACAAATTCTTTTTAGTTTATATTGGAGTGTACATTTTTTTATAATTCAACATGATTCAATGTACGTCGCTGTTTTTATAAAATTTAAAGCAATTCTTAATATACAAAATTAACAATTAAAATACTAGTTTAACAGTTTCTAAAAGTGATCTCGTATAAATATCTGATAATTTAAACTTATCAGTCATCAGTTAGATAAAGTTAGCTACCCTATACAGATCTGATTTTAATAATCTGGATGCAAAAAAACTATTTATTGTTGGTATTATTGATTGGTTTGGGAAAATTAAATTCTGCTATATTACTACATGTACAGGGCCTGATAATATAATTGGAGATTTGAAGAGTAAATGGAAAATCTGATCTGGTTTTTAGTGTCCCTTATGTTTAAATGTCGCCGAGAAAAACAGTGTTGTTTGTCTATTATCGACAGCTTTTTATAAAACTTTATGCGATTGTTTTAACTTTTCCTAAATTATATTTTAAAAATAACATGTTTTATTTAATTTTTTCATTTTGTTAATTAATTCTTTTACAATTTTTATTTGGAACAAAAATTTTTATTTAATTTTTTTTTAAATTAGTGACTTGGAAAGTTTAGAACACATGTTTACTTCAATGTAGTCACTTCCACACACGTTTTGTGACCTAATAAACCGTTTAACAGTAAAGTAAATTTCAATTTCCATAACTGTAGTTATCATAAATTTCTTGTCATTTGAAAGGAAAACAGAAGAAAATCAAGAAAAAAAAGAAGAAACAAACAGTATACGATTTTTCTTTAAGTAAATCCCTTTCAAGGATGACATGTGTTCTGTTACAACATTATTAATTATGTGTCCTTTTGTATAAAAATCAGAAAAAATTTTCTTTTATTCTTTTTCTTATTTATTTTTTGTGATAATAATATTATTATTATATTCTCATCGCATTCATTGCATTTAAGGAATCTTGGCATCTTTTTATTTTTTTTATTTTTTTTTTTTTGTTCTGTTTTTAATAATGGTATATTAAAAATGATATCTACTAGTATATGTTTTATTAGATACTAGAAATATTTTTGTTAGTAAAACATGTATATATACGATTTTATTTCTAAGAAAAATTAAATGTTTGATCCTTTGAAGAAAATAAAAAACAAAAAGAGAAAAACAGAATAGAAAATTTAATTTTAGGTTTTTCTGTTGTTTTTATATTTTATTCCTTTTTTTGTACAATTTAATTTTAATTAAATTCAGTGTATAAGCTTTTAGTATTACACATTTATTATGAAGTAGAAATTGTAATTACTGTGATTTTAATTTGATAAAAGTTTATGTAATATAATATAAGGGATGAATGACATGTTATTTTACCTACTGTTTTTTTCAAGGTCGAATTAATTCATGAGTTGATAGTATGTAATTATGGTGGTATATGAGAAAACAGTATTATATTTGTTTAAGTATATTTACTAGAATAGGCCGAATTTCTGTCATTTGTGCTAATGTGAAGTTGAAAAGATAATCATTAAATTATTGATTAGTTATGACTTGTTAAACTTTTAATTTAAATAGAAATTCTATAGTATCGTTTTATGTCCTATTTCAGTTTTATACCGAAATCAGCAAGGTCGCAATTAATATACAATCCGATTTTGAAAACTAGAGGTCAAATCAAATATATGTTGTCTACTAGAGGAAGGTGAAATTTACCTCTTTTACTAAGCGATAGTTGCTGCAAACGACAGAATTGAACAGAAATATAGCAGCTATAATCATCTACTTTGTTGAAAATTTAATGATGCAATAAAAGTATTGTACCCCTCAGTCTCAGATTTATTACAAGAATTAAAAACATTGAATTCCAGTATTTAACTTTTGATAGAATTTTAGATAGTATTAACCAATATATTTAATATGTCAATTGAAAAAAAAGTACGGTACCAATATCTGAACCATTCCACAACCGATTCATTATTTTTCTTTAATATATTTTACTTTTATAATATAGACATTGAAAAGGAGACGTAGCGAAATTCAAAATTTTTTAAATTTTTTTTAATTTTCATTTAATTTAAAATTTCCCCTCATGTTAAAGTATACACATACATTTTACCACTTCTTCGTATTCACAGATCAAATGTTCAATAGATTCTTCCTCTATTTCACATATTCTACATAAATGGTTTTCGGTTAGACTTGGGAGCCAGTTAATACTAGTTATTTTTTCATCAACAGGTTTATAAAAGGAGTTCCTCTTGATTTAATAATTCATATATATATATATAAAAAATATATATATTTTAACAGTTACAATAGTCATTTAGCAATAAAAAATCGAATCCAAACCATAATAAATTATTGAATTATTTAGTGTACTAATTTGTATGACATGTACTCCTACTACCCTATTTTTTCATGTATACTTGATAAGAATTAGCCATTACAAAACCAACATTTTAAAAATTCTTAAAGCAACATTTTTACCTACTGTTTTAAACTTATTTAATTTTAATAATGCACGTAAACTTAAACGATATTTTTAACTGCCAAATTAATTTTAAATTTAGAAATTATAGGTTTGAAACGTTTATTAACGATTCTGTTTAAATTACTTTGAAGATTTAAAAGGAAACAAAATAATTATTATAAAATTTAATGGAAATATTTATTCACAACATCGTCGAAAATTTAAACTTTACTTAAAAAGCAATTTGCTAATTTAAAATAAGAAAAAAAAAATAAATAACAATTTGTAATAAATTTTAAGAATTTTTAAAATTAATTTTCTACTTTTGTTCTTTATTATTTTATTAAAACTCGTACCAATGTATATAACTTTAAAGTAATAAAGCCATCAAAATTGATATTAAAAATAAATTTAAAATTTTTTAAATGATATTCTATTAAAATCATAAACTGTAGCAAAAATAAAACATTTTCTTATAAAAAGTTGTCCAACTAACTCGCAAAAAAACCTTCTCGATTCCTTTACAAACCACAATACTCAAAAAATAATAAAAAAAAAAAAAAAAAAACTAAAAAAAAAAAAGATATTATTTCCGCCTACATAAATATCACACCAATTTACACAATAATTCATAAATGTTTAAATAAACATATACATATATAATATAAATAAAATAATAGGACCATTCCCAAAAATATAAAAATGAAATCTTAGATAATCCTCCACCAAAACCATGAAAAATGTTTCTTTTTCTTCCTTTTCTTTATTTTTAATGGATTTTGATATCATTTCTCTCCCAAGAAATATAGAAAAACGATTTAAAAAATTTTTCTCTTGTATCTCTTCTCAAAATACCCATCTGGAATTATTTCAACTTAAATGACTAAAAGAAAGAAAAAATAAAACCAAAAATAAAAACCAAAAGAAAAACGAAATAAGAGGAAGAAAGGAAAAATTGGTTAAAAGCTTTTGCAACTAACTTTCTTTCTAAAAAAAAAAAAAAAACAAACAAAACTTGACTAGAAAAGTAATAAAAGACAATACATAGATCTAAACACAATTTTGATACCAGGAAACTTACAAAGGAGAAGAAGATGAGAACTAAAAAAACAAAAATAGAAAAAGAAAAAATTGAAACCATGCGGTGACATTATATTGGCATTTATTTGATATGAAACCGTCGTTTCCTATTTAATAATATATTTCACATATGTTCATGCAGTTCGTATCACATCAGGATGTCGTGATAAAAGCCCATAATAAGTAATATAAAATTGGTTTGAAATGAGATATTTCCCTCAATCTCAATTTAATTTCCCAATCCTATTATAATAGATTTACCATCCTGCAGTGTACTGCAAAACTAGAAATATATTTTATAAAACAAACCTCGCTGCAAAAAAGCTACTTTCATAATCATGTATGTGTCTTATGACATTGTCACATTGTATTGAAAACTTTACTGGTGAAATACGAAAATAAAGTTTCTTTTTAAATCAATTTTGGTCGATTATTATAACTCACAGATCTATTAATAACATCTATAAATAAAGTATAAAATGAATCAAAGTCAAGAGTTGTATAAGTAATCTAACACTACAAATAATTACTGATGAGTTCAAGTAGTGTTGTGATGAACGAAACAACTCCTAAAACTTATTTTTACAACTATTTTTTGTTTCGCGTATTTTATTCATAAATGTATCAAACTAATGCGTCATTATTCGCTTGAACCGAATTGACATTGAATATACAATATTTTAGCTCTTATATGACTAAAACCTTTATATGAGTTATTATTTTAACTGAAAAATCAAAAAATATATAAGGCGTACCGTACCGTCTAGGCTACATGAACTAGATTACGACACCATATTATATTACAGGCATTATAAAATATGATTTCATAGTACAACATCAAAATAAAAAAAAAATAAATAGATAAATTCATTTTCTTTATATCCTCTGAATTTGATCTACTTGCTGCCCCGCCATCTTCATCATCATCAATGTGTCGTTCTCACTATTCGAATTTTCATGATACAATTTATTTTTTTTCTTTTTATTTAATATTTTTTGATGGAAATAACATGGTTGACATGGAATTTTCCATTTTCCATATTTTTTGCTTTGTTTTTGTTTTGTTTATTTTATTTAATATAGTAAATATTATCCTTATATAAACACTATATAAATCATTGTATATTATATAAAAATAACATCAACATTTTGAATTTGATGGTTTGAAAAAAAAAAAAAACAACACAGACAACAAAAAACAAAAATTTAATTCAATTCAATTCCATTGGGAACATTTTCTTGACATGATTGATGAATTTTGTTGGTGAATCCACTAGTATACCTATATATATATAAGATTCAAAAATTAAGTTTATATCCTTGCAATTTCATCTAAATTGTTAAAATGTTACTGTTATAAATAAAATATATAAATTGTGTATTTATATTTATAATAGTAGTTTAATAGAAAAAGGTATATACATATATCAGAAAGTGAAAATCGTACTGGGAAAACTTTGTACATTCAATATTCGTATCTCGTACATGCAAACAAATACATAAAATGATGTCAAAATAAGGATAATAAAGAAATCAATTCGATTTTTATTTATTTATTTTTTTTTTTTATTTATCTTAGTTTTTATTTTTATAATATGTAAGTTTTTATTTATTGGAGTAATCCATAGATTTTGATTGGCTTTTATTTTGATTCAAATATTAAGTTTGCAATTTTTATTGAACTGTTACGAATTCATAGATAACTGTTGATGATTATATATGATATTAATTTAGATTGTAATTAGTACTATGTATTAGTATGTATTCTTTGTAAAACATCTACAATACTACAATATTTTAACAATATGAGATAAACACAGCAACTATACAGTAACAGGATTTGTTGTCTTACACCTACAAAAATTACATTTTCTAAGTATCTTTGAATTATTTTGATGTATAAATTTTTCTTAATAACATCTTATGTCGTATTAATTAATAAGCAAAACTAAGAGTCAAATGTAGTGAAACAAACCTCAACAACTGCACTAAATTATTAAACAAAAATACTAATCGCTGGATTAATTTTTTTTTGTTGACATATTTTTAAGTATATGTATTTGAAATTGAGTTGGATTGAACCACATTTTGAAATATTATGCTTGATGGTTGTTTTTTGTTATTTTTCTAATTCTCCATAATGTAAGTGTATTCCCATCTAGTTTGAAGTAATAATGAAAAAAAAAAATAGATCGAGAAATATAAAAATATAGAATAGATACATCACCATACCGTTTGGCTAGACTTTGCATTTAGAAAGTTATTCGAGTAGTTGATTTAAAGTAACAATTTTTCATACATTTGGAGAAAACTCAAAAAAAAAAATGTATGCGAGATTAAGATAGGTAGCCGACAGTACGCCGATACGCTTAGACCGGCGAGGTTGATTTTGATAATGCGAGATTAAAGTAAATTTAAAAATTAATAACAATCTAACTAAACATATCGTGGAACAAATTTCAATCACAATTCACAACTATTTTGTATGGGAAAATACCATACTAATGTATAGCTTTGAGAGACTCTAATTTATAATTTAACTTATTCCAACTACAATTTTGAAGTTAATTAAGAATAGTTTAATTATCGCATATTGATAATGGTTTTGAAATTGTCTGTTTCCATGTTCGCAAGTTGAATAATTGCAAGGCAAATAACAAAAATAGAAATAAAAATCAATCTATATAAAAAACTATCATCTTAAAAGACAAACTTATCAATTCTTCAAAAACTTAAATTATCCGAATAATATCTATTTTTTGTTTTTTTACAAGAGTTGATTTTCCACTTTATTGTTTTGTTTTTCTTTTTTTTTTTTTTGTCATTTTGATGTTTCGTTAAAAGGTGAGTTGAATCTTTGGTTATTTTGTGTTTTTTTGCTTTCTTTTGAAAAGTTAAAAAAAAAGAGACCATCAAAACGTTCTTCATATTATAAAGATACAACTTAAGATTTTTATTTATCCATATATAGAATAAATATCATCGAACAAAATAAATTGAATAAAAGTTTTTATTTTGATATAAATTGATATCCAATTTATAGAAGAGCACATGAAACGCAGGTACAAAGTGAGAGAGGATAAATTTAACAGGATTTGTGTTATAAATAAATTGTTTTCATATATATATATATCTGTTTCTTGTTAATGGTAAAGGTATTAGTTTGGAAAAATTCAGGTACTTATATATGTATACAAATATTGAAATATAATTTTCACTTTTTTTTTTTGTAGAAGATATGGCGGGATAAATTTAGATACTTCATTTAAAGGTAAAATTATATGTTACTTATTTTTTTTTGCGCAAATTTGATAGAAAAACATGAATTGAATTTTACTTTTTTTAACTGAATTTGATCGAAAATTGGGAAATTTTATTAAATTAGGAAAACAAATTAAATTTTAATACTCACGAGTTCACAGCGACTAACACAAATCAGTTTTGTGCTTAAATTTTTTGTAGTTCTAGTTGAAGTGATTGGAAATAATAACTTAAATAATTGGTATTTCTTAGTAGATTATAATTTCTGTACATTTTAGTCTACTTGTTGAATATTTTAATTTAAAAAAAAAACTAGAAGACACGTGTAAATTTATACAAAAGTAGGTTTAGATTAAAAATTTATTTTAACAAAAAAAATATTATTGGTCGAAAAAATTATTATTTTTTGCCTTTCGTTGAAAATTCAAATTTTATAATCATGTAAACTTAACAACAAACTGATATTGTTTCACAATGTTTTTAAAAACAAATTATTAAATATCAATAAATTAGTCAAGTGTAGACCCTTGAATTTCAAAATCAAGATTATCCTAGTCTTATTATTTGGGGTATTAAAACACATTTTATTTTTTTAAACTTTACAAAGGAACTATTGTGTACGTATAATTTGATATGCGTAATACATATAATATTTCATCCGTAAAGTATGCAATTTCAATCGCATTGCTAAAAATAATACAAAAAAAATAAAATACCGAAAACTAGACCGTTTATTAAAGTTTGCATCACACAAACTAAAAGAATATGTATTGATTTTTTACAAATTTTTTTTTACAACAGTTGAAAATAGAAATTGAAACTTAACTGTTAAAATTATCAAGCTTCATAACAAAACCAGAAATTATATCAAAATTAACAAAAAAAAAAAACATTATATATTTTTTTATTAGTTAATCAGTGTATTAGAATTTAATCTAGTTGAAGAAATAATAATAAATAAAAGCAAAAAAAAAAACAAACTAGACCGTTTATATAATATACGATTGTACGTTTGTGTCTGCTATCATAAGTGCCATCATCTCTTACTCGTACTTGGTATTTTTATATGAAATCAATGGTTATGCAATTTTTTTCACTAGTAGTAACACCTTAAAACAGTTTCAACTAAATTTCTAATTTAATATCACATTTCAATATTGAAAAATAATCATTGTCAGAAATTTCGCATTAGTGAATAAAACCCAAAACTATATTAGAATTAATAATTTCAATTATTGTTCACATAATTTTAATTGTAACTGTACCTAGATTCATTCCAATCTGCTCATTTTCATTCTAACTGTACATACCTAATAAATGTGTTTTAAGTATGAAAATAAATTTATATTTTATCTTGGGACTACTGGTTTACTTTAAGATACAATATTACAATAGATACAATATTTATAATACAGAGCTTGTCGATCAAAGTTAAACCCTATTGAGTAAATAAAAATTATTAAGAGTTAATTCAATATTATTAACCGAATCTAAAGTTATATACATATTAATTTTAAAAATATAGAGTGAAAAAAACTTTTAAATTATGTTGTTTCTATTTTAAATGGATTTTGTTGATCACTAATTTGAAATTTAGTTATTCCTATAGGGCTACAATTTATATATAATAAATAATTTATTGGATGAATTGGATAATTATTACTTAAATTTTAAATGCTCTTATCCAATTTTTAACAACAAATTTTCAAATATTTATTGTTTTTTTGTTAATTGTAAATAAATAAAAATAATCAGTTCTATTTGTGTATCAATTTCAATTCTGACTGGTTTGAATTGTACTTCAAAATGCTACTATCATGATATTTGAATTTTATATTTAATATATCATCTGTAAATAGTTAAATGGATTATTATATGAAACTATTATAAATTTTTCAAGATTGCTGTTTATTTTATTTATTATATTAAATTGTCCTTAATGTGAACTGAAAATGTGCGACACATATATAAATCAAATTAGATGCGTTTATTCAATAATTCCGATCTTACTCCGACAATTAAACATATTAAGCATATAAACAAAATTTCGCATATTGGTAATTTCGTCCAGTCAATTGAATAAACATTTTTCTGAGATACCCTAACATTACCCAAATTTTCTGTTCAATATTTATCCTACTCTAAGTTATTAAAATGTCTACTTTATTCTAACAAAATTTATTTTTCATATTGAATTCATTTTATTAAATTTTTCTATTTGTTAAATATTAAATTTCTAATATTATATTTTGTATTATTCTCATTGCAGGTATGTACTTCTCTTCTTGAAAAAATAAATAATGAAGACAAAATCAAAAATTAAAATATTTGAGTATAACAATTGAATAAAAAATAATCTTCAGTAATAGCTTTTCTAAGTGAGTAAAATTAAGTTTTTATGCTTTATTAAATAAATTTCTTACCAAATATAAAATATGTACTGCAAAATATTTTCAAAAGACCTTTTGTTTTCATTAAAATAAATATATTATTATTAAATTTATATTTTTTGTTTTTATTTTTAAAATAATGAAATTTATATTTTACTGAAATCTTAAATTTTATAATTTTATGTGTTGTTCTAGTAGATTAGATTCCAACAAAAAAATATATAAATTAAATTAATAAATCGTATAATTCAAGATACATATATAAAATACAAGCATATAATAGTTTTACAATTTCAATGATATTAAAGCAGACAACAGAACCTCTAACATACATTTGGAGTGTAGACATAGAGCTAGAGAATAAAATAAAATCAAGAATAAGTTCTGAAATAGCATATTAAAGTACGAAAGTACCTCTAAACACATTCCGACAATAGTCGAACATTAATATACGATACATTTAATGTAAATTATGACACACAAATATCAAACAAGATACATAAAATAATGGACACATACAGGAAATTCAGAGTTCACCAAACTATTTCAAATACTATAGCAACTACAGTTGTATCTGACTTTTTTAGACATTTTTCTAATTTTTAACTTACCATGCAATATCACGACTGCTTCATATTCAACTCAATCTTATAACTTATATTTAAAATTGTATCACATTTATCCATCAATATAATTATTATATAATAATTCATATATAATTATTAACACTGGAGTAGTCATTGACTATACTATGTGCAAACAGTGTTTTGATGTAGGCACTGTCAATCGTATATCGAATAAATGATCTAATTTTCAAGATACACTGTCTATTTTCAAATAATTTTTAGTTTACATTTTAATATACACATAAAAAAATTAATTACTAGACCCAACTACTACATTCTGTATCTATTCCCAAATTTTTTTTTTTGCTATCCTATAGTATTTAGCTTCCTGCTTTACCGACTTTAGAACTTTAAAGCTGTATTATAGATGGACAAACTTCATTGAATTTTCATTGAATTTGATAGTTAGTCTAAATTCAATATTAAAGTAATACCATAATTATAAAATTAAATTTTCAACATTTTTATTATTGTATATCTACACCTACCCTATTCGCTTTTTAGTCATAATTAAATATACAAAAAAAAAAAATTAAATTTTAAAATTACTTCAAATCCTTTTACATACCATTTTCAATAAAAACAAAAAAAATATTCTTAATTTCAAGAATGAAATGTGTCTGCGCGCCTGGGTCGAGTAATTTATTATTACTAAAACCTAACAAGCAAAAAAAAAAAACGGAAACAAAAACAAAAAAGAATTTTAAAATATAAATAACCCTACAGAATCCTTACTAAATAATGAAAAATTGTATTATTTTTTTTTATGCAGGACATTTTTCTAAGTCCTTGCAATATTTTTAATTTTTTTTTAATTTTTAATGCAAAGTTTTCATGAAATTGTTGTCGGTATTTTCATTTTCATTTTTACTACATTTTGTATGGTTTTTTGTACGTTCTTCAAATTTATAATGAAATTGTTTTAATTTTTATATTTTTTTTTACTCTTGATAAATTTTCTAACAATGATTTATAATGAAGTAGCATGTTCAAATTTTTCAACAAAAAAAAAAACACACTAAGAATAAATGAAATAAAAGAAAAACAAAAAATATTTTCAAAATAATTAAGCGGCAGTTAATTATGTGGTCAGAATAATGTACACGATTTGGTCAACATTTTGTTACTTTTGTTTGGTTAGTTGCGAATAAGTATGGTTCGTTTGAAAATATTTAATAATTTTTTTTTTTAAATTTAATTTTAAATTATTTATTTTAATTCCAATTTTGGTATTTTATTAAAGTTAGATTAAAATCAAATTAAATTAAAAAAATATAATGTTATATGTAAATATATTAAGTTTACAAAAAAAAAAAAAATACAAAACTGGTATAAGCTTGTGGATTTAATTTTAAAATTTTCGAAATATTTTTAGTATTTTGCCTATGTGTTAGGAGGTGGTATACCGTATTCGCAAAACAATTTCATTCCGATCAATAAACTGTAATAATTATTATTTTGAGTTCATTAAATAGATACAATTTCTAAATTTAATTCAGTCAACGAACCATATTTATCAAATTCATTAATTTTAATGTACAACAGATTTTTTTAAATTTACAACGACATATTGCTGCGCTGCTGTCATAAGAAAATGTGATATGTATCTGGAAAATTTTGAAATTAACATTACAATAGCGACCGATATAAGTAATATTTTAATATTTTAAGTAACATACCTTCAGAGTTTGGTGCAATGGTGCATTAGTCGGAGCACACTACAATTATTTGAATAATTTTGATAATATTTCTATTCTGACAGCCACACCACAATATCATCTTTGTTTTTTTTTTCTCTTTAATTTGTTATCTATTTAATTTGAGCAAACGATTTAACCATTAAAAATTAAAAATCTCATTTTAAAATTTATTTATTACTTCTTAAGTCCTTTTAAATGATTTTTAACAAAATTGCATATCTAATTATTGATTAAATTTAAAAAAGAAAAAACCTTCATTATAAATCGTGATATGTTTAAAGTCACATTTCAATAAGTTCTTTCTAATGACACCAAAACAATAAATAAATTCACTTAAATTATATCTTATCAAAGAAACTCTATCTCACACTTTGGGGTACTACAAAAAATTTTCAAATATGAAATGCACTTAAAAAAAATTTTAGAATGTTAATTAAACAGCCAAAAAAAAAAAAATGTTTTGTTGAATTCTTAACAGAAAATTATTTTCTAAAAATTTTCAAAATTTACTCTTACCATTATAAAATTTCAAGTTAATTTTCATAACTTTAAGATTCCATTAAGTACCCAAGGATATTCTTATTTCCTTTTCCTTTTTAATATATTCTTTTTCAATTTTTGCATTACACTTATATTTGGTTATTCTTTGTGTACATTTTAAAACAGATGTTTAGGAAAATGGATAATTCGAGAAGATTACGCCAAATCTCTCCTGTTTTTTTTTCGTTACAGTCGGTCCCAAAATCTTTTAAATATGAAAACATGATGAACAAATTTAAAATAAAAATATTGTTTAGCTTCTATCAATGTTGTAACGATTCAAAATCATCTTATTAAAAGTTAGAATACTAATAATTAACTATTGAAGATAAAACAAGTAGAACTAATGAATTGTGAATGGGAGTGGTGAATGAGATTATATTTTTCACTACTTTTGTTTGTTAATTGAATTCTAAATAAAAGATAGTGAAAGAAATTACTATTCAGGCTCGCAATTAATTTTTTTTGTTTCTTAATTCAAAAGATTTTGAGTCATCAAGTTAATTTGTTTGAAAAAAGTGTCTCTTGATAATCCTATCGATATTTTAATGAACTAAATAAGTATGTAACACTGATTGTTATATAAATGAAAACTAATATTTAGTTAATAGATGAAATTACATCGAAAATTGAATGCCGCTATCAATAATTAAAGTCAGTTAGAAGGATTATCTTATATATACCAATTAAATTCAGAACCAAAAGTTAAAAGCAAAGCTTTTGTGGTACTGCAAACGATGGAGATGAATTTATGTAATATATTTAAATAGAAAAGTTATAAAAAAGATATTCCATCGTTGCTAATTGAGTCGGATTAGCACAAAAACGTCGTGAAGGTCCTCCAATGAAACTTGAAACTAGAAATATTTTATTATTTCACCATATGACTTAATAAATTTGGAAACAAAATCGATTACGCCGCTTGCTATCTATCCGCTTGCCGCTATCTAGATTATCTCAAAGGCAAAGGTATTGGAATGAGTGTAACTGTAAATTTAGAAGCATTATCCACTAATAAGTTACAAATACTGGCATGTGTAACTTTTTAAAAGAAAATATTTACCCCATATATATACATCATTGATATCATGTATTTTGATCATTGTGATATCAATGATGTATATCATATACATCATTGATATCACAATGATCAAAATAATTCATCCTTGTTTCCTGCCACATTTGTTCTAAAATTGAATAAACCTATTCCTGTTTCTGAAGCCTTGATGTCAGTTATTGGAACTCCACAAAAAATAAATATTAAACAATACTTAATAAGCCATCCAAGCAGCATCAAAAGGTACAATTACAAATATAGTAAAAAGACTATTTGTAACTCGACTTGATCAAAATCATTGCTACTTACTTTACTGAAAATAAAAAATTGAGGGGTTCAATAATATCACAAGTACCAAAAATTTTATCGGCTTTCAAACAACATACTATATTTTTCTCTATATTACCTAGTTGTATTCGAACTGAAGATAAACATTGCAATATGGTTTCTAATACGGTTCTTGAAGCCAATGCCTTATCAATATATAAAATATCTGTAGCACTTCAGCATCCTTATTATGAATAAATTGTTTAAGTGGAATTTGATTTAAGTAATATTGGAAATGTAAAAGTTCAGATTTATTCGTTAACTAACTATTATGAATCTGCAAGTAGAAAGCTTGCAAAAATGGTGCAAACTTCGTTATCAATTCCAATCACTGATATAATAATTCAAATGATATATTCATCATGGTTCTAAAAAAACTATTTAGGCTTCAATTTAAAAATAATTTAAAAAAGATATGTTGATTTCACTCTTCATATTGAAAATTTATTTTGTATCAATAATTTCGATAAAAACTGTATTTAAATAACTATAACTCATAAATCAACTTAATGATTACTATAAATATTCTCTTTTTTCACTCTCACTCTTTTCACTACAATATATTTTCTTTCTCATTCACTTTTCAATACATTAATCACGATAAATATAATTTCCCATACATTTAAAACTCATAAAATAATAATCATTTTAATTCCTAGAATATTCACGGTTTCAAAAAAAAAAAAAAAAAAAACTCATCTACAACCAAAATAAGATGAAAATTCAACTAAGTACGTACTATTTGAATTTAAAAAAAAAAAAAATGAAATTATAAAAGGAAACTGTAAATGGAAAATTATTTATTAAATTTCAACCAAAATTTCATCAATCATCATTTTATTCACTTACACAGTATTTATGTTTAAAAAGGATATAAAATCACATGAATTTTGAGGGAGCAAACCAAAAAAAATAAAAAATTATAAATAAGAAGTAAAAAGAGTAAATCAGGAAATATTTTTTCTCCATTTTTGATTATTTTTAAAGAGGATTTAAAATATTAAGAAAACAAAATATATTTTGGTTTGATTTTCATCAACTGTAAAAAAAAAAAAAAAAAAAAAAATGAAAAAGACAAGCTGTTTCTATAGAAAATATTTTATTTATTGTTTCAAACTACTTGTTTTTTTTTATTTCTATTTTATACATTTTAAATATAGACTTATTATCACCATAATCATCTTCACAACAATTTATTTTAGTTTTCGTACACACATACTTATAATTTTGAGGTTAATTCAATAGATAAAAAGTTAACTGCCAATAAATTTAAGGGATACGTATTTGGAATTAATGAAAAGTTTTATAATAACAGTCAAAAGCACACTGAGTATATTTACATGTAAAAAATTTTTGTAAACGTAATTTTAAAAAATTGAAACAAAAAATGCAAAAGTTTAATTTAATAAGTTATACTAAATAATTTACAAGTAATATATTATGTAAATTTAAAATAAGTAGTTTTACAGTATCCAAAATATATAGATCGATATAAAAGAAAAAATAAATATTATTGATTAGAAAATAGTCTTGACTGAAAGGTATATTACAAAGAATTGCAACTCTAAAACCTTCCATAATCCTGAAAAAAACTAAAAATAATAAAACATCGCTTTTTTCAATTTTTTAAAATTACATTTACATGTAAATACAATCATGATTTTAATATTTTTTTGTATAAATTGCGTTATTTTTTTTTATTTGTTTACTATTTTTGGTATGTTTGACTAATTTTATTAAATATTTTAATCGATTTCGGTTATTACATCATCATCAAAAGAGACGTTTAATCGATTGAGATATTTAATAAAATTAGTTATATATACTTAGACTTTTTAATCTTTTTTTTTTATTAATTTTTCACCCAGAGCCTACATTCTATAAAATATATTCTATAAAATATAGATTTAGATCTTTGATCAAATACAAATAAGTAGGTGGTGTATTGAATATTTGTACTTGAACAAATGATTTTGTTTTCTGAACATTAAGGCAGAATATATTTTTAAAATCATATAGAATATTGAGAGCTAGGACACAGTTTTTTATTGGTAAAAACTTGATTTAGATTTATATGATTTATAAAAAAATTAACTTATTACATGTAACATAAAAAACAACCCAGATTAAAAGCATTCGATCAAAAAATATGTAATTTAGGAAAATGGGATTCTATTTAAATTGTCACAACCATACAAATTTAAAATTTTCTATACGATTAGTATATAAAAAAAAATTGGTAGATTTTAGTCAAACGTTTACTTTTACACAACCAACACAATTTAACATAACTGATTAAAAATTAAATAAATAATAAAATAAAAAAATGTATATTTTTTAAATTTTTTAAATTCACAATTCTTTATATTTTGTATCACAAACTTAATTAATTGATTTAATTAGTATATTTATTTATTGAATTATTTATTTTATATTTGTTAGTTTTTTTTTTAATTTGGTAAAGTAAAATAAGATAAATAATAACTCTCATCTATTTTATAACCTCCTATATACATAAATAAACAATATCTAATCTATTCTATATCTAATTCTATATCTAAGAAAATTTATCTTATAAATTAATCTAACTATATTTACACAAGTAAAGAACGTAAAATTAAATAAGGGATAAAGAAAATTAAGTTTAATCGATTCAATATGTAATTCGAAAAAATATGTAAATAATTCTTTAAATTAATACATATTAACTAATTAATTAATTAATCAACTATTTAAAATTTACAGTGAAAAAGTATATAAATGAAAAGTCTTCGTCTTCAGTCTTCGTGATAATATTGCAGGTTTAATATTTCTTGGCTGCTATAACATAAAATTGATAATTGATTTTGCTTAATCGAATATATGTAAGAAGAGATCTAAATACATACATAATGTTTTGAACAAAGATTTGCTTTTTTTATATTTTTATAAATATATTATAATATATTATATTTTTTCCGCCATATGCCTCACGGAACGAGTTACAGGACAATAATGATGATGATAATGATATTTTTCTTACAAAATTCATTCAAAAAACACTCAATATAATTTTAAACACAAATACAGAAAATGGCTGTATTAAGGAAATTTATTGAAACATTTAATTTCCAAAGGGAAAATAAATCAAATTTCATATAAAGTAATTTATGATGAAACACTGGGAAACATTCCAATTCAATTTTTTTTTTTTTTTTTATATAGAAAGGATTCTTTTATACAAAATTATTGTAGTGTTGGGTAAGAGGATAAAAATAAGTATAATACAAGTATAAGTATATATGATATCATATTTACATATATACACGATATAATTTTTAAAATATAATAATGTTCTTATTTCTTTCCATTTAAGTATTTCCATAAATCATTTAATCTCCAATGAATTTTACTTATAATAGAAAATGTCCGAAAAAATTATACCAAAATAAATATTTTTTTATTTAAAAAACATTTTATATTTTTGGAATTAAAAATACAAATAAATCCTATTTAGAAAAAAACATAAGATTTAAATATAAAAAATAAAATGTTAAAGAAATAATTTTGTGCAAATTTTTTTTTATTTTGAATATAATTCAATTCAGTTCATTTATTCTTCAAAAATTTTTACATAAGTTAGGCATATATATGTATGTATATAGAAAAGCGTTTTACATAAAATATTCTATTGAAAAAAAACACCATAGAGAATAATTTCAATCAAATAAGTGTTTAAAGGAAAACATTGAAGTTAAGAAATTCATTGGAAGACTTAAATTCATTCGAAGAATTGAATTCATTGAAAAAATTTTGGCACTTCTTTAACATTTATTGCCCAGATATTAAAGACACAAACTATTGAAATTATATTTTATAAATAATAAAAATTAAATATGTTCGGTTAACTACTCTTCCATTTGATTTATTACTATGGGGTAAATTACAACTGAGTTAATCTCTAACATTTCTAATCTCTGAACAAATTATTATCAAGTCAAAAATTCGTTAGATTTAGAAGTTCGAGTAAAGTAATTATTTCTTTACTCATGTTTAATCTTTAAACAAAAATTAAAAACTTATGAAATTGACTTCAGATAGAAATGATTAACGTTTTGTACAATTAGCGAGCATATTTGGAAATATGATAAGTGTTATACGAGTATTAATTGTCCTTTTTTTATACTCTTGCAACTTCTTTGTTATTGCATACATTTTGTATTTATAGTAAAAATTTACAAAAATAAGTCCAGTTTTTCGACTTTACACAATCTAATTTTTGTAATGATTCCATTTTGTGGTTAATGTTCCAGTTCATTTCCTTCCCCCAAAAAACTAGAAATTGAAATATGATATATTAGTTAAATTTTTTTCAATACAAATCAAAACACAACTGATATTTATAGTCATAATTATAAATCTGATTATAATAATACAAGAGACCCCTAATTATTAATTATAATTCAAGTTAAAGCTAAATTTAACGTTTTTAACAGAACAGGGATTTATATCACTGATATTTTTCACTATCAATAAATAGGTATAAAAAAAAAACAATAATAACTTTGTCTTCAACTTACTACGATACACATTACATTGTCTATACCTAAGTACTTACCTACATTTAATGATGAAAATAAAACTCATATGCTACCTATACTATGCACTTTCTTGAAATTTGTATAAATAGGATGGTGTAGTGCACTGGTGTAGGTGAGGTCGTGGTGTGGTGATTTATTTTCTCTTATTTTTGGTGAATAGATTGAATAATTTTGATGTGAAGTTTTGACAACTAACTCTATTATAATATATGATTAATTATAATCATCCCGATATAATCAGTTGAATCGTTAAAAATGTCAATTTTAATTTTACGTATATCATATCATTTATTAACTTCAATAAATATGAAAAATATCTCCATTAAAAATTTACTCTTTAAATACAAATCGCTCTTTTCGCTGCATGTAATATTTATAATGATAAAGCACGCAATTTGTTCAACAACCCAATTTGATAAACTTAACCTCACAACGGCTTTCGAATGGACACGTTACAGTCAAATTTTGAAGTCATTTCGTTAGAGCCTATGCACTTAATGTTAAATGTAGCAATAGATCTAATTTCTTTCCAAAGACTGGGGGCACTGGTACAACATATGTACCATTCGTCACTATATGTGGTATCCACCAGCCGAAGCAGAATATATGGCACTAACTGATGCTGCAAAAGAAGCGCTTCTGAATCCTTTTTTTTTCAAAATTAGTTGTGTTTTATTTGCAAACGTATATGGATATTATATTAAAAGACGAATTGGTGCATATTTTAACAAACTTTAGTACAATTGAAACAAACCCATTAATATATTTTATTCTATAATGTAAAATAAATCTTAACAAATACACAAATAAACATTAAAAATTAAAAATCAGAAGCCATGGTCTTTTTGAAATAAACATATGCAGTTAATTTAATTATAAAATAAATTCAATATACTTCATATTCTCAATTTATCGAAATATGAAATTAAATTTCAATTAAGCAAAATTTTTAAAAAATTTAAAATTCACACTAGAGAGTCATATAGTAAGCGAAAATTGAAACAAATTGCATTCATTTAAAATTATATTATCAAAAACTGATACATATTCAAAAAACAAAAAAATTTTGTTTGTTTCTTACATTATTTAATAAAATTTTAAAAATGTATAGTAAGTAGAAGTGCATTGAAAAAATATTCCACAGAGATATAATATAATTTATAACAATATAGTTTATATAATAATATACAAGACATTATTTTAATCCATAAGACATCTCATATTATGTATGTGTCTCTCTGTTGTGTACAATATAATTTTTATTTTATATTCTCGTATAACTGTTGCACTTCAACTTAATACGACTATAGTAAATACAAAGTGTATTCATTCATTGCACTGAAATTATACTAAATTACTAGACTCCAAAGAAAAGTGAAATATAAAAACAAACAATAGTGTTGTAAAAATTTATATTTTATGTCTGTTCTAATTAAAATTTAATTTATGGAAATTAATTTTAAAAATACAATTTTTTATATTAGTGTTAAAAAAGAAAATGTAAAATTATTTTCAATTTTATGTATTCATAAAATGTTTAAATATTTTTTTTTATCTCCCTAACAATTAAGGAAAAACTAAATTTAATTCAAATGAAAAAAACAATATATAAAAATATACCTAATTAGAAGCATGAAAAGTATAATTTTGTTCTTCATAAAATTTAAAAGACATGTTGGGCCATTGTTAAATTTACTGGATTTTTTTTAACAGTCAAAAACTAACTTTTTTTGGTTTGACTTTGAGTTTTTTTTTTAGTTGTTTTGTTGTTTTGTTGTTATTTTACTTAGTTTAAATAGTATAAGTAGTGTAAATCTCTGTGTAAAAGCAGTTGAACACCCCCATCCGATAGACTTGGAATTATATAAAGAGACAAATTTTGTTTACCAAGTAAGGTTAATTCGTCCTTCCCATCGTCAGATTGCATTTTTCTATCATCATAATCAATAGAGCGAAAAGCGATCTTGAAACAAACAAGAACTCCCGAACAAATGGTTGTTGTAGCAATAATTACACGCTATTATTTACTTGACTCAGTTTACACTTATTTTATTTTATAATAAATATCCACAACTTTATTACTCTAATTTTAAGTTTTGTAATTATTATACAGTTACGTGTTCATTTAACTATATATATTATGGGTTTTTAATAACGCCTTTATTTACGTATTTGTTTCTTCTTCTTTGGTTTGGACATGGTCATGTTTTGATATTTCTTTTGTAATTTTTAATAAAAAAAACTACTTTACCAGATTTAATTATTTACTTTTAGTTTAAATTATATTTTGTAACCATTTACTATTATGTTACTATTTTTATTATTCCATTATATTATATTAAATTATTCAAAAAAAAAAAATTGTATTTTAGACCTTCAAAATTATATTTTCCAACACATACATTCTTATAAGTTTTGTTATTTTAATTTCTTGACATCTAAATAATACATTTTAGTATGCTAATTATATTCGACATATTATCCTCCATCATTTATACTTCAAATTTTTTGTTATTCAAAGTCATTGACAACAAAAAAAAAAAGGTTAATATATTTTTTTAACATCACAGAATCCATTAAAAAATCACCGTTTAAAAAAAAACCTATTCATGCAAGACTCTGATAAAAGAAAAGACCGTTATAAAATAATTTAACAAAAATATATAATATATTTTTAAGCTATCATTTTCATGAGGTCCTTATTTAAGGATTCATCATTAAAATCAAACTATTTTATAGCTCTTTATCAAAGAACACAAAACGAAAATTTGAAAAACCATTTTAAATTTTTAAATTTTTCCATCTCATCGGTACAGTTATCCTTTTTTCATCATTTAAACTAATCTTATGAGCTGTTCAAATATACATATATATATTTTTTTTTTTTATTTCAAGGATTTCAAATTTTTTTTCAGATAAAAGTTAAAACTTTTTTACATAAAAACAAAAAATATTCTTTTATTACAATTTTTAATTTTATGACACTTCCGTATCCTATAAGTTTATCAATAGAAAATAATTTAATGTACATCCTTAGTAAAGAATTAAAAAAAAAATGAATCGTTTTCATATCACAAAATTAATATTGTGAAATACACAGTGTAATGAAATAGTTTTTTGACAGGACGATTATTAACCTTCACCTGATGGTAAGCCCTAAAGAATATATCTAGGTGCATAACTTTTTAAATACATTTTTTTTTTTTGCTATAAAATTATACATTTGTATTTTGTTTTTTTTTTTTTTATTCTTTAATGAATAATAAAGATTATTTTATCTGATTTAATTTATAGATGGTGCATGTTATAATTTTCGCATAATACCTACCAATAATTTTACCAGCTCAAGATGTAATCGAATTAAAGCTTGTAATTTAATATTATTCATGATTGTGTGTATTCATGATAAAATAAAAACTTTCATAGTATACCTGTATTCCAAAAAGAGAGAAATATATCATTCTGTTTTCAACAGCACCCAAAACCAAATTTACCAAGCCAAAAATTAATTGATAATATAATAAAACGATGAAATATATAAATTTGAATCAAATCAGTATCAGAGTATACAAATTTAGGCAGTATACATTAACGCTGTATGCAAATCTAACAGAAGAACTAATTGATTGCCTTTAGCAGTATTTTGTAATGTAATTGTTTCTATCTTAAGTCCTTTATCAATAACAAAATAAATAATAAATCAATCAGACTACTAAACCAAATAAGGTGAACGACAACAAAATAAATGACTGATAAAAAATTAAAAAAAACGAACAATATCAAAATTTATTTCAAACAAAATTAGACATTTTTTAGTTATAATTATAATAGCTGTGTTTTTTTCATACCGTTCAAGGTTTTATTAAATTCCAAAGAACGATGTAGGTTAATGATTATGGATAATTCTTTTAAGTTGACAAACCTGTTAATTGAATTTTTAAAAATTTCTATTGTAATACTACGCATTCTATTGAAATCTACGCAAGCGCCACTCGTGATAAATATAATTACTAAATATTTGAGACCTATATTTGAGATAAGTATCTGGGTTTTGAATTGTTATTGTAATTTCATATTAAAGTCAATACTTTAAATACCTAGACAAAGAACTAGATGAAAAGAACACAGCTAATATATTCGTATATTCAGCCAACTGTAAAAGTAAAACAATTGCCAGAACGGACCATTTACTTAGTACTTAGAAACTGTTTTTAAAATTAATCATATTTATGAAACATTACTGAAATCTCTAACTATAAAAGAGAGGGTTGGATTCAGTTGATTGAGTTGGTTGAATTGTGAAAAATAAAGTATTTGTATATTTAGGTATTCGTCTAGTGATTATTAAGAAAAACATTAATTGTACTAAATATTTTGGTTAAGGTATGTACCTTAGAAAACGATAAGTACTGTTAGTTTAATTTTATTTTATTATATTTTGTTTTGGGGACAAGAAAGTAAAAAATTTGAAAAAAAACTGGAGAATAATATTCACTATCCATTTGAATAACCAAAAGTGTTACCCCAATCAAAACACAGCATTTTAAATTTATATAGAGTCTACTGTAGAACAGAGTTGCTCACTACGACATTGATTTACGTTTCAATTATCCAAATTATTCTTACAGTACAATTTATTTTTTTATTTATTTATGTATATACTCAAAAGAGTGTATATTTTGGTTCAGTACATTATAAAGTACATTATATTAAAAAAATATTAAAAAACAAGAAAGTATTCAGTGCAAAATTAATAGATTAAAAATTAAAAAATATTAAAACAAAGAAAATAAAACTTTTTAGCTTAACTATAATCCATATTACTTTATATTAAAAAAAAAAAAAAAAAAAAAAAGATGTTATTGAATATAAAAGCAAGATAAAGAAAATGAGTGTACATTAAATAGAGAGATAAAAATAGATATTAAAAAAATATATAAAAAAAAAAACTTTTCTTTGGCCCTGTTATACTTTTTTCGATTTAAATATTTTTACCTTAGATTTATATTTAATGAAATTATTTAGTTTATAGTGATCATCACCCATCATTATTATTTGTCACACAATATTAAATTTTTATTAAATTAATGTAAAAAAAAAACCGTAAATCGCTACACTATAGTGTATTCATTCATAACATTATAATATACTATTGTACTAAAACTTATATACAATACTGTACATATAAATATTATTAATAACAATTATTATGGTTAACAGGTGTATTATGATCGTTAGAAAATCATTTATGTAAAAAGTATACCCTAAAATCGATGATGCTATTAACGGGCAAAAAAAAATAATATTTTCATTATTATGTATTTATGTTTTTTATATTATTTTTCAAATATTGGTTTTTTTTCTCATAGATTGCTTTAAAATTTATGTTATTAAAATTTACGTTGTAAATAAATTATGGGCAAAAATTAAACAAAAGATCTCTTAAAAATTTAATTGAAAATAAATTTCATTGAAATATTTAAAGTTTTGAAATTAAAATCATTAAAGCTATTAAAAAATAAAATATAATATTTTAATACAGAAGAATAATAAATGATTGAAAGGTGAGAAAGAGTCATTTTTGGTAGATTTAAAATTTATGAGATTTTATAGTGTTGTAATAATAAAAAAAAGTATAAAAGTATAAAAATTCAATTTAAAACTTTTAAGATTAAATTTTTCAATTGTGTGTGTGTGTGTTTTTTTTTTTAAAAGGATTCTCTATGTGTATATATATGTAGAATAGGTGCTATAGAATGAAGAGCACTTAAAGTACTTCATTTAATTAATTGTATCCTTTACTTAAAAGGAAAATCCTCAGATTATTTTGCAGAGCTTTTAACTGTCATAATTAACATTTAATATTAATTATTGAAATGGAATATTATTGGTGTATTTTTTTAATGTTTGAGATTTTCTTATAAAGTTAAATTAGTATATGTTGAAAATATATTAAGTTAAATTAATATTTTGTATTATTATTTCCAAATTATACCCTATATTTAAGAAGCAGTAAAATTGCCTCTCTTTTTTCGTTTTTATAGCCTCTAGTCTTTTGTGTCTTTCATGAGACTGATAGTTTTAATGATTTGGATGCGGCTAGATGAATTCTTCAAGTTTCTCTAATATATTATCTATTCAATCTAGCCACCAATATTTATGTGTATTTAAAATTGCTTCCGTCGCATAAATTATTTTCTTTATCAATTCATATGTCACTTTCTGCATCCATGTTTATTTCTACATCTTGCAGACAACAACTGCAGTTTCTTTTGCTCCTTGGCGTTGTTAATTTAGTAGTTGGTTTATCTGAACTTAGTTAAATTTAAAAAAGTGTAACAATTATAACAACCCATCATCACCATGACATTAAGCCACATAGCCATCTGGGCCATAACCTATTCTCCTAGAAGACCTTTATCTGTGACAAATCTATAGATATTCTAAAAAAAATAAACTTTGACTGCCAGACTGTCAAACATATTATGCTCTACCAACAATCTGAGCATATATGTTTCGCTAGACTAGACCTGAGCAGTCTATCATAATCTAAATAACTAACTATATTATTTGTTCGATAAAATGGTTGTTTTTGGCGAGTATGGTGTCACTTAAATTGATTGTTTCGCGGCAACAAGAGCTTTTGTTCTTAAAAATGCTCAAATGTTATCAAAAATTAATACAAAAAAGTTTTTGTACGTTATTAAGAATGAATTTGGTAAAATTAGAATAAATAATGAAAACGATCGAAACAACAGCTTGATAATAGGGACTTAGTACGTACAAAAAATAAATTTTCATATTAGATTTTTATATAAAAATTAATAACATTTAAGTGAGGCATAATAATAATAATATTGATCACGTTCGCACTGAGACATAATAATAATAATAATACTCAGGATAATTATCTTTGAAATTGTTAAATAAATTGAAAGAGCACAGTAAAACCAGACTACACATTCCACTTAATTCCGTAAAAACTACTTTGAAACAATCATTTTAATATTTCGATCAGTAATTTAAAAGCCAGTCATATATGAAAATTTTTAATCGTAGAGAAACTAATATTGAAAAAAGTCCTTTAAAACTTTTTTAAAATTTTAAATTATTTTATTACCTACGTTAATATTTTAACAAACAATAATAATTAAAATTAAATTTTTATTCACATTTTTTTTAATTTATTTATTTTTTAATAAAATACATTTTACATAAATCGTAATAAATAACTTGGTAAATCAACAGTGTGATAATAAACAAAAATTTTGAATTAATTTTTTTTTTTTTTTAATATTCAAAATTGCTTACGGTGTTTATCTAATTTAAATATTCACAAAAATAATAAAATACACCGTTGTTTGCTTCAATAGAAACAAAAAAAAATACTCATTTATAAATATTAATTGCGATGTAGATACAGTAACAGTTAGAACTGGTTAATTGAACCACTTAAAAATTTGTACAAATTTAGTAAAATCTAGAAATTTAAGTTAAAATATTATAAATAATTTGAACAAGTCAACATTTAATACACATATTATTTGAGACAAAAAATTAAACATTAAGGATAAAAAATAGTTCCTGAACAATTCGAATTAGCTCGTATAGAGTCTATAGAGCATATTGCTACAACTTAAAAACTACAACTATGAAACTGGTTTCAGCTTCTTCAGATGATCATGTAAATTGATCAAGCTATATATTGAGAATTAAAAAATAGATGTATTTGTCTTTACATTATCTGGTTTAGCGAGCCCTGACTGTATTTATTTCATCCTGAATCATAATCTTATAAAGAATATAAAATTTTTTCCCTTTTTTAACTTAAAGTTTTACAGCAAATTGAAAAATTAATTCGAATTTCCACAAATTTTAAGTTTCTTGGTTTTATTTTTTTATTGAAAATCTATTTATAAGAGAACCATTAATATCTTTGCATCATTAAACACTATATATTTTTATTCGCATCCTTGAAATTGTATTTTGTTGTTTTTAAATCGATTCTATACATAGATATACGACAAAAAAAAATATTTATGGAATATCCCCTGTTTTGAATTTATTCATTGTTTATAAACTCATGTCTGTTCTTTTCATATAATATGCCTTAACCCACCTTCATCCTTTTATTCTCCAACACGACGATGGTATATATAAATAGATAACCAGAGAATATTTTTGTAAATATCATATTTTCTTGAATTTTTTATAAACGAAATTTATGTGTATTGTTGACCTATCATCCTCTTTTTTTTCATTATCTATCTCTTTCTTTTACTTTGTTATTTTTTGTTTTCCTTTAGCTTTATACTTTTTGGTCATTCCATTTTCATTCCGTAATAATTTACCAAAAAAATTAGTATCTACTAAAAATAAACAAATTATAAAAGAATCGAAGGTCCAAAAGTAAATATAGGTATACTAAATTATATCGACTGTGTGTACGATAAAAATGGACAATACTATAAATGCAAAAATGAAAGGACAAATGAAAAAAGGAAACAGGATATGTAGTCCTGTTTATTGTTATATTTTATACGTTATTTCATTCTATTACAGAAAAGTTTGTTTCTATTATTTAAGTTAAGATTTTTCAAATAGAGTTTCTAAAACGGTATCAATATTTCTTTTGTTTCATTATTTTCATCAAGTATTCTGGGTGTTGTTTTTATAGTTTAGTAATTTGAAAAAAATGTTTTAAATAAGAAGAATTCTGTTTAAAGTGATAACAAATTACCCATCCCTAAACAGAAACTGAATATTTGGAAGACTGTTCTTTAAGAAAATACATTAATTTTTTTGTGTGGTAAATTATTTATACTTTTATACTTGGTAAAAGTACTCTTACAATAATTAAGAATACCAACAAATTATGGTCTTACAATTTTTGTGACATAGTTTGCAAGACATTCACGATTCGATCTTTTAAAGTTCCAACATTATACATTAATTCATTTAAATCAATTTTATTGAGCCAGAACAAAAATTTATTTAAATTTAAATTTAAATAAGAAATAAAAGATTGAGAACCACTATATTAATAATAAGATTTTCCAAATTTCCATATACATACTGATATACATATACATATTTAAATGTTTGTTATTTCCTCTTTTTTTAATTTACTATAAGAAAATATAATAAGTGCATATAGATTGATAAAGCTCACTCAATACACACATAAATACTTACAGACTATTATTTGAAAGGCTAAACAAAACAAAAATCAACAATAACAAAAATAGTTTTGTTTTGTTAGGTAAAAATCTGTGGAAATTTCACAATTGCTTTCTTTATTTCGTAAACAATTATTATATATTATGTAAATTGAATTCCTGTAAATGTATGTGCTTAATATATGAATATTTATAAACATAGGTACGCATAAATAATATATTTATTAGATAAGAAAGAACAACAAAAATAAAAATTATGCTGCTGGTCATAGTCAATATTGTGTAATAATAAAAACTGAAATTAAAAAAAAAAAAATCATTACCAAGAAAAATAAAGAGATTTCGTTAGATAATATACAAAGGAAATAAGTAAAAGTAAATCAAAGTTAAACAAAATGTGTCCTGAACAGTTTTTTTTTTTTTTTTTTTTGTTCTTATATATACAAATTTTTTCGGGAATAAAAATGATTATGGACTACATTAAAAATTTCATTGACTTTATGAATTATCGGATTATTTGTTCCTGCAGTGCAATACTCGGTTAGAAATTTCTTATAAAATGTTATTTTCAAAAAATTTACGATATTTTCACATGTTTATGAAATAACCTGAACTTCATATACGCGTGTAAATATAAATACATTGTTTTATACAATTTAATTTTAATTAAAATACTAAAATAATAATGTCTAAAATATAGATTCATTCTAAACAGGAAACTATAATGAAGATGTAAATATTTTGTTTACAATTTTCTGCATATATTTATTTCCATGTTTTATAATTCACAAGACTTCTGAATGCATTTTTTTTTGTAATTATCCGTCATTTGTTTTTTTTAAATCATTAAATTAAATTCGGATTTATCTTTAGATGCTCATACATTTACATTATTCTTGTATATCCGTATTATGCAGAACATATTTTATTTACATATTTATGCTTAATTCAATAATATTACAATATTTCAATCTAACAAAACAATTTAATAAAAAAAAAAAACAACAAAATTAAAGTTTAAAAAAAAACAATTATAAACACTTATTTTTATCTAAATAATATCTAATATAGTTGTTGTATATGAAAAATATGAAAATAAAAACACATAATAAGAATAAAAAATTTCACAATGAAAATTAAGGATATTTTTACGTTTACAAACACATTTATATACAAAGAATGTGCTGGCTATTATATAAGAATTTGCTATTCAATTTCGTTTCATTTCATTACTTTTCGTAACTAAGTATATTAAAAAAAAAAAAAAAAAACATTTTATTTGTCTAATGTAACCGAAATTAGAAATTGTTTTATTAAAATTCTAAACATGTTTGCTACCTACAGCTCCTAAACCATCTGTTTACTAAAACGAATAAAGTTAAGAGAGTATAAGTTTAAAAGTTTAGTTGTATTTTTTATATGTTATATATTTTATATTGTATTATTTTAGGTATATTTTTATTTACTAACACTAAGTCTCACAAAATATTTTTTTAACTTACAAAGACACCAAGGATATCTTTTGAGTCTTCAAATCAATTTTTTGTCTATATTTAGTGTTAATATTTAAATAGTTATTTTGATTTCTTTGTTGATTAATTTAAATCAATCGGAAGCCCACACTAACTGTTATAAATTCCAACTCAAACATGTATTACTATACCTGTATATTACTATTTTATAGTAATATAATTGAATTTACGTTAAGATTTTGGTCGATATTTATAACTCACAGATGAACGAAACACCTCCAAAAACTTATTGTTATCAAACAGGTATGTTGACGCTAACCTTGATATTTTACAGTGTATTTTTCTTTTATTCAAATCACCCATTATTTTTGGGGGTTTTTACTAGTTGCGACTTGTCAGAATATTTCAGAAGATATTACATATATACTTATTGATACTTCATATTTTATCAGTATCGTTCTAATACAGGTGTATTATATATATATAAATAGGTCTATATGTCGATAATTTTTTTGAGCCAGCCCGTTGCCGTTCATCCTTTGAGAATTTGGTTAATGTTCAAAGTTCAACCATGAATTAATCAATTATAATATTTTAGTAGAAATTGAATAATTCCAACTGAATATAAGTTAAAAAATTTCTTGCGTATAATATATTACTTACATCTAACCTATATAACCTTAAAGTCAAATTCATCTAACCTATATTCAAAGTCAAAAGGTCACTTGACTCAATTCTTTTTTCCAATTTTATGTTTGATAGTCTTTTCGAACAACGATTTCGTCAATCTTGTTGAGTTCTTGTAATGTTAGCAGATAAAATATGAAATAATTTCTAAATATAATGTAAGCAGTAGCTTAATAGCAGTTATTTTGCAGTTACTTAACTTACTATGTTTCAATTCTAAATTAGTTATTAAAAGTAAACAGCCTAATATTGTGCTATTATACTAAACGGTTAAATATTGTGTTATAAGCCCAAAAAAAAATGGTGTAAGTGGTGAGAGAGTAAAACAAGGAGCTATTACTGTAAACATTAGTAAATAAATTTTTTTTTATGTTCTTAAACTAAAAGAATAATAAACTATTTTGTCTTTATAGCTCTCGCCCTTAATTTCTCATGCTTAATTGTACACGTCACATGACAAAATTTTGTATTGAATAAATCACAAGCCTTTATATAAAATATTGTCTTTGAATTAATTATTTTTAGTGTTAATTCAGTTCCTCATCTTTTAAATTGTATTTTATCTTACACCTATATAAGGGTTAAAAGCATAAAGAGTTTGAATATAAGGTAAGATGTATGCTTAATCCATTTGCTGTATTATTATTTTTTGTAGAAAATTTAGCAATTCACTCTATAGTGTAGGATTTTTCAAGGTTTGCTATATAATAAATTTATAACATCAGGATGTGATGATGATGAATGAGTTTAGTAATTTTTGACTCCTATGAAAGTATCATCATCATTATAGAGTTAAGTAAAAATTTGTAATTTTTGTTTTAGTTTTTTTTTCTATTTAGTATTATTAGTAATAATTTTGAATACCTACTGTAGATATTTTGTTACATTTTTGTTTTTATATATAATTTTCTTCTTTTTTGATGTAATTAATTTCAATACTCTCTATAATTATCGACATCAATAACAAAATTGGGTTGTTTACAAAGTTTTGCTTATGGTTTCTAATTAAATAGTATAGGTATACAATCTGAATGGCCAGCATATTTTGAAAGTAAAAAGGATTTTTTTTTTTATAAATTTTCGTATTTTTCTTTTCCTTCTTTTATATTGAATCCAAATTTTAAGAAAAATTTAAGAAATACACTCCTTAAATTGTTTTGAATTTCAGAGAAAGTGTTTTTAATAGAAATTTTTGGTAAATTGCTTACATTTATCGAGTATAATGCGTTTAAGCTTAAATTTAAAATGTTTTTACAAAATTGAATTATAAATTGATTGCTATTGATTTATCCTTCCAAGATAATAATAAATATTTGATGGGTTCGACTAAACCTTCCTGGTGAATTGAGAATATTCAATTTGTTTGACACTATACAACTTTTTTTTATATTTATTTATTTTCTGGTATATAATGAAAATTACTATTTCTATTCGAAACTGCTCCTCTTCAAATATAATAGTACCATTTTAATTATGTTATTACCATACAGTATAGGTAGAAGTTACTTCTGGAAAAGCAATTAGCGCTTAATTTGGTTATATATAGCATTTATAACGGATACATATACAAAATATAGCGGAAAATCAAAATTATAACGTTCTAAGTTGTACTATTATCAAAATCAAATCAAATCAAATCAATTATAAAAATCAAAATTTAATTGATGATCCAATCGATGAGTTGGAAATTTCGTAGGAGAATTATTAGACAATCTGGACTAATTCGTGGGTTGGTAAACCGGGAACATCAAATGAATTTAAAAGCTCTATTGGATATCAAAGTGCGGATTATATTAAATAAATAATTGCCTTCCTTAACTTGCCTCGACATACATATTTATAAATATGTTTTCCATTTATTCTTGCCAGTGTTTGAAATATCGCCCTCCCCAAAAAAATTTTCTCTACCAAAGTGCGTTAAAAAAAGTCTCTTGCAATTTAATTGAAAATTCTCTTCTTCTGTTAAAAAAAAAAATGTTTGCGTAAAACAAAAACAATTTTTCTTTAAAACAAAACTCATCGAAGAATTATATATAGATTAGAAGATCTAAAAACAAACATCAAATTTCAAATAAAGAAAATCTGAAGAATACCGAAACCTAAGGAGTTTTTTTCTAACCCAAAATTAATTAGGTTACCCTGTAAAGTTATAACCTGGATTTTGACTCATTTAAAAACAATCTTTCAAATTAAACTCTAAACCTTTTATTGACTTTAAATCAAAATTCACGACAGAAATTTAATTTTCATTAAAATTAATTGCTTCCAAGGTAATAATATTGTTAAAGTTAGTTTAGTTTTGTCACTGGTATTCAATAGCACGATAGCACAATTTTTTTTTCGCTTTTAAAAATAAAGCAAGTAAAACTGTAGTTGCAAAAGAAAAACTTTTAATTTTATCATAGAATTTTAATGCACCTGAGAAAATTTTCTTTGTTTTAGTTATTCTATAGCAGGAAAACATTTTGTTCTTTTAACATAAAAAATACAAAAAAATTGATTTAAAAAAAATGTTCTTTTAAATTGTGGTTAGTTAAAAAGAAAACGCATTAAACAAAAAAAAAAAATAAAAAAAAAATTAATTTATAAACTTAAAATGAAAATTTGTTTCAATTCTAATAGAAAATTTAATTATATGATGACGGACTTTTTGGAATTAACTTAAGCAGTTTTGATTTTACGATTGCGAAAAATTGTATAATTAAGTTTTAAATTAAATTTGTTCATTTTAAGTTTTGAACTTTAGAACAAATTTTTTTTAAGCACATACTTTATTTAAACGATTTTTTTTATCCAGAAAGCAATGTGCATCTGCTGAAAAAATACAGAAATGTATTAAAAAAAACGTAAACTACTTAAATAAATTATTTTCAAATTAATTTCATTTATAAATCAATTACAATCAAATATGAATTTTAGTTAAAAACTATCCCTGACAAACTCAGATTTATTTGAAATTATTTCAACAATTTAAATAACTATTCAAAAATATACGAAATTTAATTATATATATATATAGTTTTAGCAACTTTTATATAATAAATATATTCTTCAATTGACACCATCAGTCTATTTTCTCTGAACATTAAATAAAGTTACATATTAATTACATAAAAATTTTTTTTAATATAAAAACAAAAATATCCTTTATTCGTATTTTTTATAAATATATTTATTGACAACTTTACCATTTTATTGATATAAACTTATATTCTCCATCCATACAACTTTTAATTACATATTATATAAAAAAAAAAACAAAAAAAATGAGAACAAAACAACAACATTTATTATTATTCTTCTTAATTGTTTCTGAATGTATTAAAATAAAACACAACAATTTTTATTATCCTTTTTAATTGTTACTTGTATTGTATTGCAAAAATTTCCAGCAATTACTTATTTTATTTTTATTTTCATTTTTATTATTATTTTATTTTTTTTTTTAGTAATTCCTTAAACAACCCAAATTTTCATATAGAAAAAAAATAAAGTCTTTTTTTGTTCCTTACTAATTTATTAATTGAATATAATTCAACATCACGTTATAACTTTTTTGTATTTATGTATCCTAGTAGTTATAAGGATATAGAGATCTAAATAAAAATAAAGGACATCTTAATTATTTGCTATTATTTTACAATTTTTGTTTTTTTGTGATTTTCTTTTAAGAAATAGCTCCCAAAATACTTTCTTATATAATTTAATATTAAAAAGTGTTTTTGTTTTTTGTTTTGTAATCCTGAATTTTCTGATCCTTTATTATATTGAGAACATTTTATATTTATGTAATTTTATATTATAAATATATATATATATATATATATATGATTGTATTGTTATCTTAAGAAACGTAACATTTCTTTCACATACTTGATCCTTGCATTACAATAATCCAGTTTAGTACAGTAAAGGAAATGAAAATAATTGAAATTTAAATTTGTTAAGTTGATAGCCCTGGTAGCTAGTGTTTACTTTTATTATAATTTTAATTATAGTAAATAGAAATAATAATAATAATAATAAATTTTTTTGTTTTATTCCTTAAAACTATTATTTTTGTTTAATTGAAGTCATATTTTGACAAATATGACAATATAAATAAAATAAACAGAAAATCATAATGGTGTCTAAAACGATTTTAATGTTAATATCGACTGAAAATTCTGATTTCATGATCAGCAAGGATTTTTAGAAAATTCAAATCAAGATATTTTCTTTTTATCGGTATGAGTTTTAGTACTATTTTTTAGTTCATAAAGTAAAATTTTATATGATAAATAATGAAATAAGAAGTAGGATAATTTACAACATTAAAATAATACGAAATACATAATAGTTATGAACACGTCTCAAAACAACATTTAAAAAACCTTATTAATAATTGAGATCTGTAAATTGCACGTCTCTGTTTAAATTCCATTACTTATACAGGTACAAATTTTTTATATTATATTTCTTAATTTACCGAATAATAACTTTGTACGAATAACGTCACGATTGTTAAAAAAAATTTCTGGTATATTAAGGAAAACTGCTATGAAAAAATAAATAAACTGAATAAGTGAGAATATTTCAAATTCCTTCACTGTATAATTAATCACGTTTTTATTCTATTAAATTCACACTTGCCTATAAATACTTACATAATTATATATATTTGTGTATATTATATACTTGTCTAGTCCCTTTTGTAATTAGATATTTTCTTGTGTAAAGGTAAGCATTTTTTTTTCTCGATGGTATTTTTTTTTTATGTTTTTTTTTTGTGTTAACTTAAAGTAATTTGTTGTTAAAAAAAAAAAAAACAAAATAGTAAAACAGTAAAAAAAAAATTTTTTTAACAAAGAAAAATAATTTCCGTTATAACCACCATCTCCATCTCCAACCCAAAAACTCTACACTTGCAGAATTGAAATTATTACTAGCATTAAATCTTCAGATATTTCTTCTTTTTGTATTATTTTTTGTTTTTTTCTTTTTTTTGTTTTGTTAATTCGTCTTGGTTTTTTCTTTTTAAAATATATTTTCCTATGAGTGAGAAAATTTTTTTCGTAACAGTAAATTTTATAGTCCATTATTTCTATAAAATAAATTCCTTTTCTTCTAAAAATAAAGATCGTTTCTCCAATTTGATTTAACCACCCCCAATACTTTTCACCCAGAAATTTACAAGAAAAAATTATAAGAAATTCAATTTTATCCACACAAATTTATATAATTCTTTATCCTTTTAAATTTTTCTTTTCAATTGTAAATTTCTATTTTATTTTGTTTTTGTTTTTTTCTCAGAAAATTTTCTAAGAATTTTCAATCCTTTTTTATTTTTTATTTGTTATTGTTTTGTAATTCTTTAGATACAATTTATAACCTACCTACTTCCATTAGAATAGGATATTAACACTATTTAATGAGAAATTTAAAAATTAATAAGGATTGATGTAGGAAGATGGATGGGGTGGGCAAAGAGAAGATGGACAAATAGCTTAAAAAATATCTCGTTAATTATCTTTTACTTTATAAAAGAGAAAAACAAAGTACGAATTACTTAGAATTTTTCCATTCGTATTTAGATATATGCGGTTTGTTATCATTAGATTTTTTTATTTTTGTTTTTGTTGTTATGTAAATGAATAAAAGAAATTTTAAGTAGTTTTCAATAAAGCCTCAATTCAAAAGCTATATTTATTAAAGAAGGATGATGATTAAAAATAAAGTGAATAAAATTAAATACAAATTGTTGTATTTTCAATGAATAAAATAATAATTAAAGAAAATTAAATAAAATGTCAGTGGCGACTCGTGTATATATATATAATATCTTAAAGATCTTAATTATTAATTAGTTTACTATACATTTTTTTAGTTATCACACACTGGATTATTTTAATTAAAATTAGTCTTTTATTTAATTAGTTATATCAAAGAACATATAATAAAAAGAAGTCCCATCCCATACAAATTGTTAAAATATTATTTTTATATAGAGGGTCGCCACATTACAACCGGGTCTCTAATTTTATTTTCAAAAAAATTTGCTCTTTATAGAATAATTTTTTAAAGAATAATTCTAGTTTTTTTTTCTCAGAACTTAGTTGAAAATAATATTTCCATTCCATTTTAGTAAAAATTTTTTGAAGAAATAAAACAGGCAATAATACATTTTGGATTGTTTGTTTGTTATTTTTGTTTGTTTATTTATTATGCAATATACTTATATATACATATGTATAAATATGTAATAGGAATATGATTGATAAAAAAAAAAACAGCCAAAAATACCAAAATCAAAAAATTTATTTGCTGGAAATTTAAAAATAATAAACATAATACAATGAACATGCATAAATACATTGGAGACTGTATGTGTTTAAATTTTTTTATATTTCTTATTTTGAACCTTTGATTTTAAATTTTTTTTTAAATATAATCTACATTTTATGAGATTTTTACTGAATAGTGTTGTATTTATCTTTTTTTGTTTAGCAAAAACATAATTACTCTTCTTTTTCGTTTCATTTTCATACCTGTCTGTACCCATCTTAGTTGAAAAAATTGAAAAATATCCAGATGAGACTTCTTGTTATTATATGTTCTTTGGTTATGCGCAGTGAAAGTTGGTTACCATGACTGATATTTCAACTGCGATGAACACCTGTTTTAAATAATGACATGGCTTGGCTTATGGCTTATGTTGAATCTTTGCTACACATTTTGAAAACTACAAAAACATACTTTTCCACGTGTTTAAGTTTTTTCAAATAGAAAATACATAATATCAAGATAAAAATTTCCAACAATTAGTAAAATTCATTACGTATATTTTGCTTAAAAGGTTGCAAAAACAACCAAAAAAAGGCAACAGGTGATAGAAAAGTTCAAATTAAAAAATTAAAATAAATTTACAGTATACTAGACTAATTTAACTAACAATAACATTTGGCAGCAAAAATATACATTAGATTAACAAGTTTACTAAAATTTAATCATATTTTCAAAAAATTTATTATTTTTATAAAAGAAAGCAAATTATAAATCGACACTGACTGACAGACATCCAAAATAATATATGTTTATGTTTAAATATATAATTGTACCTATAATTAAATACAGGTACAACCAGTCTTCAAAAGAAAAACTTTTTAAAATATATAACTTTTTTTAAAAAGTAGTAGCTATTAAAAAAGCCAAAGCTTTTTAACTTATGTTTTTATTGCATCAGTATACATAGATGGATGTATATATGTATATAAAAAATGAGTAAACTTAAAAAAGTGAAACTTCTTATAATTTTAATAAAGAAAAAAGTTCATAATAGACATTAAGAGTGCCTATATGTATATTGAGACAATTTTTTTTTTGTATTATCAACTCCAACATTTGTATGAAAAGTTCTTTAAGAAATTACTACAGACTGCTTAAGAAACTCTTTTTATATCACTGTTGTTTTGTATTTTTTGTTTTTAATGTGGTTTTTGTTTTTCATTTATTCGTTATGAAAAAGATATATCTTGAAATTTTGTAAAGTATGGTTGTTTTGCTATCAAGAAATATGCTAATTTAAAAAAAAAATGTTTTTGAAATTAAATCTCTGGTTTTTAATCACCACAAAATAGGAAAAAAAATAAATACAAAAGAAATCCTTTGTGTAGAACAAAAGAAGCTAAAAAAATTTTTTGGTTTCCCTAGAAACTTGAATTTATTATAAATATTAAATATTGTAAAATAAGTAAAAGGCTTATTAATTTAAATCCTTTTTATAATATTCATTGATTTTCATTTTCTCTCTAAATAATGTAGAAAATTGCAATTATGATTTAAAATAATTAATATGTATAATTATAATAACCGTGTAATATTGTATTACAATAACAACAACACTATACAATTTAAATATTTAAATAATAAAAATTGGAGTAATTATATAAGTAATTATATTGTTGTGAGAAAGAGAAGATATTATTCAAGTCGATTTTTCTTTTATAATTTAAAATTTACGGCAAAATTAAAGGAATAAATTTGAAATATCCCAACCCAACCAAATATTAAATTAAATATAGACAGAATATTTTAAGAAAATTTAATTTGAAATAAAAAAATATCTCAATTTAAAAAAAATACATTTATTCGAACTCAATGAACTATTATGATACATACCTGTACATGAAGACAGGGAAAAACTCTATTTTTTAGAAAAGACAAAATTACTTTTTAATATTAATAATTGAAGTAAATTTTTTATTTTTATATAAAATATTTGTAGACATACCATCGCCAGATTATCAAATTTACATTACCGCAACAATAGCGTTCGCCATAGGCCAACAGTTTAAAATAATCAAATGGCGTCTATACATAGAACACCCCACCTTAAAAAAAAGCATTCGATTTCTTATGTACTGAAACCAAGAAAGAACTTCATTTTGTGTCATCATGTGTCAGATATTCACCACTATAATTTAAGAAATGTTAATTGTTTTAGATTAAACTTATTTAGGAATAAAAAAACTAAAAATATGCTTCTTTGTAAAGGTTCGAAGCTTTTCAATGAATTGCCTTTTGAAATTAGTTGTGAAACAAATACAAATAGATTCAAAAAGAAAATAGTTGAATATGTAAGATGTAGTTTTATGTAATATTATGAATTTAAAAAAAAAGAATAATAATAAAAATAATTGTACAATAATTAAAAATATTTAGATTAGCTAAATGAAAAAAAAAATAAAATAAATAAAAAAAAAATTTTTTTTTGAGGTTTATTAGCGAATTCGTTGCTTATACAAAAATACTGTAATTTAGTTCTTTGTCTCAACAAAAATAAAAAGGCCTTCTTTGACTTGAGGTACCCTATATTCCTCAAATTTTCGTTCGTGAAAGATAGTTGATGTGTAAAATTAATTATTCCGATAAAACTTTATTATTTTTGATTGTCGATAATTTTAATTATAAATAGAGCTTTTAAATTATTGTTAAGAAAATTAATTACAAGAACAATCAAATAGCAACAACTTATTTGGTTCATTGTAATATGAAAACTATGTAAAAGCTTACTTTGATTCTTAAATTTTTAGAAAATACCATTAGAAATGGAAAATAAGAATGAAAAATGTTTAAAGAATAACAGGAAAAAATAATAAAATTCATTTCATTTTTACTGTAAATCTTGCCAATATTCTTTTGTCTTTTAAATTGTCTTTTCATATTACTGCTAAAATCGTTTATCCACTAAAATACTTTTTTTTTGTTTTACTTGCCACAGAAGTCACCAGTAATTTTAATAAATCTCTCAATTTAATTTATTTGTTTCCGTTTTTTCCTTTATTGTAACTTTTTTTTTAACCTAAATTTATTTTACTTTGAGTTAAATTATGATATATTTATTTTCTCTACATCTATACATATTTATTTATCTTACAAGAAGATTATATTTTATTATTAAGTGTCAAGAAATATTGTATATAAGGTAATGTAGAATTGAATATATTGAACAATTTTTCAAATAAATCAAAATATATATATATTTTTTTTTCGTTTTATATAACAAATGGGAGAGTTTTTGTTTTTTTTTTTTCAAATAAAGTCAATAAATATTTTTTTAAAATTACATAATTTATATTATAAAAAAAATATTCAAATTTTTATATACATATTTACTTTTGGCCTTAAAATTTATTAAAACCTCAGAATAAAACCTCAAATATTCATCCACAAAATAAATGTTAACACGAATTGCAATTATTTTGTTCTTGGACTAACACCAAAAACAAAAAAAAAAACTGTATAACCAAGAAAAAGGATTGAATTTTAAATAAACAAACCAAAGAACATTTGAAAATAACAAACAGAAAATAAGAAAACAAAAAACAAAAACAGTAGTTTTTTGGTTATTTTGGAAAAATTCCAATTAATATTTTATAATCAAAAACAAAAAATAAAAAAAAAAGCACACAAAATTTAAAAAATCTGCAAATCCTTGTCGAGAGCATAATAAGAATTTGAAAAAAAAAATAACTAATTTAATTTTCCTAATTAAGAAAATAGTTGTCCTTAATTTTAAATTATAAATTAAAATTATTATTTATTTTTGATAGAAAAATATATACTAATTTAATTTTGAATTTTGATAAAATTGTTTGTTTGTTCTTTTTAAAAATTTTTTTTTTAAATGCAGGTTCTTTAAATAATTCATTTTCTTAGTACTGGTTTAAATTTGCACTATTTTTCATCAGCCTATTTTTGAAACAATTTTCTATTTTGTAAATCCTTTTTTTATTTCAAATTATTTCTTAAGGTTCTTAGTTTAGCTTACATATTTATTTAATTTATTTACAACATAATTGATCGAAACTACTTCAGAATAAACTAATAAAGTAAATTTTTATTAAATATCTTCAATATAAATTAAAATTCAAAATAATTTTTATAACGAAAAATAAATATTGAAATTTACTGCTTTTTTAATTTTTTTTAGTTCAGATCAGACACACTGGTAAAAGATTACAATTTTAAATGTGAAATTTTCTCCAACAAAAATAGCTCTGAAAATATTCTACAGAGAACTTTTTCAATTCTTCTTATTCATCTTTCTCAAATTAATCACTTTGCAACATCAGTTGCAAGAATATTGATCTAAAATGACTTAATATGTCATCACAAAAATTATGACATTCATCTTTGACTATCTAATCATCTGAATAATATCCTTTTTATTTTCTTTCACCGATTTATTTAATTTAGTTTTTGCTTTCAGTTAATTTTCAATTGATTTTGACGGCGAATAAACAATTTTAAAAACCAAAAGTAAATTAACTCTTTCTGATCAAAATGCAAATATATTTCAGTGATAAACGTTTTTGTTTGTAACTCTTTTTCGAGCTGAAAATTTTTATTTAAAAATGTTAACTATAGTTCTAAATGCATTTTAATGTTGATAATCTGTTTTTCCGTGGTTAATGAAAACCAAATGGCAAACAAATATCTCATTTTATTGAATAGTTCAGTAAAATTGAAAAAATATTGCATTTAGGTATTCTACTTATAAAGCTGCTCTTACACAATACAAACAGTCGTACACTTTGTCGTCAGACTACGACACACATGTTACAGCTTTTTCTACAACTAGTTGTTATATATGTTGTAGTTATATATGTGTAATATATAATTTCCATCAATTGTAATCTAAACAACACTGAATTCATGACAAAAAAACTGATCTTCAGCTAGAATTCATCCTACTTGACTTTCTTTGAAAAATAAGTTCGAAAAAAATAAAATAAATTAAAATCTAAATCCTTTTTGACAGCAAAAGATTTAACAATTTCATAATTAAATTCAGACATCAGAATGCATTTCAGACAGTTTCAAAAAAATATTTTATATTATGTATTTAAGTTCGATAAATCACTTTGGCTATTCAAATTCAATAAAAAAAAAACAATTTATGTCAAGACCAAAAAATATTGAAAAATATTTTAATTAATTATTATTGATTATTTAATTTTATTTCTATAATGTTAAACAGTTTTCAATTTAATTAATTTTATTAATAATCTTAAGTTGAAAATCTAAGAATAATTTTAAACCGTGTTATCTTAATCAATCTTTTAAGTTAAAAAGTACGGATTTTTGGCAGATATTGCTACCTACCTACATTCTCACCTAAATTTAAAAATACCTTTTAATAATAAAAATATGAATTATCTAATGATATTTACTTCGAAGGAAGAATTTTCTCAATACATTTATAATATAATAATTATTAGGTTAGATCAAAAAGAAATATTTTCCACACCAACAAATATCTTAAATGTTTTGTTGTTTTGTTGTTTTAAGAAATTAGTGATGGTAATTATGATTGGTATACAGAATAAAATTTTTTAATTTCTTATATTATATGAATGAATTAACTTCAACGTTAGCAATAAAAAACCAAAAAAAAAAAAATAAATAAATTTACCCTCAAATTAGAGCCATCTTTTGTTCTCAACTTTAATTTTCTTATTTTTTTTTTTTTCTGTTTTTGACTCAACAAATTTTCCTTAAAAATAAAACAAAAAGGATATTTTGTTTTTTATTATGTATTATTATTATTATTATTATTATTATTACCGTGTCCATTCGCACGAAAAACGGAATTTTTTGTTTAATTTCTTACTTGTATAATATTATGTATAGATCTAAATAAATTTTCTGAACCAAAATACTGTTTTTTAGTTTTTGCTTTGTAAAAACACATTACTTGCAGAAAGTCTTCGTACATTAAAATAAAAATGATTTATTTAAGAATTTATATCAAAAATTTATTTTAGAATCTAGTAAAGATAGAAAATATATTTCTGTGGGAATAAAATATATATAATTAAATCGAAATTTAAAATTTTTCTGTATGACCATTTTAAAATTAATATCATTTTTCAAATGGTTTTGTTAAGAAACTAAAATAAACTGTAAAGTGTAGAATTCGTATTATTCATTTTTTATTGAATTTAAAGTTTTAAATATTTGATTAGATAAAATTCATAAAAAATAGTTAAAAATTAAAAAAAAAACAAAAATTAGCTGCTAGAGCAAAATTAAATTATAAGGGCTTATTCAGTTTTAGATAAGATAAAATCACAAAATAAATTTGGATACTAAGCGATCGTATTCAAATTTATTTTGTGATTTTATCTTACCTAAAAGAAAGATTTTAACTTACCTAAAAGTCAATTTTAAAAAACACAATATTTATTTTTCATATTATTGCTGTTTTAATATCAATTCTCTGTGTTATACTAACGATATTATTAATTCGTCAGTTTTTATGTATTACTGTTTCAATTATCATAATTTGTTTTATTGCTGGTCAGTTCCAAACTAATAATATAAAATATAATATACATACACTATTTATTTTCTATATCTCGACAAGCACACTCATTTATAGAATTTAAAACAAAATAATTTGTTAATAATATATATTTTTGATTTTAATTCACGAATGTTTCGTTAAATGTTTAGGAACTCATTAGTAGATATTTCCTTTATTTTTGAATTACTTTCAGTGTTTTTAATATTTATTTGAGCGGCATAATATTATATATATAGAAAAATAGAAAATTATATCAGTAAAGTTTTATGAAAAAACAAAAATATTCAAGAAGGTTTTTTTGTCGCCATTTTTCCTTCAAATAATAAATTAAATAATAAATAAATTATTCAGCTAGCCTAAATAATAATTAGATGATATTTCTACACCTAATAGTCATAGTATAATAGTGAAAGCTCTAAAAAAATTAAAATTGTTAAAAAAGTTATAAATATGTATCATGCCAATAACTAAATAAATAAATAAATAAATAAAAAAAAATAATAATTATATCAAAGAAGAATTTTAAAACTCATTGCAGAATAATGAAAATTTACATTGGATATATATATAGAATATATGTATATATAGAACAATATAATTTCTTCCTGTTTACCAACGCTGTAAAACAAAAATTTCGTTAAGTTAAAACATATCATTTATAGTATATGAAATTAAAAAATTTACCTATAATATTTAACTGAATTTCTTGTTCTTTTAACTGTACGCAGACTTTTACAACTTTTTTTTTTTTGCTTATTAATTCCTCAAGTATTCACTTTTGCGAACTCCTTTTTTTTTATTTTTTGTAATTATTCTTCATAGTCTGATAATGTACAAAGACTTTTTTTTTTGTTTAATACGGTATACAAAAATATTAGAAAATATTATTCATTAGTATTCAAATCATTTGTTTCTGTTTTCCTATATATTTTTACTTTATTTCATTTTTATTAAAAACTTTTATTTTTTTCTAAAGAAAAAAAAATAATAACAAAATAAATTATTGTAAGAAAAAAATTAATTTTTTTTTGTTTGGTCCTTATAGAAAGAATTGGAAAAAAGTTTTTTTTGTTTTTTTTTTTTAGAAATTTACTAAAAGTTTTTCTTTATTCGTCTTTTTTTCCATATATATACAATTATATACCTAAAATGTGAACATATAATCCAAGCCCTCTTTAATGAAAACTTTCGAAACAAAAATAAAAAAAAAATCGTAAACTTTATTTTAAAAAAAAAAAACCCACAAACTGTTTGGTTTCAAGTTCTGGCCTTATTTTCACTTTTTATTTATATTTTCTTAGTATTTTCTGTGCGTTTAGAGTATATTTAGATGAAACATGGAAAAGGTACATAGAGAAGGTAGCTGGATGGTCTAAGTTAATTTATAAATGCAAGTAAATTTATATTTCCACCTTTAAATTATTTATGAAAATATTTTTTTTTTTTTTTGGGAGTTGGACAGAGTAGATAAAACAACTACAAAACAAAAACAACAATCTACAACTAAATTTCACAAATCATCAGGTATACAAGATTTATATTGATTTTCTACACATTTTACCTTGCATATATATACCCATTCATCTTCATTTCAACACGCTTCACCATCAATATTAACCTATTTTTAGAGTTGGTCATGCTCTAAATAATTTACTTCCTTCAAATGAATAAATTCATCAGAAAATTTCACCCAGATAAATTTTTAAATTGATTAGGAGAAAGTGGTGCGGTGTGGTATTATTTGATTTTGAAAGCCGACTTCATTTAAAAGAAAAATAATAGAAGATTTTTTTTTTTTGCATTGCGTACTTTTTTCTATGTATATGTCTGAACATATAATTTGGTCTTAACCACTGAAATTATTAAATAAATTTCAGTATATTAGAATTTGTCTTGTGTATTTGTGTTGAAAACAATTTGTTTCAAAATAAAACATGGACATTTTTAATTTTATTTGACAGGTTTGTAATTTTGTGGTTTTGTGTTTTTTTTTGGTTTTTGAAATTTTCTTAATTTACCAAAACGAAAGTTTTAGATTTTCTAAACAGTTTTACCTCAGTTGCGTACCTATTCTTTACAGTTTTATTTTTAATTCATTGACTATTGTCAGCGCTGTTATAGTACAGAAAGTATAGTTATTTTGATTTGTCTTAAAGTTTTTTTTTTGTAATTGGTTTTGTCTAGTTGAAATCCCTATCAGATTGTTCAAATTCTATATTTCTGGTCTGTTACTTATTTGTGCATAGTTTAAACTTTTATTGTTTTTGGATTACTTCTTAATTTGATACATTTTATTGATTTTCTCTGTAATATTAACTTCTTAATAATTGAGGTTTTCTTAAACAGTAAGGTACATTTTTTTATAATTCATTAATTCCACATAGACAAGCAGTAAGATTGAAATCTCAAATTAAGTAATAATTTATTATGGTTAGTAATATGAATTCTCTACAAAATATTTGCTGTCAAAAATGTTATAGATAGCTCTTCAATCAACTCTTGTATCTGTTAGAATTTTCCATTTTATTTCTATTTCCATATTGTTACTTCTATTTCATTTGTTAACTGTTATCATCAGCATATATATAAATTAAATTGTGAATTTTTATCTTATTCTTGTTTTTATATATTTTTTAGAAAAAACTAAATGAATGTAGAAAATAACTTTGAAAGGGTTCTCCTTGTATAAATTGTATTATTACTATAAATTTTCAAAAGTGAAACTCATTGAAAGAATTCTTCCTTATAGCTAAATAATTTATTATTGCTGTATTTCTTACCTACAGCAATTAACAAAGTAAAAAAATAAAACAAAATAAAATGAAAAGATTTAAATAAAAGATTTAAAAGAAGTGGTGTTAAAGAAAATTTATTATGTGATGGTTGGAGTATTCTATAATATTAATTAATTTTCTTTTTAATAAAAGTTCTGTAAATATTTTACTTAGTTATAGTTTGAAAGAGTTTTTTTATGAAATCATAAAGTAAAATTCAAAAGTATTAAGTAAATGTTGACAATTTAATGATGACAAATAAATGAATACAATAATGGAATAATAGAAATTTCAATTTAATTTAAAATAATTAATTTTAGTTGTTAATTATAATAAAAGTGCTTTAAAAATATAATGTACTTCAACATATTTATGACATCATCTTGTATAATAATTAAGTGAAATAAGAAATTAATGAATATCCCTTTAACACTATTGTTTTATTAAGTTTTGCAGTATGGCTTCAATTTTTTTGCATTAATGCATCATTATGATTTGCTACAATTTCAAAATTCGACTGGGAAAAACGATAACAACAAAATAATATTTTGTATAGAAGATTTTAAGTCCAAGTTCTGAAAAATTACAATCAAATGTAGTGCATTTGGCACACAAAAGTAGATTGCCCATTACCAAATAGTGAGTGTATTCTATTCTGGATGGAATGTACTTACCTTCACACTAAGAATATTGCACTCAAAATAAGACAAATATTATGATAAATCGAATGTATGTATAATATACTTAACTCTCTTTCCATCTTATTCAAACGATTGTAATAAACAGGTCCTGTGCCGCGACCATATATATACGATATAATTATAATTAATAATAAATAAAATAAATATGCATTATAATGAATTAATAAAATATATATATGAACCATATAAGCTTTATTCTAAATATAATAAATTTAACTAAAACGAATCACTACTGATTCGTAATGATGGAATTTATTGATGCTGCATAGCTTAGCCATTATCCTATGAAAGAAGCAAAAATATTCTAACATTATTTTGTTTTGCATTGCTATTTTTACTAAAGTTTGAGATATAAGAGAAAATCTACCACGTTACAGGTTTTGTCAATCTTGTTTTTGATAATTTAAATAAAAAATGTCCTTCAAATTATATTTGAATTCTGAACAGAATAATAATTGCCTTTTGAACACTATGAATTTTCATCAACCGAATTTACATTCATACTAAAGTATTGTACACCAATAAAAAATATTATTAGGTTCGTATTTTCTAGGTTAAAAATTTGCATCTTCTACAAACAGTCAAACTCTATTAGAAGATCTAATTACATCAAAACAAAAATTAAAATTAATTTACGATCAAATACGAAGCAAAATAGAAATAAATAGTAATAAATGTAAATATAAATAAATAATTAAAATAAATAATTTTCCTCGAATCTGTATACTTATTAGAATATTTTTATTTTATATGGAATTTTCTGATAACAAATTCATCGACAGAATTAATGGGTTTCTATTAGAATGAATAAATGATCTGGAAATTCTTAGATCAGTTAAACTCACGCTTGATCAATTCAAAGAATTGTAAAAGTAAATTTGAGTATGTAATAATTAATGAAACACTTATTTTATTATGTTTTCAACAATATTTATTATACAACTTTTATTATAGTAATTTATTATTTTTTAGAAGATGTGTGCACTTCGAAGAGGTTTTAATTAGAGAGAGCAGATCATGAAAAGATAACCTTTATATAGTAATGCTTAGCAATAAATGGCAGAACACGCAATCAGATGTGGCTACCGAATGTAGTGCTACGTGGTTCAATGAAATTCCACGGAGCACCACATATGAGCCACGCGGTTACTACTACTATATATAAACAAAAAATATTAGATATAAATTAATATTAAATTTTTAATTTTTTTTTTTCATTATTTCATCTTTTTTACATATAGTAAAATTGATGAAATCATAAAATAACAGTCCTGAAAACCTACCTTATACTTGATGTAAACCGTTTCGCTAATATACTCTAGTCCCGACTAAATTCTTCTATATTCATTACAATCCATTTCTACGTGCATTAAATCATCGATATTTAAAATTGCCCATGTCATGGCTTGGCCAGTCCAAGCTTTTTAATATGGGTAACATTACCATTTACTTTAATCCTAATTCAATTAATTTCTTGTTTCTTTGAAGTTATTTTCTGCATACAGCTTAATTTAATTAAGAAAAATCATTGTAATTTGTTTGAATTAAGCTCGCAAATAAATACATTAATCATATAAAATAATGGTAATAATAAGATACAATCCTTGTCCTGAACCCATCTCCTATTCTTATGATACCGATTTAACATTAATACGAATTTCCAATGCATTGAAAAATAATTTTTAAAACGCTTTCTGATAATCACAAAAAAAAAAACATATATTAAAACATTTTTCTCTTTTACTCTTTCTCCGTTTAAATTCAAATTGCATCCTTCCCATATTAAATTCAAATTGTTCCACTTATATACTAGTTAATGAAAAAATTTTACAAGAAAAATTTCACTTAAAATAATGACAAAATATAAATTTTTTTAATTACTTAAAATTAAGCTCATAAAAATTGTTATATTTATAATTTATTTATTTCTCTTTAAAAATAAAACAAAAAAAAACTCTATCAAAATATGGAGTAAATCATGAATTATGACAACAGCTTAACTTCCATCATGATGGTTATTATAAAAGCTGAAAAATTCGCGCAAAAAATATTAATTCATCTCTTTTATTTTCTCTTTTAATGACAAATGAGTAATTTTAAGAGAGAAAGTGATGAGTGGGGTAAACACGACTGAACTTAATATAAAATGAACTTATTGATGCACGAAAGCAAAATTCCGGTTTCATCATAAAGAAACAAAAAAATAATAAAAATTTAACTTTTTTAAAAACAGGTCACCTAAAAATTTGGTATTCAATACAGTATAAATCGGGAACAGAATTGTACATTATTTATATTTTATTTTCGCTTTTTGTTTTAATTTTTTTTTCTTTATGTATCCTACAGCCTTTCTTACGAGGGTTAAGTTATTAAAGGAAGGAACTATAATAAAAATGTCACGTTTTTCACATAATCGATATTATATACATATAAATATAATGTGAAATTCGACCCAGTTAAAAGGATGAAAAAAGAACGAAAAGAGAAAGATAGATAGAGAAAGAATATTTATATATGTATACTATCATGTTTTTTTTTAGTCTGCATCTTACTTCAATTGTAATTTGAAGGATTTTTTATGACATAATCGTAAATATAATTTTTATGGATGTTTACGTGTTATTTTAAAAGGATTCATACACATAAATACTACTCAATAACGAAATAGTTGGGCTAAATTGTTATTTATATATTTAAAAAAAAATAATGATATTTGAATAATTAAACAAAAACAGTAAAATAATTATGACACGTAGCAAAATATTTTTATTGATTAACGAAATTTTATTTTGTGCGTGGATCGTGAATTTAATAAAATAATAATGCATGCCCAGGAGAATTTATAAATATATAGATATATCCATTATTGCGGATTATGGTGGAAATATATGTTACTGTTTCAATGCATTTTATTTCGCGATGATGCATTTTATATTGAATATTATTGAGTATCTGTACACTGTATATTTACTACATGTTGTCTTTGTTCCCTCTCACACACTCTAAAAATATAAAAAACTACAATAAAAACATAAATAAAAAATAAGTTTGTGCTGACCAACAAACACATTTTGTGTGTTGTATGAAGCGTGTGTTTAAGTTGTAGTGGAGAATATGCTTGTGGAATCAGGCTCAATATCAAACTTTTTTAAACTTCCACTGATGTTAAAAATACCAGTGTACACTCGAACTAACAGTCAATAAAAATACAAGGGCATAGAGATCATTAAGCTTGGAGCGTGTTCTAAGAAACCTTCTGACACTTAAGTAGACCTCACCTTAATCAATTTATTTTGTTCCTTGTCCTGCTGGACTTGCTGAGTAGTTAAATAACTTTTTATGTATTAAAGTATATAACGTTTGTATGTGCAGGATTTATAAGTTTTACAAAAATTAACTTTTAATCCTCAAATTAAATCTAAGGTCCACTAATTCACACACACTTCGTGGTAGAGTGGGAGTTCAATCTACTAAAGCTACTCTGAACTCTGTTCAAAAATTTTCATCGCTTATTATAACAAAACATACCGGGTTATTTAATCTGAATTCTAAATTATATTTTTATTATCAAACATTTATGTCAAGTTCAATTAAATAATGTTAGAAGAGAAATGAGACATGCTCTGTAAAAAAAATAAAATCAAAATAATAAACATAAAAAAATAAGAGGATTTTAATGAGGAAAAATTTCTAATTAAGGACATTTTTCTCATTTATTGTGTATTGTTTCGATTTGCTTTTACCTTCATAACTCTTTAAACCTTCAATTTTATTGTAAAAAAAAAATTTAACTTGAAATTTTATGAAAAAAAATCATTGTTGTGGAATATTAAAAAGAAAAAAAAAAAAGCGAAGTTGTAAAATATTTAGGTAAATTCATAGATAGAGATATTTAATTTTAATATTTGAAAATATCTGTATAGTATTACAAGAAAAATAATTATTTGAATTTTGTCAAAGAGTTTATTTGGTTTTTCATCAAAATAAATATATATACATATGTAGATATATACATATTACAATTATAATATGAGTAAGTGACCTAAAAAAAAAGAAAAATAAATAAAAATAAGAAAAATTTGTACTTCAATGAAATGGTTAAAAAAATAATCCTGTTTCTTTATTTGTCAAAGCAATCTCAATCTTCTTTTTAGAATATTGAAAGATTTTTTTTTTTTTCATTAACTTATTAAATTGTGGATAGTTTTAATCCACAAAGGGATTATTTTTTACAATTCTAATTTATAATCAACACATCAATCATTATCATTATTATTTTCTAAAAATTGAAAATCATATAAAAGAAATCAAAGTAATCGAAAAATAATTATTAGATTGTCAATTACATAATGACTTGATAAAAATTGAGATTTTTGTTTCAAAAGAACGCTGCCAGCAAGTTAAACCTAAAAGTTTTAATTACAAAAATATTTTATAGGTCTAACTAAAACTGATTATAAAACTTAACCAATAGCTTTTATAAAAATTACATTTATAATCTGAAAAAACAATAATCTTCAAAAAATTCTAAATAAATTTGTCAAAACTGTCTATGGAAATTCGTTTGTAGTCAAATTTTCTCGAATGTGGAACTATATGCCAACAAATAACGTGTTTCCACAATGCAAAAATATGCCAACGTATAATCTACAAAAGTTCTATAGTAATATTAACAAATTTATTCAAAAATGTCCGTACTGATCAAAAGGACATTTTTCTTTCTACAATTCTCAATTAGTCCAAGCTGTGCATTCGTGTATATAGGTATTGTTCGATGTTTGGCTTAACTTAAAAAAAAAATAATTGTGTTTAAGCACGAAAACAACCAAGAAAAAATGATTTTTAATCACAAGAACAGTACCGACCTATCCATGCTGAAAAATAAACCGAAAAATGTTTTCAAAATAATTTCTTACAAAATTTAATTTCCGTTTTATGATTCATATATCTTTGCGATTAAAATAATTTAAATTAATTTAGCTTAGATAATTTTATTAATTTTATTATTTAATATATAATTTAGCAGTTATATTTGACCAAATATACTGTACTATATACACATTTTCCTAATCAAAAGACGCTTACAATAAATCTTATTTATCAAATACATAGCCGTAAGATGAGAAACTAAGTCTGAAATAAAATAGATTACAAAAATTGTGTCACAAGACACTGTTTCCCTTGTGAAATTAGTATTAATCTAACATAAAAATAATTCTTAAATCTATATATAAGACTATCTATCAGTTTAATTAAAATAGATTTCAAATACATAGTTTTTAAAACCTTCAAAAGCAAAGGCGGGTCGAATCATATACGCCAACGCTAGACTGATAAAATTTCGGCTTATATAAGAAGAAGTTCAAATTTGAAATTTTCGTGTTTAAATGTCCTGTTTTACAACAACTTACATGGAATATACATTCTTTATATATATATTCATTACTTCAATATTCTAGTCGAATTTAAGTGGTACTTCTACAATTATGTATATATAATTTATATATAATTTACATATATCTATACGACTACTACAATTATGTATATATAAATTACATATATCTCCTCATTAACATATCTAATTAAGTCCTCTGATCTTTAAATAATCTTTTCAAACTATTCATGAGTTGAACGATATTATTCTAAATGAACAAGAACAAATTTTGCAGGGTTACAACTGCCGTTAGAGAACTTAAATACTACGAAGAAATTTAAAGGTCTAAATTGGAATTTTAAATGTTTGGTATTTAAATTCACCAAACGAAATTAATTTCCTCACATACTCTAGTTGCTATCAATTTATTCCTCTTACCCATTATCAAAATTTTCATTTCGAAGTTAATAAACCCTAAAAGAAAAACATTTTTAAATGTAGTATTGAATATAATCCCTCTTCTTATTCAATTCCTTTTCAAAATTAATATTTTACTTAACTATATTATAGATTTCAATTTTTTTTTTTCGATTTTATTCTATTTTGATTTATTACATTCATATCCTTTTAGAGATTACCTTTAGTTTGTTTTTATCCTTTGTTCTTCCTTTCAATTCAACATGAATGTATGTATATATATATGTATGTATATATATGTATTGTATCGTTATTGTTGCTTCTTTAATTTCTTCCAATGAATTGTTTTTTAAATAATCAAAGGTTAGTAAATTATACAATACATAGAAATGGCAATGAAAGGAGTTATCTATCTTTTCTTTCCAATAAACAAAATGATATATAGTTGAATTTATATATACTTATATTTGTTATATATACATATATTATATTATAGGAGTAATTTTGTAAATAATTCCTCCTAGATCCATCGTTTTAAAAAAACAATGTATTTGAATGAGTCCATCTGTCTATTGTCTATTGCAGCAGTTAAATGAAATGAAATTATTTACGAATCGAAATAATAATTAATTTTTCGACATTAAAATGAGGTAAATTAGGGCGGTACTAATCTATTAACAATTCTTGGATAATAAATATTTTAAAAGAAATTTATTTTCAACGAAATTATCTGGATAAACTTTCTGAATATCTTTCAAATGAATTGATATCGATCAAATGAACCAGAAGCTAAATTTTATTTTAGATTATACAAATTAAAAATGAATTTAAAAAAAAATTAAAATAAAACCAAATTAGGTTTTTTAAAAGAGTGATGATAGTGATGTCAAAAATTATGGAATGCCGCATATTAAACATATTCCATAATCACATATTAAAACAACCAGCTTAAAATCTACATATGACAAATTTTACAGCAAATTTTATTCAACTATATATTCTTTATTTTATATTGAAGGACAATATAACTAATCAAGATATATTTTCGAACTGAACTTCAACCAGTTTTTTATGTCACATTAGTCAGTTTATAAAAATGTTCAGTGTTACTTTGCATACGTAGACCAATACAAGAACTTCAAATATTATTTCGCTGTAGTTTCTTGACATTATCCTGTTAAACAAGAATATTGTTACTCACTTTACACAACTATACAAATTTCTTTATAAAACATAAAACCTATTTAAATTCTTATTATAGAGATCACTGTACTGTGAATAATAACATAATTTCATTTACACGCTACTATGAACTTCTGAGAATTACAGCGGATTAATATTTTTTATATAATTTCCAGGTAATCTTTTCTACTACATATAACTAATGAATTTGAAAGCATAAATAATAACTGAAAATTCTATACCTTTTGGTTTATAAAATTTAATATAATATAATATAATAAGATAACGGAAAATATAGATTTTATAATTTAGACTGCCTACACCTAACCAATGTATAAAAACAATATTTTTTATAATAAAATTATGAAATTAGATAATTATGAATCACATTCAGAAAATTATTATTCAACTTTCGAAACCTTAATATTTTATCATTCGTTACATCATATTTACAATTACATTTAATACATCACGTATTTATTTAACATATACAAGTAATTTCAGTAAACACAATGTAAAATTAATTATACGCGTAAAAATGTACATTAAATAACTTTTTTATATCTAAGTATACTAATATTAAATTATTTTTTATCCTATATAAGAAACCATCTTTTCGCTTAAGGTATAATCTAAAACTCAAACCAACATGGCAAATCAGGTAATTTATTTTTGAATAAAAAAAACTATAGGAATTACTTTTGGACTAAAATAAAATAAAAATTACAACCTGTTCGGGACATTTTTCCAATTTGAAAAATTTAGTTAAAATACAAAGTCTATACTGTAGTCTAAAAATACTATATAATATATAGACATTCGACTTTATATTAAAAAGCATTACCAAAGAATGATTAAAGATAGAATGAATGATTGAAATAACCTTCATTATTCATGATGATCAATATACCAGATTACATATGTGTACATATAACTTGTGTAAGTCATTTACCTTAATTCCCAAAATAACTTGATAGAAAAATATCAAAATTATTTATGTATAATGTGTATAATTCATATACAGTCAGGAACAAAATTTTACTCACTGAAGTAGAAAATGTATCAATTGGTTTTTAAACTAAAATCAAGATGAGATTTACAATTATTTTTACATGAAAATCGCATATAACGGTCAACATTTTTTGTGAACTCTATTTTTTGTTACTTCCAAGTTTTATATTTTTAAAAAGATTTTTTTTTATTTTTAATCGTTCATAAAAGTAACAGCTTCATATTCGATCATTTATAAGTAACAGTTTTATGGTTTGTTTAAGCTGAATTGTTTAATTAAGACGCTATATAGTCACATTTTATTTTAGCTTCTATGAGAAATTTAAAAAAATATGATTTTATTATTGTTGAAACAAGTTCTAATTGATTTTATTGTTGGCAAAATTAATTCAGGCTCAGGCACAGTAAAAAAAAACCTGGAAAATATTTAAAAAATATTAGAAGGTGCACCTGTTTTTCCCAATTTTTTCGGTTCAAAATAACATGCATCAACAGCTAATAATCCTATCAAATTGGATGAAAATGTCCTGAATTTCTTTCTTAGAAGCTTCATCAACGCATTTTTCATAAAAAGAACCAACGCTTTCAAAATAGCCTGTCTGATGGTATAAATTAAAGCAATATGTACATTATAACTACTAACACTTGCATATGTACATTTATTGGAAAAACAAAATAATAGAAAATCTCCAATCCAATTTTTTTTAGTAAATGTAAACATTATATTATGCAGCAACTAAATGGGTTATTTCATTTATTGAAGTAAGTTCTAAAAACACAATTTTTATAAATTAGAAAATTTAAACGACAATTCTAAAGAATATTTACATAATTTCATACTGACAATTCATTTGATCATTAAATTGAATTGAATGGTATAGGATAATGATTATGGGACTCCACTTTTTTGAATATGGCCGATGTTAATTTAACTCATGACGATTTGTATGACCAGACAATGAATATTTTCAATGTAATTCAATGCAAGTGTTAAGTTGGAAGGTAGTTTAATATAATTCAATTTTATATCGAAGTGTTGAAAAAAATAAAGAATTTTTTTTTGTTTAGATCAAATCAAACCGAAAATTAACATAAACTTAAAAACATAATATTATAAATTTTATAAGTACATAATACTAATAAATACATAATATTATGTACCTATAAAAATGTTATATTAATACATATTATGTAAATATATTTATTAACTACTTATATCAAACCTTATACTATATGCTGTATACATACAAATTTGTAGCTAATGATAACGAGTATACATAATTGTTATTAAATAATTTTTATTCATACCATTCTAAATTTATTTCAATTTTATTGTTTTCTGTAAAAATGGAGTTTCTTTAGAGAGAATAAATAATAAAATTTTGAATTAACTTCCTCTAATCTATACCCAAACAGATAATAAAATACCACAAAATTCATAACGTGATCCAAAAATAACTAATGGAATAAAAATTTAAAATTATGTGCTAATAAATATATTCAAAACTTTTATTTAAACTTTATAAATATCGTAATATGTGTACATAATAGTTTACGACATTTCTTAAAATTAATTCATTTAAAATTTTTTAATTATTTTTTTATTGAAATACTAAACTGATCCTTTTTGACAATTGAATCACTCTGTGCGATATAAATTTTATAAAATATATAAGTCAATTTAATATAACCATTCAAAACTTTCTCTTCCTTCAACTACCTACTTCCTTTATTTTATCTTTTATTTATTTTTATAAAATATAAATGAAAATAAATAAAAGAAATCGAAAAACAAAATTGACAATTATATAATGCTTGTCCTGAAGGTAATTGTAATTGACATTTATATTTTTTTTTATATATTCTATATTAAGCCCTATTTCAACTTCAATATTCTTTTTTACATATCCATAGTCATTCAAAAATATTCGTATGATATGATGATGCGATACGATGTTTACGATAGAAGAATATTCAAAAAAAAAAAACTAACTGAAAATCTTTAATTCTAGATTTCTATTTAAGGAAATTTTTAAATGGAAAAAACATTTTCTTTTTTGAAGAATTCATTTCACTTTCAATTCACATCCAATTAATATGTTTGTATAATATTTTCAAAATTCTCATCTACTCATCTATACATATCTAGGCATTTTTACTTTGACTACAAAATAAATAAAGTAGATTTTAACTAATTTTATATGATTGTTTCTGTATACGAATGCCGAAACAGTTAACAATCAATTTTTACCTTTTATTTTTTATGTTTACAGTTTTTTTTTTTTATTTTTTGTCAAAATGTTACTTGGCTGACTTAACTAAACAATTCACTTATCTCATAAAAAAAATAACGTATGTAGGTAGTTGTCTGATTTGGAAAAGAGAAAATTTTGAATGCATTGTATTTAATACATATGTATGAATGTATGTCTATATATGGTATATTAAATTCCATGTAATAAATTGAAAAAGTTAATTTTGTTTTTGTTTTTACTTTTTATTTTTTAACATTATTTTTCAATTTATCCGACATATTAAATTAAGACTTCTGATCCTTGTTAATTTTTGAAAAAAAAAAAAAAAAAACAGGAGATGTTGACAAAAAATAAAAATATGCTTAAAATAGAGATCAGAGTCAGTGAAAGAAAATATTCTAAAATTTAATTTTAAGATTAAATATGCTGTCGCACTGTTCGAATTTATCGAATATGTATCAAAGTGTTGAATTTTTTGTACCACTCTATAGCTCCTTTCAGCTATATTTATTCTATAAAAATTCATAAACTATATATAGAAGGCAGAAAAATCTGCCAAAAGTTGAAATATGAATTAAATCAGAAAAATTAATATGAAATTCATGGTATAACCCGATTATGTCGATAGTTTACAATACCTTATCTGCAATAGTTATGTAGAAGAAGAGGTATAATTTGGAACATACTATAAGTAATTTAGCTAACCTCCTTAATTATTCAAATTAAAATATCTTTGTTTAAAACATTCTGTTAAGGGATAAATTTATGATTTTTCATCGGTTTTCATACTAAGAAGAAAAAATTGGTAAAATTTTGTTGTTTTTTCAAGAAATTAAATTAAACTGTCATGACTCTAATAATAAATATTAAAACTTTATTCTTCACATTTTTTTACTTCCCTATCCATTCCATACAGAGTTCAATAAATAGCTATGTGCTCAATATAAAAGAATATAAAAGATCAATACTCTACACACTGCAACTAGTAATATAAGTGGATGTGAGTCAAAATAAAAAAAACTAGCATATAAGTACAGTATGTAAGTAATCAAGAAATAGACAAATCAAAAAAAGGAAAAACATTTATTTTATTTAATTGTAAAACACCATTACCGTTTCGAAACTGACGTTTTGTAATTGTGTTTCCAATCTTCCAAGTTTCAATTCTGATTGCACTCTATTTTATTTCCTTATTATTTTTTATTAACATCCAAATTAATTTAAATTTTCAAATTTTATTTTTTTCAAAATTTTTTAAGATCTTTTTTCTTCTGCAAGTTTTGAATATAAAGAAAATACTTTGCAATATTCTAATTAATGGTGCTGACTTATTTAATTTAATTTTCAAATAAAAAAAAATATTTTTTAAGGTTTTTTGCTTTTTCTTATTACATTTTTTTACTTTTCTTATTTTCTATTCACATTATAAATTAAGTAAAATATCAAATGTGAAAATTTCATAGAAAATTTCAAAAAAAAAAAACCTTCTCATGTTTACAAAATAGAAAATGACAAAAAGAAAAAATAAGAAAACAAAACTATAAACAAATTTTCACCATCAAAACCCTATTCAAATGCTGAATTATTTTCCTAACAAGAATAATTTTTAATTGAATTGTATTATTAAGAGTTAAACAAAAGTATGTAAAATTAAAAGTTGAATTTTTTTTTTTTTCATTTTCTTTTTAAGTTTTGTCTAAATTCATTTTTTTATAGACAAGGATGCCTAACATACCCTTTTCAAATGTTGTGAATTGTGACAATTCAAAGTTAAACTAAACGAACTGAAAATAAAAAAAACAAAAAAAAAAAATTAACCTAAAAAAAACAGTAAAAAAGAATTATTATTTTTGTTTTTTTTTTTTGTTATTGTTGATCTAAGAGAATATAATTGTAACTGAGGTAGATGGGGTTAAATGACATAAACCAAAAAAATAAAAAAAACCAAAAGCAAAGAATACTTCTTTTAAGGGTTAAATTAGAGACATAATGTGTACGTTTAATTGCAAGAAAAAAAAATCAAGAACTGTTTGTTACGAACATTTTTTTTTTGTTTGTTAGTTTCAAAGATATTTCAAGAATATAAAACAAATGACATAGAATAACTTGATATTACATTTATAATGCTTTTAAAATGGAAAGGGGATGAATTTAATAAAATTTCCATTTGTTTTGATTAATTTAATATAACCCTTTCCCAAACGCATAATGCAATACATTAATCTCGTCATGAGTTCATAAATGATTTATACATTTGCTTACAGTTCATGAGCTACAGTGCAACAATCATAATATAGCACAAAATTCATTAGCCAAACAAAGTCAACTACGTATTATTAAATTTCATACTGCACAAAAATTTTGCTCTTGTCAGTTTTATTTTAGAGATTGAATTTTTAAAATGATAGAAGGTGAAGAACAAGGTATTATCAAAATAAATTGATCCATGTTTATATTGTAGGTATTATTTATTTATTTTAAATATAATTAAATTAATGCAACAAAATTAATTTTAAATTTGAAACAAAATTAAAAATCATAAATTCAATAAATTATTGTAGTGTGACCGTCATAAACTAAAATCATATGATTATAAGTCAGCTGTATGCATAATGCAATTGTCACGTCACACTGCGCTTTTGAAAAAGCCTTATGCAAAACTACTAACAATTTTTATTAGTAATTAACAAATATAATCTAATCAAACAGTTTTCCAAATTCACACCAACCGAATCAAAAACATTACAGTTTAACGTGAAATATTTAAAAATGCATGGTCTTACTATATTCTAAATATATTGAGAAGAGGGAGAAAATAACAAAACTCTTTGATGAAATTTAGTTACAACCAAGATTGCAAGAAAAATTGGATCAACAAATTTTCGACTCCACAATTTTCAAATAAATGCGCTTGATAGATAATTTGACGCAATCTGAAAATAAACATAATATAGTCCCGAAATTGCCACATGCATGTCAGTAAATGTATTAATTGAAAAAAAAAACGATTGTTGCTAAATTTTGCTCTATAACGATAGCTTTGAATTACATACATTTAATTTGTGACTTGTGACTTGTAATTTGAAACAACATTCTTTTATTTAAAATGCTTTAAATTGTTTTTTATTTTATTTAGTCCAATTTTAATTGCTATCTCACAGGAAATCTCTAAATGGTGCTAGTAAGATTTTAGGTTATGCCGTTGATGAAAATTAAGAAAACAATTTTATATTAGAAATTCTTATTAAAAATTCTTATATAAAAAAGAGCAGATTTTAGATCTAAATTGTTTGACCGATTAAATTTTGTAACATTTAGAAAGAAATTATCAATCACCAATTTAGTTAAGTTGTAAAAAATATGCTAAACATATTTTCTCATTATCATTTTTTGTTTTGTTTTATAGGTTTTTTCTAATATAAGTTTCCTATAGTTTTGCATGTTAATTAAATATTTTTTTTTTTACCATTTACAAAAATAAAAATATAACATGTTAGAATAGTATTAAACACGTTCCCAACTTAAATAATTTACAAGAGTTTATTGTCATTTACCATATATTTATGAAAATTAAAACAATGCAAAGGTAATCTACAATGTATACTTAACTATATAGTATGTACACCTCTAAATTAATACACATATATGAACATAAAAAGAGAATACAAATAAATTGTTAACACAATAATATGGAATGGGATTATGTGTACACATAATATGGGATAAAAATTAAGAAGTGACTTTGCTACAATGACTTTTACATAGTTTTGAAGTGAATATTTTTTCTTGCTATTATTTTTCATTTTATTTAACCATAGCCATTCGAATATTACAATATTAGAAACCTTTCAAAGATTTTCCTTTTCTTTTTTATTTGTTTTAATATTGAAATGAAAATTCGTGGGACGTGCATTTAATTTCATTGTCAGGATTTTCTTTTATCTGTAAACTAGAAAATATTAATTAGACACCAAATAATATTTTACTTAACTTTCTTCTTTGTATTTGATTTTGGTATTTTTAGATTATTGGTAGGTAGATATAGAATTTGACAGCATATTTTAATTTTGTGTTTTTGAAATGAAATACCAAATTTTATTGCTTAGATGATACCCAAATAATTATTGTGAGTTGAATCCATTAGCGATTCTTTGAATTCAGTTATAGACAAATTTTAAATATTTTTTAGGAAAAAATGCTGAAAAAATTTTGTTCTTTTCTTAAAATAAGGCTTTTTAGTATAGTATTAACCAGACGAGTGGCAATATGGATGTGTGAAGTAGAAAGTACACAATAACTATAATATACACTATAGTTAAAAGTAATAACACAAACCAATAAAAAAAAATGATTGCTTATATTCCTACTTAACGAATGCATATAAACTATCTTCAAGGAGAAAGTAGAAATGTATTATACAAAAAAGTTAATTTTTAATTTGTTTTTTAATAAAAATCATGATTTGATAACTTGAAATTATTGGACTAAATCAAATGATGTAAGAGTGAATACGAAAAAAAAAAACAATTTTGATAAAAAAAATAACGATTTTTCTAGTGGATGAAAATGTTTAAAACCATTTTGAATTCTATAATCAAATTGCTTTTAAATATATATGAACAAAAAAAAACAATATATAAAATATACATATATATATATACATATATAAAAACAAAATATATTAGTCACAATCCAATATCTATTGATCACAATCCAAATTATTGAGTCTAGACTCAATTCTCCTTAATATAACAACCTCCTATGGTTCTGTGCAAATTAATAATAATAATATATTTGCTACATATATTTTTAATTTTCAGTAATTTTACTTAATTTAAAAAATCTAAATAATCATAATTAATTTTCTTTCCAATTTTCTCTTAATTTTTAATTTGTTTTTTTGTTCTGATTTGTCTTTGTTTATCTTCATATAAATTAACATCATTAATTTTAATTGTTAAAATTCCATCACTTCCTTCTATTAATATTTAAGTAATTGAATAGAAAGTAATATAAAGATTCAAAGAAAACAAAAAACTAAAACAAAATCAAAATTTTCTGAGTTTATTTATATTTTAGAACCTTAGGTACTGAACTTCCACTAACTTATATCTTATATCTAGGTATATAATATTATAGAAATAATATAAAAATAATAATATTATGTTCGATCATATTAAAATAATAGAATTTTCGACCACTAATTTATATCAGACGTATTTATATTATCAGTATCATTAAAAATATTTTCAGTATGTTAAAATATTATCAATCCTTCCATCAATCCACAATCACTGTATATATATGTATAAAATTCAAATCTATTGTTTTGTTTTTCTATTTATTATGCATTAATTAATTTAACATTACTACAATAATGTACAATACATATTAGTTTTACTATACACCATTGATAATATTATTTTTATTTTGATTTATTTGTGATTTACTTTTTGGTATTAAAAAAACAACAATAAAAATAATAGAGTTATAGAATAATACCTATCAATAGTAACCAAAAAACGTCCATCAAACAAAATTAAATTAATTAGAGATTTTGATATGCGTATTATATATACACATTATAATATATGATATATACATATATATATATAATTCTTGATAATTACAAATGATATTTCCCTAATTTAAAACATATTCGTTTTATTTGTTTACTTTTTTTTTTTAATATCCTGTACAATTACAGGATGAAGTTATTAAAATATTATAATGATTTTTAGAATTATTAGCCAATAGCCGATATACTGTAATTTGTCTTTGGCGCTTAAAGCGATATTCTTAGAGAAAAAAGGTAAAAAAATTTCTATATACATAATATTTTAAAAAATTCAATTAAATTTAATTGAATTGTATTTGACAGAACAAAGAGGGGGTTTTTTGATAAGTTTAATTATTATACTCTTATAATAGTTCGGTCAAAAAAAAGATTTCACAGAACTGAATAAACATACTATTAACAACGAAACTCATCATATTAATTAAACGCACCACATCGACGTAATTAAAAAAAAGAAAATAATATCTGTAACAAAATTTTTATTTAATTCCATTTTACTGATTTTTAATATGTATAGTACCAACATTTTTTTTAATTCAAAATAATAATTAAAATGGTTTTTCGATTTATAATGTATTGTATATATTATGTTTTTACAATACATATTATGATATTAGTAACATAAGTACATCACGTCCGTTGATTCTATAAATGTAAATAAAATAATCAAAAAGAACACAACCTGTGTTTATTCATAAAATGGAATTATGCTATCATTCCTTTTGTATTTGTTATTGTTTTCATTTTTGATGATAAATTCAACAGTTATATTGCACAATTCCTATCAAAGCATGAATTTTCTGAGAATTTTCTATTATTTCCTTTAAATAACTTTTGCATGGGCTGGCTTTAAAAATCTAAATATTTTGATTTTGATTTGTTTTAAATCCAATTTAACATCTAACAGACGGTGTAGAATAGCTATATGTATATAAATAATAAAATGTAACTACCTTTTATACGAAAATTATTTTAAAAAATATTTCATATACAAAATGCATACATTGGGAAAAAATTCTTACATTTATAAATTCTGCTCCCTATGTTAAAATAAATTAAAAATAAATGTTAAAAAATTATTAGAATTTAATAAAATTAAAAATAAATTGATATCCGTTCTTACTTAAAATAAAACACGAAGTTTCACTTTGCTCATTACACACAGTAATTTATTTTTCACAGTTGACTTTGACAGTAATGTATCATATCATAACCACAAAGCACAAAGCTAGATTTATCTGCATGTGTGGTGGAACGGCAAAACCATCTAATTACTATTGGTTACTACCAATATATGTCTCCTCTTACAAAATTATTATTTGTGATCCGATTATCAGTAACTTAGGAAGGTTACCTCTTCGTCCATCATTAAGTATGATACTGCAATTTATTTACATAAAATCGAAGATTAATGTTTTTATGAGAATTTATTGATTTATACATTTTCTAGTATATCAACTAATCAAATGTGCAAAATTATTATACTGTCAGAAACTGTCTAAATAAATTTAAAAAATAGCTATTATGTATTTTTTTTTTTTTTAACTCTTCTATCAACATTTTGCTGTCGTCAAGAAAATACAGCTAATTTAATCTTCTCTCAAAAGTTTTATTTCTTCATTTGATTTGGAAAAAACGTTAATAGCCTGGCATAAAGGGTTAGTTATATATTATAAAATAGTTTTTCCTGGCAGAAAGGGTTTAAAAAATCGTTTTTACTGTGGTAAACCCTCACTTCAATCGTTTATTAAGAATACTACAGAGACTCACTAACGAGTCAATGGAACTCAGAAAATTTTGAAAAGGACCGTGAATTTATTCCAAAAATGTTGTATTAAAGTTTCTATCTATATAGTATTCTTAATCAATGGTTCATTTTATTGGAATATAAATAAATAGAACAAATGTGAAACATTTATAACAAGATCATTCACATCCAAAGATTTTAGGAAAAAAGGGTAACATAGAATCTAGGTATATATATATTTATATATATATATAGAAAAATATAGTAAAAAATATATTGCGAAATTTCTCTAAAATTACAAAATTTTAAGATAAATGTAAATGTATAAAAAAAATAAATGTTTAGTATAAACAATCTAACATAACATAACAATTAGAACTAATTAGAACCTACAATAGATCTAATTAGAACCTACCGGAAATATAACTGTAATTATAAAATCTTGCAATGCTAATCGAACATATTTAATTTACGCGTACTACTTTTGTTTTTAGTCGCAAATGATAAATTCATATTACTTTCATAATGGAATTACAAATATAGTCAATCCAAGTTGATCTTATTTTTGCAATAACAGTTTGTATTACACACTACTTAAGTGCCATTAAATATTAGAATTTTTCTCTCCAAATTAACCTATCATTGATAACTATCTTATGAACAATGAATATTCATAAGACTCATACACACTCAGAACTGTAGTATGAATTAATAATGATATTTATTATACAACCTCTCCTGACAAATAAATTTTCATAATTTTCTTTTATTAAAATTTTGATTTTTGTAATAAATGCATATCATTATCACTAACATCAATCATCATCATTATAATCATCACAAGTAAATTAATTTCGAAATGAAATGAATATCTTAAACCCACAAATATTACAAAAAAAAAATAAAGGATTTTCAACAAAATTAATAAAATCATTCACATAACTTCTAAAATGATAATAATTTTCAAATAACATCCAATAAAGTATATGTATGTAGTAGTAATACCAATAATACATTTGCAATTTTTGAGTGACACAATTAATATATTACAAAGTATAGAATGAATTGAAATACTAATAAAAAATTAAAAGACAAAAGAGCAAAATTTAATTTTTGTGGTATTCAACCACAATTACCAAAGATCATATTAAAAAATTTAATAGATTTTTAATGGATTCTATTATGAAATTTATTATAATTAAAATTTCAATAAATATAAAAACAAAAAAAAATTCAAAACTTTACTGACAATTTTAAAATTAAAATGTCATTTAAAATGTTATTTAATTAAAAATGTTCCAAAAAGTAAAGTAATAATTGTCGCTTTGTTGACATTAATATTAACAATGGATTATTGAAACTTTTGGTGGCTAATATTTTTAATAAAGTACCTACATGTTTTCCTATGAAAATGCTTTTTTTTTGTATTTGAAATATACTGTTTTCACTGCAAAATTGTCTATGACTGTCATTTAAATAAAATTGCTATTATGAATGTTTTATATTATGTAAATTTGGATAACATGGATCATAAAGTATTGGAAAAAATTAGAAGCTTACTTTAATATTGAAATTATGTACTTAAAACGTTTTGCAAGTTTTTCTTAATCCATGTAATAAAGTAATTACTAAAAGTTATTTGTTTAACAAATAATGGTTGTGTCTAGTTGTCTCGCTGGTGAAACAAATTTATTAACAAGCACATTTATTTATAATAAAAATTTTTTTAACAAGCATATATATAATAAAACTAATAAATTAATAAGCATATATATAACAAAAAAAAATAAAAAATAATATAATATACAATATTTACATATATACCAAATAGTTAATGTATAAAAAGGCCCACATTTCGAAAAAGAAAAGGACCAATAGTTTGACTGCACATTTATCTGCAGATCCCACTGTTATAAATAAATAAATAAATAAAACAACAACAAACTAAATTTTTAGTTTTATTCCATCAACATAGTATTGCAAATAATATTATATAATTGCAGATCCTAAAAAATTGAGCTCAATCTGTATTTGTTTGAATTATTATAAATTATAACTATTTATGTTTATAAAAAAAAATTAGATTTTATATGCAAATGTATATAATGTAAATAGATATATTACAATTGATAGAAATAAAAAGTTAAGATGAAATCTTCGCAAGTAAATAGATATTCAACAAATGGACACTAATGCATTTTTAGCAATTCACTATATAATTGACAGTAGTTCTGTTTAGTTTCAACTTTCGATTACATTGAAATTTGATTCAATAAAATATTGATGAAATTATCCCACATAATGATGGTTCCGGTAAGAGCATTTTATATAAAGAAGTTAAAATCCACCTTTAATTGAAGCTACAAATAAAATTTATAGGATTTTTTCATAATTGATTGATACTTTTTTATTTATTTACTAATTTCTTCCAACGCCGTAGAAATTTCTAAGAACTAAAATTGATAAGTCTATTGAGTTGTTAATAATAGCAACCGAAGTGAGTGGAAAAAATAATAAATGAAAAACAAATTTAAATACAAATTTAAATACAACCATATAGTCAAACCAAGTTGTCAAAATATTTTTTTTTTTTTTTGTTTATGAAGTAAAAGTCGAATTTCCTTTCACTAATATTAAGCACTGATGAAAGAAGTAAGTTACTTCCGAAATATTGATATTTGCACAATAAAAATGAACGATTAGTGAAAAAAATTCGACTTTAACTTCATAAATTAAAAATATCACTAAAAACAAAATTGATTATCAAAAATAATTATCAAAATATACTTGGGCATAGTTCTATACTAGTTCTTTGGGTAGTTCTCTATACATCTACGAAATTACAACACACATATTACAATATAATTTATAATTTTTCTGTGAAATGTATATTTAGCACTGGTACTATTTTGGTGTGGATTTCGTTAAACTTTTCTTTGTAAATTAGGTTCGTTTACAATATGTACGGATGTACTGTAACCGTCTACAGCAATGCATAAGGTAGATATAAATATATGTTGTTTCATTATCATCGTATTGATCGAATTTACTTAATCAAACTCACTTTGTTCTCTTCCGCTATTTTATGTTGCCTATTTTTAAATACATATATATTATTTTGATTTATTATTAAGTTGAAATAAGTACAATCTTATTTTTATATTTAAATAAATTATTGCCATACTTTTAAAATATGCTTATAAACAGAACTTATATGGGATTACAGAAGTCTGTATTTCTGCTCTCCTAAATTTTACTAAATTACACTAAATCGTGCGGCTTCAGCCTTTTCAGTCTTCTTATATCATAAGATCTGTCTCATAGCGTAATCGTCTTCTGGTTGCTATGTTGAGTCAATCGAATTTCATGTTTAATGGCATAGTCACTACTCACTAACTATGTCACCATTTTTTTTATTTTTAGATCTCTGTGAATATGAATTATAACGATATGCATTCATGATAATTGTAACAAATTTATTTTGGCAGTGATGTATAATTAGTAAATAAGATTTTTTTGCACATCCTCACAGTTTGATACCGTAAGTTCATATAGCTTTGATTATACTTTTATATACTTGCAATATGAAGTCTAAGCTGAGCTAAGTTGGTCTCCCTATTAGCCAGTTCATATCTCTGATACATATATTCTGTTTTAGCTGTATATAGAGTTGGTTCAAATAAAAATTAAGAATACCGAGATTTTGATACTTATACTAGAATATTAGTAAGAATTTAACAACTTCGTATGATCATTTTTAAAAAATAAAATACTCTTGTTGATTTCACAAATTTATTTTATTCCGACACGTGTTTCGACCTTTCGGTCATAATCATGCATCATAAATGGAATTTTCTGCCATCAACTTCGTATGAATTTTAAGCCATCAGTCAATCCTTATTATTTAAAATTGCTTTATTAGTTTAATAAAGCAGAAAAGAAAAAAACTCTTCAAATTTTCGCGAATTATAAAATTTTTTCCACAATTTTACAGAAGTGTAGAATTTGTGTATTATGTAAATTAAAAAAATTCAAAAAGAAGTCAGAAAAAATGTTTCTTCATAACCAACAAGTTTTTTTATTAATAATTTTATTAACAATTTTTTTTTCATAAATAAATTTCTTCATTTTTTTTTAGAACTTTCATAACATTTTTATTAAAGCTATTATGTGGTTTCCCTATTTCTGAACAACTACATAATTTATGAAACATACAACATAATTTAAATTCAAATTCAATTGAAAAAATTTATCCACATTTTTTTGAAGAAAAAGAAACCTTCTAATTATTTTTGTTCTAGAGGTTATTTCGAAAATTATCTGCCACTACTCAAACTATGTAATTGGATGAATTGTAAAAAACAAAAATAGTTTTATGTAAGAAGACTTTGGTTCTACAAAAACGAATGTATATTAAGTTCACATGTGTGTTTCGCTTTTTGATTGAAAGTTTTTCCTACAACAAAATTCTATCATATACCTACTAATCATCATAATTAATAACTAGTTAACTGTATAACTAGTTATTATTGGTGGATTAACTACACAGTATATAGTGCTTAAATTAAAAAAAGAAAAAGGACATGAAGGTGGCTTGCAGATTTATCTGCAGACCCTCTAAATAAATAAATAAATTGTTGACAGTGTATCATTTATATTTTCTTCTATAGCCCTGACTATTTCATATGATACTTCGTTAAATGTCCGATATTATTCGATCATAACCAATCATAACCTTAACTATAATGGTCATACCTAATCAAGTGAAGTGAAATACAAATAAAAATTCTATAAATAATATATGTTAAATTTTTTTGTTTTTTTATTTTGAAATTTGAATAAAGTTCTTAGTTGAAAGAAAAAAAAAACTTTCCATTTAGCTTACAAAATTATTTTTTATTTATTTACATTGCTGTCAAAATTTCTTATGATGGCTTATGATTTGTACGCTTCTTATCGTATGCTAATGACTTAACGAATGATTTTGAAGAGTCAACGAAAGATTGTTATGTTATGAGTATTATAGTTAGTTAAATGGAATGTCATGTTGGCGTACAATATCATATGACATCATATGACGCCTTATGATTACTATAGTTAGGGGTTATCACTAACTTAAAAAAATTAAAGTTTAATGAAATGATTGCCCAATATGTATTCCAAAAAAAAAAAAAATTAAATTACTACAACATTCGTAGTACAAAATTTAAGTACAGTAACAATTAAAGTTTAAGTATATTCTAGAATAAGTTTAATCAGTAGGAGTGCAGGCGAAAATCAAAAAATGTGACAATTACTACTTTTTTTTTTACTTTACTAGACGATAGGTATTACGACTTATACTAAAAGTAATTATCAAATATACGAAATAACTTAGTTTGCCAACAGTTAATCATTACAAGAAACTTAACAGCTTCGGAGCCACAATAAATTTGAGATACATCGAATCCGTATTCTCTCAAACGCATTGGAAATGATAAATTATGATGAGATGATTTTGATCTAGAAGTTTAAATATTAAAATTTTTCTTATTACATTTTTCAATAAGTGCATTTTTTACATTTAATATACATAATCATAAATATTGTTGTAAGTTTGTAAACACATTTGGTTTTTGGATGGAATTTGACATAAAAAAATTTGTTTTAATATTAAGAGATACCAAAAGTTTTTTTTAAATTTGAATAAAAAAATTACAGGATTTCATACTGCCCGAAGAAAGAATGTTTCGATTTAGGTTATAAAAATATGTTCATCTGATATACATGTGTTGTTTTATAAAATCTATCTCCTGTATTTTTTCTTTTTTTTTATTTCATTTCTATCCTTATAGCAATATTTATGCATGCAGGCATTTTTTCTCTTTTAGGATATATTTAATAAGACCGAAAAACTTGCCTTTAAGAAATTAAATTTAAAAAAAAAAAAAAAACTTAAAAATAAAATAAAATTAATAATAATGAAAATCTAATAAATATGGAATGACCTCTGCCATCAGGATATACAAGAAATTAAAAGGTTTTTTTTTTCATTTACCCTTAATACAAAAAAAAATATATTTATTAAAATTTATATAAACTGAGACAGCCTAAGGGAAGGACATTTACTCAAAAGGACGAAGGAAAACTGCCAATAAAATAAAAACAAAAACGTTTCGAAAAAAATTTACATAAAATTCAAATCAATTTTTTTTTTTGTTAAATGTTTCAAAAAATTGGTCAACTGATGTCTTTTATCATTTTATTGTCTTCTCAAAAAAAAAAACTAAAAAAAAATAAAAAAATAGAAAGGTTTTCCTCATTGCATAAGAAGATTTATAGTCAGCAAAACATGAAAACTCCATTAAAGCAAAAGGTTAAGAATTCAAAACAACTTAAATGTTAATGTGTGTGTTTGTAAGTTTATACTTAAAATTTTTAAAAATTCAAAATTAAAATGGAAAAAAAATTTTTAAAACCATTTAAAAACATTAAATCAAAATAGTTCCTTCCAAATTTGAGAAAAAGGAATGTAAAATTTTAAAAAAAATTTTTTGTATTTTAATATGAAAACCACAATTTGGAAGATTTTGATAACGTTTAATGGCAATATAACATAATTTTGTTTTCCGAAACTAGCATGAACAATAAAACAAAGTGGTGCAACATGCTAGCGAAAGAGTGGTCTACCATTTGTTGGGTATTTATAGTCAGTCAAATAAAATAAATAAATAAAACAAAATAAGAAGTATAATTTGAGATACAACACAGATAGAACAAATAATTGAGACATATAATAATTTACAAACAATTATACTGAAAAGTTGATCTACATGATGTAATCTATATTATAATACACACAAGCACCAATTTGAAGGCACAATTTTCGGCTCTTTTCGTGTGCTTTCGTTATTTTCTTTCATTCAACCAATGACCATAAATAATATATATGTATATGTATATATGTATAGTCATTGATTTCAACTGTTTATTTCGTTTAAATTATATTTAATTATGTTATTGAATTATATATTTATATTAAATTTGTTTTTTAAATCTTTGAAGTTTTGAAAAATATATTAAAATATCTTAAATTGTATATTATCATCATTAATGATATTATACATTCTATACATTGTTGTCAGATACATACAAAAGTTCGAATTTATTAAAAATCATTTTATTTTGCCATTTTCTCGAAAAATTCCTTTTTTTTTGCCAAGACCGGGTATTTACTCGGGGGTTCATTTTGATAATTATATGATTATATAGGACGGTCCCAACCTTTCTTAAATCATAAAAACTTAGTTGAAATTACTAGAAAAACCGCAAGAAATATTCGATAAATTCTTGTCTTTCCTCTACTCATCCTGCACTCTATCTTAATAGGTAATATCAAAATAAACAGTAGTTATACCTAGTTACTGCATTCATTAGTTATACCTAGTTACTGCATTCAGTAGTCAACATATAGATTGTACAATTGGCACAAAATTAAACGTACCAATATTAGAATACTGTAGGTTTAATTATAAATATCTTTCTAGTAGCAATATTAAAGTTTAAGTGCATCTTAAGAAAGTATGCACATTACAACTCAAAACACCAACAACAATGCAAAGTAAATATGTATCATCACTCATCATAATCTATTATTATTATTTTATCACTACATTTTACTTCTACCACTACACCTACTTCCATAATGCATTAAAATAACTGATTTGTTCTCTCAATTCTCATTCTTTTATTCATAATGAACTCTTTTTTTTCATTATTGGTGTTGCTGTTGTTATAAAAGGCTTCAGACAAAAAATCAAATTAGTATTACATTTTACTTCTACCACTACACCTACTTCCATAATACATTAAAATAACTGATTTGTTCTCTCAATTCTCATTCTTTTATTCATAATGAACTCTTTTTTTTCATTATTGGTGTTGTTGTTGTTATAAAAGGCTTCAGACAAAAAATCAAATTAGTATATATATAAAAATTGGTTAATCATATTTTTTTTTTTTATCTTTTGAATAAATAATCTGTTTACAACTTTTTATAGTGATAAAATTAATTAGCTCACCATGTGTAAAAAATTCTTAACAAATTCCGATTATATCATATTTCAAACGTTTCTAATTATACGTACAATCTGGGGTGTCTTTCGTATAAAAGTACGTACCGATAACAAAGAAATTAGAACGTTAATATAAACGCACCAATGATGGTACGTGTAAAGTGTTAAATTTTCTTATTAGCATTGAAGTGTAAAATGCCACGTCCTTTTATAAATTCAATTTTTTTTTAAATAATTTACATATAGTTTTTTTTACTATCTACATATATATTTATATTAATTATTTTATATATTAAATATGTAATTCTTGTTTTTGTTTTTCTTTTATTTTTAATGTAAATATTTTTATAAAATTAATTCCATGGAAAAACTATCAAATGAACAAACATAATCCTTAAAATAAAAAAAAAAAAAATAAAATGTCATTTTACTTATATTCATTATTTATATAAGGATAAATTATATTAAATTTATTATTATATTCCATATAATATCATTAAAAGAGTATATAATAATAGAATTGCATAATATTATCCTTGATATAATTATACAAGAAATTAATTCGAATCACGGTTTATTTTTTTTTCACTTTTTCTTATTTTTTTTGTTATCATATCATATAACTTAAATCCTTTTAAAGAAAATATAAATTTTCCTTTTTAAATATTAATTTTTATGTTGATTATTATTATTATTATTATTATGAATATTAATATCACTGTGAAAGGTATGAAAGTATTAAAAAAAAGAATATTATATTAAAATTTATCATAATAATAATAATAACAGTAATTGTAGTACCAATTCTTGTACTAGATTACACCTAGTAGGGTATCCATTATTTTTCATATGAAAAAACTTTCAAAATCGACTTTTCAATTGATATATCATAAGAATCTCAACTGTAGTAGTCTTTATATATTAAATAGGAACCTCTCTACTTCTGCAAACCATTGTGCCTGTTTTTCAATTATACCGTTTCCAAATGACTACTTGATGATTAATCCGAAAATTGAAGGCTTATATATTTACCCGTTTCCGAAAAAGTCAGAAAAAAAATTCATACGACATACATAAAATATATGTAAAATGACAATAATTGGTTACTTTCAATATAATAATTATACCAAATGGGATATCTAATCTATCTAGATCTAAATTTTTATAAAACTAAATATGAGAAAACAATTACATAAAAAAAAGTAAGTGATAACATGTCTATTGTTTACTACGATCAAACAATATAAGTCTGTAATACACTTACATATATATATAACTATGATAATATATCTCTGTACTAGGGGCCCCTGTTGAGTAATTATATTTCAAGTTGAAGTCAAATTTAAAGTTTTTAAAAAAACAGTAATTTACGTACTGACATAGACTTCGCACGATATAGCAGAAACCACTCGAGTTTAATAAAAGTATATTATTACTACAAATAACCAAAATTTAGAAACAGTTACTTAAAAAGATAAAAATGAAGAATTTAAGTGATTTGTTTTTTTGTTGTTTTTATATTTTTTATTTTAGATGAATTGGTTTTTTTGTTTTTTTTTTGCATATGTACATAGATTCATTTGCAAGTATATAATGTAAATTATAAAAACTGAATTGTTTGCTTTTGTTTATTATTTTAATAAGTTCTCAGATATGCATAATGTATTTGCTGAATAATAAAATCATATGAGTACAAAATGTTCAACTGTGTGCGCATTTTTGTTTTATATATAATCTTATATATTATGTATATTAAAAGTTCTTTAAGGAGTAGGAGAATCGAAATAAAATGAAAAGGTGTCTACTGCGCAGGACCTTAGATGCTTGTTAATTATAATTATATATAGCTACTTTGACTCTATTATGTAAAGATGAAATTGCCCGTCATATGATTTTTTTTGTATTTGTATTTTTTTTGTTTTTGTTTTTTTTTATAATTTTGTTTGTTTTTGTTTTTTATATTTTAATAAGAACTCACGAACAATGTATTTGGTGAATAATAAAACCATATGGTTAAAAAATTTTCAACTGTGTGAGCATTATTGTTTTATATACAACTATTATATTGAAGTTCAATAAGGATAATTATATATACTCTAACTCTACTATATAAAAATGAATTTGCTAGTCATATGAACAATTCAACTGATTTTTTTTGTTTTTGCTTTTTTATATTTTTTATTTGAATTGAATTTATTTCTTTGTTTTTATTTGGCATATGTAAATAGATTCATTTGAAAGTATATAATATAAATTATAATAACTGATTTGTTTGCTTTTGTTTATTACTTTCATAAGATCTCACTTATGCATAATGTATTTGCTGAATAATAAAATCATATGAGTACAAAATTTTCAACTGTGTGCGCATTTTTGTTTTATATATAATCTTATATATTATGTATATTAGAAGTTCATTAAGGAGTAGGAGAATCGAAATAAAATGAAAAGGTGTCTACTGCGCAGGACCTTAAATGCTTGTCAATTATAATTATAGATAGCGGTACATATACTTATAATGTGTTATATGATGATATTTACGTCCTTTGACAAACTATTAAAATTATTTTAATCATTTTTTGAACGTTTCTTTTATACTCTAATAAATTTTAACTATCGCAAGCATATGAATATTTATACAAGTCCTAACTTAAATTTCAGGGATGAAAATATACATTGATTTTTTGTACTCATTCTACACATCTTAGAGGAATAATGATAGTTGTTTGTGTAAAAAAAAATACATATCGAATAGATTAAGTCAATTAATATTAATAATTATTCATAGAACACTTGTTAATCACATCAAAATATTTATGTACCGTACAGCAACTTTTGACAATATTCAATCAATGACGAATTATCTGGTAAAATTAGGAATCTATAAGTGTAGAGTATTTTTATAAATACCAGTTGGATGAACCGATTATTTTTCTGTTTGGTCGGACGATAACATTACAGTATAGAAAATCTTTTATAAAAATATTTCTTCCATATATGAACATTGTTTTGAACCGTTTTTTTTAGTAAAAAACTGCAGGTTATTTTCCTAATAAAATTTTTAAAGAAGCTTAAAACACTAATACATATTATTTTCAATTTAATTGACTATATTATTATCAATTGATTGAAATGAATTTACAAATTTATTTATTTCTTGCTTTTGGTCATTTTAGTTTATAAATTTTTTAGACAATTTATCAAATTTAACACTAGTACATATTAGCATTCAATAAAATAAATCCAAAATATTTTGAAGTCACCACTGATAATAATTTTATTTATATTGGTAGTCTCAAAAAAATCATTCAATACATATTCATTTTTAGTTAAATTTCCTTTGTATTTTTGTTTTGTTTTGATAGCATTAGACTAAAATAATTGTATCATATTGTATATTCTAGTAAAATGCTAGTCTAAGCCCTTTTTATCATACCATCATATCATACTAAACAGGTTAAAATATACTTGCTTAAAAAATAAAAGCAAAACCCAAAACAACAACAACAACAGGAATACAAAGGAGTCAACATCAATAAAAATTTATATACCAACACTACAAAACTTTTATTTTTTTTTTCTATTTGTTGTTTCAACCAAAATTTTATACCATCGCCCACCTTGGCCTTCTTTTAACCCTACTTCTTAATTTTATTAAACACAGAAAACTTTTCCTAAAAAAGAAAAAACCTACAAACATTTTATTTATATTTTAATTTTCTTTACCTACATCATACCTTTTCATTTATCAACATATGAATCAACCAGAACAAACGTACATACTTATACTCATTTCTATGCAGATATACCTATATATTATATTATATATGATGATATAACATACATTTAGTACCATACACGAGGGAAGTGAGCAAAAATTATACAGAAAGGGTGTAAAAATGAGTATAGGACAGTTAGTATAATCGAATTTCACAAATCGATACTTTACCTAATTCGAATTGACAAAAAAGTCTAATAGCAGTCATTTAATAAATCAAACAATTTGCAGAGTAATTTATATATATAGGAAAAAGTGACATTTAGTAAAAAGTCATATAACAAAATTATATAGAAAAGCTACTTTAAAAACAACTTAAAAGACTTTTGAAAAAAAAAATAATTTTTTTTTCGCAGCTATCTATAGCGATTTCAAGCCCGCGCCGCAGTTTTTTGAAACAGTGCTTTTTCTAATAGCAGGAAAATTGTTTGGTTTCTAATTGCAAAAAAACGCTAGGCGCAGACATGTTTTCATATAAACTAATAGAACACAAACGTGCAATCAAACAGTTGCAAAACTAAAAATTACTGTCTGCGCCTAGCCTAAGACTTTTAAGACACACTTGATAAAATTTTTTTAATTTTTTGCGAAATTTCCCATTACAATAAATAAAATTTTGCCATAATAAGCTTTTTTGTTAAAATTTTAATAAAACTTTATTATTTGAAAAAAATTTATACTAAACACCTTTTGGTTAAACAGATTTTGCTATTTTGGGCTGCTCCCTGCAACAGTATTCTTTAAACATATTCTTTTTTCATCAAATTTGATTTTTCTATTGTTTCTGTTTTTTTTTTTTTTTTTTATAAAGAAAAAAAACGAAATTTAAAAAATCACCATCAAAATTTTGAATCTTTTCTTCCTTTACCACATCCTCGGTAACACTTACCCAACACAGAAAACATCCTTTTGCATTAGTCACATTTTTGAATATTTTTGATTCAAAGTATAAACACAACGGTAAAATGGTATCAGTAAGAGAAGTGAGACGATGATGTGGGCTATAGCGACAAAATTTTTTTTTTTTTGTTTTTACAATGAGTTTTCAGCAACAGCTATATTTACAATAACAAATAACAAGAGTCCCAAAAAAAAAGAAAAAAAAGGAATAAGAAACAGCAAATTAATGTTTGTCTTCAATTTAAATTTTGATGACATTGCTCTTTTACATCTTGCTTGTTTGTATGATTCTTGTTATACATACATTATGCTCTCTTTTCATATTTGTGTTGTTTACTGCTGTTTTTGAGTTCTTGTCCACAATTTTATAATATTTTTTAATTTTATGTTATTTTATTTGTTGATATTTTGTTTTTTCTATGCTTTATGACTTATGTTTAAATATGTTTTTTTTTTTGGTTTTTTGTTGTTGTTTTTGGAAAAAAACTTTTTTGTACATATAAATTTTAAACTAAAATAATAAGTGAATGTGGTTCAAATTGTCAATTCTAGGATTAAATGTAAAAATGTAAAAAAACCAAAGAAAATTGGTATGAAATTTGATCATGAAATAGTAGGAGGATATGAATTAAATATTTTTATACGATTCAATAGTATAGGTTTTAATGTAGAAGGAAAGACTAACAATCTAGAATGAGATATTTTTCAAAATCAATTCAAAAAGGAAAGTTTTTTAATCGTCAAATAGTGATTAATATTGTCTGTTTGTTTCCAATTGCTCTATAGTACAGAATGACGCATATGATAGTCTGTTGGCTTTAATTTCTGCATCACCTAAATCTTATACGGGTATTGGACAATATCTTTGCGCAAAATTTTCAACGTAGTTGATGGAGATAACCCCAATTCCTGCGACCGACGGCGAATCGATAAATGTGGACTCACGACAATATTCTTTTCAGTATAAGCACATTTCTTCGACGAGTTAGTATCATTGCATCATTGAGAGAGTATATATGGTATGAAAACTGTTTATAGTTGGACAAATAGCTTGCTTATTTTTAATTTTGTGATGCTGATGTCAATATCATATTTTCGGTGGCCTTCCAGTTGGGTATTTTGTACTCGGTTGACCAGTTATTGAAATTTATTGCCAAACCGATTTGTTTGCATTCTGTATACACAATCCCTCCAATTTCTTCAAAATAGAACAATACAAAATTACAAAAATTATAAATTCTGTATTGTGTTAACAGACTTTTAGCAAACATTCAACAGCTACCTATTAATCAATTTTCTTTATAATTATATTTCTTTGATATTCTTGATACAAGAGTGACTTTATAAATTTGACTGATCGCAAGTACTTCAACACTTGTAATATCAGACAATGTTTGTTGATAACAGTGATCATTAAGCAATAACAGGCACTATTGTACAAAAATTAAGTAAGCAATCGATTTATGCCTCCTCTAATCATTCTAACAAAAATAATTTAATATAAGCCTTCCTTCATATACTTGTTAATTGAAATTGGTAGAAGTAAACTACTAAACATTGATAAATTTTTGTTTAAATAAGACAAATTAAAGTAAGACAATTTTTAATATTTTATCTCTTAACTTAAGAAAAAAAAATTAAAACTTGATTGATCCATTTTAAAATCTAAACTAGAAAATAAATGCAAATTAGAATAAAAGGTTTTGTTTTAATCAATTATCTAATGAAATTTTTTTTAATAAATTTTTGTCATATAAAAAAAAAAGTTAACAGTTTTTTTTTTGTAACATAAAAACTTTTAAGCATAGCTATTTTCTAATCTTTTAAAAATTTTCTTTTCATTAATATTTAAAAAAAAAAAAATCAATGAAAAAAATTACGTAAAAGAGAAAAAAAAAACTTTTATTTTTCTCTCTCTTCCCAGTAATCGTCTAAGTTTATGCAAATTAAAAAAGGAAACTTTTCAAAAATTTATGATTTAAATGTCAATTTTATCCTATTTAGAATAAAAAAAAAATATATTTTTCAATTTTTTTTTATATTACAAAGAAAATTTCGTTGGTCCTATTCATTATAGGTTATACAAATTTAAATATGAATTCATGAATCATTTTACGACTAAATAACAAAATAAGATGCAACAGTTTATTATGTTTAGTCGCAAAGCACTGATGAAGGAAGTAAGTTGCTTCCGAAATATCGATATTTGCAAAATAAATACAAATGATTAGTGAAAGGAAACTCGACTTTTATTCCATAAATCTAAACATATCACTAAAAACAAATCTGATTATCAAAAACAAGTTTATTATTCTTTTATAATGAAAATTTTAGGAATCAGACATCCCAATTGGTACTAATCACTATAAAAAATCTTTTACTTTGCAAAATATCTCGGTAAGACGCTCAACGCAAAACTTGGATGGAAAGGTCAAGATCATATTCAAATTAGCAAAATGTTGAAAAAAAGAATTACTGGCCAAAGTACGAATTTAAATGATAGTTATCACTAAAATTTTGGAAGCGTGCTTTCATAATCAGGAGATGTTTAGGAAACCTAACCCTATAATATCCAATTTGATAAGTTGCACAGTAATGTTAGATGAACTAATCTAAGACTTCATGTTTAATATCTGGGATGTGTTTACAGATTTTTTAAAAAGCTTAAACATTTCATAGGCCTGCATAAATCATTCAACGATTTTACACCCTGCGGCATATTGAATTTATCTTGAAATATAATCTTGAAATTTATATATGTAGGTATATATCAAATTGGAATATAAAATTCATAATACAATACAAATTCATATGCTTTGTACTAATGATTATATGTTATGATTTTACTTTTTGACAAAATAACAGAAACAACAACAACTACTACAAAAATTCCTATAAAAATATAATTTATTACAGGACTCTATAAAAAAAATGGAAAGAGAGCTGTATTAAAAATAGGAAATTTACATTAAAAATACACAAAAAGAATTTTATTTTTTGTTGTTGTTTTTCCTTTTTATATTTTTTTTTCTGTTGTGATTTTTTTGCTCCTTCAAGTATTGATAAATGTGTGCAAATGTGTATATTAAATAAATATTTTGTTGTTTTTTTTTTTTTTGTATGGGATAATATATGTAGATACTTTTAAAATTAAAATGGGCTTATTTTAATTTTACTACATTTTGAATGTGTTTAAATTTATCAAGGATATAGCTATGAATTTATAGGATATTGTAGTTTAAAAGTAGAAAAAGATGAAAGAAAAAGGGATATATTTTTTTTAGATATACATGTTATATTGAATTAAGAAGGCACAATAAGGGATATTAAATTAGGATAATTTCTTAAGAGTTAAGTTTTTAAGAGTAAATAAAAGTTATCCTATTTTGTTTTTGTTTTTTTTTTGTGTTTTTTTTTTTGCATACTTTTAAATTACTAAGAATTAGTTATAGTAAGAAATAAAATTTTAATTTAATAATTAATATAGAAAAAAAAAACAAAAAAAAACATTTCCTAAAGATATTAGATAATTAAAGTTTATAGTTGATTGAAAACTATTATTATTATAGATATAATGTTACTGCATAAAATTTAATATAAAATTATCTATATAAATAAATATATATGTATATTTGTCTATGCATGATATTTTGAATGTAAATTGATGTTAAGGTGTCATTTAATTAAACATTTTTGGCTTTAGAATTTCCATATTTGATGAAAATGGATAAATTTTGATACATTCAGTTGGAATTTAAATCTCTCTTGGAGAACTTCAATTCAGTCATATACAAATCAGAAAAATATTTTTAAATCATTTTTATTTTTAATATGTATACATATTTTTAAATTTGTTTTTTAAATTTAGTATTTAAAAAAATTGTAGGATGTATTTATATTTATTTGTTTATATATAATACTTTTTTTAGATTATAAATTCTCTTAGAACTTTTTAGATTACAATTTTCAAAGAAAAAGTCTATTATGCAAATATTTTTATTTTTTATAATTTGGTATAATAATTTTTTTTCGATTTTGTTTAAATTAAGTTTTCAAAATACAATACAATAGATACTATATTATAGTCGTCTTACCATTTATTCAGTATGGGCATCAGCTTTATTTATTCGTAATTAAAATAAAATATTTTGTATCAACAATGAAATCAGTCGCCTGGTATATATTTTGACTATGAAAAATATCTACAAATTTTGTGGATACATAATATATCAAATATATGTAGATTACTTTAAGTTTATATCAATAGATGAATCGTGTATGCATCATATTAAAATTCAAGAAATGGTGAAAAATAAAATTACGGGTCTTAATGGCAATTAATGGTTCTCCAAAAAACTAATAGAATCCTTCTAACAACGAAAAAAAAAATTACGAAAAATCTTTTCAAGTATTATTTTAGAAATAAATTAACTGAAATTAAAATATTTTTCGTACTCTTATTATTGTAAACAACCAATTAACCAACCAAATTTCATTGGATTTTTGTATTTTAAAAGTGATTATACATAATTAGTACATATTTTAGCATATTTTACAAAGTTTATAATAATAAAATTTATTTTTTTTTGTTTCTTTACAGGTATGTGCTAATCTAATATAATCTAAGCTATTCTAATTGAAAAAGGTAACAAATTTACAAGCTTGTAATGATTAATAATAATTTAATTAAATTTGATACCAATGACTGAGACATAGTCCTATAGCAAACGTTGTAATTTTTTGAAAACCAATGTTAACTGTAAGACTGTGTCTTAGTTGTTTGAGTTTGTACATCAAAATTCGTTTAAAGATAAATAGAGAATACTATAAGATTTTAATTGATTTTCACTTATAGTTAGGTAATAAGCTTTAATAATAGTGACAGTTTATAATTATATTGTTATATTGTAACAATAAACAGTTATCGTATTACACATGATTGAAATGTATCCTACATATAAATAAAATAACAGATATCCAATACATATAAATATCTTAATCTTTTCGCCTAAGCAATCCAAATATAGTATTTTATCAAATAAGTTCAGCAGACTATCCAGACTATCTGATCCGTCATTCAATTAATAGCTTGATTTCTTTTACAAAGCTATTGTTATTATTATTCAATTGAACATAATATAAATTAAACGTTATTTTTCCTACTATCTAAATCTGTAAAGTTACCAAAAATTTGTTTTCAATCTAAATGTTTGTACACCTCATTCTAAAACCTTTGATCAGTACCGCAACAAATTGTCTCATATTCACGTTTCACTCGCGAAGCACGTTAGACCCTCTTTTATGAAAAAAAATCAGAATCAACCATATTTTCCAAAATCTAGCCAAATTATGTCGTTCAAGTAAAATAAATCTGTAGCAAATCAGTATTTTATCGGGACTGTAGAATTCCAAGATGATTTTCAATAAATAATACACAACCTTCTGAAATCTAAGAATAATAAATTTAGCAAAATTAATTTTCGAACAAACTTGCTTTAAACTCTCTTTGATGATTTTCTAAAAACTTTAAAATGTATAAAACAAAAAATATCTAATTTTAGCTTAAACTTATCTAAATTTTGATACTCTGAAATTCATTAAAAAAAAAAATTTAGAAAGCTATGAAAAGTCCTTTCTATAATTAAGGACAGTATGTGTACGTTATAAGATTAAATAAATTAAAAATAAATTAAAGTGAAAAATGTAAATAATTAAAATCTTTAGATTAATTTAAATATTTTTTTATCTATTATAAGAAAATTCTTGTTATTATTCTAAAGCTCCCAAAAATAATATGTATATTAATTGTCCTTTATTGTATTTTAATTTTTTTAATTAAATTCTTTTTTAATAAATTTTATTCGAAAAAATAAATTATTTTTCATAAAATGTTGAAGATGATGGCCCTGTTGTACATGTCGGTGATATTGATTCGTAATCTGTGTCTAGCAATATGTATTCAGTCGAAAGTGAAGGTTTTTCTTTTGAATTTTCAACAGTGGCATAATAATAATAATGTTTTGTTGGATGATATCTAATATGTTTACCTGGATTAAATTCAGGTTCTGGAATTGGGACAGCATCAATTTGCATTGCAAATACTTCTATGGCAAAGATCTAAAATATAATTACACATTTGAACAAATCATTATTTTTCAATAAAATTATAATTATAAAAGGAAAATCTGATTAATATGCAAAAAGTATTTCCTCATACAATTTAATTTATTAAACAATGCAAATCAAACTACGCAATAAAATAATTATTTTTATAGTATTAACAAAATAAATTATGTGAATCACAACCGAATTGAGTCGACACAAACATAACAAATGTCCATGTTTAAACAGCGATTGAACAGAAACCGGTGTACCTAAAATTATTCAAATTAATATATATATTTTCAATATATCAATTGAAATTGACCAAGAAAAACTTAGTCACTAAAATATCCTCTATAATTCCTCTATAAATTCTAATTGATTCTGATTATTTTCTAAAACATTTTCTAGATCTAAAAGTCCATATGCATATATACATAGATTAAGAAATTCAATACGATTTTGACTTAAAAATAAAAATTTATTGTATTCAAACTACTAAGCAAATATTAAAAATTGTAAATAATTTCATATTTCTAAAACTTGACTCTAACAGTACTATTAAGAATTGTTTAAAAATCATATTTTTACAAAATAGAATTCACATACATACAAAAAAATTAAAGTACAAGTAAACAAATTAATTAATTTAGTTATTAGTAATTTTGTTTTTTTTTTTCATTTTTATAATTCAAATATTTACATACCAAAATGTATACAAACAACATTCTGAATTGTATATATATATATGTATATATATATTTTTTTTGTTTTAAGAATTTGAATTAAATTTTCCAGATGCTAAAAATATACTGAAATTTTAATTATTTACCCCAAAGCTTAAATACTAGATTAACATTTTTCGCTTTTGCGTTCAATCAAAACCATCATATTTAAAAAAAAACTTTTTGGATAGGTAGGTACCGATTCTAATAAAAAAAATCTTATATTTAAAAATCTTGATAGGCAAATGTTCTCTAAAAAACTCAAAATGGAGGTTTGTATAATGTTTTTATAAGTTTTTATTCTAAAGAATTTCACAAATACTCTATTCGACATAAATTTATTTTGCTTCAATTTTCATTTTTAAATATTAATTAAAACCTTGAGTCATAAGATTTCCAAAAAAAAGAAATAATAATAACACATATATATTACTGTATAATATAAAAATATATAACTTAAATATTTGTTTCGAGAAGTAAAGCCGTGACTTAAAGTTCTATTCAAATGTAATTTTTAACCTTTATAGGTAATAAAAAATAAAATCTGCTTTCAAACTTTTTGAGTAATCAATTTTTAATTACACACAAATTTATATAACAAGATATTATATTAAATCAATATTTAAACTTTTGGTATTTTATTGTTCTACTTACGTGGATTTTATAATGTAAAACCGTAAAACCTATTTTATGATGTCGTTTTTGAATTTTTGAATTTTAAAGCTCAAATTTAATTGTGGTGGTATTTTTAAAAATAAAGATTAAGGACTCTAGGTATGTTTAACTAATTTTATTTAATTTATTGTTCCATTCCGATTATCACACCATCATCAGAAGACTGAAATATAAGTAGATATTTTTGTTGTATTCTTTTATCCAAATGCATACCAAATTAACTCTTACTGCTTACGGAATCATGTTACAATTTACATTTATACAATTCAATACATTTGAATTCATTTAAATGAAGTTATTTATTTATTTATTTTTTTTTTTTAAATTTATAATAAAAATATATTCAGTCTAGTCAAAAAATTTAGTGGAAAGTGTCATAATAGTGATATGTTAATGTTAGAATATTTAAAAAAAATAAAACAAAATCCCTACAGTATAAATAAAGTTATTTTGATTGTTCTTGAAAATTAATATCCTATTCAATATTTAGATCATTTGCCATCATTCACATCTCTTTTAACATCTCTCTGTTATCCGTATATACTTAATGATTGCCATAGTTTCTTTCTTATTTCAAATACTATTAAAATTTTTATTTATAAACACATCGAACCTCTGATTGCACATAGCCATATAGATTTAAAACAATAATTTGATTTTGATTTAATTGGTTTTCTTTTTATTGATCTTAATTTTGTATGGTTCTGCAATGTCCAGTTCTACAAAATTATATTTACGCATAATAGCAAAGAATGTTCAACAATATTTTTTTTAGTAGAAATAAGTTAATTATGAGTTTTTGAAGAAAATTATTAATAAATATAAATAATACATTAATTTGTTTTTATTGAGCATTATTTCTTATTAAATATTAATTTGTACACTAAACTGAATTTTTCCAACTAATATTTCTACTAATTTTCATATATTTATTTCCTTATTTCTATTTTACATTTATATTCTTGTATAAAATCTACTGACGTAATTTCTAAGTCGTAATTTACTGCTAATTAAACAAAATGCAATTTCTACAGAAACCACATCATATATCTCGTAAATAATCATCATCGCATAAAGAAAGTTGCCCTTTAAATAATTTGTTATAGTTCACAAAGTGGTTATATTATATTTTTTATATTATATAAAATTATAAGTTTTATATTTATCAAATTATATTAGATTGTTTTACCGAATGATAATTTTGTTAAAATTCGATATAAATGAAAAAATATATAAACAATTATTTAGAAGTTATATTAATCTATATACTACTATACACAAGTGTTTTAATATTATTATTTGTTTTTCTATATAGGTATATAAGTATATAACAAATAAAACAATAATTCTAAAAAAAAAATTTTCCATTGCCAACCTACCAAATTTTAATTTTAAACTTGAATATGCTTAAATAATCAATAAACTTAAAACAATTTCGATTAACAATAGAGTATATATATATAAATAATCTTATCATATACATATACAATTAAAATTATGTTAAACATTCCATGCTAAGTTGTCAATAGAATAGAAGCTTGCTAAAAAAGTTGTTTGAAAGTGGAGAATTCCACTTTTTTCAACCTTTAGTTGTTCTTGTGGAAATTCGAATTTTATTTTATACAATATTGCAATTTTGTATTAACAATGCTAAAAATTACTTTTTAGTATATTATAAGTTACCGACGTCGACGAGTCTTATCGACGATTAATATTCAAATCGTTTTTTATTAGGTATATCACTCAAATGAATTAATAGTAACAGAGTTATTTAAGATAGACTGCATTTTTTTATTTCATAAATCTCTCGTAATTCTAAATGATTCTGAAAACTTTCTTTAACAAAACTCAACTCGTAGATTAATCAATATTTAAATTTGTAAATTATGTACACAAACAAATTATAATGTATTAAAAAATTTAATATATACTGATATGTATTTAAATATTGATTTTTTTCATTAAGTACTCCAAAGTATTGTTTAAAATATTTTTAAGGATTTGCTCTTGAATTGAATATAAATCTGCAAAATAGTCCTTTTAGTTTATATTTTAATAAAGCACAACATTTATTTAATTTTTTATCATTAAAAATTTATTGTAAATTTAATTTACCACTAAATTGCTTAATTTAAATCTTAAAATAATTTAATTTAAAATTTCAAAAACCATAATTCTAATATTTTGTATGCCAATAGCAGCCAATTTTTTAATTATAATTATTTCAAAAAATTCTTTTCAGCAACTAGTGATAGATTTGTATCTTGTTTTATAAAATTCATCAAAATTATGTATAAGTTATTGGTGGTGGGGAAAATGGTGGACGTTTAATATTTTTTGCATTCCTTTTAATTCTGTAACTGACTTCACGTTTATTAAAATTTGTAGCATCAGCAAAATTAATTGCCAACAAAGCCTAGGAAAATTTTTTTTATAATAAATTAATTATTTTAACAATTTATTGTGACAAAAATAAGCTTACAGTTATCAAGAAAAATAAAATTGATAATTTCATTATTATGCTCCTCCGTATATTCAATGTTAATAAACAGCACTTACTAACTTATGATTTCAAATGACAACTTATTTTATCTAATTATATAATAAAAATTTTGTTTCCAAAATACATAATACGTTAAATAAATAAAATTTTTATTTATAATTTTTTTTTTTTTTAAAAACTTATGTTTAAACTTCTAATAGCAAATATTATATACAATACATAATTAATTTTATAAAAAACATAATTCTATTCGAATAATAATGTGTATGTGTATGTATAACATAGCAATCCCAATAAATCTACATGCTTATTAAACAAATTTAAAATATTTATTTATAGTATTAATATTTATTGTCACTATGCCTAAAAGAATATCATACATTCTAATTATAATTTCCGGAACTATAAGTATATTTATGTTATTTTTACACTACCTATGCAGTATTTAATTTTTTTTTGATAACATTTTATGGACATAATTTAGAAATATCAGAATATAATTATTACTAAGTTAAATTTTATGAAATTATTAATTCATTAAAAAAGCTGATTCCAAATTATACCACATATAAACTAGATATTTCAACAAAATAAAATATTTATATTAACTAATATAAACTCAAATTTGAATGAACATCATTTTTAACTAAGTTTTTATTTTTTATTTTGTCTCCTATTAATTCCTATATGCATATCTGGGATGGTAAAAAAAAAAACAATCAACATCATAACTTAGTGATAACTAGGTAGATCTTTGCATTAGTAACTAGAATATCTATTTCCATCTACCAGTTGATTATTGTTTTGGTTTTTCAAAATTTGTCCAACTAAATGCTTTTTTATACGTTTTAAGCAACAAAAGCGCAAAAATTCAATAATTTATGAAAGATAATCATTTAGACGCCGATATAACTTTTATTAATGACTTGTTGTTGTTGGTTTTAATTTACAAAAATTTCTTTTACAAAAAAAATTGCCTTTTGCAATTAATATTATTTATAATTTGGATCATAAACGAACGACACAAGAGTCCATACTATATTTCAGTTACCGTCAAACTTGTAGGTTTCAGGTGATGTTGATGTTGGTGATAACACAAACGCAAATTAATATCTCGTATATGATAATTGGCCTGAAAGCTAGTGATAAGTCTTCACTATTTTTAATGAACCTAGCTTTAAGAACTGCAGTTAATGAAAATTTTTTCTTTTTTATAATTCAATAGCATTAAATTTTATTGATTCACATTTTTAAAATACATTATTTTTAAAAAAAAAAGTTTAATAAAAAAAACATTATTTTTATTAAAATTCACCTATTATTGAGCATATGAAAAGAAGTATAGTTAACAAATTCTTAAGCTGACAAATTATATTGTTGATTATTTTTTTGGTATTTGAATATATAAAATATATTAGAAACTTGGTGTACAAGGTGTAGCTGGAGTAGCAGGTGTAGCTGGAGTTGCAGGTGTAGCTGGAGTAGCAGGTGTAGCTGGTGTAGCTGGAGTAGCAGGAGTAGCAGGAGTAGCAGGTGTAGCAGGCGTAGCAGGAGTTAAAGGTGTAGCAGGAGTACAAGGCGTAGCTGGTGTACTAGGTGTTGTTGGAGTACTAGGTTTAGAAGAAGTGCTAGGTGTAGCAGGAGTTCTAGGTGTAGCAGGAGTTCTAGGTGTAGCAGGAGTTCTAGGTGTAGCAGGAGTACAAGGTGTAGTAGGGGTACTCGGAGTGCTTGGAGTACTCGGAGTACTTGGAGTACTTGGAGTAGATGCACAAGGATTACTTGGAGTATTTGAAGTAGTCGGAACTGCTACTTTACCATATTTTACCAATTCTCCTTCATTACGTCTTACAATTTCGCCTCGATTACGCTTTACAATTTCCCCTGTATTACGTTTTACAATTTCTCCTGTATTACGTCTTACAATTTCCCCTGCATTACGTTTTGCAACTTCCCCTGTATTACGTTTAACAACATCTGTTGTATCTTTTGTAGTAGAATAAAATCCTACTAATACCTGTACAAAAAATTTTGATTTTATTATTTATTTCAAATTAATTTAATTTAGTTCAACTTTAAAAATTCAAAGACTCACACTAAGTATTAAAATGTTAAATAAAATATATATCATTTTGTTATGTGGCTCAGAAGCTAGCAAAACACTTACTAAATAATAACCCATTTTATTATTTAGCTATAAATACAACAGAAAAGAACTGCAAATCAATAAAAATTAATTTAAAACTTTTAAATTTAAATTTTCAAATATTTTAAAATTTGATAATTATTAAAAACTAATTAAATTAATATAATATATACAAGTAAATAAAAACAGTTATTGGTATGGATATTTATTATATTATCTTCGGAAGTTTCTGGTATGAGAGTAATATTATTTCAACTGTTTTGATAAAAACCTTTTTTTATTGACATTATTTTAAAATGAGTATAATAAATTAAGAACAAATTTTAAAATATTATACAATAAATAATGTCATATTAAATAATAAAATATAACTATAGAAATCAGTTAGTCACCCACCAATGTGTAGCATAATATAGTATCAATATTATTATAGATGAATATCTTTATAAAACGTTATTCAGTGTGATTTACAAGTAACCTTTCATTGAGCAAAGAGCAATTGTGAATAATTAACCCACTTTCGACTTTTGATTATCAATAATCAAACTAATTTAGTAATTTTATAGGCTTATGCTAATAAAATTCTAAACATTAACTAAATATATTTTATTTAGAAACTGTTATGAGCTGAAAAGCTGTTGCATTATTGAAAAAGTTCAAATACTTAATTTGGAGTTCATCGATCGTTCTTACCAAGCGGGATTAATATCAAAATACGTTGCTAATAAAGTCAATAGCTCTGTATGTTTTAATTGCATCCATCTATTAAGCCTATTAGCCTATTCTATTAAGAAATTTTTTCAAAACTATTAATTCAATCTTGTAAAACGCATACAGTGTTTATATTCTTAATCAACATTTAAACTATTTTATTAAAGTAAGTATAAGTGTCGACTGGAGTTCAAAATTTTAATAGCATTCATTAACGTGTACTTTTAAAATTAACTATAGTTAAATTTTAAATTAACCAAGTTTTAATCAAAATAAAACCTTTTCTTGCTTTACCAATACTGATACCCTGAAATATGAAATATAGATAATAAAAAACTAATAAATTATTTTCAGCATTTCAAAAAAATTTTAATACCAAAAACTATAAAATTACACAAATAATGTTTGTTTAACTGCAATACTATTTATTTAAGATTTTAAAATTATTCCTCTAAAATCCTGAAAATGATGGTGCAGATGGTGTTGGCAATGATGGAGGTGAGATTAAATTTCCACTTGGTATTGTTCCTGTTGGTGTACTTGATGTTGGTGTAGGAGTGGTTGTTGTTGTTGTTGTTGTTGGTGAATGGTGTCCATGTCCTCTTGGTGGTCCACCATGTCCTGGTGGAAGTGCACCTAGTCCTGGTGGAAATCCACCATGTCCTGGTGGGGATCCTCCATGTCCATGTGCACTACGTTTTACCAAGTGTCTGGCATCAGCTAAATAAAATCCAGCCACGGCCTATAAAATTATTAACATTATTATTTAGAATACCACAAATTTAAATCAATAATCTTATTTACTAACAATTATTAAAAGACTCAAAAACAAAAATCTCATTTTAATTTTTTTGATAAGTCGATACCAGAAATTAACTGATCACTAATTTAAATTCTTAAATTACTGGCAATTTTATAGATTTTATTTTAGTATTTAAAAAGAAGATACAGCATAAATATTGTGAAATGTTGTATGTATACGCAATATCATAATTATTAATATTGTAGCTAAATAATATAATACAAGTCTGTTTTAAATTGATCGTAAAAATATTTGCATAGAAGATAATAAAACAAAGGAAAAAGTTCTATTCACAATTTTCTTGCACGAGTAAGTCATCATTATTAGAGAAAATGATTAATTTTATTTATTTTAAAAGAAACCCAAAATCTCTGAATTTTTTGGAATAAAGGAATGAAAAAATAAACGATACGCAAATTGCCTAATGTTACCTAATTTTCTAATTTTTTTAAATTATGTAGATACTAACTCTTTGTTGATTTCCCCCCGAAATAATGTTTTGTACAATTTTATGTAATTTTATAGAATTAAACATCAAAATATTGAAGGAAAAATGAATAAAACAATCTTTACGGAACTTAATTAAATTAAAGTAAAAATAATACAGGGGGTGAATTTTGTATTGTGATAATCACGCTGCGACTGGCGCATATCTATAATTGGTATTCTATATGGTGATTGTCACAGTGATAGTCGCTTTTTTTTTGTGATTTTAGGGTGACAGCTAATTTGGTGTCTCTCATGATAAAAATAAATAAAAGTTTGATTGTTTCTTAAGATTTAAGCCCTTTAGATTTTTTATGTTTTGGTTTTTTAGGATTTATTATAATGTAAATATTAAAAAATGCGAGTTTTAGAACTAGAAGTCGCTAAAATAGCAAATGATTTAAAAATAATGGAACTGAATAAAAAATGCTGTGATTATGTGTTAATTTTTTTTTTATAAGTTTGAATTTTATTTTGGTTTTCAATTACATATATACACATTTATATTAATTAATTATAAGTTTCCAACTGAATTTTACTCAAATGTGAATATAATTTTCTTTTTCATTTTATTAAATTAGTTGAAATGATTTTCACTTTATGTTTTTTTTTAGTATTCAGCAATAAATTTTATTTTCTTTTTAAATATACATTTTATTAAATTACATTATTAAATACATTTTTATGAAATTTACTTTTAATGTTTTTCTCTTTTAATATATAATCTTTTTTTTTTATAATTTCACTTTATTGATTAATAGCGCTAATAAAATTTACAACTTATTTTTGTTTTCTATTGTTTTGACACTTTGACATTTAATAAATTACTTGTGCTGCCATTTCCGAATTTTATGTTTCTTAAATTATTCAAGTGACCGCAACACAGAATACCAAAAATTTTTAGTGTCACCTTTGACTGTCGCAAGGGTGACTATCGCTTATCACAATACAGAATACCACTCCAGAATTAAGCTTCTTCTCATCACAAGACAATGGAGAAGGATGAGATGAAAACAAAACTACGCTATTCAAGAAGGCTTAATAGCTAATATTTGTAATAATTTTTCACATTTAATTAGTTGCGAGAAATTTGACAAATAATTACTGGAAAATATTAGACAAATTATGTAGTAAAAATTACTGTACTTTAAGAGCGAAAAAGTAAATCTACCTGAAGTTAACGTCATGAAAAAAAGCATGAAATCAACTTGCAAAAAATTACCATAATTGAATTTATACGAGGTATATCTTACGCTTTTCAATTATTATATTATTATAATTAACTTTAGATAACACATATATATGTAGTAGTAACGGTATTCCAACACATTCTTTAAAAAAATATTAAAAGCTTTTGCAGAAAAGTTAATAGTGTGTATTTGATTTTTAAGAGGTACAGCAATGAACTCTTTTGGTTTATCTAAGTCTATTTTATTTTTATTTTAATCGAATAATATTTTTAATCTAATTTTGATGATATTATAGAATGAAATTTATGATATTAAAAACCTGACATATCTTTAGCTTTTGTTACATCCTTTCAAAACATTTTACAACCTTTAGAAGATTTACACCTTCAAACAAAAAAAATAAAATAAACAAAATCCAATTGCTGTAGATTTTTTGCTCGAAAATTCTACAATATCTAAAATACAGCTGCGCAAATATACACATTTATTTTTTTAATGGATGTAAATTTCTAATATGTTGTCAAGCGGAGGATTAAATTTATTACTTTTTAAATTATTAAAAATGTCTTATTTAAACAACATCATTTATTTTTCTTTAATTTTTAAATATAAATAACTACTAGACTGAGCATGAGGATTGAGTCTCTTACTAATTTTTTTAATATTACCAGTATCTACGTTATAACAATCTAGCTATTCATATATAAATATCGCTGTAAGATTTTTACAAGCAGATAGGTTTAAAAGTAAATAAATATAGTTGAATAAGTATTTATGTATTTAAATATTTTATGAATAATTTTTTCCTTGTTTTGGTTTAACTAATTCAAATGCAAACTTATCATAATAGGATAGTTTCGTTTTGTTATTTTGTGGTTATCAAAATAAGTTTCTAAACCAACTTAGGAAATAAATAAAACAAAAATGGTTTATTATAATATTTATACTATTTGGACTATAATTTTTATTGTACAGTTTATTATCTTTCTTGATCCTAATCTTACAATTATTATTCGAATTTTGCCTAATTTGTAATTAACTAATTATTTTAAATAAAGTATAAAACTCGTTTCCTAAGTCCTTATTGAATCTATTGTCTACCTGGTCCCTGTATATTACTGGACTGTATTCATATGCATTATCTATATAATTAATATATACTATATTATATATGTATATAATTAATATTATGTATGTATTTAACTTATATATTATGTATATAATTAATATGTACTATAATATAATATTATACATACATCGTATTATACTATCGTATTCATATGCATTTAATTGATGTATTTTTTGTACTTCTTTTATTGATTTCAAGTTATTTTTATCAGATTTATGTATGGAAAATATATAATAAAACTTTTACATATTTAAAAAAATATTGAATACATCACTAAAATACAAAATCCAATTATTAAAAAATTATTTTGTAAATTTTCCCACCATTTTTTCACATTTTCTTTATGCTTGCTTGTGTTAGGTATAATAAAATGAAAAATAATATAAAATTTATATATTTGTTTTTTATAACAGATTGTTAAAATAAATCGAGAAACAAAAGATTCTAACAATTCATAAATTTATTTACATATTTTTAAATACTCATTATGAATAATTTTTCTATTTTAATGAAATTTTAACATAATGTAGGTTGTTAAGTATACACATACCAAAAATCATTTAACTAGAATATTAATTTCAATAAATTGAATTCAATTTGAATAATATAATGTTTTTTTTTTTATTACAATAATTTCATTTTAATTAATTTAAATTTTTATTTTATTCCATAATGTTACAATTTGTTTTTTTGTAAATATGAAAATCAGGTAATCAAATAAATAAAATAAACAATAAATAATTAATTACTAATTTAATTTAAAATTGGCTAAAATCTAATGAGAACGTTTTGTCATTTTAAAAACTATGCTAATTAAATTGCAATTTACTTATTTATATAAAATATATATTATAATATATTATAAAATTTTTTTTTCATTAATAATAATTATGGTATATATTATTTATTATATGTAATTATTGAAATATAAATAATTTTTACATAATTAATTAAATTATTATTTTTTAATAAACTATTATTTTTCCTTTGCCATAGTAGTGTGCAGGGTAGTTGCCCATCAATAACAACTCCTTTCATTTGTTACGGAAGATATGTTAAATAGAACTATTATATACTATTATATACATTTGAACACAATTATTCGAATAATTTATTAATTATAAAAGATTTAAAAATATTTTTTTTTAATAATAGATTATACTTTCCAAAAAAAAAAGAAGGTATTTGAGTAAATTTTCCTGAAATATGAGTAAATACGACTATCGAAATCTCAAAAAATCATTTAAATGATATGACATTTGTCATTTTCATTTTTATGAAATGACTATCAAAATATGGGCCTATGATTTGACATTATATGTACAAATAAGTAAATATTCGAGTATTTTATATATTATTACTTTATTAAATATTTACTTCCATATATTAAAAATCTTAATGGAAATGTATAAAAATGTATATATAAAAGAAACAACTGTGTATATAAAATAAACAATATTTGCAAATTACACGATATGGTTATTTTATGGTACCGTTTAGGTTGCAGAACAAATTCAATACAGTTTAAAGTACTATTTAAATCCGCCGTTATCATATTTTTCTTTTGTGCTTCAAAAATTGATCATATCAGATTTTGTCACATGCCTATATAGATAATGGTTGAGTTAGACCATTATTATTTAAACTAGTATTTTTTATTCCCTATTATCTTAGTATATAATAATCAGAACATATATATAGATATATAATGGAAAGTATGTCTAATCAGTAGCAAAAAAAGACAAAAATTATTTTCATATATTGATTGATGGCAGAATAATTTTGAATCGCCCAATATTATTCCTATTCCTAATATAATTTTCTTTAAAATAAAGGTTTTTGAACATGTACTTTATGGCAACGCTTATGCTTACATAATATCACTTTTTTTTGTGGCTTAGCATATAACTTGATCATATAAAAATATATTTTATTAAAAGTGATATCTAACTTGATATATAACTAGAAGATATAATTTTACATTAAATACTATTCTCAAGCCCATTCATTTTACAAAAATTTATGAATCTAAAATTTGTATACATCCTTTTTTTTGTTTTGTTTACAGTCTTGTAATTGGAATCTTAGTATGTTAAATATATGTAAATTGTAATCAATATTTTAAGGAGACACTTTTTTTCACACTATAAAAATTATTTTGGGATCAACACGTCTTTTTCTTATCTATTCTTAAATAACATCCTCTCCTACCCATATACGGGCTCAATAGTATTGTAAAAATTTTCTCATCCACGCAATATCAATTTATTTTTATGATTTTATGCGTATTTTTTTTTTATTATTATTATTTTTATTCAGAAGTTTCATTTTTTTTTATTTTTATACTATATAAAAGAGTTTTTGAGTGTCGAAATAAATCAACGGTGCGTTAATTAAAGTTTTTTTTTACAACAAACAAAACGAAATAAGAACAAAAATTTAAGAAAGCAAAAGAAAAAAAATCAGAAATCCTTTTTTTTCCTTCTTGAGTAATTTTATATATATATATACTTACAACCAAACTGGATAAAGTATTCGGGTGCTAAAATAAAATATTCAAGTTATTTAACATTTTGAATTTCTAAGGTACAAGTTTTCTTTGGGGCTCTTTTCTCTACTCAAGAACAAAAGTTATTTTAGTAATTTTACAACAAAAATAAAAGGGGCATAAAGTGTAATAATTTCCACTTTATAAGAAACAAATAATCAAAAAACAAAAAGGGAAGAACAAAAAGTGAAGAAAAAAAACAAACAAACAAAAAATAAATCTCTGGAAATGATCCCAAATGTAAGAACAAACAGAAAAGTTATAAAATAATAAACACGAGTCATTTGACAGAAGAATTCTGAATGTAACTCTTCCATATATTTATATAACTTTGTAATGCTTTATAAATAAAAACATAATACATGTATAAAACATTATGTTAGTTGTTGTTTCAGCCAGCACACAAACGAAAAAAACAATTTTTTTCTTTATCAAATCGTCGAAAATTCATGGCACCATCTTGACTATATCGAATATTTATATATAGTAACACTAATGTAATGTTGAAATGATTACTTAAAATCTTAAGCTTACAATTTAAAATTATAATTTACAGTTTCTGTGTCTATTGCCAAAAAAAATTTGCAACTTGATTCAAAAAGAAAACATTTTTTTTTTCTCTTTTTTAATAACTAATTTTCTTTCTTTAAGAACGGAAATTATATTTTGATTATAAAATAATTCAAGTGACGTCATTCATGTTCAAAGACGTTACCGAAGACAAATTTTTAATGAAATTTTCAAAATAAAAAATTGTGTTGCCGTCTCTATAGTTGTTAAATGTTTCAAATTAAATTAAATTTTTTTTATAAGTTGAAATTTTAAACAGATTTCGGTTAACGCAGCTACAATTCACATTTTTACAAACAGTTTGAAAAAATTCAAACCGTATAAGACTAAAAACAAAGCATTATTTTTAAAATCTGTAAATTAATCTCAAGTTAATAGGTTAAGCTAAATTATAATAAGGACCTGAAATAATTCACGAAACTTAATTATACAAGAATATAGAATTTTCCAGTTTATGCAAAAAAATTTCAAACTTAAATTTTTTATAGGTAATAAAAAATAATCATCATTATCACTATTGTCCTGTTGCTGCTCCAGCAGTGCGATATAGTGCGAAATATATTTATGTTTTTATTGTACATATACATTTATAAAAAAAATACTGTATGCAATTTCATTAAAATCGCATAGACACTAAATTTCAGGACTTTAATGTCTATAAAAATAAATTTATAACCTACAAACTATTTAAGACACAAATCATTAAAACAATCAGCAAGATAAACTTTTACATTAGATTGTTACATCCATTAATAAATCGTAAATATTACCTTCATGTAGAAAATAAACTTATACTGTTAAGAGTTGTTTGGCAATGGCCGCAAAAACCAATTTCATAATACTGCAAAAGACGCAAAATGCAATTTTAAAAACGACTTTTTTTAAATTGAAAATTATGCTTCTACAAAAAAAAACTTCACGAATTATCAAATGCTGCTAACAAATTACAAAAATGCTACCGTCCTGTTTTTTTTAAGTTGCCAGTATTCAGAAAATCCGTTTATTAAAACAAAAAAAAAACGTTACGTTGCATTTTTGAATTCATATTCCGATACATTACCGGTTTTATTCCTGAATATTCTTTTCATTCTCCACTCCATTTTAAAAACAAATAATATAACAATAATAAAAATGAATTCAACGGAAAACGAATTTTTTGTATGGTTTTGTAATTTTGTTTTAATATTATTTTTTTAAACTGTACAATAGTTTGCAACATTTAAAATCTTTAACTGTCATCACTTTTACTTAAAGCTTATTGATTGCATAATACTTATAAAAAATTTCTTACCATACAATAAAATTTGTGAAACTTATCTAAATTTGAATTTTTAATTAATAAATTATTTTTAAACTTAAGAGAAGTGTTAACAATAATTATTTTCAAGACAGTTTCGTTCATCATAACACTACTTGAACTCATCAATAGGTATTTATAGTGTTAGACTACCTATACAACTTCTAATATTTATTTTGGTTGATTTTTTAACTTATAACAAAATGTTATTGATACATCTGTGAGTTATAAAAATCGACCGAAAGTGGTCAAACTTCAAACAAATTAGTTATACACAATATAAATAAATGCGAAAATAAATATCAAGCTTAAACCATGAAAAACTTTATTAAAAATGTTAGATATTATATTGTAATTCAATGCATTTAAAATATATACATACATATACATATATACAAGATATATATTACATTATATATATATATATATATATATATATATATATATTATTAATGATAAATAATAAAAGATTTGAAACATTTTTGCTACCGTTCTATACAACCCCATTTCAAAAAATATACAAAATAATAATACTAATAATGTTGAAATTTTCAATACGGAAATAAGATATTCTTGATATTTACGCATGCTGTGTATTAAATTATAAAAAAAAACTCATTAAAATCGAATATATTATAATTTTCTCGTTCTTCTTTCGATTTTTTTTTTCTTAGATAAATTTAGAAAAGATTTTTATCAATATTTTTCAGGAACTTTAAGATTATTTTCAATTTATTTTTATATATAAAATATGAATAACAAACCTCTCAACTACTGGGATATTAAGCTTTTCTAACCTCGTTTGAAAATAAGGTGAAAATTCTCAATTAATTTTTTTTTTTAGGTATAACCGAATATCATAAGTAAACTATAATTTTTTTTTGTTTTAGCTAATAGAAATGTATGTTAACTTGCGAATTTATTTAAATTTTCTTTAATTTCCCTTTTTTCACAGAATTTTATGATCATGTGAATTTTTCCTCTCATTTTCAAGTTCTACAAACAAAAGTACACATACAAACCTAATATAAAGAGTATATTTTTTCTAACTAAACGTAATTGGCTCATTTAAGTTCATAACGTTGTCTTTCTATTAAATAACGTCTTATTCTCTTATATTTGATCAATCCTTTATTTTATTACAAAATTTGTAAACATAATATCCTGTAATCTCTTTATCCTAAAAGTCTATTCTACCTATTCTAATAATCTAATCTATTCTATCAAATTTATTTGGTTTCCAATAAATGATAACCTGGAATATTCGAATCACTTGCAATTGATAAAATTATTTTTCAAATGACACAAACTAATTTAAATTTAAATACTTTACTATTTATTACTTCCGAATTATATATTTTTTTAATTTTGAATAAAATAATAAAATCTTTTTAGAGCTTTACAATTGATACTATTATTTGTCAGAAAAAATTTAAAGTGAAAAAATATAGTACAGTTAAATTGCTATTTTCTTCCAATCTTAAATTTCTTCTATCAAATAATACGGTTCTTAATCACAATCTCTTACATTTTTTCTTTACATTCCCATTTCGTTGATCTAGTTCAATATCAAAAATATCATTCCCGAGTAAACTGAAAGAGCCAGAAAAGCTACTACATCAATCTGTACTAAACAAATTTTAATTTCCAAAATTAAATTAACCTAAGCCCTAACATTTTTACAACGTATTTCATTTTTACCTTTACTTCTAAGAATTTATATTTTTTATGGATTATTTGTATATGAATTTGTATATTAATTTCCTATATTTTTTATACTATTATATTTTTATTTATAATTTTTTTTTTTTTTTTTGTGAAATAATCTCTCTACACAAACATAATAGCAAAAATAATTTCCACTTTGAAGAGATAGGTTCATTTAATTTTTAGCTATTGATATTGTAAAATGTTCTCATCTATTTTTATTGAATTTACTCCTTAATATCCTTAAAGTATTCTATTTTTAATTTTTTTTTTCCTATTTTTCCTTTTTTTTTTTCTATTCTAATTTACAAATATACATACATAACACATTATACATACAAAATAATATAAATAAAAATTGAAAAATAAACGAATCAATAATGTATGGATATTTACAAGTAAATTAATATATAGGTATGTAGTAATAGAAATTATTCCGTTTTCAATAAATAAATTTAAGAATATTACACTATGCATCAAAAGTGTAAAAAATAGTAAAGGTAGTGCAGGTTCAAATCTCATATGATTGCAATACACTTTTTTGAGAATATGAAATTGCTTTAAATTAATCTTCGATTATACACCATATACGACCACTTTGTGTTATCTATTTGTGTTCTGTAGCTGGTGCTATGTTTACCTATTACACGGGTGGCAGATTTCAATGTTTACGTCGTGTTCGATAACTTTATTTTATACACACAAATCACAACTTTTAAGCACAAATTAAGGGGCATTTACGAGCAACCTTAACACCTTATTCCTTGTATGATGTTGATGTTAGTTTTCACTGCGGAACCTCAAGGCTTAATCTCATATGTCCAAATAGGTTTTATTATGACTTTATAAATTAATATTTTATTTGTTAATGATAACTGTGTGTCCTTTCTTCAAAAATTAATAACAAGCTGTTATCTTTTACATATGTTTACGCCAGCTAAGCCTTTTTTCTAAATGTATGCCTAAGTACTTTAAACAGTTTTTTTTTTGGATAATTTATTATTTAAAATGGCTTGAGGATAAACTTAATTTCTTTAAAATAAATGTGATATGTGTTGAGTTCAAATCACTTTTTAGAAACACGAAAAATATTACTTGATGATCATCTTAACAATATGATATTTTTAATGGCTTGAATGTATATTAATGAATCTGATAGATGGAATGACAATTGACGGTTAGCATTATTTGAGTACTGTTAAAAGTATATACAAGTATAAAAAGTATACACAAAATTACCGCAAAGTAAAATAAAATTGTAATCTGAATAACAACAGTATTAATAGAGTCGAATGTCGAAGTAGCAGTTCTTATAACGAGTATACAAATAATAATAACATTCTAAAACAAACGTGTAATATATATGATAGATATATCAAAATAATTGTAATAAATTGTAAGAATAGTATATCGAATAAACAAATTTTTCACGTACTAGATTTTAATTAGACTGCGATATTATTACGATAACAAGACAATATGACCAAAAATAATCCAGAAAAATTAAAGAAGGACATGGAAAATTTCAAAAAGAGATGAATGATATACGGTTGAAAAATATAGCTTTAGAACATTATGTAACTTTATGTAATTTTTATTACATTGTAACTAAAAATTGAGTCATTTTAAAATATACTATACACTAGTATCATTTTTTTTAATTTGATATCACTTACTTAAATATAAAGGAACTGCAGACTATTTTTAAGTATTTGCAATAATATTGCTAACAGTCCTTTTTCCAAACCTACCAAGCAGACTAAACACTTTGTTAAAAGTTGTTTCTAATTTGAATTAACAAATGAAACGAAAAAAAACTTACCGATATATTATGCTAACAGCGGAAAAGATAAAAAACCAAAGGTACTCATATTTTTATTTTTTTTTTGTGAAAGGATATTAGATTTTTTACCGCAAAGAAACTATATTGAATGAACAAAAAAAAATTATAAACAAAAAAAATATTTTAGGATCGTTTTGATTTCTTAAGCTTTTTTTTCATATCCATAGGTGGAAAATTTAATTTTTGAACACCTTTTACAAGTGATGAAAAATAAAAAAAACAGACAAAACAACGTAATTCTTTAATACCATTTAGAGTTCTGACTCTAAAAATGGTTAATAAAGATTTAAACTTGTTATTTTTATATGGTATTGAGGCATTCCAAAGAAATTTAATATACATTTTTTATTCTGAGAATTCTCATTATAAAAATTGAAAGAAGTGAATATAAAAATTTTGTGATATCCACAAATATATGAAGTTTTTATTTCATAATTTTTTTCTCACAGTTCATATCATTTTTATTCATGAAATTCATATCTTTTATCTCTTTAATAACTGTCTTTTAAAAACGATCGATTTTTCAAAAATATTTAAATAGACAGTATAAAAGAACAAACTAAATGGTCATTGACTCCCAGAACGTAATACCAAGAGATTTATAAAGCTGAAGCTTCCAATTACAGGTACAAATTAGTCATTTCTAATAAACCGAGCATAGCTCTACTAAAATAATAAGAAGTAGAAAATATATTTAACATATTTCAATATATTTAAGAAAAAAATCTACATAACTAGTACATGACACTATATGTATACCAACATCTATACTATGATGTATTAAAAAATAATATTTTGTCCGATATTTTCTTACTATATGAAACGATAATACATAAAATGCTAAGACTTGTCTAAAATATAACGGATAAAATGTTCCTCTCATATAACGGATTTTCACTCTGGGTTTTTACACACTTTCCACAGAATGGTCCCAGGTTCAATTCACATAGAAAACAAGGCACATTATGTAGTAAAAATGCAGTGCTTAATTGGCAAGCAACGGTAATTCTACCTAAGTTACTGTCAAAAACATAATGCACCAGTGAAAGGACATATGACAAATTTGCATTGCACTTAATAAAAATAACCAATAGTAGATTGAATACTTATTAATGTATAATAACTTACTATTAGGAAAAATATCTAATTTCCGATAAGAGAAAAAAATTATATTTTTAAAGTTCATACATGTGCAAAATGATGAAATTTACAAATTTAGATATGAGTTTAATCAATCTTCATCTAATATCATACAAACTGTTTATAAGCAGTATTTAAATTAAATTAACATATGAATTGAAACATATTTACAAAAAAACAACAATTCTAGCTTATTTTAAAAATTTTGATAAAACTTAATACTAAGATGGGAGTTTTGTGAAGGAATGTTAGGGAAAGGGAAAAATAGGAAGTAAAAGTATGTCCAGTGTACAATAGTACTTATATTATATTTTCAAAGTGATTTTAACCACCAGTAATTGTTTTTATTGATGTGCTGTCTGGAGTCTTTATTTGATATATCAGTACTAAATGTTAAGTCAGTAATATTAATTAGACTGAGATCTTGATCAATTTTCTTGTTTGTGGCTCTTCTGCTGAAATGGTAGAGAATCGGCACATTATTCTCATTTTGTATATATTTTGTATTTACCTAAATATAGAAAACCTTCCGGTGGAATGTAACCTGAATTAAGTGTTTGTGTTATATATGTTTCTTCTGGATGGATTGAGTGACAAATAAGGCTATTTTCGGTAACATTTTGTGCTCTAAGAAAATGTTTTCTGATTAATGAAATTATAAAATTATCAATTCTTATGATGTTCGCTTTATTATAAATATATTTATTAGACAAATAATGTTTATATTCACCATTTTCTTTACGGTATTCTCCTAGACAAGCCCTGATACATTTCCTTTCGAATACCCTTATTTTTTCCATTAACGAGACAGTAATATTGTACCAAATCGGACACCCGTAGGTTATAATAGGTCTACTGATAGTTTGGTATGCTAATATTTTAACTCTTGCGGATAAGTGTTTTGAGTAGAATAGACTTTTTGTCATAAAAAATGTATTTGATGCTTTTATAATTTGGGTTTTTACGTGTTCAGAAAAGCTTAGATTTTTACTGATCCGAATTCCCAGGTACTTCACTGCGGTTTTTGAATTTATTGTCTCCAATTTTTGCGAATAGAAGAGTGACATTGGGAAAAATTATCTCTGAAAAGAATTGTCTCGCATTTACTAAAATTTATCTTCAGTCTCCATGAAGAAACATAGTTTTCTACAATATGTAACATACACTTCAGACTATTTCTTATATCTTTATATTTTTCAACTAAATGTTTTTAAATTGTATTTTACTGCATCTAAACTGTAAAAAATTTTCTTCTCAATTAATTTTTCAAAAGTTTTTCTGATACTGTTGTTCAGTTACAAGTTTAAACTTTCAAAAATTTAATTTTTTTGCATAAATATTTTTATTTATCTTTTTTTTTTTTTTTTAATTTTTATGAACTTATATACTTCTGTAAGTCCACAGGAAAATTAAAAATTAATATTACTTGAATAATAGAAAAGAAATAAATTATAACGGTCAACTATACGGTCAACTATGTAGAATGAAAACTGACAGTCGTATAAAAATATTTTTTTTAAAGTAGAAATAAATAATTAAATAAATTCATTAAAACAATCATTATCCAATAATAACAAAAAATTAGATTCGAAATTGGCCTTAAATATAGTTTCAAAATTGAGTGTGGGCAAAAAATTATAATAGCTACAAACGTTTTTCTGCTTTCATACCATTAGACCTTTGGATTAATAATAAAATTTTAACACCAGTATTGTTTTTTAATCATCTGAAAAACATAGTATAATCCTGGAATTCTGAAACATTTTTACTGTAGTCCATCGAAAAATAAGATAAGTTATGAGAAAACCTAGAGCAAATTAGATGAAAGAAAGTGAAAAAATCTTGGTTTTACCTAGCCAAAAACAAATGACTACATTCAAGATTTTGTGAAGCCTTAGATTCACGGAAGGAAATAATAAGAAACAATTTTACATACTATATAGCATATTACATACTATAGTATATTTTTAACATACTATATAGCATATTATATATAAAACATATATGTATATAGACTTAATAAATCTTTTGTAGGGAACAATAAACTTTGGGAGTTGTTTCGTTCATCACACTACTTGAACTCATCAATATGTATTTGTAGTGCTGGATTATCTATACAAACTCCAGATTTTTGCGTTGTTTTATTTTATAACTTGTTTATAGATGTTATTAATACATCTGTGAGTTATAAAAATAGATCAAAATCTTAACTTTTTAAGTAGTAGAAATAATTTTAAATATTATTAAAAATCATATTTCAAATTGATGATACCCCTGCTAAAATTTTCATTTAGTAAAATGTATTTACAAAAGTCATAGTAATTTTACGATACTTTATTTACAATTTTACTATTTTAAAAAAAAAAAAAAAAGTTTTATGAAATCTTGTCATGTAAACAATTTTATAATCAGATTTGGTGTTTAAATGCTAGGTTAAGTTTAAGAAAAATATATTTTTTTCTTTTAAAATAGCAATACAACACAATAATCACAAATGCAATTTTATAAATTTAAAAATGAAACTTAAATATCTTAGAATTAAATTCTCTCACAAAAACAAATTTGAAATTTTGAAAAATGAATGACGGAAGACATGAAAGAAAGTTTGTCCAGTAAATAAAAAAACTTTATCAGTTTAGAAATTATATGTAAGAGTGTAGAAATATATTTTATTCACTACATCAGTTACCTTTAAGTTAAATTTAATATTAAACACTTAGGTTTATAGGTATATTTTGCGATTCACCAGGGTAGGACAAAGATTGAAATGTAGTGAACATACTATTAGAACACATAAGAATCGGAAAAATAATTCTATTTAATAAAAAAAATCCATAGCGATATAAACAGAGGAGTAGATATGTAAAAAATAATGAAGTAAGCCGTATTAACTTATACAGTTAGATGACTTAAGAGCAGGACTATTTGTAGAGTTATAGTTACAAAATCCAATATTTAACTGTAAAATATCTGCTACTACAGCTATACCATTTTATATACTAAGGTTAGATGAAAGAAGCTTAAAATGGTCAGATTCACTTTACACAACACTGTCAATATAAAAATTCTATATCATATTTACCATATTTAGTTCAGTTAAATTAATAGTTAAAAATAATTAGGACATACTTAATTAAATATACCTTTATTAAGTTCCATTATCCGCTTTTATTTATAAATAATTTTATACAAATAATTTACACACGTAAATTGTATTATATTTAATGCACGAATTTGGCAATAGATTTGATATTAGTTCAATACCTTTCCAATAAGTTTAACGTAATAGGGTATGCCATTTGACTGCTAAACAGAAGATTAAGGATACGAATACTGCTTAAAGCATTGAACGATGTTTACTTGAAGTTTTTTCTTCGCTTAATTCATAAAATATATTTTCGATAGTATAACTTGGTAATAACTTAAATAAAATAGAACTACTTAGACATTTTATTTTTAATATATTTTCCATATACGACTTAAAGCTTTGTATTTTTCATGAATTTACTTCATAGTGCCATAATATTTAGTTTGTCGAATGAAATTTATTAGAAACATTATCATTTATTTAAAGACAAAAATAACAAAATTCATTTACATTCTTCTTCCACTAATTCGAACATTAGTATCTGAAGCCTTTTTATCAGTATTAATTTTATGTTTTAAAGCCAATTATAACGATTAACTATAATTATTATATTGAATGGAATGCATTCATTCCCTTTAAATATATTCAAATTAGTTTTGAATACAGATTAATTGAATATTATCTATTCTGAGACATAAACCTTGAGTTATCACAAAAGATCTTGAAGCTGATGAAAAATGTTCTGCGGCATAAGCAAATTTTCTCTATTCACTAAATTTAAAAGTTCAGGGCTTCTGTTTAAATTTACGATTTTCAATACAATATCGTAAATCGAATAATGAATATATTCAATTCTGTTTTTATTAGATTTTTCTGCAACTTTATATACCATGTTAAAATAGATTTACGTGTAATTTGTTTTAACTATCAAAAAATAACAATTTTTTACTCAAACTTAAAACTAATAGCCTGGTTATTATTAGAAAGTCTGAGAACCATAAAAAATAAGTAAATACAAGAACTCGTAAAAATTTCGTTAACTGTTTACAAAACAATTATCATTAATAATACTAGCAATTATTTTTGGAAAAATTAAATGAATTCAAATGTTTACAAAAATTTTCATTTTTACATTGAAAATTTCAATCAATTTTCCATTAAAATTTATTTTATTGAATCGCACGGGGATTAAGATTTCAGAGTTTAAGAAAACATTATATTTTTTTATCGTTCCAAAATTAACTAAAAACAAAATGTCGAAAAATTTCCAAAATGATAACTTCTAAATGTTTTCTTTTTAATATGAACAAATTACTTTTTGTATCTGCTACCTAAATTTTTACACAATTTTACATAGTTATACCCATATACTTCAAACATTATATATTTTTTATATTCGACAGAATTTATGTTGTCTTATGCACGTGTAAAGATTGTTCCAAAAATAATTAAATTATTCACAAGAGCACCCTTAAAGATCCTACAGGGAATTAACCCATTTTATTTGTAAGTAAATAAAAAGAATATCTATTTTTTTTATTTTATACATTATTTTGACCTTTACTAAATGTATTGAGAATATTTGGGATAAAAATAAAAAAACGGATAGAAAATTTTTAGGTAAATTGTATTTCTTTATATTTAATCCGTGAACAAATAATATTAAATGCTATATACTTCTAGAAGTTAAATATCTATATAAATATTTCGATTCGTTGTTAGTGAATTTTATAACAAGCTAAACTAAATGGATTTCTATATATTATTATACGTTAACAATTTTGGATTGGAATCAAAATCAATATTCTGAAACATTTTTTTTTTTTATTTTGATTACTTCTACGTTTATTTACAATTTATCATAATATTTTATAAATTTTAACAAAAAATTCTAATAGATATTATTTTGGTAAATTAGTATTATAACAATGAATACAATTTTGAATAGTGGTATTAATACAATTTTGCTTGCAAGGGTACATTTCAACAAATATACTCTTAGGATTTATATTTTATCTTTTTTTTTCTTTATTTGTAATTTTAAAGTTCATATACAATTCAGAGTATTAATGCAATGCTTAATTCTATAAATGTATTTATATTTGTGTTATAAATTTTGTTTTAAGTGTGACCGTAGCATAGGTTGTCTGGTCTTATGATTATTATTATTATTTGACAGCATTAAGTGGTAAAGACGGAAGGTTTAGGAGAAACGTTTTAATCCTCTGTGTTAATTAACTGGTTGTCACAGCAGTTTCTCAAACATGAAATCTATAAATTACAAATATTTAATTTATTTCAAAATAAGTCAAAATTTTGTTTAAAAAAAATGCTGTATTACTTCAAGTTTTCAAATTATAGAAATAAAATAAAAGCTTTATTTAAATTTAAATATAAGAAATTGGTAAATTATTAAAAACGCATATTCTTTATTTTCTTTCTTTTCAATTTAATAATTTTACTACAAACGAAAAACAAAATTTAAATATATGGTAAATTATGTTTATTTTTTATTAATTTCCATTAAAACGTATAACAATAATTTACATGGTACTGACGCTTGTTTACTGTACATTTAATTAACGAATCATGATCGATAATGACCTGTTACAAGGTTAATCCACCATAACCGTTTTCAATATATTTATCCGAGTTATTGTCCTTACTAGACCGATTTAGAGTGTTAGTATATAATTATATATTGGCCTTTGCCGAAAGCATCATATTCTATTCTACCGATAGTGCCACTGAAACACCAAAGGCAAAGTACAAAAATGTTTAATATTACTCGGGACTAATACTACTGCAAAATCTGACTTCTGAAAATTAAAACCAACGAATGCGTAACAATTTCGTTTCGTAACATGGTTGATAAGACCAGTATAGATATCAAAAAACACTGAAAAGAATTTACAATAAAATTAGCAGAAAATGTTACCTTAACTAATAAAAAGTAGTTAAATACCTATTAGAAGTTCAATTACATCGTAAATTAAACTGTATCAAGTAAATCAAATATAGTATATATATTTTTTTATTATACATAGTCAAAACACTAGATGGGGACTTTTTATACCGATTGGTACCTTTTGTTAGCGTGGAAAAGGAGGATGGTAAAAGCGAAGGACGAAAATTACGAACGAAGGTGTTAATGTTCGTCTTGAATTTATGTAGGTCATAAATATAGAATTTATCATCATATCATGATATAAAAAAGGTAACAAAGCTTTCATGATGGCTTCAAAAAACTTTTGTACAACAAAATTATTAGTAAAAGAGCTAAAATTATATGTTACCAAACACTAATAAGACCAACGCTTGTATATAGTTCACTAATCAATAGATAAACTCTCCGCAAATTTGAAAGAAAGTGCATAAGAGTTTCTACTAACATATACAGAAAGCCCGATTCCGAATACAAGCATTACTACTCTAATAAATACTTGTACAAGGAAGCAAATATAATTTGAATCGATAATTTTATTATAAAATTAATTCGATGACATTATGATAAAGAACAAATCACTCCGGAAAATGGTTTAATATATCGCATATATTCTACAACTATAGATTTATTAACAATTAAAAATTATTAAAAATAGTGCATAAAATTAACATAAAAACGAAAAAGTTGCTTAAATGTTAATAAAATTATAAATAATGAGCTCTTTTTGTAAATTTTTGTATGCTAGACTAGTTTTAAGAATGTAAAAATAGTTGGAAAAAATAAAAATTTATATTAAAAAAAAACAAAAAAAAATTAATTAACGATATTTGTTAATTAATAGTGAATATAATAAAATTTTTGATCCTTGAAAAATATTTTTTTTTATTTTGTATATCTTGTTCTCATTAACCACCAACAGCAATCAACTTTTTGTATATTTTTTTAGTTTTAGGTCTCAACCTATATATAATATCAATATCAATATAATAATTAAAGTTAAAAACTGAAAAATATATTTACGTTGCAAACTTTTCTCTGTATAGTAGTAGTATTAAAAATGACCTCAAAGATATATAAAAACTTTGAAAAAGTGAATTCAAATGAACCTCCTTAACATATATCCTTGTGAAAAACATTGCCGAGAACAAAAACAATCTTGTATACGAGTATAACTATATCATACTATCAGATTAGAGTACATTCTTAATACCTACCACAAAATCCCTCAACTTAAAACTTCAAAAAAGAAGACTTGTGTTCAAACAACGCGAAAAAAAGTATACAAGTTAAAAGTTTAAAACTTGAAAATCAAAAGGAATTTTAGATAAAATATTTGATTAAAGAAATATTTTAATTTTTTTTTTTGTTATATCATTACCCATTTTAATTTTTTTTGCTTCCACATATCTCTGTTCATTAATTCCATTTCTTATATATTTGTTTTATATACTTATACAATATATTAGAACTTAAATCTATAAAACAGCTTTATCTTTATCTCGATATTTATCACTAAAGTTCTTTTATCGTTTAATTAAACCTTATATATTTGCTATCATATTTGGCATTCTGCTAGTAATATTCACGTTTTGACCAAATTTTTTAAATTCTATGTACAATTATCATATTCTCGGAAATGTTCAAGCTATATTCGATCGAGTACCTATTACTTTTTTTTTCTTCACAAATAATCAAAAATGAAATATTTTCCACAAATCAAGCTAAGAGCATTTTCTAATCAAAGAACATTTTTCCACATCTAGTACATTCTAAACATAGATGTGATTTTGAACTATAAAATATGTCAATAATAACGAAATATAAAATTTAAAATACTCAAGAAATAGTAATTTTAATATTACACAGCCATAATATGTGGTCTGTTGAACAATATTGAATTAAAAAAAACGATCACTCTGAATTTTACAGTAATTTTGCATGAAGAAAAATATCCTAACAGATTTTATTTAAAATTTTCCAAAAATAACATTTTATTTCTTCAAAAGTACTTACAAGGAAACTATAAATGTAAATCTTTATGATTTGTTAAGATTTAAAAAATTAAAATTAATAATTTTATTTTACAAACTTGGAAAAGTCTTAAATATATAAATTTCCCAGGTACAGCAGATTTAACAAATTCCATTTCGCAAATTGACATTTGCGTGAACCTAACATTCCGGAAAAATTAAATATCCTGATTTTGAATCAAACTCCAAAATTTTGTCTATATATGGTAAATTCAAAATTGTAGATTCTACATTTCAGAGAGCAATTATAAATAGATATTGAAATTATAACTCTAGGCGTACGTCAATAACTGCCTCTAAATATTGTTGGCCGCAAACTATTTCCAACAGAACGCTGTGGCAAAAAACGAAACAAAAACAAATAGACCGGAAAGATGGACTGAAAATCCAACAGAGGAAATGACGTTGGATCGGGCATACTCTGAGGACACCTGAGATCAATATCGCGAAATAATGTTTCGAATGGAACCCTCGTGCATGAGAGCATCAGTGTTAGCCGAATCAAGTACCCAGCAAAGAACGTGCCCACAATTGAAGAGATTAGCTGCAAATAGGAGTCGATGGAAAGATTTTATGCCCCTATGCCTCACGGATGGGGTTACAGAACAATAATGATTAAAATTATAGAGTTATCAATTGTCTATTAGTTAAATGTTTAGTTGCGGAAAGAGTTTTTGCCAAATGTTTATTTTGTTAAACGAAATGAATTTTTCGAAATATTCTTTTGCTACATAGATTTTGCAGACATCGTATTTCCTTCTCACATATTACCTACATTATAATTCAAACATCCTAAATACATACATTAAAATACAAAAGTTCAAAAATTTAATAAAAAAAAAAAAAACAAACAAATGAATTTCGTTATTATGAAAATTTCAATAAAAATCAAAAAACAAAACAACAAAAAAAATTATATTAATGATTCTAATAAAAAAAATAAATTAACATTTTATGTTGATATATAAAAGAAGAAATATTACAGGTCCTCTACGCGTACATATTAATAAAAAAAAAAAAAATTAAAACTTTTTAATTGAATCATTTACCATAAAATATGTAACGTATGCCATATTTGCAATAGATATATATATATATATAGATACACTTATACATCACTGGTTATTAAAATCACGTACCTAACAATTTTCTCCGTTGTATCATGTTATTATGAAATTATTTTATAATTTACAATAATATTTAATGTTATGTTCTTATTTAGTTTTATTGTCATCATCATTGCCGTCATTTGCATGTACAATTAAAATTAAAACATATTTTTGGTTTTGGTTTCATTTTTTCTGTTATGTGAATGTGAGAAAAATTTTATTTCCGGTTTTAAGACCCAATTCATTATTAAATTTTTCGCTTTTTATTTGTTAATATTATTATCCATAAATAGTCCTAGTCAGTTTATAATATTATTAATGTTCAGTTAGTAAAACTAACTTTATAATGCATGAGAGAGGTTCTAACAAAAAAAAATTATTATAACATTATAATATTTTATTTTCCGCCCTATAGCCCACTGATGGGGTTTCATGACAATGATGATGATGAATATTTTATTATCCTTTTCGGTATAATAAAATTAAAACAAAAACAAAATGATGATAGTTAAAACATATTTTTATAATATTGTGTTATGTTGAGAGCCACTGATATAAATATGCTGTAAAATATTGAATTTCATTCTCATTATTCGTTGGTCTTTTTTTAATACTATTTTATTAAGCAAAATTTAATTGAAAATATTTTTATTTCTTATACCGGTTAGTGTGACAATTGTACTATTTTTCCGGTATCTATGCTACCTACTACTGGAGTTTATCGGTCATTAAATCCTATATTAAATAATCACTGTTTTAAATGTCTAGCAGTCATGAAATTTTTGTTCTACCAATTATTTCTTTGATTTTTATTGGCAACTGTGGGGATAAATAAATATTATTTAGATGATTTCAATGCAAGGTTCGTAAAAAATCTTTCTACATTTTAATCTAATTGAACTTTTCGTAGATCATATTATATTTATCAATCAACAACTCTAATTTGATTGTTTTTCATTTAATAAAATTATATTGAGAGGTGAAAAATTTTGCTTTTGTGATTTTAATAAAACTCAAAGTTATTTTGTCTGGCAATACTTAAGTAGTTAGAATGTGGCTGTTCTAATGTATGGAAAGATGATAAGTTTTTCATCCTCAATGTATGAATACATTTTTTGGAATGAAACGATGGTGACATCAGTGGCGGTGGTGGTTTCATGAAACAAAGTTAAGCTTTACATTAGAACCGCCATTGATTACCTTTCAATTCCATAAATTAGAACCGACTTTGATCATCTTTCCATACATTAGAACCGCCACATTCTAACTACTTAAGTATTGCCAGACAAAATAGCTTTGAGTTTTATTAAAATCACAAAAGCAAAATTTTTCACCTCTCAATATAATTTTATTAAATGAAAAACAATCAAATTAGAGTTGTTGATTGATAAATATAATATGATCTACGAAAAGTTCAATTAAAGGGATACATATATTATTTGTTAATAAATACAAATATTTGGTCAACAATAAAAATTTAAATTAATTTTACAAGGAATTAAAAAATAAACAAAAATATTTTTTTGATAATTTTTTCATTTAAATTTCGACATTGAATAAAACAGCTTTTTTGTATATGAATACAAATATTTGAAGAAATAAAACAATTAAATTTAATTTTACATAGAATTCAAAAGATAAAAACAAAATTTTTTTTTTAATTTGTACTTATCGAGTTTTGATTAAAATTCGACGTTCAATAAAGCAGCTTTCTTAACAGTATATTTTAAAAAAATGATTCACGAATATACAAGCCTCGTCTTTGTTAACCATTTATTTTACTGGTGATATTTCTGACATTGAGCACAAAATTTGTATAAATTTTCCCAATTCAGATGACTATAGTCGACACTGTTATTACCCAAATTCTCTTAGACACATCACTGACGCGATGACAATTCAGTCTAGCTGAATATGTATTTCCATAAGATCCTATAAGATGGGTGATAGAAAATTTTACTGTGTATATTGGTAGTATTGGGTAGTATTTTTGCCATTATGTCGATTTAAAAATGTCTTGCCTGCGCTTAAACGGAATAGAAAAATATTACTTCAATAATATTTTCATATACGATACGTGTAAGAGAATTTGAGTGATTATCTATACCTTGTGTAGCTTGTGTCACCTCGCTGTTACTTACTGTTAAAAAGAGACACATTTTTATCTCTACATGTATTTATCTAGCAAAATGGATTTCACTAAAAAAATTTAGAAGACTTGGCACTGGTAACAATCACTTTAGACAAAAAATTAAATTAGTGTTTTAGCTCTAAAAATTGAACTAAATAAAGTAAATTAAGCTTCCTTAGTTTAAGATAACTAATTCCTTTTTTTCAAATTTATTTTCTGAATTTTTTCTAAAGCCGAAAATATAAGAATTATAAAAATTTGCAAAAATTACAAATGGAAAAGCAAATTCATCATATCTTCATTATATTCAGGTATTATTGAATAATTGGAAAAGGTATGAAAATTATTGATAATATTAGAAAAAAAAAGTATTACAAAATTTATAATCTTTCAAACATTTATTATTTTTCTTCAAATATTCCTAGAAATTTAAAAAATTTAAATCTACCTATATTTAAAAAAAAGTTTTACTTTTTTTAAAAACAAAAATGTAATTACTTAATGACATCTCAATTTACTCCTACATAAAACTAAAACACGGACATACCTACTTATATATAATATAATATATTTTTATACAAATTCAAATTAATTTATTCTATTTTTTATAGGATATCCAAAAATTTTTGGAAACTTAATCCCTCTCATTATACTGAAAATATTTTGTTAAAGAAAATCACCACCCATTTTATTTTAAATTATTGTAGGAGTCGTAGAGTCATTTATAAAAATTTAAGGATTATAATTAAAAATTATTTAATAAATATATTTGTGAAAAACATTTGTAATTTTACTAAGGGTTGAAGGTTTTTAATTTACATTTTGTACAAAATTAAAGTTACAGTTATTAAAAACATTGATAAGGGTTTGAGTTTGAAGCCTGTCACAAATTTGTAAACAAAATTTATTTATTTTCGAATGAAACTAGATAAATTAGAACTGAAATATTTTGGGATGTATTGATGACATGACGAGCAAATAAAATATATAAGAAAAATATAACTGTTTGGAAAAATATCAATTTTTTACGCAAAAGTAATATAAAAAAAAATAATATTCAACAAATTCAAAATAAATATGAGAAAATACTAGCAATTGGATGATTAAAGATTTTATTTGAAGGAAATTATAAATTAGGCAGATAAATTTGGCGGATAAAAAATATTTTTTTTTTTATTTCTTTATTTAGCTGTGTTATATACAATATAATTCATTTATCATTTTATTATTTCAAAATTAATTTACAAATTATACATTATATATCTACATATATATAATATATGGATTCAATAATAACTTTAGTGTTATATTTTGACAAGCATTGTACGTAAACATTTTTACGACAGTAACCTATTCAATTTATTAATAATATAAAAATTTAATTGTTTGAAATTTTTTGATTAATAGTTACTTAGAACATCATTTACAAATTTATAATTTATTTACATTGTTTCAATTTCAAACATTTGGAAATATGACGATTTTTTTTGTAGATGCAAAAGTTATCAATTGATTTTCTTTTTTTTTTTTATATTTATACTTATTTCTAAAATTCAAAAGTTACAATAATCAGTAATAAATGTCTGCATAAATTTCATGTACCTTAAAAATCATTCGAAAGTAGGCGAACTAAAATATTTGCACCTAAAATATCTGACGCGATAACGATTACTATGAACACTAGCACCTGCTGTTTATCTGCGCAGAATTTTTGACTATATACAACTACGAACAAAAAATCTTTTTTGTTGCGTAGGTGCGACCTTTACAAACACGCCTAATATGTTTACTGTATTTTAATATTTTTATACTTATAATTTCATTAAATTTGAAAAACTCTGAAATAGTACATATTTTATGGCTGCACATTTAAATTATATATAATTTTTGTCACAAATCGATAGAAGAAAGTTTTAAACTAAATTATTTCTGATAATGAAATAGAAACTATTTTTTTCTTTTATATAATTCCCAGTCTCTGGGATGAAACCCTAACTGCTTTTACACAGAGATATTTATACAATATATAGCTATTGATATACGATTGGATTAGCCATTTTTTAGTAATTAAATGTGCAAAACATCTATGTGGTATACTACAGACATATATGGGCATTATTGCAGTTTTAATATTAAGGTTTATATTAATAATAAATATATTTATATTTAATATTATATAATAATTATTATTATTAGGTCCAAATATTGTGCAAACCTAGAGTTCAATAGCTTGCGATAGATTTTTAAAATATAGATATTTTATATTGTGGAAATTATAAAATATAAATATTAGTATATATTTTCCATATACATTGGATAATTTATGGAATTCCTATGAGTTAAATGAAGACACTTAATGTGTCAACGATGATTAATATAAACCATCCTTATTTAAAGCTTATTATAACAATAGGTATAACTAATTTTTTGAATGACTTTCTGTAAAGAAGGAATCAATAATATGATATCTAATTTGAATAAATTTAATATTAATTTTATCAAAATTGTGAAAACTTTTTATTTAGGTATTGAAGCATATTTTTAATTTTCAATATATATATATATATTTGTGTTGAATTATACTCATAGATACGCATTTAAATCCAGTTTTCTATAATGCAATTTTCAATTCAAAAATTTTAAACTAATTATTTGATTTCAATATTTTATAAACTTTCGATTTAATAATTTAAATTTTTTAAATGTTTATTAATTTAATTTAATTTAAATTTCAACTTCAATTTTCAATCTAAAATTCAAGCTTTTTATTTTTAAATTTTAAATTTTAATTAGGCGATTAGAAGAAATACAATCGAAAAAAAAAATGTATTTAATTGAATTGAAATTGTTATATAGAATTTCTTAAGAGTTCATCAATTTGGAAGTAATTTATTGATTTTTCGTCAATTAATTCCAGGAATGGAACATTTTTTTTACTTTATTTTAAGAGTGGAGCAGAGAAGTTTTTAATCTAATATACTGTTTTCATTCTCCATTTTTTTGTTCCGATAACTTGAGAATCTAAAATTTTATTTTTTTAGATCGACACCAAAACACGTGAAAAAATCCATCATTATTTTGAATCCATTAATTTTTCTATCATTTACAGAAAAAAACAAATAATGTTTTATTTTTCCTATCATTAAAAATTTAATTGAAATATGATGAGAAAATTGAATTAAAAGAAAATCGATGTAGAGTTCAATTGAAAGGTTTTCCACTCTATTATACACCACAAATTATAAAATATACAGACGTTAAAATGAATCTAATTTTTATACCTTATACAAAAATTTAAAAATTGACTTAATAAACTTTTCTTAAATACATTGACATCTGTTGTTATTTTATCTTTCGAAGTGTAGCTTCAAGAAGATACAGTCAAAAACAATAGACTTATTGAATTTACAACTTAAATCAGCAAATCAATTAATATTATGTATTAATTTTAGTAAATTAATCAAGTAAATGTAGCAATTCTTATGGATATCTGATGTAATGATATCTAATCAATTCTCATCATCGTACTTAGACTTAAATAAGTTTTTAATATCTGGTTCCAAAATCACTGATTTGATTCTATAGTCCAAAACAAATATTATTAACAAATTTTCTCCAATCTAGACAATTCTTTTGGCAATTGATTCAATTTAATTCACTTTTTATACATAACATCTACTTCAAATTTTCTTTTTTCTTTTCAAGTTTTTATTTTTCTCCTTAACTATTCATTTTTCCATAACCCACTTTTAGTACTCAAACCAATTGACATCGATTGATTATCACAAACGGTAGATTAATTCGATTCAATTATAATGTTTGAACTTATGTTTTACGAAAATGACTTTAAAAGAGACCTGAAGAAATAATTCTATGAAAATATTTATTTAAAATAGATGAAAATTCTAACAAAATTAAATGTTGAATAAAAAAGAAAAGCAAAAAAAAAATAATAAAAAATTATATCATAAAAAGTCCTTTAATAAATAAAAAAAAAACTCAAATATGTACAATAAGTTATCTAATATTTTTTTAAATTAAACAATAAGAAAATCAATATATATATACAATATTAAATTTGTCCTTTGATCTTGGGTATCATCTAAGTACTCTGAAGATTTTATCTATTTCTCTAAGCATTTAAATTGAAACGATTTTCAGCGTTTATGATAGCTGGTGTCAAAATAGGGTTTATCACATTCATATCTTATACTGGGGTTTTATTCTTAAGGTAGATGATACAAATTTTATAAAATAATCTTTTCCAGTATTTCCAGCAGTCTCTCGTAAAAGAAAAACAATTAATTAATTGTTGATTTCAGAAACTAATTTAGGACTAGAACTCGTTTACCTGTATTTTCTTCCCTCAATGTTTAACATTAGATGAATATTATATGTATATTTGCGATAAGTTTATCGTTGATAGATTTATAAGACTTTAAGAGGTATTCACGTTCAATGGATACGTTCACCATACAATTTTTAAAAAGTATTTTAATCGCTCAGTGCAAGATGTGTTTTCCAACTACATAATTGCCAATATACAAATTTCACAAAAACTAAAAATGTCAAGAAAACTAAAATGTTCACAGGTAAAATTAAGAGATTAAGCAACTCATATAACCCTTGGCGCTCTCTCACAGCAAATTATTCTACAATCTAAAATTAATTTAAATTTCATCACAAATTAATATAGATACATAGTAAAATCTTCCGTTTTATGAAAAATATATTTAACTTTTTAAACCATTAAAGAAATTTTCATTAAAATAACAAATTTAATCGAAAAAATGACCAATTTAATTAATTCAAATTTATAAATTTCTATTATAATTGAATTTTAGAAAAACAATCGCGATTTTTAAATACACAATGGTTGGCTACATTCAATAACTTATACTTACATTATCATATTATTATTTTTTATTGTTATTTTAATCCTTGAAAATATTTTGATTATTATCCTTTGGTTGAAATCGATTAGAAGCTTTTCGTTTTTGTTTTTGGCCCCATTAACATTTTTCATTGAATTTATATTGACAAAAAAAAAGTAAAGAATGAATGGAACTCTAGAATACATAACATAATCGGGACAAAATTGAGCATTAACAAAATAATATTAACTATAACAGGAGTCATTAAAACTTCTAATGTATTGGCTGACGCTCTTAAAATGTATAGAAATTATCAATAAAAACTGAAATTGGCATTCTACCATCGAAAACATAATTTTAACCAAAAAAATAAAGTTTAAACAATAAGCAAGCAATTTATAATGCAATATGCATTCAAAACACAATGGACATTCCAGCATCAAGTCGACTCAGTATGCAAAAAGTTGAACACATGAACACATGAATCCTACAGAACTCAACTCCACATAAAATCAAGCAAGAACAGATAAAACAACATGAAGAAAAAATTAATACATTCTGAAAAACTGCAATAATGTATAAAAAATAAGAATTTAATAACCCGGAGAGATATATAATGTCCACAATATAGAAATGGGTTAAAGTTTAATAATAAAAATTCAGTGGTATATAGTTCATAGAATATGCTGTAGGCTCTAAGGTGAAACATTATTAAAACTAAATAAATATTTAAACTCTATGTATGTTTCACTAATTTTTAATCGATATCGGCTATTACACCATCATTAGAAGACTGATTCAACATCATAGCCTAAATTGATTTTAATAAAATTTGTGAAACATACTAAGAGTTTTAATATTTTTTTAAGTATATAGTTCCCTCTTTGACCAGAACATCTAGTTAAGATGTAACAAGACAGCCAACGAAGGTTAAAGATAACAATCATTCCAATATAAAAATACGAAAAACAATTATGAACAAATAACCGCAACTTAAATTCAAAAGAATAATTGATAGATAGCCAATGTCAAGTTACTTTTCAAAACGTAGCGATCCAATCCATCTCAGGTCTAGTATGAAACAACAATATCTATCTTCAGAAAAATAGCAGCAGCAATAACCGTTAAATGACAGCTTAATACATCGAGAAACTGCTAAAATGTTAAAGAGGTAATATATATAATAGTAAATGATCGGTACCTATTAATGTGCAAGATGTTATCAAATAGAAATAACAAAAACATTTGTAAATTATACAAAGAGTATAATTAAGTAAGAGAATAATTAAAATCAAAGTTTGTCATTGCACAAAAAAACATATACACCGCGGAAAAAATTAATTAATAAGGTTTTCTTTTATTTCATTATAGGTATATTGATTTACTTGCGGGCATTAGATTCAATGATCGCATTTTGTATATATTATGTACTGTATTTCTAAAGACTATCATCGAATATACGTTTGGACAATAACACAAATTCTTCAATCATGACATGCTCTTCTCCATCTTTTTCTTTACTAAATTTTCTAAACATATTATCCTAACACCAAACTGAAAAACATATCTGAGCTCGAATGAGTGAAACAATGACATGATAAAAATCTTAATTACCTATATTTGTCTTATTTTATAATATACAGGATTGCATTATTGCATTTCCATCTTTAATTTGCAGTTATACCTATTATCCCCCAGTTCTAACGAAACAACATTAAGTCTCAATACACTTAACTACATAAACTATACATAATACCTATTAAATTTTCATTTTATTTTAAAAATTTTAAGTGTTCCGGAACTGATACAAATTTAAAGACAAACAAAATTTCAAAAAGGACATTAAAAAAAGAAGAAGAAAAAAATGAGAAACAAAAAATCAATTGAAATGGATAGATAAAAAATCATTGGAATTTACAATAGAACAGAAAAAAAAACAAAAACGAATATCTTTAATTAACAATTTTCTTTTATAGTTATTATTCACAAAGATTTCACACACAATACATATATATATATACATCCCAACTAACATAATAAAATAGCGGAAATGTTAAAATTAACAACTCTTTAGAGAATTTCTTTCTTTCTCTTTCATTTTCATTATTAAAACTTTATATTGAATCCCTATCTATGAGTATATTATATATATAAATGACTATATAGCTATATGTATTTTTCAAGGATTTTCCTTTCAATGTTGATACATTACTCTTGGGAAAATATTTTTAAATTGTTTTATTTTTTTTTATTTGGAATCTTAAATTAGAAATTAATTAAAATTGGAAAATTGTAACGTGCTTTATTAACTGATTGATTTAAAAATTGGAATGAGAATTATATGTGATGTGGTGGTGGCTTTCAACCTTATACATAATATATGTATATGTATTCTTTTTGATATTTCAATAATAAACTTAAAAAATCATATTAGTTTTTTCTTTTATCCTGATCTTTAAAGCTTAAAGCGTTATTTTAGTTTGTTGATATTATTTATGACAAGATATTTTAGATAGAACAATGTTTATTTCGAACATTAAATTTATTTTTTGTTTAAGACTATTGTCGTTCAAAATCTCTTTGAACCTATTACAACTTACAACATATTTTATATATATGTACATACATTGAAATCACTCAACTAAATAATCATAGTATTACTTATATCCGTCAGAAACAAAAAAAAAAAAATTAATGCAATCTTTCATTTTGTTCTACATACTAAAAAATTCATTTCAAATCTTCACTATTAATAGCAATGTGATGCAGTTCCATTCGAATTGTGTTATTTAAAAGTTGTCTTTATATTTTATGAATTTTTGAATATAATTAATCTTTAATCTTTTCTTGATCCCTTTTAATTAATATATCTCTACGTAGTACAAGTCGATAATAGTGCAGAAAAATCCAATTTAAATTAAATGATGAACTATTCAAAATGGCGTGGAAGATAACATTCGTTTCGTCTATTTTAGACGATAGACAGCACAAACATATTGATAATAATAACAATAGAAATTGATATCAATTTTTTTTTGGTTTTTTTAATTTAACGATTTAAAGGAAATCCTATGTGGAAGCAAAAAATATTTACAATTTTTAAATGAATTAGAATTTTAGAATTACAATTTGAACAAATGAGACTAATTGACGTAAAGATACCTTGTTAGTGTTTTTTGCTAGTGAGAAGACTATTTTTTACATTTAAAGAAAAAAATGTATATTTAGGTATTCGTTTCATCATCATCATCATCAGATTGGTTCCACAGGTTGGGGGGAAGTAATAATCTAGCTTACAATGTAATGACAGAATGCTTTCTATATTAACTAATAACAACAAATAGGTCACTCGAGTCGTGGTATCAAAAAGGGGCAATTAAGTGCTAATTAGTTTGCAATGGAACTGGAATGATCACTTCTACCTACCCATCTATATGTAGACAAATAAATTTATTCTCTTAAACATTAAGAATTAAATTTAAAGAAAATTATACTCTCAAATTGATTTTTAAATATGAAATACGTTTTTAATAAAAAATAATTTTAATAGTTTTCTTTTTCATTTTTAATTAAATATTTTGAAATAATTGATATTGACAGCCATTTCAAATAATTGGAGTGTGTCAATTTATCATTAGCAAATTAACACTTCTAATCAAAACTTTAAAATAAACAATTATGAATGAGACAAATAATAACACTGTCGACAACAATTTTATTTTCATTTTTCTTCTTTTTGTTTTCCTATTTTAAAATCTTGTCTATGTTGTTGGTTTTTGATACAAAATTGATTTTTCAGAAAAAAAATTTCTTTAATTCATTCAATAAATTTTAGAAAATATTTTTAAAGCACATCAGGATTATTTCTATATAGGTTAGGGGTGGTACACATAGCTATACCTTTTTTAGTTTTATTTAATTTTAAATTTTATTAAAATTGCCTCAAAGAAACAACTTGCAAAACAAACCGACATCTTGAGGTTTTTTCTTTTATTACATTTACCATTTTTTTTATTTTTGTTTTTTTTTTCAAAATCATCCCGTTACACCAAATTTAAATCACTTTTTATTTATTCAATTAAAGAAAATTAATGAGAAAAATTTTCACGAAATGTTTTCATTAAAATGTTTTGGAAAGGAGTAAAAACCATTTTTTGTTAAAATTTATTTTTATTACAATTATTTTACTCTTTCTCATTCATTTAATTCGTGTTCACTGTTTTTGTTAACAGTTTTAATTGATGATTGTTTATATTATTACTGTTAAGATTTCATTTTTATGGAATATTATGGTGTTTTGAGTTATTTTTATTGTCTTACATTCCAATGAAAAATAAAACAAAAAAAAAATCAAATTTAAAGAAAATAGATTGAAGCTTTGCATTGTAATAGGAAAATACAACTATGGTTGTGTCAAATGCATTTAATATTGTATTGTGACACTAAGATATGAAATGTATATGAAACATACTCTAACTTATTTTTCCCTTTATTTCCTATGTGGAATATCATTAGTTGGGAAAATATAGAACTTACAGAAATATTTTAAATCTAACTGTGTCTTGGGATAAGTCTGTTTTAAACCATGTCTAAACCGTTGAATTGGATTTTTTGAAGAGTTATTCTACTCAATGTATTTGGGGGGTTTTCTCGCTACTTTAGACTTAAAAATTTAATTTGTTATCAGTTTTTTGTTTAAATGTTCATTCGTAAATTCATAAAATGTTGTCTTACACTCTTTACATTTTTATTGACTATCAGTGGTTATTATAGTAAGTACAGTAAGCATACTTATATTTTTATTCGATCTTATGTCTGGCAAAAAAAAATGTAGTACTGAAGTCTGATATCTTCTTTTTTTATTTATGACTATGGTCCACATCAGAAAGCGGCAGAAAGCGGATCCCAAATAAAAAGATAAATTAAATTAAATTCGTTTATCGCTTTAGATTTTGTTATTAAAATCAATCATATTACTCTGATATAGGTAGTTTGCATGAATGAAATGAGTTGAATGAAAACTTAACCAATGAAATTATCTTAACTTTAATTATTATTATCTAAGCTGATAAAAATACTGATACATGGATAAAAGAAGATACAATTGAACAACCTTTAAGCAAAATAGGTTGTAGTTTATATACAACGAAAAGCTAAAAATCGAAATTAAACTGTTTTAAAATATAATTTTTTTAAAATAAATTCAATCAACTTATTTTTTTTTTTCTTTCATATATAAAATCCTCTCTGAGCAGCAATTGAAATGTTGACTGATTTAAGTAAAGTAACATAATTTAAACAATTTCTCTCTCGTGCCTTTATTAAATAAATTCTCGATTCGTATCTCAATTAATTCACATAAATTTTATTATGCTTTAATGAAGTTAATTAAACATAATAAATAATTTAAATTAATTCACATTAATATTATCGATATTGCATTGGTGATATTTTCATTAATTTAAAATGAAATCAATTTATTCTTTTTTTCTATCACCTTACTACAATATTTGAATCACTTATCAAATTACGTTGTCCATGTTGTCATTGAAATCATGACTACCAACAATTTATTCTTCCTCATAATTTTTAGTCTGATTATCTCAATTTTTATCACTACTAAAATATATTATATTTAAAGGTCTATACGGTGTTGCCCCTAGCTACTGATTTCCTTTTTAACAAATTACCAATTATCATATTTTTTTTTTATTAATGTTTATTTACTTCGTATTGTCCTAGATTTCATCTATGATTGAAATAGAATATACAATAAAAGTGATGAATTATTATTATTTGTTGAATTTGTTATTATGGTATATATGTATATAGATAATATTGAATGAGGTAGGCCTTTGTATCAGCATTTTTTATGATTCTTAATAAAAAACAAAATATACAGAGTTTATTTGTAACATTTGTCAGATATTAAATTGACCAAAATATTATAGTTGTATTTCATCTACTCTTGAATGCGTCTCATCTATTCATTAAATAAAGTCTTTCGAATTTCTATTAGTTAAGAGATTAGGAAATATTTTAGGAAATATCAGTAGACGTAATAATATGTGATTATACTAAATTAAGGAGAATGAAATGATTCGAATATTTTAGAATTTTACAATTTCTCTGAAAGGCAATAAACTTAATTATCTTACTATAAATTAAACTAATATTGCAACTTACAATATTTGATTAATGTAATGAGTTTTGTTAATATAGAGAAAAATTCTTAATTGAATATAATTTATAAAAATCTTTAGTATTATAAAATAATTTATTCCCAGTTGTTATTACTGAAGTAAAAATTAAGCAAATAATTCCATGCTTTTCTTGAGAAATTTTTTAATAATTTGAAAAATAATAGTAAAAATTTTGAGGTAGCTTATACATCGTGATTATCGATATTACATCGATATTACATCGTAATAGTTTTTTAAAAAAGAAGTACGCCAATTCTTGGTTCGTTGTAATGTTCAATATATAGAAGCTAATCATAAATAAAACGTATTCGTACATCCAGAAAATCGAGTTTTGGGAAATTGAGTTTCAAGTTTGAGACGAGATAAAAGAAAGTTAAAGTAGAAAGTTTTTATAAAAACTTGTTTTCCAGCGTTAGAGTAAAATTTTGGTATAACAGTGAAAATAGTCGAATATTTTCCTTTTAATTTTACTGATATGCTTATCATACAGATACGCGTATTTCGTCTACTACTTACAGACTTCTTCAGTGTTTTGTACTCGACTTTGAGAAATACGCGTATCTGTATGATAAGCATATCAGTAAAATTAAAAGGAAAATATTCGACTATTTTCACTGTTAAAGTAGAAAGTTTTTTTTTTAAATTTAATAGTAGTATGGTTTATAGGCTATCCTTTAGAGGTATAAAAGCAAAAGTCTTTTGGAGCAAGAATTAGGACTTTAAGAACCTTTAACTTAATACTATGTTGCCGTATACGCCATTTTTATGCAGTTTTTATTCATCCCTGCAAGTACAAAAAAAATTGTATATACGCCAAAATAACTCTTTTAATACTCTTTAGTTATTTTTCTACTTTTATAAGAAAACAAAATAGTTTTGAAATTCAATCTTTATTTAATTAAGCAAAATCTAAAGTTATTTTAAGAAATATAAAACCAAATTAATTTTGTACTTCATATTATCACATTAGATAATTTAATATTTGATTTTTAAATATTTAATTAGCCTTTTACTTGCAAAATGTTAATAATAAACTTTAGGAACATAAAAAAAAAAACTACCGGAGTATCATTGTTCTGAACATGGAGTATCATTCTTCAGTAACACATATGCAACACAATAATAAAATTTGTCAACTTACGTCAAAATAATTGCATTAATTCGAAAACCTTAATTTACACCGCGTTTCGTCGTACCTATATATCCAAAAACTTTGCATTTAAGTCAAGATAAGAATAAAAACATCAATGACAGTGTCGCTTACGGCAAATTAGATAGGATAATGCCGAATACACAGATCGATAGAGTTTCAAAAATTAATAAAGATGTAATTTTTAGCTCATTTTTCGATTTTGTGATGTACGGCAGTATAATTGCGGAACGACGTGATATTGAATACTTACAATATTATATATAGTTAATATTTTTAAATATGTTTTCTTTTTTTTCTTATTGGAAAACAAGAAAAACCAATGTATTGTTTTGTTACTTGTGTATATATAGAAACGTATACACGTATATTATAATAAGATAAACATCCCAGTAAATGTTTATTATAATAATTTCCAATTTACAAGTAAATTTGTTAAAGGTTTGCCTTATAAAACAAATTCTTCTTTCCACTTTAAAAAAAAAAAGTATAATCTAATACGAGTGAACACAAACCAAAACAAAATTTTTAATTTCTATGATTTACATCTTTTGCTTTTTTCCACTTCTCATAAAATCTTGTGTCTCATCTTCTTTTCTTCTATTTTCATTTGAAAATAAAACGTATTTTTGCACCATTGAGTAAAATTGTTGCACATTAATTTACAAAAATTATAATGCTATAACAACCGTTAAAAAATAACTCAAATTTACAATTAAATACCCATCTGTCGGTTAAAATTATAACTAATTTAAAAAATAAGTGTACTAAAAATATTTCGTCAAAATTTTTATCGAAAGGATATCACAACTTACATTTTAGATTTTAGATTTTTGTGTTTTTTTTTTAAATTTTAGTACTTACTTCAAAATGCATTTTTACAACGAGAAATACTAATAAAAAAATTTTCATTTCATTTACAGGTATGTTAAAAAAAAGTTGAACAAAATCAAAAATTAATTTATAAAGTTGTAAATATTTCATCGTTAAGTAAGTACAAGAACCGAATTAAATAAACAAGTGTAACCTGGTGTAACTATGGTGTATAACAGATATATAATGAAAACATCGCAATAAAGTTGTCTTTGCTAAATTTAAACCAGTGATAACAGGATATAATTTCTACTCTTAGCCGGGACAATTCAAATTTTTGTAAATTAACGAAAAATTTATTAAGCAAAAAAATTAATTCCAAATTCAACCATTTTTGTTTTCGATTTTTTTTTTTTAATTTAAGCAATGATTTGAACCATTTTAGTTTAGTTTGAAAAATATCCACGTATATAATTTGCTCAAATTTATATTGAAAATATTTCCCAGAGAATTTCAAACACAGGAAATTAACCCACTCCTTACCAAACTTTACCCAAAATAAATAAATACTTGTTCTCTAACAAGGATTAATTCTATGGTAGAAATTTAAAAGCTTTAATAGAAAATTTCTTTTTTTACATTAAGCTAAAGAAAAGCATAAAAACTTCCTACTTATTATCATTTCTATTTTTTAAAAAGAATCTCATCTCAATTTTATGTACATATTCAAAATAAATATAACTATTCATCTATGGAATTGTAACTGTTTATAAGAATGTTAGTCATTAATTTGACATGATAACGAAAAGTCGTATAACGGTTGTTCACGAAATTCATAAAAAGCCAAAATACTATAGTAAATAATAATAAAATAACGGGCACGATATTATCGAAATAAAATCGTTTTTTTTGGCGCCAGTTTCATTCGCTCATATCATATCACCAATAAGAAATGGCATTTTTAGTGATTTTTCAAAAATACAAATTAAATTATAAAATTAAATTGCATATTTAAAAATTAATAAGAAAAAAAATATATATATAGAAAATCAAAATTAAAAATAAAAATTGAATAAAATAGTACAATGGAAAGAAAGAAATTCTTTAAAAAACATCGTATTAGATATTATAAAAATGAATTTAAATTAAAATATATAAACTTAATTGCAACAACACTTATATTATCATAACGCCAAGTTTTGTAATTTTTTTTTTTGTTTTAAATTTAATTAATTTATTTTTTTTGTTTTAATTTTTAAGTTTTATTTATTTATTTTTTTTTTGTTAATTCAAAAATTTTAATTTATTAAATTATTAAATAAAAAAGGTGTTTAAGTGGTCAAATTCATAATAAAATTTAAGATAAATTTTAATATAAAAATCAAAATAGTATCAGTGATATTCACAATATTTTATTAAAAAAAAAATAATTATTAATTAATAAAATTTAATTGTAAATAAATTAATCAGTTTTAAAAAGAAATAATAAATAATTATATTAATTATATAAATTAACGATAATTTTAGTTAGCTATTTAAATTTTAAATCAAAAATTTAAAAATATATATATATAGTAAATAATTCATTATAATAAGTATTTACATAGAATATACCTAATCATTTTTTTCTATCAAAATATAATTAAATAAAATTTAAAAAATTAATTAATAATCAATTTCAATCAAATTTTATATAAGTAAATAATTAGTATATATAGTAGAATTTATTATTATTAATATTATTAATAATTAGAATATATAAATTGAATTTTAAGATATGCATTTTGGATTACATATAAGGATATTATGATATTTTATAGTCTTCTTAAGGATGTAAGCAAAGAAGTGAGTAATAATGTGAGTATATCTTAGAAATAAAAATGGAGTTGGGTCATAATCTCGTATTTCAAAAGTTTGCACTAAAATATTATGCATACCTAATATATTTTTTTATATAGATATTATATAGCTGAAACTTAGATTATGAACCTTTGAGTACTTGCGTACCATTGGTTATTTAAAAAAGGAAAAAATAGTTAAAAAAAAAGAAAAGGAAAAGGAAGAACAAAAGTTCTGTGGGAAAAAGAGAAAAATATTGTTAATATTTATCTTAAACCTCTGCAAATCATAAATAAAATATTCTTCTTTCTTTGGAGTTGCTTCAATTGGAACGCAATTCCATATTCGACATGTTCTAACTATAAAAATATTTTCATAACCGGATTCAAACCACCTCGAAATTTTCACTGTGAAAAGGAGCTCTTTATGTCTCTCGTTTTATGCGATAGAATTTCTTAAGAGGAGAAAGAAATGATTTTAGTTGCTCAAAACAAGTATAGTTAATATAATAAACTTTGATGATCCTTAATCAGTTAATATTATGCTCAAAATGTATAGAGATGAAAATAATTTACATTTAAATATGTTTATGTTAGTTTTTTAATAAAATGGCTATAAATGTATGAATGTAGTAGAACAAATAATATAATTTTATTTTCGGCCATAGTATAGTTTTCAATCAAAGAAAGCTTAGATGATCTTAACTTTAGAAAAGCCTTTAAAAATACATAATTACTTATGTTTAATTTCAAAGGCTTATATTTTTTTTTTTTTTTTTATGCATAGCCAAAACACTAGGTGGGAACCTTTTATACCGATTGGTACGTTTGGCTAGGGTGGGATAGGAAAATTTGGAAAGGAGCATGGTAAAAGCGAAGGAAAATATTAAAATTAAAACTAAATTTCTAAAATTTTTAAGGACTGAAAACTTGTATACATTGTCTTTTGTTTTTATTCAGCAATTTCTATCTGTCTCCTCGTATACTTATGGTTTTTGTCAAATTGTACATAAAGTTATCCCAGATTTTTTAGTGAACTCCGAGTAAATTCCTTTAGGATTTAAAATACCATCTTTGGGTGTTTATTTTGGATACGTCCAATTAAATAAAAATCAATAAGTTTTTACAGCTATTCAAACGGCTTATAAGAAAGTTAATTAAATTTGGTTCCTTCAGTCTTGATAAACACGTATACTTTTCTTATTTTCCAAAACTATTTGGCATAAAAAATAACAATAAGTTATTAAACTACAAGTATATGAAATTCGAAATAAAGCTTCTGAAACCTATATGTTGAAATCATATTCTGAAATACAAAAATATTTTTTTAAAGTTGAAATTTAACGACTACAAAATCCTTCCCCAATTAATTTAAGTCTTGTTTTCTTGTCTCTAGATTGAATTTTTTTAAATTTAAATATCTGCGAAAAGTATTTTCCATCACCTAAGAAATCAGTACGGTTCCGAAATATAAATAAAATATAATATAAAAAATTTCCACCATATCAAGAGTTTCAACCGTGTATGAAAAAAGCAAATTACTTCTAAAAAATGTTGTTAAATTAATAATATTATAACAAAAAGTATGATGAATTGTTAGAGTATACTGAACTGGACGAAATTAACACTGTCTAATATTTATTTGATAGTGTTAAAACATATTAATTTTACTAAACAAAAGTTCATACAAGTCACCTCATCGTAAGCAATCGTATGCAATAGTACACTCTATTACATTATATTTTACTATTACGGCTTACCTATTGGACCTATCATAAAAATAATTTAAAATATATTTAATAAACAGTATACGTATCTTATCTATCAAATAGAAAAATGAAAACTTAACTATATTTATTTCCAAACCACACATTTTTTTTGTTGTTCTGTTTTTTATTTTGTAATTGACCATAATGATTACTTAGGGTTCGTTCTTTCCATAATATAAAATAAAATATTTATTTAAATTATACCACTAGATTTATATTGTATATATATTCAAGTTTTGTATAATTTCAATTAAGTTATCAAATAAACCACTTAATTTTAAATGCTATTTATATCTCTTTCATTCACTCTGAAATTTTTATTACGAATATTTCATGGGAACATGGTTTGAATGGAATGGTCTAATGTTACTTTTCTATGAAAACAAAAATATAGAAAAAGTTAAAGAAAAAACCCTCTTTAAGTTCATTTTAATATAATTACATTTTAAAATATTTATAAAACATATTATATGTATCATATATGTATATGTATAAAAATTAAGTCTATAAATATTCAATTAGAATATCCAATGTACACATTTGTACTCTAATAAAATCGAAAATTTTGTTCCACAAAATACCCTAAATGCTATTTAATGAAAGGAAAATTTTATATTCTACAGTTCAGTTCGTTTTTCAACACAAAACAAAATAAAAAGTGCTAATAGTACCCACATTATTTCGATTATAAAATAAATATGTATGTATTTGATGTAGAATTTTACCTTAGGTTAAATAGTAAAATCAACAGGATTCAGGATATCATAAATATGTAAACAATTGTAATATTTATGAAAATGTAATTTAATTAGAAAAACTTTTTTTTCTTACCTTTTATTCGTATTATATGGGTACATTTTTCAATATATTCGGATACAGGGTGTCTTAAAAAAAAATTTAGATCAATATTATCAAAATTATTGAATTTAAATTGGTGTATATGTATAACAAATGACGATCGAATAAGGCTTTATATGAATATAAAAACTCATAGAATATCGCCTTATATTTGGTTGGTTTTATTAGTATTTTTTAATTAGTAACAAACTCTCTACTGACTTGTGTAAAATCAGCAGGATTCAGGATATTCATTAATATGTAACTTTTGTGCCGCAAATAAAATAATCGAATCACTTACTGCCACATATCAATTCAGCTGTCAACAATATAATAGAATAAAAATTAAAAATGTCATTTAATATACATCGTTTTAAAAAATATATTAATCTCATTATCCTCATTAACATTTTAAGGTTGAATTGCAATATAAATTCACCAATTTAAAAAGGTATTTAACATATATTGACTCAAAGCAACTAATAAAATTCACTAAGCAAATAATATACCTGCAATTCTTAGATAATAAACGGGGCAGTACAATAACAGATCTTAAGCTCTCGCGTTTGCATAGAACTCCCCATAAAAAAAAAAACAAAAACATACTTTGACGTAACAACAAGAAGAAAAAAGACTAAACGACTGAGGCACCATATATTATATATAGTTTTTATCACAAAGAAATATGATCATTAGATATCAATTCAGCATAAAAAATTGATCAAAGCTAATGGATACTTCAGCAACAACTTCAGCTACAAATCTGAAAGACGAAAGACAAAAGACAAAAAAGAAGACAAAACTGAAAGACAAAACTGAAAGACGAAAGACAGTAATTTATTGCCTATTCTATTCCATGAGACGCAAATTATTTAAGGATTTTTAATTAGACTACATAGTTTTATTTATTTTAAAAAAATATTAATTGTTTTGGCAATCATAACATTTGCCTTTTAAAACAAATATAATGAATTGAACGTCGTGTCGGGTCGGGTTCGAAATCTTGTTTTTCAAATTATCATTTTTAAAAATATAAGTTTTAAAAATCTCGTTTTTTTTTTTTAAATTATATAAAAGTTCTGGATTTTCCAGATATCCCGTTGTAAATATTCTGGAAAAAGCAGAAATCCCCCTTTTCATAATTAATATTCTGTAATTAAAACGATATTTTGAAGAAGCGAAATTTTGAAAACGTGATTTTGAATAAGCGAGGTTTTGAAAAACGAGATTTAAAGAGACGAGACTTAGGTATTCTCCCGAATTCAACATTTTTGAAATAAAAGAACAAAAGCTATTTAGTAATGAACAATAAAAGCCTCTACTTCATATTATATACTACTGATGGGATCCACTAAAACAACCTGTCCGTACTCATGCATGAAACAAAAATACTTTTAAATCTATCAGTTGCAAACCCCTGAACTCTCTAGTTTATTTGTTAAAGATCACTTTTCGTATACACGGATATTAACTTGAAAGCTAAATGAAATAAATATTCATGAAAATGGTAAAAAATCTTTTAAAAACCATTATAATCCATATGCATACATATTATATGTAAACATAATATAATTATTACTGTACATACTATATTATATACACTTAAATAAAATGTAAATGCAAAATATATAAAAAAAAAATATCTTAAATGTATACAAAAATCTACTACAGTGTTTGTTTTTTTTATTACCAATTTTTAATATACGGTACCCCCATAACAATGCATTACACATTTTTATTTGTGTGTTGCAACAAAAGCTTACAAGAGCTCATAAATTTTGAAGTTTCTTTAAAAAAAAAATGGAAATACTAATAAATTGTACCATTTAGAAGTAATTTATTTATATCAAAAATTATTATTATTTTGTGGTCCATGATACAAGATGGCTATATATCTGCAGTACAAAAGGAAATGCATTATTTTTTATTCTTCTCCTTACTGTTATATATTATAATGACATATTAATTTTTCTTGGTCTTTGATGATATTTTAATGATTGTCTTTTTTAATTACAATTTGTCTGTGTAATGAATTATTATTATTATTATTATTTTATGTAGACTAATAAATTTTTATAAAATCAACAATAAATAACATATAAAAACATTATAATACCCTACAGTAGTAGGTAGTTCAGTCATTGATTTAATCATATGATTACTAAGTGTATTCTATAGAGAATTAAATGTTGAATTTTAATAGCTTTAGAATTTAGGTAGAAATCCTACAGCAAATTGCCTTAACTATTATAGCACTAATATTATTTTCCTTTTGAACTGTCTCTGATTCTGTAATTAAGATAAGACTATAATTTTTTTTTCATAATTTATAATATATTTATAGTTTAATAAATTATATGTGCTATTGAGCATGATTTTATTTAAAGCTTTGTGAAAAGTCGATTTTTATCATCCATATTAAATGTGTTCCCAAAAGAAGACAATATATTGATGTAATATAACCCACTAAGATTTAAGATAAACATTCACCCATATTCTCTTAGACTCAGTGTGTGTGATCGTGTGAAAATATCACTGAAGCGATATTTTTCAATTCTGTCATACTTTTCATACGACATGACAGTCTTTTTTCATAACTTACAAAATTTTAATCGAATATGGATTCATCCAAATTACAAATTAAAAATATCATCCAAAAAACAAACAGCAGGATCATTTAAGTTGTGGGACATAATTACAGAGATCTGAATATTTTTTATTAGATGACACCAGAAATGAAGTGTTTGATAAAAAGCACTTAATGATTTTTCATTTTTTTTTTAATTTTTTCCATAAAATTTCAGTAGATGCGACATCAAATCAAATCTTTTATAGATAGTCATTACCTATACACCAAAATTTTTTTATTGTGATGATTAGTTTAAAGGTGAGTTAACTTTTTTGCAATAGAGTAGTAGTTGTCACGTTATTTTCTGAGAAAAATTCTTTCTACTCGAATTTTTATCAGGATATTTAATCCCTGAACTATACCCTTCGTATATGTGATTAATAAGGAATTCCAAGAAATTTAACGATTATCATCAGGAATATACAAAAATCAGAAAATTTTTTTTGTTTAGTTTTGGAAACTGAGAATATGTTGAAAATATGCTCAACAGTTTAGATACTTTATTTCTATTAAAATGAGTCTTTAAATCTCTAGAAATGAAATATTAGAGCAAATTTATTAAATTGTAAAATTAAAGTCTACCATTTATTTATCACCGTAGGGAACAGTATTTTTTCAATAAAATATTAATAATATAACACACGAACTATGTGTGGGAAGAAATGCATTACCAACATTCTATTAATTTTTTATATATTTTTGTTTATTTAATGAACTGTAATGAGTTTGCTTTTAGGCTATTCAACAATATTTTATATCTTAATATTTATTTTGAAAAATATACTTTTAGCAACAAATCAATTAATCAATGTAAGAATTTAGAAAAAAAAAAAAATTTGTTGGTATTTTTCAATTTATAAAAATGTCTAAAAGCATTGTATAGCTATAAAATTTTAGAATGCGTAGAATTTTATATAGAATGAAAGTTAAAAAAAGTAAGTAAAGAGAAAATTGTTTATTTGCCTGTTAAAACATTATAAGTTGTACCGTAAGTTGTAAAGAAACACGTTAAGGTGTTAAAGTTTTGTATAATTTCGAAGTTCATCCAATAAAAGAGTTTTTATATATTACAGTTCATCATCATCATCTGTTTGTTCTACAGCTCAGTGTAAGCCTTACTCTAGTTTACAACTTTTCTCACTTCTACTATTTTGCAAATATATTTCAGATATGAAAAAACTCTACTACTGCAATGGAATAATATTTTCAGATTCATCAAATTATCCAACATATATTTTATACCAAATTACTGAAGAGTACGGTTTTTAAATTGTGTAAATGAAATTTAACAGTCAATAATTTATTTTGTGATTTAAATTTTTTGTTTAATTACAGAATTTATAAGTTGTTAATTTTTAACATAATCATAATCTGCACTTAATTTTTAAATTTTACTAAGAAAAATATAACAACAAAAAATAACAACATTTCCGGTAACTGGATAGTTAATACGATAGTTGAATAATAGTTGAACGAGATAACAAGTAATATTTTACTTTATTTTAATATATTTGACTATGTATTTGAATTTATATTTAAATAACAATTATTATTAATTTGAATTACATCAAATAGTCGACATAAGATCAAATAGTCGAAATGACATCCAATAGGTATATAGGTCATAGCCGACCTACATTGACTTAAACGTTATATCATTGGACTACTATTCAGAAAATTTTATGGTTTAAAGCTGACAATTTTTATGAGTTTGTGACTCGATCTAACTAAAATTAATATTTTATATACATAGTATAAGACTACAAAACCGTGTTAATAACAAAATTTGATATGGCACAAGATACCACCAATTTTTCTTACACCTATGCATTATAATTAACGTTTTTGATTAAAACTATTTAGGGTTTAGAAATTGATATTATTAAATTCTGCAAAGCGCAATTCTATAAAATTCTACAAATTTGAAAACATCGAAAATTTCAAAATTAAAAATTGATATAAATTTGTTTTTAATGTTCATTAAATTTTTTCACATTTGTATTTCAAACGAAAGATTTGAATTCGATTACACGTTTAAAATGTTTTCACATTATAAACGCATATGAAAATACATATAATCATTTAATTTGATTTATCATTTTAATAAATGTTATGTATTTATAATTAAATTCAAATAAGTAGTATGTAAATAATTAAATAAATAAATATACTTTTTTAATTATCTAATAAACAAATACACATGTAAACTTATAAAAAGTAAATTGATGTAAAATTAACAAACGTAAACACAAAAAAATCATTAAAAATTCATCAACACGTTTCATTAAAAAAAATTAAATTAATAAAACAACAATCAAACAAATAAAAGAAAAATCGTTTATCATTTCATTAATCAGCTTGTAGTCCTAATTTAAAAATTATTTTGTTGATTTTCAAATTTATGTTAATACGCATATTAAATACAATTTTATTTACTAAGAATTAAATTAACGATTAAAATATTTTTTTGCAATTTAAATTTATCAGGAATTTAATTTATATTTACTATTACTCATTTTTTGTTTTTTAAATTGTTATAAAAACTAAATATCATTCGCGAATCAAAATATCATAAATCTACAAGCTCATATAAATTCTATGAACAAAAAAAGGAATTTACAGCTCATATTCAGAAAAATTTCAGACTGTTAGGATACAAGTAGTACTATTTGTTCGCATATTAACTCAGATTGTTGTGAAAATGTAAATATAATAATAAAAATTAATCTAGGTATGCTACACTAATTTTATTGAATATCTTAATCGATTTCGATCATTACACCATCATCAGAAAATTTAATCTTTATTTTAAAATTTTTTCACCTATAGAGCCTACAGCATATTCTGTACAATATATTCAAAATTTAAATGACTACAACTAGATATTTAAAGTCAATCATCACAGTCTGGTTCTCCTTATTCGATTTTGAATGGTAATAAATCAAGTTTTTTTTATTTTTCTTTATTTCTATGGGCTACATCTATTGAAGAAAAGGACAAAAATTTACTTGTATATTTATTTAGTTAAATTAAACGATAATGTGTTAGTTTTTATTTATTTATTTTAATCTTAATTTTAATTATTTATGTATTTTAATTTTTATTGTTAACTATTTGTAATTTTTATATTGCTATACATTTTAGTAAGTATTATGTTATAATATTATAAACATTATTATCATATTATTAACAATATTATTAAATTTAGTTGTTATTAACTGATAAATGTTGCACTTAAATCTCTTCGATTTTATTATTTTTAGTATAATAATTTTGGATGTAAATTAACTTAAAGCTTTTCCACTAAGATTCAGGATATCAATTGTTGTTTATTCATCACTCAAATTGTTTCATTCTTTACTGTTTGATACTCCTTTATTAATCTTGTATCTCTAGTTAAATGTATTTATACTTCATATAAAAATTGTAGACATTAATAAAACTATCAAGTTCAGTATATAATATAATAAATGTTTAAACGGTAAAGTATTCTAAATACCTAGTTTTCTAAATAGATAAAACAACTAATCCCAAGTATACAACAATTTAAATTTCAATATAGCAAACAGATTTGTTTGCAACTAATGAAAAAACAACAATTTCAGTATTTAAGTTCAATTTTCTATAGAAAATTTTGTTACGCATAGAATACATTTGGGAACAAAAGACATTTACGAAGAAAGGTATGGTGGAAAAATTTTAAAAATATGTATTCAAATATCATCAAACATAGGTTTACATCGCTAAACACCATACATGTAAATTTCCTAAAATACATATAATATTCGATAATCTCTCAGCTTCCACACCAAGTATTGATCAAAAATTCTGATAATAACAAAAGAGGTAACACAAAAGACCTTAAAATCCGAGTACAAAAAATTAATCAACCGCCTTACAAATACAAAAACAAAAAACATTTTGAAAATAAGTTTTTTAATATTTATCAAAATGTATTACAAAAAACTGTGTGGTTCCAGTCTGGTTATTTTGATTTTTATACACAGAGAGAGTTTCTACTAGTATAGAACAGGGTTGCCATGTAACCAGTTAAAAAAACCACATAAAATTAAGAGATGAATTTAAAATTAAAAATCCTTTGAATCTACATGAAACTATGAACAAATTTTTTTGACTACATGAAATTTAAAAAAATTAATTGCAAAGAAAACCACATTTTAAAAATTAATAGATTGCATCACAACCGGCATTGTACACTTAACATCATAATTTTCAAAAATATTATAAAAAAAATTTCCAATAAAATAAAAATTGTTATTTACTTTGATATGGTTTTGATCCCTCTGTATATTCTAGTAAAACTGATTCATAAAATGTGGCGGAAATTTACCTGATGAATAATAAAAACCAAAATAACCCCTATACCATCTATAAGTAATTTTGTAGAATTCATTATGATAAACCTATTATGATTCAAACCTTAATTAAATTAAATATTTTTTTTTTACTATTTTATTAATTTTTTTTGCTTACTCCTCTTGGGAGCATCCACTTGGCATTTCCATCGTACTCGATTGCTGTTTCCGAAGTAATGTCTAATTTCATTTTTAATCTATTTATATTGTCTAAGTAGGGGATTGGCCTACTGTAGAAGATCACTTTGGTAACTCTATTTGCGCCTATGTCGTAAAACGACGTCATATTTCTGCAAGATGTCGCTACGATTTTATTCATTCCTGACGTTAAGATGTCTGGCGGTATATTAATAATTGAATAAAATTAAAATTATTAACCAACAACACCACTATATTAATATATAATATTCGTATATGAAATTTTCAAATTAAATCAAATGAACGATCTAATTTAATAATTAAAACTTATTACTGAGTCAGTCCTTGCATTAGTTGATTTTTAATTCATATTAAATTTATAATAAGTCTTCGAACGAAAGAGAACATTTCAGTAGGATTATGCAATTATATTCTAGTTTAAAGGAAACAAAAATATATGTAAAATTAATTATAATTCGAAAAAATTATTGTAAGGAAGTTAAAATGCACCCAAAAGCCTTGAAGAATAGATGTGGTGTATTCCGTAAAATTTAAGTAATAAGCGTAATTGACATTTTCAGCTTTCTAGCATTACAACCAGTCTTCCACCAACGTACAATATATGCCAATACTATTATAGCAACCAATGTACAGAAGATGTGGAACAAATCAAAATATTCCTAAACGAAATTTTATTTTTAGTATAATCATCACTAGATACAGTACCAATCCGCTACCAACCAATATTGGGTAAAATATAACTGATAAATATAATTGATTGCTTCAGGTTTCTAACATTTTAAGCAATTTTAATTTATCACCACCAACATACAGTTTATGCCAACCAATGGACAGAACCATTATAACCAACCAATGGACAGAAGACATGGGGCAGATGAAACATCAAAATATACCTATAATTAAATACTAGATACAGTACCATACAATACTAGAAGCTTAAAAAGTAACCTATCATCGAAATATTATAGATCCATCTGTTATGATTAGTATATCATCTGATAATGTTCATAAGTGCACCATTTACTTTCGACTACACTTCTTTAGTTTCCTTCTTCAAACTCATTACAAATCAACTACAGTATTATGACTCCTCTATACGAACTGCGAATATACTTCTATTTATTCATATTTTTTTTCAATATGATTATTTATGATCTTAAAATGATGTGGTTAAGCACATCATAATAAAAAACAAAATTTAACAAACCACAATTTTTGGTTGTCATCACATCAATTCGCATATCAGAATTTTTAAGTATAAAATTTCACAGTGAATAGGAAATTGTTTAAAAGAAATTCAGTTAAAAATTTGGTATCACCTTTTGTTCAGACATTTTGTTAGAAATTATTTCACAAAGTCATTTCAGATACTTTAATTCTCTGGCGAATTCAAAAGAGAATTTTTCATAGTACAGTTATTTTTCAAATAAGTTACTGTCAAAAATATTTTATATAAATTAGTTGCGAATATGAGAAGTACTTTTAAAAATGGTTTTGTTAAAAATTTGAATTTTGAAAACTTTTTAAAATTTTTCTTTGATTTATGTAGATTCATCTACTCGAGATCAATAACAATAAAGTTCATTATGTTTGAGTTATTTTAAACACATTTTGTTTGATAGATGGCAAAAAATAAATTCTTTTGCAATAGGATACTCATACAAATACTAAAGTTAGAATACGTTTTTAGTGTAGATGAATTAAATTTTCCTTTTTTTTTTCAAGTTATAAAGGCACATATATTTCAGAAAAAGAAGAGGTCCGGGATCCCAAATTTTGAACTTAAATTGAAATTTTGAACTTTAAATTTATTGGTATTAACTTAAATTTTCTAATTTAAATCATTTCTAAAATACAAGTAGTTAATGACAAAAACACATAATTGACATTATTTGAAATAAATAACGAACAAAAATGAAACAATTATATTTTTTTTTACCTTCCAATCCCATTCCCGGGGTCATAAAGCGGAAATAAAGTCCTTCCTTTTTTCGGCTAAGACTGTTTTCTCCAATTTTTTTTCGGCTTTTCTATGCGACGTGTGCCCTGAAGGTTGAATTTTAAACATTGTTTTGCGATGTTGTTCTCAGATTTTCTTAGAGTATGTCCGATCCAACGCCATTTTTTCCTTTTTTATGTTCTTAACAGTAACTTAGATTTACCTTTTCGTGCTTAATTAACTACGGTACTGCAAGTTTATACTCCAATATTTTACTATATACTTTCTCGAACATTTGCAAATTACTGGTTTATATCAACTCATTAAATGTGTAAAACTACTGCTATTGTCAGGAACTGAGCCTTCTTAAATAAAATATGTCCATTTTATTTAAGTTGTTATCAAATTATACTCTCAATCATTTTTCGTTATTTTTTTTTATCTCAATGGGTACTGGACCAGGTCGAAAAGCCAATAATGTATTTTTTTTTTTTGCTTCATCTGTAAACGAACTTGACACCTTTCGGTTGAAAGACAGGCGTTTTATTTACTGCGCCACCCATCGTATAAGGTATTTTTGTCAGCTTTCCACGTCTATTTGTTTTTCATTTTTTTTTTTGCCACAACGTTCTATTGGAAATGGTTTTGTTACCAACGAATGCTTAGAAGGCACCGGAGGCCATCTATTGATATACGCTTGAACTTTTCTGATGATGTTAACTGAATTTTTCGCAGGCATACAAGAGAACAGATTTTATATTTAAATTTAAAATTTTTATTTTAGTGCACAGAGAGATATATTGTTTGCCTGCCATTATTTTTGAGAGCATACCGAAAGCAGTGCAGGCTTCTCTGATATGGACTTCATTAATTATTTTAGCACCTCCAATGATAAAATACTATAATACCACCCCAGTATCGGATTTCGGCATAATTCAAATCTATTGTGGTTCCGTTCCGACTGTAGGAAATTTATCTTTACAAATTTCCCTAGAACATTGGCTTATATATATAAAATAGGTTTCATTTTTATATGAAATGTTTGAATTTAAATTTGTTAATTAACTAAATTTAAAAACAAACAAACTCATTTTCATAGCATAGAACCATTTTATTATGTAACTTGGTTACGAAATTATATTTTAAATCAAACGTAAGGAATAAATAAAAAAATATCTTAAAACAACCATTTCAGGTACAATTCGAGCTTCTGACCTTCGATTAAACAAACCAAGCAACAACATTACGATCAACAAATCTACTATAATAAAAATTAGTACATACAATAAAAGGAAGTTACAATAAACTTCAAGATAAATCAAACATAAACTGAGTAGCAGGAACCAAAACTTGAATTTTACAAGTTTAAATGAAGTTTGTTCGATTAATAAAAAAGCAAAATATATAAAAAACAAGACAATATCAAAATTTAAAGTATGAAACTAATAATATTATTCATTACCATGGGTGATAATTTTACTATTGTAAGTTGTGTAATAAAACTGAATCGATGTTTATACAAAAAGTATTTAAAGACTTTACTTTAAAGATAAAAATTTCAACTTAAATTAATTAACGTTAAAAGTACATAATAACGATCTTACTTTTATGAAAACACAAAATTAAACCTCTTTTTGTATCTTACTTTAATCCTTCATTTCGTTTTCCGCTTCAAATAACATTATATTTATAGTTTCTTCAAAAATTTAAATAAAAATCAATTTCTCGAGTATACTTTTTTCACATAACATAAAAATAACATAAAAGACTTACCATTCATGTACCTAAAAACATAACATAAATATTACAAAATTATTGCTTGGAGTTACACAGTATACCTACTTCAAAAGTATACCCACTTCAGTTATAAAACAACAACAACATCAACACACGAACTCATTATTTATATAGTCCTATAACATGGACGATAAACTCTTAAAGCCACAATAAAAACACAATTTTAATAGTGCGTGACACTAAAAATGAATGTCATCATTGGGTACATGTACTAGTTGTTGCGTTCATGATCCATTAAGTGGACAACAGAAGTATCATATAATGAAATATATACAAACAACACAAAAGTACGAGTACACACATAAAAAAAGGACATTATATATTGGATCCTTTTTTTTTGTGTGCATTGAAAATTGATGAAAATTTGAAATGTTTATTTTGTAATCTCTAGAGTGTAGATTGTATAGTTGTTTTACAATTCTCAAATAATCTACACTATAAAAATATTCTTATTTCTATACTATTATTGTTTTGTAACAATATATGACTGTATTAGCGATTTTATTTTAGTAGAGAAAACAATACCAAAGCAGTATTATAAATTTAAAATAAAAACATTTGAAATAAAAATAAAAAAAAAAGTTCTTCAAATTACAAATTTATTATATTACTATTTTTTTTACAATGGATTGCGTGTAGTATACATAATCTAACAAAAACGGAATTTCTTTAGAGAGCAAAATTTTAGTACACTAAAATATAGAAAAATTATAAATAACAATAAATTACAGGGGATACTAAACCTATAGGTGTTGAAAAAATACTCTCCTTATATGTGGTATGATATTATGAGACCTATGTAAACCTTTGGAAACATGACAAGGCTATGATTTCAATAAACTAATTTTTAAGAGTTTTAATATTACACTCCTTAAATGTTATTAGGTAGATTTAGAATCCTACTGTGATGCTATACGAAATTGCAAAATTAATAAGATAATAGAAGATATCTATTATAAAGGGATATCACATTACCGTATGGAAATTTATAAATAGAAATTTATTTGCTTGTTAACAATTTAACAGTACGATAAAAATCAATGTTATTTACAATATCCATAGGATGCTAAAGCACTTCATTTTTTGATTTTTTTATTTTATAATGAATGAACATTGAATTTAAATTGTTTTTTGATTGAAAAATATAGATTCTATTCAACATCAACAACAATTTATCGTTCTTTCATACACAAACGAACACTGTATATTCTAATTTTTTAGAAATATACTATTTTCGTCTGTGGTGCTCTACATTTTTGAATGGTATATCTTATTTTCTTTTATATGTGAATTCTTAATAAACAAGATACCTGAATTAACAATAAAATATATAGAAAAACACATATATATTAAGATTTTTTTATCTTTTTGATAAAAAAACTGCAAAACCGAATATACCCAATTTTTCTTCTTATTTTGCTTTCTCTTGAATTACGCTTAAGCGTGTTTATAACCGTGTTATACGTCTAGAAACACTCAATGGGTTTCCATTGTTTCAGTTATTTATCTGGTTGACGAATTTTGTGGTCTGCCGTCGCATATACTACATTAGTTACTCTTTCATATCCTATTCTGGATACATGATCATTTCCGGCTCGTCTTCTATTTCTTATCCACCTGGTCAAATCAAAAATGTTGCACTTTCGCTGAAAATCGGTTGTTTGGGAATATATCTTTAATGAAGATGAATCCTAAAATATTTGTTAGTATTTTCATATAAGATCGACGGTATACGGCCTTTCTGGGAAATCCCCAAATTATATTTATCAATAAATCATTAATCATTTATCATATAAATCAATATCTATGTTGTCATTATTTTTGAATTTAAGCAGACAGTAAAACGAAATTTTGCAGTTTCTGTGGGACACTTTTTATGCAGTTCATAACGGATATAGACGGTATTACTTTTTTAATCAAATAAATTTTGACGGTAATATCCGCCATATTCCACAGAAAAACTTTGTCATAAACGTCAAGGGTATATGTTAATTTTTTTTTTATTAGAACAAGAATTAATCAATTCGTAAAATACTTTTAAATAAATTTTGAAATTGATTAAAATATTCACAAAAATTATTTCAATACTTATTTAGAGTACTCACTCACTAATCACGAGTCCATTAGAAAATATTTCAATTCTAAGTTATTAAATTTATTCAATAATAAAAAATGATATTTTATATTTTTTGTATAATGAAAACTTAACTCATATAAAAATAATTTTATTATGTCATTTAAATATCATGAATTTTCATCTTTGAATCGCGGACAAAATTTGTTTTAAATTCAATTTATGGATAAAACATGAATATTAACAATTTAAATTTTCTTTATTAAATTATTGTTGGAAAATAATTTCTAGAAAATATCATTGATTTTTGGAAAATTTGCAACATTATAAATATGTACATTTTCTAAATAATAAAAAAAAAAAAATAGAATAATGAAGAGAAAAAAATTGTAAGAACATTTAACAAATTATTCATCCTTAATTTTGGATAACACTTTAGGAATTAACAAGAAAACTCTTGACCCTATTTTAAACTTTTCTTAAAAAATAAAAGCAAAAAGTCAACTATAAGATAAGTCAATTAAAAAACGATTCAATCTTATATCCTTTATGGGTGACTTTATTTAATTCAATTTTAATAATGTCACACAGGACCATTAGAACGATGATTAGAAATAGAAAGAGATATTTTTTGTGTTCTATCTTCTTGTCTTTTTTATCCATAAAAAGTTTTTAAAAACTTTGAATTTTTTCCCCTGTTTTGCTAAAGAAAATTTTATTTTTTTTTTCAAGTATAGTTAGGTCTATAATAATATCTCCATACTTTTAAAATAAATTTTAAAATATTCTTATATTAATAGATTTTTGTATTCAATTTCAAAATAATACTTGAAGTAATGCTGAGTGTCTTAAAAAAAAGAGAGTTCTTAAAAATTTCTGTTATAATTTCAAAAAAAAAAAAAATGCTTATCAATTAAAAGAGTAGACGACAAAACAATAGAGTTACTTAAATTTGTTGACATCGTTATATTTATTTAAGGCACGCAGTATAACATACAATATTTTTCGTCATTTAGTAAAATTTGCCGATTTTATAGTTTATGCTATACATAAATAGCTAGGTCATTATTGCGAAATTATTTAAAAAAATGGTTAAGTGTTGAATAATTATTGATGGTTCAATAATTTTAGTTCAAGACTTTTGAAAATTTTTTATGTTTATTTTTGTTTTTAGTGTTATAATAGTCCAACATGAAAGAGAAATATTTTATGCTAGAAAATTAATAAAGTGAACGATTTCATTTTTATTTTAGTATATACAGAAAAATATATATACAAATTTACAATTAGGCAACTCAACTTATGAATTTAATCAGCCACTTGAGCAGGTATAATAAATTCAACTGCCAACTTTCTTTGAGATTTATTACATTATCAGATTGGGTTAATGAACGGTACGTGTAATTTCGACATATTAAACTTCTACTTGAAAATCTAAAAAAATGTTTTTAACACAAAAAAAAAACATTATAACATAAAAATTTGAATGAATCTGTATATGTCATAAATAATACATTTGTGAACAATGTTAACAATTTACAAAATAACTAACAATTATTGTATTGTATGCGAATACGTAAATTTCTGCAAATAAAGATTTTCAATATTTTAAATGAGGCCAAGTATAGAAAATAAAAGAGAAAAATATTACAGAAAATAACATTTTAATGACAACTCTTTTAAGAGCAATTTTTCATTTTTATTAAATTGGTGAAACAGTTTTTGGAATAATGTGAGGCTTTAGGTCTGACTAGTCCTACTTAAGTTAACTTAATACTTTTTGTTAAACTTACGTCAAAACTTAAAGTAACGCCTGGGTAAAGCTTCATTTGATTAGACTTGACTCAATCCAAATAATAACATTTACATATATAACGTTTTATTTTATTTATATTGATTTTTATCTACAAATCGAATGTCCTTTTCCTTAAGTAGAATAAAATTTAGCAATGGCTAAAGTAGTGGAGAATTAGAGTGAATGGAGCCAAATCAACACATGTCACATTTACACTGAAGACAATAACTTGTCCGATGGTGGTGCTAAATAACGAAGTAGTTCCACAAAAAGAAAAAGTAAAGTACCTCGGCATACATTTGGATAGAAAACTTATATGGACATTACGTTGGCAAACAAGCTTCTGATTTATACGGAATCCAACTGTGGGGAATAGCGAGCAATTTTAATATTGAAATATTACAGCGTTTTCAATCAAAATAATTAAGACTAATAGCATGCGCATCATGGTTCACATACGATTTATTTTATATACAGACCTATAGATGAAAACTATAAAGGAGAAAATGAGAAGTACTACAAGCTTCAAATACCAAACAAGATTAGATCATCCAAATACTTTAGCAAACAACTTTTTGGTCTCAAATGGTGGTAGTCGACTTAAGCGTTACAACATTCTGCAACTACCCAACAGATACTAACACAGTATAACTAGACATAAGAGCGTACATGAGTTTGGCATTTACTTAAGTTTATTTAAGTACGGCTAGTTAGACCTTTTGCGTGACAAATCATCGGCTGAATTCTATCTTGCTCCATATGCTATTTTTGGATTTTTTAACCTAAGAGTTGACTTATGGGCTTTAAATGGTCGTTTCAATGTGCTTATTCGTTTTATCGTATCTATTTTCAGTGCTGATATACTCAGTGTTGCTTTTGCTCCATAACACTCATTTTTCAAGTTTGTTCGTTCATCCTTGCTCCATACGCCAATTTTTTGCAATTTTTTGGCGTATGGAGCAAATTTTGTATGAAAATACTGTTGCTTTTTTTTTTAATTTTACAAGGCTCCATGTGAATTGCCTTACAACATAGAGCAAAATAGAATTTGCAAAATTTTTTTTTGCTCCACGTAAGTAATTGGATTTACTGTGTATAATAGTAATGGTAGTGAAGCAAATATTCCTACAAAATAAAAAAATTCTTGTTGCCTCATGAATGAACACATATTATTCTACTTGCTAATTTTTACATTGTAATTTTCTATGCACATAGAGCACAATTGAGAATTTTTTTTACTCTCTTTTGCTCTATATACATTAAAAAAAGAAGTGTCAAAAAGATCATAGTAAAATTGATCAGTTTGTGTTTTGATTTTGTAAGTGTAAGATGCTTCGCGGATAATTTAATAAAATAAAATGTCATCACTAATTCCCTTTGTTCCAGAAAATATTTTAGAGTAAGAAAGTGATATTTGAGTTGTTATTGAATAGTTTAAGTTTTTAAATAAATTTAATTATTTAGAATGGAAGAAAAATTTTTTGCAAATTGTAGAAGCTTAAAAAAAATTGATTTTTCTTGTAAGTTATTTTTACATTTTTTGTTATGCAAATGACTGCGAATGATTTTAAGTTTTATTTTGTTAATTTAATTTGTTTCTCGTTAAGTTTTAAAATAATTCTTAAATTTTCAGCATAGGAAACTAAATATTTTTTGAAATATCTTACGAATTAAAAAAATTAACATGAAAGAAAATGACTTATTTTGCTCTATTGACACGGCATTATCCCATATTTCATTGATATTAATGATTTCTTATTTGCTCCATGTAGAACAAATTTTGTTCCATGTGCAACAAAATTTTCAAAGTTGGTATAATGCAATGGATATGGAGCAAAAATTGAAATTGACCTACTTCATAGAAAATCAGATATCTCATGAAGTTTAAACGTACAGCACATGAAGTTTCTTTTTAGAAATACCATAAAGACTTCGCGGTAAAATTTAATAAAAATCGCTTTGCCAGATTTTATTTTATTTACTTTTAAACTTTGTTTTTCGCTTTTCTCAACTTTAGGTTTTTGGCGTATGGAGCAAGAAAGAACTCATCCGACGAAATATTATTCTTGTATTAGAATTTATTATCTCTTGGTGGATCCTAAAATCTTAGTAGAAATTATATTTTATTATTTACCAAAATATTATAATTTAAAACCTAACAATCAAATCAAAAGCGTGTAATCTTAAGACCTAAACAGTTTTAAAATTTTCACAATTTGGTAAGTTTAATTAGGACACTATACTCATTCCATTTAAATATTTTACTGAAGAAAGCATTTCACCTTCTATCTTATCGATAATTTATTTTATTTGTACACTGCTTAGATTTAATTTTATTTCAATTTATTTTTTATATATTAATTATTACCTTTTATTTTTTTAGCAATAACCATACTCCTAATTCTAAACTTTTCGCATTATCATATTTATTTATTTATTTATTTTTATCAGCGGACTTGCAGATAAATCTGCAGACCAACTTCAAGTCCTTTTCTCTTTCGGAATGTGGGCATTTTTAACAAATAAACATAAACTGAATCCATTTCATTTACTTACCAGCTTATATTCTATCAAAGTTTAACGAATTTCATACTCTTTTCTAAATTTTAAACATAATTAATTATTTACTTTATTTGCTTGTATGTAGTTATACATACTACAGAAAATCATGTACAGGTTATCGAAAATTTCAAAAATGTAAAGTTTAGAAGGAGTTTAAAGTTTAATTATTGAAATCTTAACGGTAATATTTTTATTAATTAAAATAAATTAATTTTAAAAAAATATTCCTATGAAAACCACAGTAAAAACCACAATATTCTTTTAAAAACGATGATTTTAATTAGAATTCTAAGTATCAGAAAAAGTTTTACTGAATAAGTGCGGCACGACAAAATGGACAAATGCTTAGAATAAGTTTTTCCCAGTATATTAGGAAATTTGCGTTTTGTTGTTTTTATTTCTCAACTTTTTCACCATTTTAAATTAAATAAAAAAAAAAACAGAAGGTTTTAAAGATTTTCTTTCTACTCAATTGTTTCTGAAAACTTGAAAAGTTTAAAGTTCATTTTTCTTTTTTTTTTTCTTTTCTAAATTTGTGAGATATTGAAAAAAAAAAATAAATAAAAAAGTACCTACTCGGTAAGTTACAAAATGTTGTGCAAAAAAAGCATCTACAAAAGTTTTTTGTTATTTACACAATAGTAAACAAATTGTGGGGGTTATTTTTTATTTTTGTTTTGGTTTTTCTGTGCAGATGTTTTAATTACAGTTTAAGGCGTTTTGTCAGTAATGTCGCATTTATACTAAAAAAAAAAATGCATATATTTTTTTTGCTGGAAAAATGGTTCTTGAAACAATGAGTTTCTAATCAAAAATGATTTTATAAAGTGTAATTAGTTTTTGAAGATTCTGTTCCAATTCGAAATTTTATGTTGGTGTGCAACTGTTACGTTTATTTTATTATCTTTTTAAATTTTTAAGGTTTTTTTTTTGTGAAAATTGGAATAACTTTAATTATTATCGTCCTGGAAAGTGATTTAACTATAATGTTCATGGTTAATATTTACTAAATCAACTGTTACTGAATTTTCTTATAGTTACAATTAAAAAGAAATGAATTTTAGCTTCTTTTTCTTATTCTTCTGTTAGAAAACTCTTGTTTATTGTAACATCAGTGTTTACTTTCGCGTCCTGACACTGGGTGGCTAGGCTATCGCACATGTATTATAAAAACCACCAGATAATTAATAATGACTTGGATTGTTTTTGAATACTATCTATATGGTCTATATGGTCTCCTCACGTTTCTTTTCCGAACAAACTATATGATGGACATCGAAGAAACCGATATCCAAAACTAACTAATACCCATACTTCAGACACGATTTCTGATCATCTTTTCGCACATCAATCTCAACAATTTATTTAGAACAATCTTGGGGTAATTATGGAAATTAACTTCTCCATTCTGTAGCTAAAATTTATTTTGCTTACATTCTTTTTTAAATTACCGTGTAATCAATAATTATTGATCAATTATAAATGTTATTACTCAAAATCAACATATATCACATCTCGTTTTTGACGTTAAGATTTTTCTGAACAAATTGAAATGATTGCTCTCAATTCAGAGTGTTTAATCAAATTTATAAAAATCAATCTATTGATTGCGTAATTCAAATTTACTTACACCACCTTAATAAATTCATTTATTTATTCAGTCATTTATTTACACATGATATGAAGACTAGATTTAAGATTTAACACGCCGGCAACATTTAATTTTGCAAATAGTTCAGTATTCAAATTTTTTTATTCATATACTTTTTTTGACAATTTTATCTGTCAATAAAAGCCGTATATGCACGTGAATATATTTTAGCTGTATATCAAAACTTAAACTCTCGAACCATTATAATCTATAGTAGTTTACCTAATTTGTATACCTAATTTGAATATTTCAATTTTCATTTAGCTAAAATTAGAGATTTCCATGAAAAATATTTATTCAATTTACAAAAACATCATTTACAGTTCTATTATATACAATTGTTTTTGAACTAAAAATATCAAAAACGAAATAGACAAAGAAGCCTAAGGATTTACTCTTAATAAAAATCATGAATAAAAAAATATAGGAAATTAATCTAAGAATTAACTATTCCTCGAAATTAGTGCAATTTTCAGCTTAATTCATACATCACTTACAAAAGAAAAATTATACTTTGTTCAATTCTAAACAAATCTTATGGGAACTGATGTACACATCCAATAACATTTCAATTTCAATTTACACACAATTATTCATTTCAATTTGTTATTCCTTACTTAGTATCATAATATATAGTTTTGCCAGTGTATAAAAGAGCAAAAAGAAAAACAAAAAATGTTTTTTTTTAGCAAAAAAACCAAAAATTTACAAAATGATTTTTTTTTCCTAAAAAGTTTTATTAGGACCTGCGGCTTTGAAAAAACAAAAAGAAAGAATAAAAATTAAAAAACAAAAACAAAAAGACATTTTGAATTAAAGGAACATTTTTTTCGGTCGTTTTCCACATCATATCGAAGGATAAAAAGATTTTTACTTCTGATTACATTTCCTCCATAAACGTTTTTTTTTATGGTTTGTTTCTGTTTTTTTTTTTGTTTCAATGGAACTTCCTTTAATGGAATTTTTTTGTCATTTGGAATTTTGTTTTTTTTTTTTTTTTTTTTTTAGTATCAAAACCGTATATTCATGTACGTGTATTCATGTTTTTCAGATTTATATTCCTAAGTTGATATTTTCAATGGCTTTTTGTAAACTTTTTGTTGTGATTTTTCTTTAGTTTTATTTATTGTAACTTTTGGTAGATTTAAAATTTTGTTTGTCTGATATACAAAAAATTTACAAGAAAACTCATGGTAACTGTGGAGTTATATCCTAAACTAACAAAATAGTTAATCTTTTGAGAAGTAGAGAGGTATATTTGAGAGATAACAATAAATTGTAAGACGAGTATTGTATTGAAATTTCTAATTTCTGATAATTCCAAAAGTTCTATCAGATTTTTTGTTTTACTACTGTACTCGAGTATCGGGACTTGATTGAGCAAAGTTCTTAAATATCAAGCTTAAAAGGAAATCTTAAAATTCCCTATAATAAATTTTAGGTATTAAATTTACTTCAGTTTATATAACATTTTGTATCTAATTTATCTGTTGTCTAAATTCTGCAATATTTATAAAAATATCATCAAGTTATGTTTTAATTTTTTTATTTACTTGCATTTACTAGTTATACATAAAATTAATGTAGATATTTAAAAAATAATATACTGGTATTGGTAGAATTAGTTCGATGGAAAGTTTTATGTAGACGCTTCCTTTTCAGATCTATTGTACTTCAGATGGATTATTCTATACTTCGAATGGGCTATTCTATGGGAATCTTCTGAAAAACAATTTTTACTAAATTATTTTATTTTATGACAATATTTATAAGTTATAAAAGACAGTATATTTTAGTGATTATTTTAAATATCGCACCGAAAAATGAAAAAATTTACTCCAGCATATCTTACTACAGTAATATGCATTTTTGAAATTAGTTACACTCTTTTAGCATTAATTTAAACTCAATTCGAATAAATTATAATAATTAAAAAGAATCATATTTAAATTACCCCACGCTAATTATATCTCATGATTATACGCGTTTTCAGGATTATATTTTTATATATATATTTTTTTTAAATTTTTTTTTCGTTTGTTATATTCCTTTTTATTTACATTATTTTTTTAAATTATTACTAAAACCACACTCATGTTCTATTCTCTGTGTTTAAAATTCGGTTGACTAATTACCACAACAATATTATTTCATATTTAAATATGTTCAACATATATTTCTTTATGAATATTAAATTTATTAAGAGCAAAAGCAAAAAAAAAAAAAATAACAAAAAATTAAAACCAGAAATTAAGTCAGGACTCAGGATACTCCCCGCCATTCATATCTTCTTTATCATTCTTCTTTTTTTTCTCAAATCGTTCTCAGTTCAGAAAGAAAATATAGATCTAGCGAATTATATTTCTTATAATAACATATTTTATTCTCTTCATAAATACAAAATATACATAAAACAAAAAAAAAAATAAACAAAAAAGATAAAAAATGAATTAAAACTTTGTACATATACATATACATTATCATCACCAAACCAACCAACATTACTATCATTATCATTTCATGCAAAGAATTATTATTATTAAAATCATCATCATTTTCAAGATAATCACTCATCATTTTTCAGGATACGATATCTGATGTATAACATGCTCAATATACAATAGTATAATATACTAATTTATTCTATACACAACATAACAACCACAAAGTTTATTTGTCAGGATTAACTTACATTAGTGGATATATATATATATATATATATGCGAAAAATATACACATTTTTATATCAATTTAAAATCCACAAAAACCAAAGTTGGAGTAAATCTATTTTTGGTTTTTGTATATGTACATGCGATTTTTTTGTTTACAATTAAATATTATTATTATTTAAAATTCCTATAAAATGTTAAACTAAATAATGGGCAGGATTATTTGTAGAAAATCCTATTGACAGGATTTACAATTACTTATATTCTATAAAATATATACTGGTATATTCTAAGTATAGTTATTTTTATTGCAAAGATATACAAAAGAAAAACACAGAATTGGGCGTACCTAATTTGAAATTTAAAATATTTAACATTTAACTTATCTTCAACAATTATTATTAATAATAGTGATGACTTCGAAAAATCTGTTCGAAATAATCAAATATGTAAGCATTAAGAGGGATATTTGAATAATTTCAGTTTTGTTGTTTTATCCGTTTTTTAAGATACAACATATACTAAAAACTTTGTTGGTAATGGGTAACAAAATTATAATGTAGTTATAGTTGCAATTGAAAAAGAATATAAGTGAGAGGAAACTTAAATACATTTAATAATATTAAATTTAGATATAATTTTGAACAGAGAAAACAAATAGAAATTCCTAAATATTCGAGACCTAAAACTGTTCAAACTTGCACTCCATTCCACTGTTAGCTTAAGTAAAAGCTTTAGATTTTTCCTAATACTTCTATTTTTATTTACTCCAACCTACATAGATTAATTTAATAGAATTAATCTATAATAAATATTGTACATGTATATAAATGAAATGACGTATTCTAAAATTTAACAAGTGCAAAGATTTATATAGATTTCGTCCTACAGAAAAAAAATATTTGCTGTCAGGTATCAGGATTTCCAATCTCTTCATAATTTTTTTCTTTTTTTTTGACTAATTTTTTTTTTTTTTGTGGTAATTGAGATTATTCCCTCTATATATATATATACATAGTTATATATGAGTTTTATCCACCAATAACGGTATCTAAATATTAGCTTTTGGTTTTTTTCTTGTTGATTTTATTAATATTATTGAAGAAAATATGTGTAATCATTTTTAGCAAAAGCAAAAAACACAAACAACTATTATCGAGTTCAGAATACAAAAAAAAACAAAAAAAACAAAAAAAATGAAATCCAACTAAATATGAGTAAATATTATCTCAAGGTAGCACACAAAAAAAAACAACAACAATATACTGGAATAATAAACTTCGTATAGTTATAAAAATTCACACCCAACAACAACAACAACAATACAGTTGGATTGATGTTGAAATTGTGAGGATAATTAAAATGAATTATTGTTATTACATCGCATTAAATAACGGTTTTAAACTGAAGTTTATATATTATATATACGTATATTTTTTGTCTCATTTGTTAGGGTGTAATAAACATGTTGTTTGTTTTTTCCCGTTATATATCCATATTCCATTTCCATATGTATGGGTATGTATGTGAGGATTGGTTTTTGTCACATAATCAAAATGATTGAATGTTCAGCATTAAAAATTGACAAACTTAAGGTTGGCTTTTCTGTTTTTTTTTTTGTTTTATGTGGTAAATAATCATTTTGCTACAGAGCATATTTTTTTTTATGTATATAAATACATATTTTTATGCCTATTGTACATTACCGCAAGAATGATAAAAAAATATATATTATGAATAATATTGTTATTGTAACTTGAACAAGTTTTGTTAAATGTCAAATAAATAAATGAGCGAGTAATAAAATTGATAAACTAAAACACTGTTTCCAAATCTTTTAGTTTTAATTTAATTTTTATTTTCACTTGTTTTCAATCTTTTATTTTTAATTTTTTGGAAACTTATTAAGTAAATTATTATACTTTCTAAAAGTCAACAGCTATAAAATATAATGCAATAGATTTATCTGTATTATAGATAGAAGATACCATATAAAACTCTTGCTTTTTCAAGTTTTCATATACATATTATAACAATAAGGAACTCTATATGTATGTATGTATAGTTTTTAAAGAGAAGGATAATTTAATTTTATTAATTTATTTACTTTGATCATTTCCAGATATTTATGAGTATATTTTAGATTTATAAGAAGCTCTTTATCTGAACAAAATACATTGTATCAAATTCAAATAATTATTGTTGATGGTATAAGAAAACGAGAATATAATTGGAATTCTTCAATTTGATTATGATTTTTTGCCCGTATAAGTTCTTCTTCTTTTTTTACGTTACATATTAGTTGTTTTTTATATTGGCAATATTGCTTATATTGACAAGTATTTTGTTCATAAAAAAAATGTTTCAAATATGAAGTTTGTTCATAAACATTTTTAACTCATCAGGAAAAGTGCAAAATTATAGTAGAAAGCGCATGACAATCATTTGTGCTGCTGTCTATATTTATAACACAAAAGTATAAATGAAGAAAACAAGTTTAATTGAAATTTAAATTTTTTTTATTTCCTCCACCAACGCTTTTCTAATTTTCGCACGATTTCGGCATATGGTATTTATTTTTACAATCAACACCAATCTAAATAAATTCACTAAATCTAAGTTGTAGCAATGAAAATTTTATTAAACTTATTATTTTTTTGTTTTAAACAAAACATAATTTAATTTCATTTTTATTTTCTTATTTACCTAGAAAGTATTATGTCAGATTTAATATCGAATAAGTAACGAGCACAGGTGTAAATAATATTCTTCCAATAAGTTTCTTCCTCAAATATACTTTTTATATTATATACAATAATATTGAATTATTAACACAAATATTGAATAGCATTAGATCTTCTTAACATACCTACCCCCCTTTTCACTACGCTACACGCAATATACACAGCAGATAGGACTCTATTCTCTTATATTCAAATCAATTATATTAGAAATTCGAAAGCTTCTTTTCTTTTACGAGTATACACTAAATTGAAATAAGAAGATTTTATTTTAATCCACGGAAAACAAAAACACATATTCAATGTTTTCAAAAGTGATTTATTGGAACATGTCACTCTAAACTCAAAGAAAAAAATCATAGTCTAAAAATAAATGAATTATGAGAAGAAAATAAAGAAAATAAAAAAAAAAAATATATATATATATATATATGATAGGTTACAATATAAAATCTGTTATATTTTCATCTATATACTGTAAATAAAAATTTGGCAGGACTATTAAAAAATTTATCATACAGAATGACTTACGTAATATATGAGTAACATAAACCACTTTTTTACTATCCGCGTTCTTTCATATTCGTTATTGAAATTTGAATTTGAAACAGGGTGTATTTTAAGCTATAATATTTATTGATCATATACCCAAAAAAAAAAGATTATTCTGCTTGGAATGTATGTAGATTGAAAATATTGAACATAATATTATCGAAAAATAACGTCTTTACATAATGTTTGATTATTATAGCAAAGAAGAGGACGAAGCAGAAAATGCAATTTCATAAATTTTTTATTTAGGAACATTCAAGATAAAGGCTAACTAAGTACACCAAATTCATTATAAAAGAGAACTGAGGTAATATACTCATCATATAGAAAAGGATAAAACAAATATAACTTCACTAGTAGTTTAAATGGAATTAGGAAATTTCCCTTCTAAATATTGAAAGAAAGTAAAATCAATTAACAGTGATTATGTAGCAGCTGATGTTTAGCCTTAAAAGAAAATTTAACCAAATGATATTTGATATTATAGAAATTACTTACTAAAGTACTGTAAATATAGTATCTATATATAATAATAAAGTTGTATTAGTATGGATAAAATCGAAAAATAAACACTGCGGCATTGTGTAGCAATTCAGCTTATATTTAGCATAATATGCTGAACTGTTAAACACTGCCGTTATGTTTATTTTTTGTTTTCACCCTATGATCACATATTTTTTATAATAAGTACATAAAATTCATATCAAACGCAGAAACTAAAGAGCACAAATTAAACTACTTATTGATTTTTTCATTTCGATTACTCCTAATTGAATCACAGCTAGATCAGGAACTTATTATAAAAGACTTTTAGTACTTCATTTTTTTCTTATTTTTCTTTCGAGCAGAATCTTACTTTAAAATTTGTGTTATTTCTTAATACCAAAAATCCATACTGCATATTCAATGCATATAAACATCAATTCTTTAAGCCAATTTGCATTCCTAACTTAAGCTTTAAGCTTAATTTTATTTATTTTTTAATTTATCATTTGTCATGTTTTCCAAATTGTTTTTTCGAATAAGTATATTAAATATACAATAGATAATCATTTTAAACCTATCGCTTCCAAGGATAATTTTTATTTTGAATTTATATATTTTAGTATACACCCTATTTGATAAGACATAAATTTATTTACACATATTGTTTCAATTTTATAAGAAATGATATATAGATATAAGAAATGTAAGTCAAATGTTTATTTACATCAATGATACATAATATAACATGTACACACACTCACACACTTCTACGTCAATATTTTTCAATAAAAGTGAAAAGAAATTTAATAATTTTCATTTCCCATTTTATTTTATCTCACATTTTTTTTTTTTTTTCATTTTGATTTTATTTTGACATTTTAACTCAAACGAATAAAAATGAAACCATTGATTCTTTTAAGAGTTAAGTCTACAATATATCTTTGGATTTTTTTAAGTAGAATATAAATACATAAATGATAGAACACACAAAATATAGAATTTTTAAAATTCAGAAAAGAGAACAAAGAACATAAAGTATCCTATTCTTGTTATCCTTTTTGATAAAAGTAAAAATCAAAGAATGAAATTACAGCAACACCAAAATAAAAAAAATTCAAAATAATCTTTATGGAGCAACTACAAGGCAATTTTATATTATGTATGACTTTCTATTGTTACCATAGACACCTTCAGAAAAATGATTGAAATGAAACTAAAAGTTAAGAAAGCAACCGTTGTATGGAATTCGACTTAATATTAAAGAGCAAAGGAAAAACGTTAAAAAAATAGAAAGAGAAAGAAAACTATTCCGATATTTTTTTTTTTTATATTTTTTATCAAATTTTTTTATTAACTTTTTTTTCAAAATTACAATAGGCAAAAAAAAAATGTTCAATTGAGCTGATTCTGATATATTAAAGCATAGCTCATTATTTTTCTAGTACTTCTAAGTATGAATTCTATATTTTTTTTTCTATATTTTTAAAGATTGTTATAATATTAACCATATTATCACCACATTAATTGTATTTTTCAGATTCTAATCTTAAAACTATTCTGATTTTTCATCGCAGAAATATGTTTTCAAAAATTTAAGCACCAAATTTATTATTATGTTTAAATTACCGAAAATTGAAAAAAAAAAAATATTATATTTAAAATGAAGAAGAGAAATTCCTGATTACTGCTTAAAGAATTTATTTTCCGGTCTAAGCTTAAGTCAATTTTAAAACCTATCTCTTGAATATAACAAAAAATTTCCATTTGAATGAATCTTTTACTTCCAAAGTATTAATATTATTTGGATACAAATAGACTAATTATACGATTCAAATATTAAATCTATAATTATAATAATAAGAAAAAAACCAAAGTGGAAGCAAAATTAACCAAATTATTTTTTCCTAGGAATCCAAAATAGATAAATAATATTGATAATTGATTGGCATAACAAAGAAATAACATTAAAAAAGGAAAATATAATTAACCCAGTAGTAAATAAAAAAAGGCAATTAAAATGAAAATATTAAAAGTATGTCTCTGAATGAAAATGGGAAAATAGGGGAGGAGATTATTTGGATCGAAAATTCTTTCATTTAATTGAACATATTAAGTTGGAATATCTTACATCATTAATCCTTTTGTGGAATTTTATTGTTATAGAATTTCATTATTTGGTCCCATCAATTAATTTTCAATATCACGTAGTTGTATATGTATATATATATTTAATTGTATTGTAATTAATATTATATTAAAACTAAAACCAATCAAAATCACAATGTCGTTTACAAAATATATGTATATTTTTGTTTTTAAATTAAAACAAAATATTATTTTCTTATAATATTATATACAGGGTGAACCCAAAATTATTATTTGATTCGCAAGACAGTAAAACTTATCTCATTGCGACATTCAATATTTATACACGGAGCAGGATTCGAACCAAATTTTTTATTACTAGTTAAATTATAAAACAGCTGTGCCATAGCGGTTGGCAATGATATTTTCTGTGATTTGTAATTGTTAGTATCTATGTTTGATACAGCTAGGGTCTATATATAATCGAAATAAAGTTAATAGTTCACTTTAATTATTTGTTACTCGATTTTTTATGATACCATCACCTTATTCTACTTTTTATATATTAATATAGGTATTATCAATTTTATTAATATATTAAATTTGATTCCAAATATGTTGAAATAAATTTCGTACAACAGCAGTTTTCTTTCATGAATTTTAAAGTGTTGCAACACTTGCAAACCACCATATTTTTTATCAAAAATGAACTTGATATTCTTATTCTTAGTGCACCCTACTTTAGTATGTATTTAAATAACTACTATTGAGTGGACACTCACCTACAATACAAAATTTAAATTATATAAATAGGTTAGTATACTAAATATCTTGAAAAATAATATATTTTATATAATTTTAAATAAATGTTTAAACAATTCAAAATTTAAAAGAAATCAATAATTTAAACTATTAATTTATATTCATATTTAATTATTTTAAATCATTAAAGAAAATGTTATTGATTTTATAAGAAATAATTATTTTAACTATTTATATAGTATATTATACTATTATATAGTATAATAACAATTAGTTTTAAATTATATTTAAATATTATAGCTGAAATATATATTTATGAAAATATATATGTAATATGTATATTGTATATATATAAATTATAAAGGGATAAAAATAATTTATTTTTCATGATACACCTTTATTGCAATAATTTTGAAAATATTCTATTAAAATCTATCCCATGTTAAATAATTTAATCTCAATGGGAAAAATTTAATCTACTTTTATTGCAAAATATTTTATTTATTGCAAATATTTATTAATAAATAATTTTAGTGTACTATTTTAAAAAGTATTTAAGTTTATTTTTTTATTTAATCAGTGACGTGTTCAATTTTTAAGAAGGAGTGTATTTTTTTTATTAAAATGATTTATTACGTTTTGGAAAACTGCAATTAAACCTCATTAAACGGAAAAAGTAAATCCAAAAACACTTTTGTTATCATCATTCTAGGTAGACAATACGAACTGTAACATACATTCCAATTCACAATTTTGAATATACATATACACACATATTATGTAAAATACATCCAAATTCTGAATCTAAAATTTATATACATATCCACACACAATCAACACTGCAACAGACAACAACGCATCAAATTATTTTTTCCTTAAATATTTCCCAAACAAATTTTTTTTAATAAACGTGATGGGAAACCCCCGTACTAAAAGCTTCTCTCATTTTGTATGTACCTCTTAACTTTTTGTAATGGCTATAAATTTTAAACTTTTTGAATTTTGTCATTCGGGATTTCATGACGCTCCCTTATTAATAGTAATAAGTTATTATATTACACGTCTTGCTGACTTTGAATTTTAAATTTTTGGAGATTTTGTATTTGCGGATTTTGGGGGGCTTAGAGACTCTCCCAAACAACAATATCGATGATTTTTCAATATATTGTTTTATGTTCGTGAAGATTGCAATTTCGATTAAACTGAACTTAACTGGATATTTTCTAACCTAAAATTAACAGTTTTAATGAGAATTAAATAGATACTTATCCCGAAAATTTTGTTGGTTAATAAAAAAAAATTAATAAATATGGCTCCAGCTTTTATATTTTCAGAGCTGGGGTCGATTTTTATTAGACATTATTTTTCAAATCCGATTTCGTTTAACCTTCTGCAACCCTAATATGATTTGTCTGGAACATTTTTTTTTCCTAAAAAATACTCGAGGAAAAGATTTTCAGATTAAACCGGACCACAGTGAATATTTTTTACAACTTTGGTTTTTATTTGAAAAATTTTGCATAATCTAGTACCATGTCAAAAATAAAAAAAAAAATAAAAAAAAAATTATCCGATTTTCCACTTTTTCAAATTTAATTTTAAACTTCACCAAATAAAACTCAATTCCCATTGAATTTTTTTTTTAAATTTATATTTTAAAATTGTTAAAAATTATTATATTGGCAAATATTATTTTCATTTATATACGAGTACACAAATATCTAAACTAAATTTATTTGCATTTTATATTTTCAATTTAAATTTTAAAAATGATATTTGAATATCCTTTTTAATTGAACAAAACAAATGCATATATATTTTTTCCGATTATGCCGATTTATGATTTTGAATAAAAATATGAAAAAACTAAAATTGCAATAAATTAATTTCTAAATAATAGGTAAAGACAGGCACCTGCAGCATAAAATGTATGTGTTTGTATGCATAATAGATTAATTGAAAAAAAATTTAAGTTTTAAAATTTACATAGAATTTGGTAAACAAGATTGTATTTTGTTAGATACCTACACATATAGTAAATATCCCATGTATTTGAAAAATGAAACTACATATTGGAAGGATATATTTTGAATATAAATGAATCACAGCAAGTTCAGAGTATAGGCTGTCTCTTGTGTTTAAATCTAAAATCATACAATTCGTTTAACATTCAATTGTTCAACGACCACAGATATTGTTATACATAATCTGAACTAAAAGATATATAATCTTATATTTATAGATAAATAATCAATCTTAATTATTCTTTGGAATGTCTTTGTTATGCTTATCCTGCTTTTGAATATTCTTACGTAAATCTATATTGGTATTGATATAAAATAGAATCTATGTTGGTAGTTAGTTTTCTGATGATGGTGCTGAAATCGATCTTGATAAAAATTTAATTAGTAAACATATTTCGTGCATTTATCACATATATGATTTAGAAATGTTTAACCCTGAGTTCAAAGGTAGGTAGATAAAAGTGTCCAGTTGCTTCTGGAAAAAGCATATTAAGTAAAATATATTGTCTTACTTTAAAACTGAAACATTTTTGTTAAAAAATTAAATAATGTGTATTTGAAATTATTTTAATTTATAATATATATATATATATATATATATATATATATGTAATTATTTCAAAATAACTAATTTTAAATTTTATTTTTTGTTTTTCAGGTGAGTTCAACTATTCTATCACAATTTTATTAAAATAAGGTTATTGGGTAAGAAATTTTAAGCGTACAGTATATTTTAGTGACCAAAACGTTGTGATTTACTGTTGAAATATTTCGAATTTGATTATAAATGAAATTAAGCAAAAAATAATCGAATTTTATGTGTATTTTCATCTAAAATATCAATTTACCAATGACACTATTTGTATACTCTTTCGATAGAGTATTTAACGAAATAAAGAATTGCCGTCAAGATTTTAATCGAGTAGCTGCAATGACTTCGATTTAGCTATTCGATTCGAATAGCTTTAACGAACATCAGCGATCAATCGAAACAGATAAAAGCAGCTTTATTGCAAAATATACATTTGACTTTTTAATAGTTCATTAACATTTGCTACTGAAATCGGTTTGTTCATAGTGAAACTATTCAAACAAAACATTGTCAGTGTTAGTTATCAATAGTTTTATACCAGAGATCTCAGACCCCTATATTAAAGAAATTTTTTCAATTAAGGCTATAACTAAAAAAAAATATATCTTCAAACATTTTTAGATATTTAGATATATCAAAAGTTATAGAACAAAATTTGAACCAAATGTTTAATGTTAAAAACTAGTTAAAATTTTAACAAAACTATAAAAGCTTTTAGTATGTTGACAAAGCAAATTTTACTGCCTCAGAAAGATTCTTTTGATGTATTTATACAATTTCAAATTAAATTAATAAAAGAATCTGAATATCTATTAGCTTAATTGGGAAAATTTATTATTTTTTTTATTTTCGTTATTTTCTCTGAATTTTCCAGTTAATCGTTTTTAATAAATTTATTAAAACTAACAAAAGAATTTCTAGAAAAATAATAACTCTTATCTCTCTTTTCAACAAAAATTTATGACCTTCATCAAATCACTTATCTAAATCAAAAATTACCGTCATTT